>CM039088.1:61436503-62636503 GCA_022113865.1 Chimonanthus praecox
ACAATTGGGGGAAATACATATACAAGTTCTTCAAATAATTCAATTGAAATTATCCCCATCCCCATATTTCAAAACCAGTTCATATCTCATACTTGTAAAGCATTTGAAACAAATTCATAATCATTTCATAAATCATAATCATAATACTTTCAATAACTCATTAAATCAATATGATGCAAATGCCATGGTAAATGAATTAATGCAAACCCCCTCTCATGCCCATGCATTTCTCTTTATCATATTCTCCATTCAAACAGTTATAATCATTGGCCATTATGTCCGTAACTTTCCTGGGGCACCAGCTGGGAGCTACTACCCAATACTAGTATTTAACCGGAACTACTGGGGGAGTGTTACACACCCATACTCCTGTGCAGGTTTCGGGACTTCTACTGACCCTAGAGCTTTCTGCCCAATTAAATATTGCCATAATTTGTAGCCCATGGACGCGGCCATAAAGAATAGTTGTTTATTTTGAATATTCCAGGTTAGAGTTTAACATCTTCTAACCTTTGACTCAACTATTCCCATCCCACATAAGATGCATGCTCTTCATATCTATGCATCGATAAAATTATACAAATCATGCATTTGATCGAATAATAATTCAACATATATAATATTATTCATGTGATACTTCAAGAAAGTAGAAAAACCTACTTGATCCTAGCCGATCAGCGAATGAAGGCAATCGACAAACTAGTTCGGTGCTATTGGGTTTGCTTTCGGTCCTTCGTTCATTATCCATACATGTCATACAAGAACACATGATATCATTATTCTTAATTTAATTCAATGCCTTTAGACTCTCAATCTCATGTTTTATCTCCTAGTTATTACACATATAAAGGTCTTATAAGAATCCATGGGTCTATGTGTTGTCATTGGAATTCATAATAAAATCTTACAAGTTTGGGGTCTTGACAATATTTCCATCCCCACAGACCTTGTTTAAGAAACCTTCACTAAGGTTTACCAACTACATCTAGTAATAAGTCTAAGTGCTCTTTATAAATAATTGAATTCACGTGTTTAGAAAATAAGAGAGTCTGGCTACTGTCACCTCGGAACGTCCCCAGGCCAGCTTCTAATCGTCCCAAGTTTTGGAACGTCCCCAGGCCAGTTTTGGATCGTCTCAAGCTTCGGAACGTCCCCAGACCAGCTTTGGATCGTCCCAAGCTTCGGAACGTCTCCAGACCAGCTTTGGATCGTCCCAAGCTTCGGAATGTCTCCAGACCAGCTTCGGATCGTTCCAAGCTTCATAACGTCCCCAGACCAGCTTCGGATTGTCCCAAGCTTCGGAATGTTCCCAGGCTAACTTCGGATCGTCCCAAGCTTTAGCTCTAAAAATAATCACCTCAAACCGTCCGAATCTTAGGATCGTCCGAGCTTCTTTTCGAACCTTCCGAGACCTATCTTCCTCAATCACACAGTTGCAGAAATTGTAGAAAATGCAGTGCGGGCCGAGTTTCTTAAACTCGAAAATCAATAAAGAGTGGGTCATTGGCCTTGATTTCTAAGCCTAACCTCTTAGATTGATTCCACATGTGATTTATCACAATTTAACATACAATTTCACGGATTTGAACCCGATTCCTAAATTGAGGAGAATACTTGAGAATTCCCGAATCAGTCCTTTTTCATTCCATTAATCCAAATTCGTCTAGGGTTAATTCTAAATCACCTGTAACGACCCGTCTCTCTAGCACAATATTGTCCGCTTTGGGCTTCCACACAGACCCGCACGGTTTTGCTTTGGCGAGATAATCCACTGTTGCTCCCAAAATGCCTTGTCCGAGTATCAGAGTACACAGCAACACAATATTGTCCTCTTTGGACCATCGGGTAGAGTCTCGCTCCATACCCGGCAACCCTCAAGATTTTGTTCCTAGCACATGACCCATACATGCCCATTCTCGCCTAGGAGGCCTTGTGATAGAAGGAGGAAAGGCTACCACTTGTATACCAGGGAATTTCCAATGCAACTAGTAATGTGGGACTTTTTGGGCGGGGTATTACATCACCCTAGACTCTAATTTAAATTTAAATATTAACTTTAAAAATTGAACCAACCTTAAACGACGCTTTCCGTAATCCTCTTTCCTTCCTCTTGATTCCTTCCTCGCTTTTCCTTCTTAGTTTTCACAGTGGGGAGATGGGTTTCTCAGTGGGAAAGATGGAAAATGGGCCACTCCTGTGTGAATGGAATAGTGAAAGGAAGAACTGCCGTGTGAGGGACAGAATAAGAAGTACCGTGCGCATGGAGTAAGGAAGTGCCGTGCGCACGATGTGGAACTTCCTTATTGCTGTGCGCAAGAGATTGTGGAAAGTGGGATAAGTTTCTGCCGTGTGTGACTTAGTCAAACACAGTGGTGTCTTTTCTCATTTCCTTTTTTACCCTTAAGTCATTAGTGTATGCCATCTGAGTCCCTGATACGTGGCGTGACATGTCATCGCCCATGTGGCGTGACGCCACATCACCGATTCCAATGAAATTAATTTCATAATTTAAATCCTCTTAATTTCTTCATTAAAATTCACCACATCTCTCTTAATTAATTGATTAATTCACATTAATCTCAATTAATTAATACAAATTCAATTTTAATAATTTCTAAAATTTCGGGGTGTCACAACTTGAACCTAGAATCTCCCACAGTTTATTGGAGTTCTGAACCGTCAAGCCAACCCTCACAGGTTAAACAATTTTCTCATTCATATACAACTATTGCATCTTTTCCTATTTCTCATCGCGGGCAGTGTGACTTTACCTTTCCTTTTTAACCTGTTGGAAACTGGAACTATTCCTCCTCTTTGTGCTCATACTCACTTGCCCTCTCTCTATGTTGCACGGACACTTCATTGTAGGCAACGTGTCTGTGTCAGACACTTCAAATTTTTTTTGAAAGATAAAATCTGTGTAAGTCCTTACCGAGTCACAAGTTCTCAAATCACAGCAACCTTCATGTAAAGGTCACACTGATGATGAATAGAGACACTCTTTCATCATATTCTTGAATATTGGGAAAAATGGAACTGTTTGTTCTGCTACTACTTCTAATTGAGGTAGAAAAAACCTTTTCCAGATTAAATTTTGAAAATGTGTGCCATCATAATTGTGGCAAAAACTAGCCCTTCTTTAGTTACACTAAGATCTAATATTTGATTAATTAGGTAGTCATTCAAATGTGCCCTCAAACAAAAGGTCAATACAAGAAGAAAGGGATGAGATTAAAAAAATGAGATATCCTTTTCTCCTTGATAGTTTCTTTGAGAGGATATTCAAGTTGCATCAGTAGTAACGAAGTAGAAAATGTCAGTTGGGTATAACTTAGAGGAATAACCCCATTAATAACCCCCCAAAGGTAGGTTACCTTTATTTAACATGAGGTAAAGATGCAGAGAGAAGCAGAAACAAACCAATATGGTCATGAGAGAGGAGTGAAAAAGCAGGGAAAACAAGGTATTCATTATCTTTCATAAATAAAAAAAGGTATTCATCAACTGACTAAGAGATCAATACCCAAATGATAAGCTCATCAAAGAAACACAGAGTAGAAAACTACTTAGGGAAATCATACTAATTTGTAAAAAAATGAAGAGAAAATTGGGAAACAAAATTATGAACTTCATAGAAGGTATATTTTGTGAGATACTGGAGCATTAAATTGGAAATTTTATTATATGTCCTTGGATTTACATTTTTTTTTGAATGATATCCTTGGGTATACATTTACTATTAGGTTTTCTTGAATTATGCCTTTTTGTGTCTGTTGAATTTTGATCCTGTACTTTTCCAGGGAAGTTGCATCATGCTTGGACACCTGTCCCTAAACTTTGTTGTTATCCCATCCTATACGTTTGTTGTACACTGAATGGCTAACTATGCTCATGATGTCAATTCCTGATTTTTCATATTATTGTCTATAGACAAGATTGAAGATCCGTAGTACTACCTCCCAGAATTAAGGAAAGAAAAAGAAAAGGAAAGTAAAAAGAACAGAGAAAGGAAGGAAGAGAAGATCCATGCCAGTACTTACTTTCTTGCTTTTTGTTTAGTGGCACTAACATAGCTTACATTATATACTTTTCAAAAAAAGAAAAAAACAGAGCTTACATTATAATAATTTTACATTTGACGATTTTATCTCTATTGTTGGATAAAATATGGAAAAAACAACACGATGGTTCTATGAGTTGGCACTTTTTGAGACTATTGCATTCTTTCTCATTCAGAGGAAGACATCATATTCCCCAAGTAAACAAATGAAAATTTCAATTTGTAAATCTTCTCTTTTCTTTTTCATTCAAAGCAGAGTTGTGTTTTCTCCTCCCCAAAGAAAGATTGATTTCATAAATCAACTTCATTTACCGCAGATCAACATTTGGTTGAGTTGTGTGTCATTGCACGCATATGCTGATGTGACATTCCAGAGCACATTCAAAGTAAGTATCATATTTACAGATGTCATTTCATACTGTTATGGTCCTTAGGGATTCTATATTAGGACACGTATAAGATGATGACGGTGGCAGCAGCAGTGATGATGTGATAGCAATAATAAATTAATATTCTTTTCAAAATATATATTTCTTGTCATCATCATTGTTGTCATCACGAATACTGCTTTGGCAGCATCCTCTTGCATTGTCTGAAGTGAAATGATTATTAGCTAGGGCTTATGTTTTGAATTGTGCAGCCTTGTCTTGTGGCAGCATGCTAAAACTAACTATTGTTGGCTGTTGTAAGGGATCAAAAGGGATCACAGATCTTTATCCTATTCTTCAGGTAATTGTCACTAATTTTAAGGTTTCATGTTTCATGATTATTCTCTTCTGGTTTGTGAACCATTGCTCTTTCTCAGAATATTTGCGGTGACTCACTGGTTGAGAAAAAAGATGAGTTCCTGCAAAGTTTTTCTACAGAAAGCCATTTTGTCAGGTATGGTCTCTGGTTCAATCAATTCAGTAATATGTCTCTACTCTCCATGCATCTTCGCAAGCCAATTAGGAGCACTTGATAATTTATGGGACTTTTGTATGGTGGGGTCTTCCATGAGTTTCCCTGGTCTGAATCTCAGAATAATTACTCATGAAGTGAACTGCAAAATGTATGGGAACAATGGTGGCTAAAGAGAACTGACAAATGATCCACATTCAACATGCCATTATGCTCCACCTGAGATGAACTCCCTACTTGTAGTCTGGGCTGGCTGGCTGGCATCCATGACCAGTTCCTGTCTGGTCAAGGGCTTACATCTTATTTGCATGGGTAGTACACCTTTATGAATAAGTCGAGCATAGGAGTCAATATCCATAATGTTTATGCATGTCAAGTACAGATTTCCTTTGTTATCCGTGTATCTTCTTTAGCACTATAGTGCCTGATGTTTGTTTCAGTTATTTCATTTTATTTTTAATTTTGTGTTCTATTCTTGTTGTGGTTTGCTATTCTCAGAAATATCGTTTCAAATGGAGAGATCATATACAGTGAGGCCCCCAAGGGGCATGACAGTGCATCTGATAACCATTTGGAAGCAGTGGCTTTTACCATGGAGGTGCTCTTCATATTTTCAGTTATCCTGTTTTCACTTGCATTCACGATTTCCTGATGCCACAGGGTGTCGTAGGAATTGGGTTCTGTCAAAAAATTAGTCAGTTTATGAAATTTGGTCTGAAATATTGTCCAGTTGGCTGTGTTATGTCATGCTAAATGCTATAGAGCACTTGTAGATATTAATATTTTCCATGGGATCAATGCAGCCAAGCATATGCACATTTTATATGTAGATGATCCCCTGTAGATAGGATTGTAGGGAAATTACCCTATCACGGGAATCTCACCTGTCCAATTCCATTTGATGGTTGGGTTTCTAACTGGTTGCTAAATGCTCCCAGTTCTGTGAAATAAGAATTAAAAAAATGCAGAGATTAGACTACACATGCCTTGGTACCCAAAACCTGAAAATCTCATTTGGCACTAACCTGGCGCAGGACAAACTCTGAGACCAAATATGACGCATGACAAGCTTTGATACCAAATCTGTTGCAGGACAAGCTCTGATACCAAATTTGATCCAAGATAAGATCTGATACAAATCTGATGCTGGACAAGTCAAACTATTGGAATGCAAAATGTGTATGGTGAATCTTAAAATGTCATGCAATCTATATCCATGAATCACATAAGTTGTTAGAGAGATAAATTAATATTAAACAAAGAATAAAACAAAAGCTAAGGGAAATTCACACACGCAATTAACCAAAGAGATTCAAAAAGAAGAATGATACGTACACTTAAAGTTCTCAAGGTTGTATTGCTGGCCTTAAATGCAAAATCCTTCAAAAGACTAATTAAATCATACAAAACCTTGTCTTAGGTCTTCTTGATTAAAAAACCAGTCACCCGAGGGATAAAATAGGGTTTTGGGGCCACTTAAGGTTTGTTATTTTTTTTTTCAATTCTTGGGCAAAACTAGGTCCCATTTAGGTGAAACAATCGGTTAGGGTTAGATCTACGAGTCTAAGATAGGGATCTAGAGGTTGGGATGCGAAAAAGGGCAAAATGGACATGTTCATATGGTCGTACGGACTATTGGGTTGGGTCCTTGTTTGGTTAGGGTTAGGATTTGGATGAAAATGGACAAAAAGAAGCTATAGAAAGAGGGAACAAGAGGGGAAAAGGGAAGGGGAGAAAAAGAGAGAGAGAAGAAGAAGAAAGAGGAGGATTTGTAGCTTAAGTTACATAAGGTTCCTTCATCTCATACCAAGGAGGCAAAATGAGTCACACCAGATATGTTAGATGGGAGAAACTTGAATTTGTTCATTCATTCATTCGTCATTCATCAAAAGTGTCTTTTACAACTATTTATAAAAAAACGACACTCTCTTAAAACCCTAGACAAATGTGGCTTAAGGTACACATGTGGCAATCTAAAACAATAAAAACAAATACAAGTCCATAACAATCTTGCAACCATATATATAAACTAGAACAATATGACACTAATGAAAGATAACAAAAACAAATGCCCGGATGACGCTGGATAAACAGTCTGATCAGGCCAATCCATAAATGAATGACTTAGATGATATAAACAGGTGGATCGAGCCAAATATTCAAATCCCATGTTTGATCAATATATAATCTGAGCTATTCATAGATGGATCTATCCCTATCCATGGTTGGATATATTAGAAATAGGCACAAAATTATCATTCAACCTGTTGAGGAAAAGTCTAGCTTCTGATACATCTTTCTTTACTGGCGTCCCATGATGTCCTCATCATAACTTCTCTCTTAATCATCCACTCTTTGTTCTGCCACCTTCCCTTCCCCCTAGTAATGCTACCACAAAAATATGTATCCTTTTAAAGCAAAAACTTAATAGATATGGTGTCAAATCCTTCATGAAATAGTAAAAAATAAAATAGAATTTAAAAAAACTTTTGAAGAAAATCTTTTGGTTTTACCCAATTCCCCAGTGGGTTGGTTGTATGTCATGTTCTAATTGGATCATGAAAATGGACTTGGGGAAACAAGAAATAAATAGAAGGAAACACACCCTCCCCACCCCACCACACCCACCCAAACGTTCTCTCTTTTTCCCTCTTTGCCCTACGTTGGATCTTGAAACTCTAGAAAACGTGGCCCGCTAAAGTGCCTTAAATTTTTGGACCCAATAAATCAAGGGCTAGGATTTGATGATCTAGGCTAAAAGTTAGTCGACCCCTTTTTCTGATCCAAGACTTTCCTTATCCCCCCCACTGACGAGTGGGGCCCCACCAGTTGTGGGCCAAAAAGGGGTGGTCACCATCACCAAGTTTCTTCATTTAATTAATGAAATCATTTACTCTTTAAAACAAGAACTTGTTCTCTTCATATTTTAGCATCAAGATGTTTGATCCATTTCTTCTTATTTAGATCATATGAATGATGTCTCTCAATGAGACTGCTAAGCATGATACTTTTGCTGCAACAGCACCAGATAATTCGCATGAATCTAAGCTGCACTCCTGTTGGACAGCTATATGATCGCCTGGTACCATTTGTACATCTTTTTATAGAAGGTAATCCTTTGTTGGTTATTTTGTATGAATTGTGCCTAACCAAAAGGAAGGGAGTCTAGTTTCTAATGGATAGCATATTTTGGTTCAGGTGGTACTCCAATAGATGTAACTGACCCAAGATGGGATATACATTTTGCTGTTGAGAGGAAAGCCGATCAGGCTGGAAATATTACTTTTCAGTTACTTGGTTTTACAACTATCTACCACTTTTACCACTACCCTGAAAGTTCACGTTTACGTCTAGGCCAGGTTTGCACTACCTTCTGGAACAGAGACAATATTAGTCATCCTATTTAATATATCACACAGTTTCTGGTCATGGATCATGTAGTTCATAACCTTACAAGGTGTTTCAACTTTCAACAACCTATGTGGGCCCCTCTACGGGACACTAGCAGAGCAACTTTTTTTTTTTTTTAAATATTTTTTCTACAAATTTTTGCATGGGAAATCATCAAATACTGCCAACTGCGTCACTATAGTTCGGACATCAGCTGTAAGGCCCACCTTTTTTAAACGCAAATGTCCATCCATCATCCTCCATATAAATTAGCTAGGGCTGAAACTTGGGTCAGGTTTTAGCCCGACCCGCATGAACCGACCTGAAAATTTGATGGGTTGGGTTGTATTTTCACATTTCGGATCAGGTCGGGTCAAAGAAAAAAAAGCCTGCATCAAATTCAGGTCGGGTTGGACTAAGCTTTTAAAAACTGACCCGACCCAGCCTACTTAAATAACTTAATATATAAAGTATGTGATGCCCTAAATCCCAAATCTTTTCATTCGTTGAGTGAAAAGCGGGAGTTGAGAGTGAGAAGGGAACTGGAACGGCTATGGCCATAGCTAGAGTCTGAGCGAGAGAGAGCACTGAGAGTCCTCTAGTTCTCTCTGTTGAGGGAGGAAGGCTTGCAAGCAGTTGCTGTTTCGTAGCCCTCTCTTCCTTTGAGTGCAATGGCTTGTGTTATGATGAGGAAGAAAAGAAATGATGAGATTATTTTGGACTGAATGTAAATGATTTTCATTTTCATTTTTTAACAAGAAACAACAGCCTCTTTCCTTCACTCTTTCAATCCTCTCTGGCAGCCATACTCCTTTCCCCTTTTCCTCTAGGTATTTTATTTTTAACTTTTTTTTAAAAAAAAAAATGGGCTAAATTGGGTCGGGCTGATTCTCGGGCTATAAGTCGGGTCGGGTTGGGTTGTGAAATTTGGGTTATCAATTCGGGTCAAGTTGGGCTCAATTATTTTTATATGGGTTGAGTTGGGTTTATCAAAACCCAACCCGACCCGACCCGCCCAAGTTTCAGCCCTAAAATTAGCTCATGATTTGCTGTTGGATTCCTTACGGCTGGGGTCCACACCTTTGGATTAATCATGTGTGAGGGTATTCTTAGATTTAACTGTAATAATTTAACAGGAGAATAACTTATAATATAGTTACGAGGAATGGGTGAAACTACATCAGTTTTTGTTTCAAGTTTAATGTAGATGATGCGGCTAGCAATAAACCAAGGCCAACTAGCATTGGTGGGGTAGTTCATTACGTTGGAGTGGAAATTATCTTATTCTTCTTAGAGTTAGTGGGGATTAAGGAGTCAAACGAGGCTAAACTCTTTTAGGTATTATGAAGGCCCTTTAACCATGGTGAAAATTTGGCTTGGGCAACTTCATCTTTGAAGGGGACCTCTTAGAATGCTTTAGCTTGGGTTAGTGGTAGGAAAAGACCCTCTTGGAGATTGGTTCATGTAGTTTTGGACATTAGGAAGGTGTGCAAAGAGAGAGTAGTTCATTTTAGACAAGTTAGGAGATCAGTTGATAATGTTGCGGACTTTTTGACCAAAGTTGTTGTGAAAGTTGTTGTTGAGAGAGACGTGAGGCATTTGTGAGGTGTTTGTAATTGGGTGTATGGGGTGTAGGTTCTGTTTTGTATTTGGGGAATCTTTGTTATTTGTTCATGTTTTTTCTTTTCTTTGAGCTCTAGTATATACGGGGCATATATTCGTTTTCCTTGTTCTTTTATTCTTTAATATATATGTATATTTATTGCCTCTAGCTCAAAAAAAAGGAAAGAATCTATAGCGTAGTTGCCAGCTATTCATCATTGCAGTCATAAAGGTTGGGTTCAAGTCAATTGCTGATTAAAAAAAATCATGGTTTAACAGATAATCAATCCAACCATGTGCCTGAATCCAATAGAAGATCATGAAGAGTTAGAAAAGAAAAGGGTAGGGGGAATGAACAGTCCTAACTTATGAGTAGGTGGCCACATGGCCCCTTAGCCGGCTCCCAAACCATTGTGATGGTTTGAACTGCAGTATCCCATCATTTCTATTCATACATGTCTCCATTATTCAAATGATATGTTTAATACGCTTGTAAGGTAAAGCCATGGAGAAAATTTTAAACGTTTATGGTCTGATAAGATACTAAATTTCTGCTTAGCTTCTTTGAGGATACTTCACTTGAGAAAGTGATACTCTGCCTTCGCTCTTCATCTCTCTTTTTCTTGTGTCAGATATTGGTGTTACCTTGTTACCAGGGCCAAGGTCATGGCTGTCGCCTTCTTGAAGCTCTTTACTCTGTTGCAATATCTGAAAACATTTATGATGTGACAATTGAAGATCCATCTGATTACCTCCAACATGTGCGTACATGTTTCGACACATTTCGCCTGCAAACTTTTGACTCTATCCTGCCGGCAATTACCTCAACTGCAGGTCAACTAAAACTGGGGAACCTCTCAAAGAGAAAATCCAGATTCTGCTCCAACCCACCAGCAAATGTGGTTGAGGAAGTCAGGCAATGCTTGAAGATAAACAGAAAACAGTTTCTCAAGTGTTGGGAGGTTTTAATATATGTGAGCCTTGACCCTAATGACCGTCAGTGTATGGAGAACTACAGGGCTTGTGTTTTACATCGAATGGAGGCCGACGTCTTGGGGAAAGATGTTGGGTCTGCTGGGAAACACACAGTTGAAGTCCCAAATGATTATGATCATGAAATGACGTTTGTCATGTTCCACTTGCGAGCCACAGGAAAGGATTACAATTTGGATGATGAGGTTGGTGAGGACTGCAAGAGTCAGGAAGAGCAACTGAATCGGTTAGTTGGTGATCAGATGGAAGAGATTAAGAAGGTTGCTCAAAAGGTTTTGATGCATTGTAGGTCTCCTGAAAGAGTATGACACTTCCTGAGCTACTGAAATCCAAAACCAAGTAATGTCTGGGTTCAGTCAGATTGGAGCCGCAGCCTGTTGTATGTACTAAAGATCTTTTAACAAAGCCAGTTCCTTATGTGTTAAGGCTTTTTAAATATTTTGCGCATTGAAATAAAAATGGCACTGTTTTTTTTTTCTTAAAAAGTTTAAATGGATAAATATGGAATTGTATATCAATCAATGGCTTCATCCATTTAATACATGGTTAAAGGGATTTGGTCCAAGTTTATTGAGATTAACTAGACTCAATTAGAATCAAAGGTATCCTAATTTATTTTTTTTCCCCAGATCTAGCTAGAAAAGATGAGTTTCTGAGTTAAAAAAAGAAATAATAAAAAACTCCATATCTTTAATAAACAAGAAAGATTTAAATTAAGAAGTTAAATAAGTGAGTTGACTAGACTAGATTAAAATCTGAACAGACCTGATCCATTGCCAAATCTAAGTAAGATTTGATGAAATTTTAAGTTCAAAAATATTTAGACAAATTGAACCTTATTTTGGTAAAGGAGAATGTTGATTGACTCGACTCAACTTCAATATGAATAAACCTAATATATTGCAAATTTGCAAGTCTAGCAGGAACTTATAGATTTTTAATTTGGAAAAAATGGAAATAAAAATACCACATGGTCCTTATTTAATAAACAGGCAGTATTTTGATTAAGAGTGAGATAAATAGATTAACCATATTCAATTTAAACTCCAGTTGATCAAATATATTGCTAAGTCTAGTTAAAAGGAATGGATTTTTGTGTTTGAAAAAATAAAATAAAAAGAATTACATGGTCCCTGTTTAATGAATAGAAAAGGTTTGGGTTGAGTAATTAGATAAATGACATTAATAATTAAAGAGATCTGGAGCAAACTTGTAATTGTCTCTGTAAAAAATTAAATATTGTTAAATAATGATGATGTAGATGCCACCTTGTTAGTAAAGTGTGTTTACAATGTATGGGTGGTCTGTAGCAAGTATTTTCCCTTTTAATAAAGTAACTTGTTATTTTATATAATCAAAGGGTGCAAGGGTTGTTAATAAATTTGTTAGCCTGCATCATTGCCATGAAATTGTTTACATTGAAATTTATTATTTAATAAAAAATATATGTTTTCCATACAAATCTTTTGAAATATTTTATATTAAATTTGACAATCTTTATTTAACACCAATACTTCTCTTTAATAGAGTTTTCAACAATTAATGAATTGCTGAATTTAATTTGTTAGTATTTTTCTACAATTGTCAAACAAAAGTATTTTTTTTAATAATTCCTTGTATGAGTTTTTAAAAAGGCCTCTATTTTTTAATTTATTTCAGAAAGTCACTTATGTTTTTCCATAACTCTAAGCCCCTAATTCTTGAACAAGAATACTAACTAAAGATCAATTTCTTTTTGAAAATTATGTATCCTTCTAGCAAATAATTTAGAATTTTAGACCATGTGTAATATGCTATGGAGTCCATATGAGACTCTCATCTTACCATGTTACTCTTCTACGTCCATTACTCTTAATTTTAACCTGTTGAGAATGATGAAAACTATCATTATCGTCTGAGTTTTTGCTTTAAAATTAAAATTTTGATTTGTCTAATGTATTTTTTTTGAGACATCATTATAAAAATTGTTTTTAATCATCCTACTTACTAAGTAATATTAACTTTCAAATGAATCATATGATATGCATCTAATTATTATTTTTAAATAATTTATTATTGACGAACTAAGTTCAATGAGTTTTTTTAGAATTTTTTTACCTAAAGTTAAGAATTTTTAAAAATATAAAATTTTAAATAAATTCAGAATAGTTAAAATCTTCTCAAGTATCTCAGACACCCGGTCATGTTTGGGTCACACGGAAAACCGAGGGATTCTATTCCACTGGAAAAGGAAAACAGAGGGCGCTTAAATCCCCCTGTTTCCACTCGAATCTAGAATGTTAGGGATCTCACCAATCACTTCGTCAAAGAATTTTCAAATTCTTTTTAAATTAAGTGTTATTGAATGGTCGAGTTTGCCCTTTGGTTTGTGTGAAAACGACTAAACGACCACTTGACATGTACAACGTGAGTCTTATTTAACCGTATCAGATAAAACCTTTAATTAGACTTCCTCTGCAGCTCTGCTTAGGTGTAATGCTGATATTAACGTTTAAATGCTTATTTAAATATCTGTAATTGGGTATATCCATTTGACCAAAACTAACCTATTTTGATAAATGTTCTATCTCTCTAAATATGTTAAAAAGATAAACTTAAATTGAATTCGTTAGTAAATAAGTGGATTGAATTCAAATATAAAAAAAAATAGGTAGACTTGACTAATCTAATTATTATCATATCTATGCATAATACATGTGACCATATGAAATCTATAATTATTTAACGAGGTATTTTTGATATCTGTCTCATTGAAAAAGTCTCTTTATTCGAGTCAATGGATAATCTGACCTAAATATAATAGAGACTCAAATTTAAAATAGATTAAAATCGATTTAACCCATTTAAGAAGACCCAAGTCAAAGAAGACAAGACCCGACCTAACATGTTGCAAAGTCTATGATTAAGTGTAATGTGAATTAATCATCAAATCATCGTATTTCTTAATTCTAATTTTTCAAAAATCAACTACTTATATTTTTAAAACTAAAGCTCGCTATGCAAAGTCGCCCACACATGTGAGTTCGGCGAAAGTGGAGATAGGAGGCCATTTTCTCAAAAAAATATTTGATTAGATATACAAAACATTCTAACTCAATAAAACCTTCTAAGGCACTGTCACTCAAATTTACAGTTTTCAAAGTGTTTTTGTTAAAAAATTACCACTTATAAATTGATTTATAATGAATTAGTGTAAATTTAATTACAATCTTTAAATGAAATAAAAAGATTTTTACTTTTATTTTTTAATTTCATTTTATGATTCAAATTTCAAACATCACACTAATTTTTTAACCAATTGAGAACGGATATCTTTCAAAATTTTACGGTTTTTATCCATCTATTGTTTTACACTCTTACCCCGAAAGTAACAGTCCATTCCCCCACAAACCCAACTTCTCTGTTGTCATCTGTCAACTCCGGTCAACCAGCCGAAACGAAGGCAGCATGTTTTCAGTTTTACTGCAGTGTCAATTCAGTAATTAAACAGAAAGCCAAGGGTCGTTTATTTCTCCTTGCCGCTTTGCAAATCTCAGACAACTTACACTGCCAAAGTTCCTCCCTTTCCTTCTCTTCAAAATAATGTCTTAGCAGCATCCGCGTAAGCATTTCTGTTGCAGACGAAATCCGCCCCCGCCCACCTCTCTTTTCCAAAACCTACCGTGCTTCACGTTTTCATTCTCCATCTTATAAATATGAATATTACTTAGAAAATGTGTTTTCTTCTTCGATGTTATTTGCTTCTCAATCTTTTCTCCTTTCCAATCGTCACTCGTTTGATTCGATTTCCAACCACTTCCTACATCCACTAACCTTTCCTGCTTCCATTAGCGTCTCGTTTCCTGCCAAAACCGCCGATTTCAAGTCCAGATCTTCAAAACAGATGGGACTTGCTGGGAATTCTCACTCAAAAATCCTGACCGGAGATGCCGGATATCTTCTTGAAGATGTTCCGCATTTGTACGATTTTTTTCCCGACCTTCCTGTAAGTTCCTCTTTTTTCCTTTCCTTTTTATTTTTATTTTTTGATCAGTTTGTTGATTTCTTGGATCTGAAGCGACGTAAACCTTTTAGAATGGTGATCTGATGAGCCTTCTATGTTAGCTTCTCGGATTTTCTTAATTTTGAACTTTAGTTCTTTGGAGCAATGCTTTTTTTATTTTTATCTTTTGGAGAGGAAAAAAAGGTCATGGGCAAAGTTTCAATATTTATTTTTTGCGCATTTTACTTTTATCTTTATTTGATTTTATCTTAATCTATTTGGTTTTTTAACAAGGTTAAGTTTTTCTCCATTGCTTTTTAAATTCTTGAAGCGGAGACTTTAAGTTTGTTATTGATTTTTCATTTACGACTTTAATCAGCTTTTCCTGCTATCGTGATTTCTTGAATCCGAGTATAGTCCTGAGGTTAAGTTGGATTTATTGCTTCTTCTTTTTTCTTTTTCTTTTGCCACTGTTTATTTGATATGTTCCATTTCTTCTTCTTTTTTAAGAAAAAATTGGGTTACAAACATGTCTTTTAGATATTAAATTAAATATTTTATTTTGTTGTTTCACATGTTTTCATGTCTGAAACACCTTTTATTGAACTAACAAAATTGTGGTAGTTAAGTAGTAGTTATTGTTACCAAGCTGTGGTTACATCTGAGGCTTGTGGTTTCTGATTTTTTTTCTCCTGATGATGTTCTTATTTTTAAGTTAATTTTATTTATAATGTTTTACCCTGTATTTCATCAGAAAAGCTACTTGGTTGTATTTCACCTTGGGCATAATGGAGTTTTTGCTGGTGATTGGCTCAATTAATCTGGCAAGGGGGGCCTGTTGCACTTGACCTCTAATGTAATAATCCTGCTGATTGCTGAATGAGCTATCCTTGTGGCCCCATGTTTCCCTTAAGAAGATGGTTACATTTTTCACTCTAAGGGCCTGCTTGGTAGCCTGGAGCCGAAGTGTGATGGAAATTCTGCTATACGCTGTCATAAAAATCTGCAACATTCCATACAATTTGATTTTGCAGAGGGCTTTCAGGCTACCAAACTGGATGCAAACAAACCAAAGTCATTTACTGGATGGTTCAAATTGTTTTATCACTATGACTTTCTCCTTGGCTCATCTCTAGTGGAACCCACCAAATTAGTATTCTTCCATGAGGATGCATTCCAAATAATGTGAATATGCTGCAGAGTTATCAATTCGTCGTCTTTGTGATTCCTATCATTCAGTTTTCAGTTTTTTGGTGAAGTAAGCCACATGTACTCATGGGAACTCAGACATATATGGGTGAAATTTTATATCTTGGTCTTTCTATCTTGACAGAAACAGAATACATACCCCCAAACAAAAAAAAAAAAAAAAAAAAAACCCTCTTGCTGAGAGGTTTGATGCTTGGGAATGATATTCACAAGAGGTTTTGTGTACCATTTTTGTTTCTCCAGTTTGTTTCTTCATCATCAAAGCCATTTCATCGCTTAAAAGAAATCTTCAAAGCCATTTAGCTTGGGACAAATTATTATTATTATTTTTGAAAAATGACAAATTATTTTGCATGGGCCAACTGCCTATTTGTTGTCCTTTTTCTGATTTTTATTATTTGAGACTTTCGCTTGTGCAATGATATGAACCATTCAACTTTTCTTCATTTTAGAAAGAAAAGCTCTCTTGAGGGTTTCACCTTTTTTTTTTCCCTTGGCAGACTTATCCAAATCCCTTGCAACACAATCCGTCATATTCTGTTGTCAAGTAAGTTTTGATATCTTCTACTGTAGAGCTGATTTTCTTGGCCATGTCTCCCAATGGCTTTATGTGTTCTCTATGAGCCATCTTTATTTATGCGTGATTTACCAATTTACTTATGTTTTTCCAGGCAGTATTTTGTTAATAGGGATGATACTGTTGCTCAAAAGGTAGGTGACTTGCAATTTCCCTTTAGTTGTTTTATTTTCCTTGTAGGCATAATGGTGTCCATTGATAATTTTTTCATCGTGTTTCTTCAAACTCTTTTTATTTTATGACTAACTCCTGCTTGTTGACTATTTTTCATTTCTATAGATTGTTGTTCACAAAGATAGCCCAAGAGGGACACACTTCCGACGTGCTGGACCCCGTCAGAGGGTATTATGTTTTCCCAGATATATGCAAATCCTTTTGCATGATCTTAATCTAAATGTTACATACTGATGCTCTCGAAATCTGCTCAGGTGTATTTTGAGTCTGATGAAGTGCAGGCATGTATTGTAACATGCGGGGGCCTATGCCCCGGGCTTAATACAGTGATCAGAGAAATAGTTTGTGGCTTGAACCACATGTATGGAGTCAACAATGTCCTCGGGATAGAGGTGATGAATTGCATGCTTAGACCCTCATATTAAGTTTTTTTTCCTCAGTTTACATTCAGACTATTATCATTGGTGCTTATGAGGGGCCTTCATAATTCCTCTCGAGGCACATGAGATGGTGGAAGTGATTTTACCATGCTATAAATAAATATCAAACATCAAGAACCCTGTGGATGAACATTTTTAATTTGGATTCAAACACTAGTCACTAGATATAAGGTCAAATATGGAGTTGTTGATCAGTGTTAGGTGAGGCTGGTCAAAGGGTTAAACTTCCTTGAGCTTTGATCGAACTTCCATAGTGGAAAGGTTTGAACAGGTAAGTGTGATTGACAGGCTGCAATTGGGATCAATTCTTGGCCTACTTAATAAATGGGCAGGCTTGGGCTTTAGAGTAATTTTACTAATGTATTTTAGCATTTAAATGTTAGAGTATGTTAATTTATTTGGATTGTTATTTCTGTTAATTTTAATCTGTATATGGTGATAACCATATTGTTGTTGTTATTATTATTGAATTTGGTGTTTATGATTCTATAATAATCATAGTAGTTAAGGCACAAGGCACAATCAAGGCATCAAGGGATCCTGAATTCTAAAGTGCAAAGCACATGTCTAGGTGTGAGTTCAATTTTGTTAGGCAAACTTATTTAGATACTTCAAAATATATGTAAATTCATGGATTTGTGTCTTTAATGCATCTCCATTAAGAAAATAAAATACTACTCATCCAAGCACCAAAATATATTGGCTACTGTGCTTCCGAGCACATGATATAACTATGTATTATATAGAGTGATTTTCACTTGGGCGACGCCGTGCTTGTGCGTCGGTGCCTAGGTGGTCTTGGGGGCCCACATGGGCCACATGGGTGGGGGAAAGGGGGTGGGGTCCATTTGAAATGTGTTTTTCATATGATGTTATTCATAACAATCATCTATTGGATTTCAAAAGCCATGCTTTTAAAGGATCCTAAGATTAACAGTGAAAATGGGGCAATTTTAAATGGATTTCAATCCAGCGATGAGTTCAAATCAAAATGGATTCAAATTGGGTAGTGATCCAATTCACGGGGTAGGGTAGGGTAGGGTGTGAGCGGGGTATGGGATGTTAGTGGGGCCCATTTGGGCAAAAGAAAATTTTGTCCCTCATGAGGGATGTCCCATAAGTGAAAATTTGTTACTATTATATACGTCTAAGTATATTATCTACTAATTATAGTTTTAATTAATTATTATTGACAACAACTTCATGTTGACTATAATATTTACTAGCTATTACAATATATAACATAAAATAGGTTTATCATAGAGTAAAGTTTCCAAAATAACTAGGCTTAAGTAAAATGAGCTTTGCCTTAGAGGTTGGATAAGTGCAAAATGGGTTTGGAGCCTAGCCCCAACAAAGGTGCGCCTTCGACTACTATCTTAAAATAAAGACGATTAAAATTGAGCCTTAGGTGAGCTTTATGTAATGAGCCCACCCAAACGTTTGCTTGTTTTCAATATCAAATTTAATATACATCAACATGTACACCATTGACACTTTCAGATTTCAAATTTTCATTTTTTTTTTTTTTTTAATTTGTGTCTAGAGGTATGTTTGGACAAATTGTCTCCATTAAATAATAGGATATACTCAATATATTAGTCATATATCAATGATCGGCCTATTTAGTATTTTATTCATTTGATTCAAGGCCATGAAATGGATAGTAGATGATAAAGGGATAATTTCAAATTTTATCATATAATATATCATATATTTTGGAGTGATGGTATGAAAAATGACATTTTAGATAAGCTGATTTTAGTATGTGGATAATCAAAGAATATATGATTCCATTTTGTAGGGCTACCATGAATATGCTTAAGATTACACTTTTATTATTTTATAGTTCTATAAAAAAATCACATGGAAGGGAAATGACATGTTGTTAGTCTCTCTCCTTTTCTATGAGTAGGTGATATCCAGTCTCCTCCTACACCCATCTTCTCAACTTTCCTCTCCATCCACCCTTATTTATGAAGCCTAAAGTATGAAGTTTCAACCATTCCATCGGGCTCAGAATTGGCACAGTGTAGGACCAGCCCAAACCTGGCCCATATCTGTTTTTACTTGTAACTACGTCATTCCAAGTTATTATTGGGGATTTCACCTTGTACATTAGAAAGTTGTAACCCTTCAGATATTCATGCTAGGAGTGTTATGGTCTTCTAAACACATTTACCTAGTGCACCCAAATTATCTAGATGACATTCTTGCAATTTTTCTATTGGAACCACCTTAATGAGCTTTAGGAAATAAATAATTATAGTTTTTTATTATTTGCAAAAAAAAGAAGGGAAGAAGTAGTCTCCAGAATACCCTAATTTTGTAAGTTGTGACTACCTTGTGCTCTACCCATGACTGGAACTGAACCATACTCTTTAAATTCTTGTCTAAGCTAGGTGGTTTTTTGGCCCATTGGAATGGTAATTATAGTTTAATGTTGAATTGGAACATTGGATTGACCTTTTTGATTATTCATCCAACCTCCCAAGTTCAAACTAAACATCCTTCACCATTACACCACATTTTTACTGCTTATTTAGCTCATCTGAGGAATTTGTTTGACCAGAAAGGCACTACGATCTTCCATTGAAATCAGTTGATCTTGCTGTCACCCCATAAATTGGTTGCTAATTGCTATCATCATATTTTATTTTGGAAGATATTTACTGTACCTTTATTTGTTAGTTCTAGTGTAGTATGTGCACTCCAATGTTTGTCTTGGTAATTCCAAATTTCCATTTTTTGATTGCCAGGTTCCTTCCTTGCTTGAGATAATGTGTCCATTGTGTGCGTTGATCTCTTTCTCTTGCCTTTGAATTGCTTGTTGTTAGCTTTGCATCAGCTGTGACTTTTTATCATTGATTTAAATCGGTCTGGTTAGGCAACCATTTATGCTAATTCATTGATCATGACTGTAGGAGCCATGTAGAGTGGCTAGATAGACTGAAGGTGTCAACGTCCAACATAACATTCTATACGAAACTTAGAAGTTTGATACCAATATGGCATAGAATAAGTACCAAATAAATTCAATGTTCTGGTTTCATTGTGAACCACTTAGACAAGCATAGATGGCATTAACTGAGGAAGAGGAGTAAAGAAGAAATCCACCATGTGGCTGCATCAATCTCATTCAGAATTTAAGCCAAATCTTAAAACTTCATAAAAGCTTCCAAGATAAAAACTAATTACTTCCTGCTTCCTTCTAATGGGTTCAAATCAGATATGAATGTCTGCCATGTTAACATAGATAAAAACTATCTGTTTAAGCATTTAATAAGCTCTAGGTTGACCAATTTTTAACTCTACAACATAACTAAGATTACTTCTGTATGAGACGTGCAACTTCTAATGTGCATAAGTTGATGTAAATGGTAAGAAGATTGTATCACTACGCGAAATTGCATCGTGAAGTGCTTTTTGAATGTTGATCTCATCTTATGCAGATGATGGTGTTACAACCTCAAATCAGTATTTGTAGATCTTGAATTGAGTACCCATTGCTGTATATTCATCGTCTGCAGGGAGTAGCTGTTTATTCACAAATGTACCATCTTTCTGATATTTGCTTGTCATTGTTCCATGTTCACAATTAGTTGAACTTGCATACATTAACTGAATTACTTTCTCTGAATGATGGTCATGTTTGCAAGTTTCAATAGTTTTAGGAGTTGAAAGTTTTACTTATATTGTGCTATTATCATTTCTGTAAATTCATAATAGATTCTACAAAAAAAAATGATAATTTATTCATAGACAAGGTCCGTATATTCATGTTATCTATTGCAAGCAGGGTAGGTTCCACAAACTGATGATAGTTGTGGCACTTTCAGGGTGGATACAGAGGTTTCTATTCTCGCAATACCATTTCCTTGACACCAAAGATTGTCAATGATATTCATAAACGTGGTGGCACCATACTTGGCACATCACGAGGAGGCCATGATACCTCAAAGATAGTTGATAGCATTCAGGACCGGGGGATTAACCAGGTAATACTGTACAAGTGTCTGTTTATTAAAAGATGGGGAAAAAACTTTTGCTAGATTTGTTTATAGAGCTTTTTGGTTTTCATGCACTGCACATCAATACATCATGAATTGATAGCTATATGTTTTACGATTGCCTTGCTTTCCAGGTGTACATAATAGGAGGGGATGGGACCCAGAGAGGAGCATCAACAATTTTTGAGGTAACTAATAATTATGGAAATGAGAAATGTCTTATTGTGTTACTATTAATACCAGAATTATCAATTTTGTTTTGGAGGTCATTTCAATATGCTTCTGAAATAGAACACTGAGGTGTTTCAGTCTCTTTGTCATTCCATTTTGGAAAGGACACTTAACAAATTTAAAAAAATTGAAAAATATATAAGAATTGAAAAATATAAAACTGATATTATTAGGAAAATAATGAGTAGAAATAGAAAAATAATAAAACAGTGAATTTATTAAGTCATGAAATTAATAATATATAGAAAATAATAATTAGAAATAAAACTAATAAAATAGTAAACTATGTTAAAATCATGGCATTGGAAAAAATAATTTAATATTTCTTAATAAACTAAGAACAAGTAATGAAATTAATAATAAAAAGTAAATTAGATACATTTGTCGGGCCGAAATACATTATATTTTTTTGATGAAATGCACATGTTTTGTTCATTTTAGCTGAAATGGACCAAATGAGCCAAAACATACCAAAACAAACAAAGCTGAACTAAGGGTAATTAGGAGAGCACTTCAGATCTGGTCAAGGTTTAGGAGAGGAAATCTTATTATCGAAGGTGACTCAACTAACGCTATCTCCTGAGCTAGTAATAGGAAATTCCCTCCGTCGAGGTTGCTTGGTATTGCTATGGATATTTGGAGCTTGTGCAATATGGGTAACATCTCCTTCATTCATACTCCTCGATCAACTAACTGTGTGGCGGATTTCTTTGCGAAAGCTGGTGTTCATCTTTAGTCTCCGGTGGTGGAATTCTTCACACCCACCAACCTCGAGACTTAGGGGGCTCGGACCCTCTTTTGGTTTTAGTTTGGGATGATTGTTGTATCTTTTCTATTATTTCTCCTTTTTTATGTCTTCTTATATCTATATATTTGTTCATTTTCTTTGCTCTAAGTATATTCCTCTTATAGTTAGATCTTTCATTTGTACTCTTTTTCCTTATTAATAAAATCCAGTGATTAATGTTTCAAAAAAAAAAATACCAAAACAAAGACCGAAAATTTACAAGGGGTATTTTGTTTCGGACTCATGCCAAACCAAAACACTCTTACCCATTTTGGCTGAAATGAAATGAAATTGATAGACAAGATCAATACTATTAGCTTCTGAGGAACATCATATAGAGTGGTTTGCTATGGTGGTTTTCAATTTGAATAGTACTTGAAATCAGTTTGTAATGCCTTTGTAATGTAATGATGGCTCCCAATTGAAAAGTACCAATTATAGCAACTAGAACATCTTATATTCCATTATGCAGGAAATTAAGCGGCGAGGTCTTACAGTTGCCGTTGTTGGAATCCCTAAGACCATTGATAATGACATTGCGGTACATCCTTTTCCTGTATATCTGTGTGTGTGCACGCATTACATGTTTTGTGATTTCCTTTCTTTTGTAGTCAGTTGTGTAATTATGAATCACCCACAAATGTGTCATGTCCTTTTCTCTTTTTGTCAAATCAGGTTATTGACAAGTCCTTCGGTTTTGACACTGCTGTGGAAGAGGCTCAAAGGGCCATTAATGCTGCACATGTTGAAGCTGAGAGTGTTGAGAATGGTGTAGGAGTTGTGAAACTAATGGGTCGCTACAGTGGTAATTTTTTTTATTAAATATTTGAGAACCTTGTGATATGGAGTTAGCATGGAGGAACATCTTGTAACAAGTTTTCTTTTACTTGTTTTTCAAGATCTTCATATATGCTCTTTGATTTGAATTGTGCATTTCAATTTTTTTTTAAAACTCCAGCTTTGGATTGCTGAAATTCTATGCTTTAGAAATTCTTTATCTGTGGTCTTTTTTTTTCCATGTCTTCTATTTTAACCTAATGGGGTTTATTTTAGGTTTCATTGCAATGTATGCTACTCTTGCCAGCCGAGATGTGGTATGACTTCTTGTTCATTATCCTTAATTGGCTTGGTCTATATCTAATTTCTTATATATATGAGTTAAAAAACTTCAGATCTTGGTTCTTTTGCATTTATTTATTCATTATTTGTTTATTAGTAGATGGGATAGGTTATTTTCATATGTTAACAACATTATTTTTTCCTTAGGACTGTTGCCTTATTCCGGAGTCACCCTTTTATCTGGAAGGGCGAGGTGGACTTTTTGAATTCATGGAGAAACGGCTCAAAGAGAATGGGCACATGATTATTGTTTTAGCTGAAGGTGCTGGACAGGAGCTTATGGCTGAAAGCATGCGAACAATGAACCAAGAGGATGCTTCAGGAAACAAGCTACTTCTTGATGTTGGGCTATGGATATCTCAGAAGATCAAGGTACGTGTACTGTTGCAACGGGTAATCTCATGTGACATTTCAGCTGTAGACAAGGGAATGCATTTATTCATGAATGCTTATGTGCGATTGGAGTTCTTCTCTATCCTTGATTTTTCTGGGAAAAAATGACTCATTCAACGGCAAACTCTGTAACAGTTCAGTAGTGCTTTGATTGCTTATTACTGTCAGAGATCATTTTCTAATTAGAATATAAAGGCTGTATTTGGATGTGAATTTAAATAGAGTCATGTGGGGTTTCCGGCAAATAGAGATCTTGAAAGTGCAAGTCTTCCTCCTTATTAAGTTTTAACATTTGGTGGAGAACTGGTCGTAGTAGATGAACTAGGTTTGAATAAGGGGAGCCAAAAGTTGTTCTTTTGGTTTTTTCACCCTTGCTAAGGAAGGGGTGTTCTTTGGTTGGGCCCAGGTCAGGCTTCACTGAAAAAAGGCCAGAGCCCAATTATTTTTCAAAAACCCAACGGGCTTTTGGAGGCCAAAGCCCAAGCCTATCTGATTAAGCCTGACTATTTTGCATCTAGTACCGCTTTTTTTTTTTTTTTTAAATAATGTTTTGTAAATTGAAAATATAACCTTACTGATTGATAATATACTTAAATATCTTCCATTATATAAAATTCCAGCTCAAAATATAATTTCTAGCCACTTGATCTTGATAATCAAAGTTGGGAAATGTCCTTGAAAAGATGACACCTGATAACTTTGACCAAATATCAAGTGGCTAGAAATTGATTTTTAAGATGAAATTTTAACAAATTTTTTACTTTTAAGTCTTCTTTTAGTATGTACCGTTAGCTTTTCAATTTATAAAACAAAAAAATTAAAATTAAACGAGCTTAAAAGCCCGGTGGCCCTCAATGGGCTTCAAATTAAAGCCCGAATCCAGCCCATTTATTTAGGTCAGGTTCAAACAAATGAACACTCTTAGCTAAGAGACTCCTTGTCTACCAGGATGAGAATTTGGCTCCTCAAAAAATGACTTGCTAGAAAGGCCTTATAGAAACAGTCTGAGTCATAGTTCTCTAGAGAATTTGAAGTTCTCCACCAGGTTCTTATCATCTAAATGCAGCCAAAAGAAATGTTAGTGTTCATGTACTTCATCTTCATCTTTTAAGCCATTATCTTATCAATTTGGGGTTGGTATTTATATTTGGGACTAAACTCATTCACCGCAGCAACAATGTTGCTAAGTATTCTCAATACATCGGAAACAAACTTGATGGAATATTGATTGATTCAATTTGGAAAATGGTACAGAAACTTGAAGAAAATACAGAAACAGAATAAGTAGCACTAGTAATAGGCTCAGTGATTTTGCTTCACTTATATGCACACCTGGCTTGTATTTGACCTTGGTGAGAGGAATCCATTTGGCAATGAAATCCTTTTTGTTATCAAGGTAAATTGACTTGATCTTAGAAAATTTATTTGTATTAGTGAGAACCTCCCTATCTCAGGGCACAGAGAACAGTCATGTACTGTTACTTGTAATGGTGTTTATATACTATTATTACATATTACACTTTAAAGAACAGTCATACTAGGTTAATGGTGATCAGATGCCATGGCATGCTGACTGCTCTGAGAGATTGTTGTCTTCTAGTCATGTATTATGTGGATGCCCTTTAATTGTGCTTTTCTTTTCAGCTCTCTTCAAACATGATCTCACTGGCTTCCTTTTTTTGTTCCGTAGGATTATTTTACAAAACAGCAAAAGATGGTGATTAATCTCAAGTATATAGGTTTGTTTTTCTCTGTCTGGTTTAGAGTTGAACTAAGATCAGGATAAATGAGGAGGATCTAAAGCGAAATGTTGACATTGCAGATCCCACATACATGATTCGAGCTATTCCAGGCAATGCATCTGACAATGTGTACTGCACTCTCCTTGCTCATAGTGCCGTTCATGGTGCAATGGCAGGATTCACTGGCTTCGTTGTTGGCCCTGTTAATGGTAGACATGCTTATATACCCTTCCATGTAAGTTTGGCAATCATGTATTCTTTGAGGTATAACAAAAACAGCAATGTACTTCCACCTATGGTTTTAAAAAGTTTCAGATTCAACTCTAAATCCATCGAAGTTGAGGAATATTGCTAGCTTCTTCCCCCTCTTTTACTTGGTAAAACTGATTCACTGACCCTGAATCTGACTGAATCAAGTCTGCATGTGGGTGAGTTGGGCCACGTTTTATTGAGTTTGCTTCCGACAGAGCCATTTACAAGGCTTAGAAGTCATAGTTGTCCTTTTCCATTTAACATATGAGGCCTACCAATTCCAATATTTCATTGGTTCTTTTGAGTGGAGTGAAGAGGAAGAGGAACCACTGCATACAAATCATAGTTTAAATACTTGAAAAAACTTGGATGAGTTTATTCAAGTTGGCTCAACTTGATGTAGTTTCAAGTCTAGTGAGTCAACAAGTTTTACTGAGTTTTTCCAAGTCGATTTGAAAAACTCGTCCAAGTTACTTGATTTGAGTCCTAGTTTTGAGTTTTCAAACTATGATACAAACTGTTTCTGAATGAAGTGATGGGAGTTGCACTGAATGTCGGATGAACCTGAATGTCACTGGAACTGGCAATGATCCCCTCAAGAAATATGGATTAGATACTGCTGGAATTAGAAGTCTTTTTGGTCTTTTTATTCGTCCTCAGCCCATTGAAAAATTCCCAAGGTGGTGTCTTTCTATTTGTATGAGAAATATGAAAACTAGCCCTGCTTCAAAAAGTATCAGAACTAATTCAAGATTGATCATTTGGAATTTTCTGGGTTTCCATCCTGCCTGTGTGTTTCTGTGGATGTTGGTTTTGTTTATTCCATCTGTCTAGACAAGTTGGTCTTGATCTTTTTTTTAGACCGTAACAACAAAAGAATTCATTAATAGAGAAGAAAATCAGGTACATCGAGTTCTGCCCCAGTAGTATAAAAGATTTATTCTACCAAATCAAAACTGCGAACTCCTCTAAAAGAAAACAAAAAAGTTTCAACAAGTCAAGCACCCCCACCCACCCACTCTATCTACTCCCAATTTAGCGAGATAATCTACCCCCCCATTAGCAGTCCTCCTGACACGCTTGAATATCACCGAAATTCTGGTACACAACTCACAAATTTCTCTCTAATGAGATCAATTTCATAAAAAAAAAAATTTGTTTGCTTAGTGTTCCTGAAGTTTTTTTTTTGTGAAAGATTTATGTTCCCATGTATCATTTTGCCTTTTTCTCAAACACTACAATGACGTCATTGTCTCGTACTAACTTTTTGATGTTTTGACAACCTTCTGCTGCTGTGTTTTATCAACCTCATCTTAATGGATATTTGTGCTCTTAAAAGTCACGAGTTGTTGTTCCTGCTCCATCTGTTTCTTGCATTTGTATCCAGAGAAATTATCTATTGTGAACTGGTTCACAGAAATTGGTCTAAGCTTCCCATCAAAGCCCTTGGATCAACAAAAAGCTATAAAGCTTCACTTTTTATATGCAACAAATAACTCAATCTAAGAGCCTTGATTGAAAGTTCTCACCAATTCATCTTGAACTGATTCACATCAGATAATTTCTCAATGCATCCATCATGAACACTTATTGTGTGACTTTTCCTATCCAACAATCTTGTTTAATGGGCCACCCTTCAAAAGATTCCGTTTTTGTATTGTGTTGCTTACAATGACTAGCAACTTGTATGCCGCTGTCAGGACTGTTAGGAATGAAGGTTTTCTGTGCTACAAGGAAAGATAATCTGATGATGGAAGCTCTTTGCTCAAGCGCCCACTTGCAGCTCTGGAATGAGAGCAAATTTTCAGAGAGTTGATACAAGCTGCCCCTAAAACTAGCATTGTCAATCTCTAAACCAATTTGCCAATTTACATGGATTCAACCAGGAAAAATAGAGCTTGGTTTAAGTACATTGACCCATTTAATTAAATGGGTCAACCAGACCTTGAGCCATTTAATAATTTGCTTGTTTGGGGTTGAGGATTTAAAACTAATGGGTCAATCAGACTACCTAGTAATCTGTGGCTGCAAACTGACCTGATAAATATGTCTTGGGTTGAATACATTGACCCGTTTAATAAATGGGTGAACTCAACTCAAGTCGTGTTACCAAGTTGTCGGAGCACCAGGATTTAAGACATCTGAACTACAGCGACCAACCTAGATGAGGATGGATAAATAGGTTCGCATGGGCAACTGAAAATGAGCAGCTATTTCTACAGTCAATAAAGCACGCAGATGTGATCATTCCTCGATCATTCCTCTTCATGCCTTTAAGTTTGCACTAATCAAACTGATTGAGCTGTGTAACCAGTAGGCATTTTTTGTCAACATTTCTACATTATAATCCGAGAAAGATAAAAAAAGATAAATGGTTACTAGTTAATCCTGAAAACTTCCAGTCATGGTCCATAAATGATATTGGTCTTGTAAATAATAATCATTCCACTATATTTTACCTGTCTAACATGCTTTTACGTTTAGTGCAAACCCAGATTTTGTTGATTTTCACTCATCTGTTGGTGTGTGCAGCGAATTACGGAGACGCAAAACAAGGTGGTGATAACGGATAGGATGTGGGCAAGACTGTTGTCTTCAACAAATCAGCCGAGCTTCCTAAGCGCCAAGAATATCATTGAAGATACGAAGGAAGAAGAAAAAAGCCAGTTGCTGGACAAGAACTGCTCGGATGGTAATAACGTTGACTGCGAGGAGACTACCTTTGGCAACGCAAGGTGAGGCGGACAGTTAACATACAAATATAATAAAAACGAAAATCAGGTGAATTTCAACTTGAGACACTGCTTGGGTGCTGTTGCTGTAGTTTTCTCTTTTTCCCCCTTTCAACAGGCACCTTTTAGAATACGTTTTCTAGAGAGGTGAGTGTATCTCATTTTTGCATATCCTTGCATAGTTCCACTTGGTGACTTTCGATAGGTGACTTTTATTTCATACTTGTTATTTCAGCATTTGTGTGCCGATGAATGGAAATCCTCTGCAACATTTTACAGAAACGGGTGCAGGTGGGCCTGTTAATGGGCTGTGCTTTGTAAAAAAAACCTTGAGCCCATCGGGCATTTAAAGCCAAGGCCCAAACCCATCATTTAAATCCTGTTCATTTTGCACTTGACATTTTTTTTATTAATAATCTAATTGTACAGATTGAAAAGACTTGTAGACCTATCATCAATTAAATTTTTTAATTTAAAAATTAATTTCTAGTCACTTGGTCTTAATAGTCAAAGTTAGTATATAGTTTTTAAAAGATTTTATACGTAGTAATTTTGACTGGACAAAATTGATTTTTGAAATAAAATTTTATTAGAGGTTAGGTCTTCAAGTCTTTTTTCAATACGACGTTTAAGTTTTTTAATGTACAAAACAAAATAATAAATAAAAATAGTATCAGATATCATCTTGTAATATATGTATATAATATATTAAAAAAAAAAATTGGCCTAAAAGCCGATAGGTTTTAAATGGGTTTTAAGTAAAAGCATGACTCTGATTTGGGCTGGTTATGGGCCAAGTTAAAACAAATAAAAACCTCTAAAATCTACATGCAATTCAATTAGGGTTAAAACTTTAGGCAGGTCGAGTTGGATTTTAATAATCTTGTGCCAATCCATGTGAAAAGATATTAAATTCAGCTTGAATTGTTGATCCAATTTTCTTAACCTAATCTGACCCGACTAAACTTGAGTACTAAACCTGGCCCAAATCCACTAAGCTAAATGAAAGAGGGCTGCATGCCCTTGCCTGGGAAACGATGAAAGTAGAGTCAGACCCATTCGCAAGTGGGTTTCACCGTGTCATTGTCCTGATTTGTCATGAAATCAGAAGGGATGCATGAAAGTTGCAAGTTGTGGAGTTCGTAGCCCATCAATTTCAACACGTACCACTACTGTTGAAAGAGCTTTTTGTTCTATTGCTTCTTGAGAAAAGTAATTTTTTCGAAAATATTATTTTTAGATTTAAACTATGTCATTGATCAAATGTTTGGCTAGAACCTGACCTTTTCGTTGTTTACATCAATAAACTTATTTTGTTATAAATAAATAAGATATTGTCTTGGTAAGGAAAACCTCTTGCTAAAATTTCCACCTCTTCTATGAGAAATGTATTCTTCGAAAAAGGGAAATGTCTTATTTTTTCTTAGTAAAGAGCCTTCAACGGATATCAACTTTTACTCGATGGATAAGATTATTTGATATCATGATCTCAATGCTTGGATATCGTCCATGAACAAATAAGATTAAAGGTAGGCCACTGGCAACAATGCTTGGTTGTAGGAACAAGAAAGCCTTTTTAAAAAATAATTAAAATTCCATTTGATTTATTTACAATCACGTAATACATGATAGATGGATGGTACATGTTTACGTGTATATCAAAGATATATAAGATTTTGAGCCATTTTGCATATATATGTTTACGTGTATATCAAAGATATATAAATTTTTCAAATAGACTTAACTTTTGACAAAAAAAAAATATATGTTGAAAGTGCCACATTGGCTGAAACTGAGGTCTATTGCAAAAAAAATTGACATTTTTGAAAATTAAAAAAATGGAAATATATTTTTATCAAGTGGGATTGAAATCGTAACTTAAGATAATGTGCATTACTCCAATAGTCCAATACTAATGCATATTACTGATTCACGTAGTTCGATATAGGCCCGTAACAGTTATATTTAATAATCAATTATTTTGAAAAGGAAGCCAAGCAGTCTGCCTAACCCTATGGGCCTCTTTGCATAACAATTCAAACCATTCAAAATGTTCTTTTAGTTAGATAAAGATATAATTTAAATTTATCTCATTGATGCATCTTAATCGAAAGTACTCAAACTTTTCAGCTGAACATTTGCTAGACAAGATCCAGATCCAAATCCATATAACACTGGATTTCAATTTGATTATATCTAGTCAGATTCATATCAAAATATTCCAATTCCAACTCAACTAAATAACAAGTAGAAACCTAAAAGGCCTGGACACCTTTGGTCATTAAAAAGAAAAGGCATAAGTAAAAATGCTTACATACTTTATCATCCAAAGTGATGCACTGAACAACCCAACACGTAATTGAATGAAAAATGCATCATGTAACACTTCAAGTATGGATTATTTCGCTCTTTAGAAAAGGTAAGCATTAATTCACTTTGAATGACAAACAGCTCAATACCTAAAATAGGTGCATTGAGGCATTTGAGCAAATATTTAAACAAAAAGATTATTTTTTTAGTAACAGGTGAAAAAAATTCATTAAAATTAAGAAAAGGTACAGGTACAAAAAGCGAGTCTAAAAGACTTAAAGACTGCAAAAACAAGAAAAAGATAAAAAAAAAAAAAAAGATAAACAAAAGTAAAAAACAAAGTATATCATAAGAAAAAGAGTCTCATTTTATAGAGGGAATCTACAAAGCGCCCTGAGTTCTGTAACATTAAGAATAAAATCCACATTAAAAAATAAATAATTAAATAAACTATCAGTTAAATAATTACTCTAACCCTAGAAAATTTTCTAAAGTTTAAATGAATAAATATTTTCATTTACCATACTCAAACCAACAGTTAATATTTATCAAATGAACCTCGCATGAAGCCCTTATACCTGGCCATACAAAGTGGTAAGACATTTAAGAGGTATCAAATGTGTCTAGGACCACCTATATGAGTGTAGTTCAACTGGTTGTCTTCCACTTCATAAAACAGAAAGTTGGTTCGAGACCCCACGGCCTAACCTTGATGTGCCCTTGGTATCAAATGTGTCTAGGACTCACCCGTGGGGGTTTTACGTTAGGTATCATGCGGTTTCCCATTCATAAACTCAAAAAAAAAAAACAGTATCCAAGACCACCGATGTCATATTAGTTCACCACGCTTAGTGGATTCTGTAGTGCAACAATTGTGAATCCATGTGCACCACCACCAATGCATCATCATATGTTGCCGATCAACTCTGAGGGGTTAGTTTGATGGTCATATTCCCACTCTTATATGTCAAAGGTTTTGAGATCAAGCCTCCTTCAACACAAAAAAGGTCATTCCCCTTAATTTGTACCCGGCGTGTGCAGATATAGAGGTTTTCACATGCCCCAAGAATTTAGTCAAGTGGGACGCCTGGATAAAAAAAGAAAAAAACAATGAACCTATTGTTTTTTATTGATAAAGTTATCTTTAAAAAAAAAAAGCATATGCTGTACTAAAAAAAATGGACAAAGATCAGCTGCGTCGTTGCCCTTTCATATCATGAAAGGACAACGACGTGGCATACCCCCTCTTGAAATAATAAATACAGGCATTACATATATTAGAGCAAAGTCACAAACCTCCATGTTTCAGTCTGAGTGAAATACACAGTTAATTACTTCTTTGAGATTTTTGCAGCCTACAATCTGCAAATTCTCCAAATCAACGCCTATTAATGATTTCATGGCAGTTCTTGGAATGATACATTTATTGTATCCTAGTTTGGAAACAGTGAGAACCCTCTTATCCATTCTGGGAACCTATGTGGGGAAAAAGGAGGTGAAAACTGTAAGTTGGATGGTCAAAATAATTGGCCAGTAGATCATTGTCATTCATTTCAATAGTTAGAGTTGAGCTTTAATTTGGCAAAATCTACATACCGTGCGAAGCTCACCACCAAGCCCAAATCTCTCCAATAAAAGCAATGCCAATAGGAATTGGGAACTCAAAGAAACTGGTAGAGAACAAGACAGGCATCTCTTTACTTTGTGAGTAAATAATAAATATGAAGAAATGGTCAGTGATAGACTGGGGATATGATGATGGAAGGGTTGAAAATATGATGAAAGAACACTACCTGCTGCAAATTGCTGCTGCTACTGCAAGATCTCCTGCAGTCTCTTGCAATTTAAACCCACTAACAACATTCAAGAAGATGGACTGCAGAAAGATAAGGATGTCACTGTTAAGTTGTGAGTAATGAATACCAAACCAAGTTAGACATAAGAAATCAAGTAAGCAACTCCAAAAGTGGATCATCACATAACCTCATACAGAAAACAAACCATTTCCTGTTAAAAAAAAAAATTCTAATGCTGCGTTTAGATACAACAAATTTTCTCTTCGTAGAGTTCAAATTTGTGGCTTATCTAAACGTGATTGTAAACTCCTTTTATCATTAGCATTAGTGCATTGGTTGACTAAATTGCTTTAATTTGTAATAAGTATGATTGTTAAGTGGCATGTGCGTCTTCATAACTCATAATTGTTAAAAACATCGGAAGTGTTCTAAGCATCCCCACCAAGGATGATCTCAACTTCATTTTTGTCATATCAATGTCACATGCCCCATCTAAGGCATACATGGTTGCATTTGACAAATTGTTTTTAAAGGACCAAAGGCCTATCTGACACCAAAAATAAAAAATAACAGTTGACAACAAATTCATAGTAAAACAAAATGCTGAGTAAAATCTGGACTCTCCCTCTCATTAACCATCCTCAGGATTTGTTTTTTAGATTATAACACAATTTTACCGAAGGCAAAGAAGACGTGCACCAAGAGAAGGAAACACAAGAAAGAAAAGCTGTAGAAAACAAAAAGAGAAACCAACTGCATGAAACACCAAAACAAGGCACAACAAGAAAGCTAAAGAAAACTAGGAGGATACCATCTGCAAATTTTCCATATTGCTTAAAATCACTTAGATCGGATAATCTTACTAGGGGTCATAAATTCCTCTACTCAAGCACCTATTTGTGTCAAATTCTAAATAAGTCATGGATACAAGGTGTCCAATTTGGCAAATCCCAAGACAGGATTTGTGGATTCAACATGATATTTGAATAAATTTAAATAGACATTTGTTTACTAAAGTAACATGTAAAATAACATGATTCCATGATTTTGTTAGATCGCAAAGGCATAGCAATATTCTTTCACTATGCAAAACTATGCTATGCTAGTATTAGAAATTTAGAATAATCCATGAAGTGTCAGACACACATGGATAAGTTGCCATTCCAAAGAAATCATGTGACATACATGAAACACATACTGAGAACACAATTTGAACAGAGAAGCCGATCCTTACAACCTAGTGAGGCATAAGGTTAACAGACCAACTGCTTAAAATTGGTTTCTGATTGTTATCTAATTCTATTATGCAACACGGTGTTCTCTTCCACCATATAAAGCCAGTAGTTAAGAGCAGGATAAGGACTGCTGTATAACTATCGATTATGTTCTCTTCATTGTAAACTGAATTCAGCCAAGGTAAAATTTGCTTTAGCAAAGCCACATTCCATGATGTCAGTAACATCGCATGCTAAATGTCAAACCAAATTGATGCACTTGTGTCATATCCATGTCATGATTGGTTAAAAAGGATTCTGCTGCGGGTAGTCTTTATTTATGTTACAATAGAGGATCATATAAATATGTTAGGAAAAAAAAACTCAGATGAGTTAGTCTAAGTTGACTCAACTCGGTAGGATACCTGGTCAACCAAGTCAATGAGTTTTACCATATTTCTCTAAGTGGAGTCAAAGAACTCACCCTTAGTTACTTGATTTGGTCAAACTTCGAGTCAAATCCAAATTTCAAGTGTTCTAAAGTTTTGTACATTCAAAAATTTCTTCTCCTTTTATCGAAACTCGGAAAGGTAGCATTTGGAAGAGGGCAAGGGAGAATTACCCATACAAATGAATCAATACTGCTCAACTACACAAATGAAACCACTCGATCTTTGCATGATGTTAGTTTCAACCTTGCAAAACTCAGAAGCAAAGGCCATCTCCAAAATGAATATCTCATTCTCCTCAGCCAAATAATGAAACATTTAGCATTAAAAAATTGCAAGCCAGCACACCAAAACCATCTTAGCATTAAAACACTCCTATAAGATGCCAAATGCATACATACAAAAGTCCCCTCAATCATAAGACAACTCTTGCTCCTGTACTGTAAACACAACTTCTAAAACAGCCATTAGTTCAAAACCCTTTCTAACAAGAGTAAACCCAATTCTGAATTCTAAACCTTCCTCATGATCCAAACTCTTGCTTGTATAATTAGATCACTGATCTCATGGAGAAAATAAAAATGATCCCCGACCCATCAACTTATGGTGCACAGAGTTGGGACCACCGATGGTGATGATGATATTGTTGTGGGAAAGGTCTAAAATTTGAACATCTGGCATTTTAGAGATTAAACAACTATAGTAGGCCCATCAAAATAACTTAATTGATCCAATCTAAGTCATTTTTAGTGAGCCACATATTCAAAAACAGCTCTTTCAAATGGATCCATCACTTTCAACGTTGGTCGGCTGCAGCTACATGTGCATGGTGTGTGTACCATTGTAATTGTACCATAAGGGGTTAGGAGGGACCAGCCCTATATAGAAATTAATGTTGCTTTTAACCTTTTCTTGTAGATGATAATGAAAAGAAATATTCATATTTCATGCTACAAGACATGTAACTGGTCGGTTTGCATTCTAGTAAAACAAGAGCAGAAATAGAATTCCTCTGTGGGATAAATATCAATCATTTCTCAATGACAATATGAATCCTTCTATGTGCTATTTGTCATTTCAGAATTAGTATATCAATGATTTCTTCTAAGTTGGTAGTTATGAACATCTTGTATATTGCATTGAGATGCAATAAAATGCTATGTTACAAAGATCAACTGTGGTAAAAATCTTAAGGGCCAATTCAACTTCCTTAAGAAAAGATTACAATGTATATCAAACAAGCATCAATACATAATACTTCAATAAGGAGAGAATGGAGAGAATTTGATATGAACTTACACTGTCCTTGAGTTTTAGGCCTGCCTGCTTGATAAGAATCTATAAACATGAAAAGAATGGTCAGCTAATCAATCAGAATATGAAAAGAATCAACACATACTTTTTACAGATTAGGATCAATATAGTATAATGGGAAAAGTTATGCCCCAATTCTAGTCATTGTTAGAAGGACAAACAAGAAAGATAGCAAGTGCAATGACTCCATATAAGGTAAAAAACATCTTAAAAGATCCCCTGTGATTATGCATGGATATTGGTACTTGTGTCATAATCCAACACCAATACAAGATGTCCATTTTGACAAATCCCAAAAATAGGATTCCCGGATTCAACATTCAACAAAATGTTTGACTAGATTTAAAAAAAAAAAAAAAATATATATATATATATATATATAAACAAAAGCATGTAAAAATAACATCAACAAAAAGTAATGGGTAAAATATCACTGAAAATAATGGAATAACAAACATTTCCCTATTTTAGTAGGATTCATAGAAAAAAGGTGCAATGATACTTTGTTGTTTATGAAACAATAATAAAATAGAACTAAAGGAATCAATGAAAAATCCAACATGACTATATTGTCATTTCAAAGAACCAAAGTAGTATAGCCTATGATGCATGATACACGCCAAGAGGATTATATTAGCAAACTGAAGCAAAAGGTAAAACACTATCAGCCTCCTACCATGATGTATTTTATCATAAAATAGCTAAAGCACCAACACATGTTGGTGTCGAAGATGGAATAATGGCATTGGACAAGACCACTACTAAAGAGATGAGACATTGACACTGTGATATCTAAAAGTCACTTTTTAAATGGGACATTTAAATGTTACATTCAAAACATATCTATCAAAAATCAAATATTTTATTGTATTACAGTTTCCACATAATGCAGGTAACATCATCATCATCAGCCAATATTCTCATCTCTTTGGAGTCGGCTTCATAAGTTCTTCTTTTCCAATTAACCATGTATAAACCATTCCATCAGTCACTCAACAGTCTAAGATGTTCTTTTTTATCCCTTCCTTCCATGTTTTAGAAAGACTTCCTCTTCTCCTAGTGCCTTTGATTCGTAGCCTCTTCACTCTACGCACTGGTGTTGTGCTTGGTATTCCACTAACATGACCAAACCATCTAATACGAGTTTCTCTCAAATTGTCATCTATCGGAGCTATCTTTTAACTATCTCCAATGCGTTCATTTCTAACTCTATTATTTAGTGTTAAACCACTCATCTGACGTAACATACTCATCTCCACTGTCCTGACTTTGTTTATTTGTCATTTTTTCATTGTCCAATACTCTGCTCCATAAAGCATCGTAAATCTAATAATTGTTTTATAAAACTTGACCTTTTAGGTGAAGGGGTACATTTTGCCCACCCACTCCTATCATATTTGTTATATCTCAAAACCTTCTTGAGATTGTACTATAAAGCCCAAGTATCTAAATTTATCGCAATGTAAAACTAATTCGTTTTCCATTTTTACTGAGTTAGCCTCACTATCGTCTAAAAGACTAAAGTTGTATTTCTATGTATTCTGTTTTAGTTCTACTAATTCTCAAACCATTTGACTTCAACATTCTCCTCTACATATCTAACTTAGAATTGAATTGTTGTTTTGTTTCACTAATTAATACTATTTTTTTTTTAAAGATAACCAATATTGTATCATCCGCAAAAAGCATAGGAAACTGTTGTAGCACTCCATCTTGGATTCATGATGTTAAGTCGTCCATGATTAGTGCGAACAACTATGTGCTTAAAGTGGATTCTTGATAGAGTCATATTCCAACAAGGAACTCTGTTGTCTCACCAAAATGGTTCTAAACATTAGTGGTTGCGCATACGTAATTGAAGATGCTCTCCAAATTAATTTCATTGGGTATCCTATGAATGCCCTTACGTAATTGAAGGTGTTTTCATTTCTGGAGAAGGCATGATCAACAACTTTGGGTTCCTAGCTACAATGGAGTTTTCACAGTGAAGTCTTTCGTCATATCCTTGCTTTGGAAAGACGAGATCCTATCAATCGTAGAATTTGGAAGCATCGGGTGCCTCTTAGAATAGGGGTTCAGTTGGCTAGGTGGAATGGACAAATTATAACAATTGACTTAGGAGTAGGTAGGGATAGGAATTGGCCTAAAAGCCCAAAAGCCTAAAGAAATCGGCATGAGAAAAGGTGGGTTTGAGCAAAAAAATTCAACCAATTTAAGATAAGGCTGGGCTTGGACAAAAAAATATAAAGCACGATTATTATTCAGGCCAAGCTTGGGCTTATGTATGTGCCAGCCCGAAAGGCCAAACCCAACCCGATTATTTAGACATATAACTCACACACACACACACACACACATTTTTATCAAACTTTTTGAGAATTATAAAAATCTAACCAGTTAGATTGAAATTTCACTAAATTACCTATACGTATAAATGTATAATACATTTCATCCAAAAATTCAGATGAATGCCACTTGAGCCTAGTGGTAAAAATCAACAGGCATCATTATCACTAAGAACGTCTGTTGGCTTTGACCACTAAAATCATATGGCTTCAATTTGTGTTTTGGGATGAAATTTGGTATACATGTAAGACATTAAGTAACCTTTCAATCCATCCAATTGGAGTTCTGCCAAAAATAGAAAAATTCATACATGATTTGAACTTGTTACCTAACATACACTTTACTTAATGATTATTTTATAATTAAATAATTTAATAATTGAACAATAATTAAAATTCATACTTCACAGAAAATCAACTTTAATTAGTTTTATTCCTCAAATACTTATACGAAAATACTTGCTTTTGGGCCCATAATTGGGTTCGGACTTTAATTGGGCTGATCGAGCTTTGTCGAGCTTAGGTCAGGCTCGGTCATTTCACTTGATAATCGAGCTCGAGCCAAGCTCATGCTTTCCCCTTGATAACTGGGCTCTGGCTTGACACAACTTAAGCCCAACTCGTTCCCATCCCTAGTAGGAGATGATCTTTGGTCAGCATTTGTTCCATGTGTCTCAGGTAAGAAGAGAATATTGACCATTTATTCATTTGTTGCCCCTTTGCCTCCCAAATCTGGTATTTCTTCTTACAGCTCTTGTGACCTGCTGGTATATGCCAAGGGATCTGTCTAAATTAATCAAATGCCTAGATCCTCAATCAAAGCAAATGTTGGGAGTTGATAACGGATTCTCAGGAGTGTTCTTCCTTTGACTTTTTGAGAATGACCATTTGATTGCATTTTGGACGGAGGGGATATTTGATTGTAGTTTCTGATTTGTACCTTGTGATTGTATTTTGTTTTTTCTTTTCTTGTTTTTTGTTCTCTTTTTGGTCTATTGCTGTTAGACCTATTTTCTTTTCTTGTACTTATACTTTTTTATTCAATGAATTACCATTGTTACTGCGCCAAAAAAAAACAGCAGCAGTAAATGTTAAAAGCCAATTGTCAAGAATGTCTTTATTTCCAATCTTGTGGAGCATTTGGAGAGAAGAAACAGCAGGGTTTTCCAAGGTACATCAAAATCAATGACAAAAATGCAAATTTCGGCCTTCCACGTCGGGTTTGAGTCAGATTTGATTCTAATCATCACGGTGATGACATTACAAGCTACATGGAGGCCAAAAGGGTCAAAATCATATTTTTACTTTGCATTATCAGCCCCTACAAAATTGTCCCACAGCCTTTACAAAGTTATCCCGCATAACGGCAACAATGCACATTTTAAGCTTTTGTGACAGATCTGGGTTGGGTTTGGTTCCAAATTAAGTTATGGGGTCTACTTGAGTTGTTTGAAGTGTGGATTGAGGCTTTATTGGGCTTAATTGGAGTCAATTCATGCAAAAAATGGATCTGGGTAAAATTGGGTGTCTACACTGTCCCAGTTGACTTTTTTTTTTTTTTTATATTCTTCCCACCATCTCCTTCCATTCCACTGATGCCAATTAAGAGGAATGCCTCAATTTAATGCCCCCATCACTTCCTCTGAGTAACAAGTATTCAGTAGAATTGTGAGTCTTTCACTGTACTTCCAAGGAAACGCATTAGTATGTGGCAAGGAGAAGGCTGTTGATCTTATTATTTAAATCTGGGATGGTTAGTGAATTATGGTGATGACGGACAAGACTCTTTTCACTCAAGGAAGGATGATAAATTTTGCAGAAACGTGTCATGCCATCATGCACTTGGCACATTTTAGTACTTATATGGTAGTTGCTGGTCCCAAGTCATTTGTATGAACTGTGATCTATGAAAATTTTCTTACAGTTCTATATCATAACTTGACAAAGTACAGCACTTGATATTCAACTCCTCAGAAAGGCTTCTTGAGTCCAGAAGAAAACTTCATGTAGACCTTTGAAGTTGCTGAGGAATGTCTGCAGCTAACATGCATGGTTTGTGACAATTTTAAAAGATCTAAGATACAAGCCACTCACAGAAATAATCATTTCGGCTCTGCTATCTCGGACCCCATTGAACTGATTTGTAGTTGAGCCAGAAGAACATAATGCCTGCACAAAAATATCTGCAGATGTTTCAAATGCACCTTGCACTAGTGGAGAACTATAAAGGAAATTACAGAGAATTTAAGGTATTACATTCGTATTGTGCTATGAACCTTTATATGATAATTTAGACTTGAAAATATAATCTTAGACAACATTCAAACAAAAAAACCATGATAAAGAAAATTTTAAGGGCACACAGCTTAGAGAAATGGATTCTAAAAGATTGCTTGGTACAAAATGATAAATGACTTCAAATGGAGAGGTTGGCTTTCATTGTTAAGTGTTCAATTTCAGCTATGCAAATCTATTACATTTAGAGAGATGTATAAAAAAAGACAAAAATCTAATTTCTAATGGGAGGAAGAATTGTTTCCTAACAACCTTTCAAAAAAAATTTGCTTCCTAGCAGAAGAAAAGATAAATCAGTTATGAAATAAGGATTTATCAAAAATACCTGAATCTCAATAAGAAAACTTCGAGAACCATCAATAATTACAGCAACAGCAAGTCCAGCCAGAACATCAGACTCTGAGTAATCTTCGCTCAAGAATATCTCACTGGGATTAGAGACAGCTTGCAAGCCCAGTTGTGACATCTCAAACACCCCAAGCTGATGAAAATACTAGTCAATAATGAATTATATGGCTTTTGAGTTCTTAAAAAAAGAAACAAGAAAAAAATATCACAAGGCTCCTGATTGTTAAATTATGCAAACAAAAACAGTCCACATGGAATCATATTTTCCACTTATATTAATCTTTAACCACATAAGCCTGATCACTATACGAGGTTTGAAACATTGACAGGGTAACACAAGTTTTCCAAGGGTGCTTTTTTTTTTTTGGATAGGTGCAAGAGAATGAACTATTAGGCCAATCATCATCATCATCATCAAAGCCACTTATCCTATTTATTTGAAGTCGTCATTTTAAACTCCTCTCCCATCCTATCCTATAAAAAATCATACCCTCCATTATCCTACAATCTATCGTATCCTTCCTTACCGCTTCCCATAATAGTCAAGGCACAAGGAGCAATCAAGGCGCCAAAGGATCCTCAAGCCTAAAGGCGCAAGGCACATGTCTAGACACAAGCCCTAATAATGCTAGGTGCACTCATTTAGATACTTCAAAGTTCAAAATATATGTAGATTCATGGATTTGTGTCCTTATTTCACCAATACTAACAATATACAACACTATGAATTCAAAGCACCAAATTGTATTGGCAATTGAGCTTCCAAGCACTTTTATAAGCATGAATTGTGATGTAGGACACAGAAGATCCAATGAAAAGATCCACTACTATTTTTATTTTATTTATTTTTAGTAGATTCTATTTTGTTAATTTTGTTTTTCTAAGTAGGTGTCCTAGATTACTTAGGAAACTTAGTTGTTATTTTCATTGGAGTCCTACTTTAGTAAAGAAGCTAGGTCGGTGGCTTTCCTGTTTTAGATTCTTATGCTATTTTCGAATTAGTGTTTTCCTATAAATACCCATGGATCTAATAGAGATGATACTCTATGGATTATTAAAGAAATTGATTAAGGCTTAGCCTTTTCCTTTATCTCTTCTCCTTTCTTCTTCCCTGCCGAAGATGCAGGCATATCTCTTCTTCTACCTGCCTAGTTGCAGGCGGTGCTCCCGCATCATATTGTATACATGCAAAAGTAAATCATCGGACAAATAGAATTTTCTTTGACAATTACCTCATGTTAATTAAAATATTTACTAGTTAATACAAAAAAAAACTTTAAAAAAGGCTTACTATAAATTAAAAAAATAGGTGCAAGGATAGAAGCAAAATGGGCTAGGCAAGGTGCAAAATGGGTATGGAGCCTAGGCAAGGGCCTAGCGCTAAGGTGTGTCTTTGACTACTACCAAGTTTTTAAAGGCCCTCCTCTCTTTTTTGTTCCTCCCACTTGCATCTTTTCGATTTTCCTGACGGGTCATTTCTTGTCTCCTACATATGTCCAAACTCCAAACCACTCTAAATGGTTTTCCATCACATTTTCATTTATTGGAGTTACTGTTGAAGTGTTTCTATCACATTGTTCTTGACTCTGTATTTTAACATTACTTAGATATCTTAGAATATGGATTTCTATTACCATTACAATATCCACTTGTTACCTTAATTGCCTAACACTTGACTCCATAAAGCACTACTAGCCTAATGGTTCTCTTATGAAGCCTCCCTTTTAATCTACAAGGTACTCTTCTACCACATAGCACTCCATTAGCTTGCCTACATTTAGCCCATCTCACTCCCGTCCTATTTACCATATTTAGATCTTTTACTCCATGTCGTTTGACAATTGCACCTAAGTATCAAATTTTGTCAAAATATGATACCAAGTCATCACTACTTTTAATCAATTCCTTTTCTATGTTCCCTAAACACTAAAGTTGCACTCCATATATTTAGTCTTTCCTCTACTAATTGTCAACTCAAAACTTTCCTCCATAGTCCTGATTTCTTTTTTGGAATTTATAATTCTAATTTCTCATTCAATTGATTTCTTGTTTCAACAATTAAGAATATAAAATCTGCAAATAGTATACATCATAACATTGCATTCTATATATCAACTTTTAATTAATCCATAACTAAGACAAAATAAATATGAACATATAGTTTATCTTTGAATAAGTGTCATTCCTACTAGGAACTTCCCCGTCTCCTCACATTCCATTATTACACTAGTTGTCACATGTTTATACATATCTTGTATAATCTCAACTTATTAGGAATGCATTGCTTTTTCAATGCTTGCCAATATTAAATGCCTTAGCACCCTATTTTATAAGTCTATAAGAGTCATAAAAAAAAAATTCCCTTTTCCTACGTAAACTTCTCCATAAGTTGTCTCATAACAAAAATTGCTTCTATTGTGGACCTACTTCACATCAACCCAAATCGATTCTCAAAGACATTAGATTCTTGTCTTAGCGTTTGTTCTATTGTTTTCTCCCAAACATTTGGCAAGAAATTCAAGCACTTCAATGAAACCAATAGCTAAAGATCCATGATAAACAACTCCCACTCCACGAAATATGGCCAACAATTGTGTTAACCCGAGAAATGACATCCATATTTTTCTATGGTTGTGCATATGCAATTTTTTCTGATAAATGGTGGTGTGCACTTAGATAGAATGCATTAATCAATAAAACAAACAAAACAAGGTATTACTTCATCAGTTGACCCAAATCGATTCTTCACACATCGCAGTAATCGATAAGATGAGTACTTCTCACCCTGCAAAATAAAATCATACAAGTTGATAAAATTGTATCCTTAACATAAAAATTAACAATGAATGAACACAAAAACAAGCTTTACAACAGGTGAATATAAGAACATTATAATAAGATGCAAAACTGAAAACCATTCAAAATTAGTATAAAAAATGCTCTAGGCATACATAAATAGCTAAGACAAAGCAAAATGTGTTACTTTATCATTCAGTACTACTAAATTCAAATAAACATTGTACATCAAACCGCCTATGAAATTATCACCTACCAGCCACACACCCAAATGCATAGTAGCCATCCAACCATTTGTCCATGAAGTGGTTGTCACCAACATCAATAGATCTAAGAATCCACAAGACCTTGCCATCCATCCATTGCATTTTGACTTCCATTTTAGTTTGGCAACTAATTTTTCGGGTTCTCCGTGGGTTGGAGACTTCCCAAGTTTGTGAGGATTCCAAGCAACAAAAATTTTGGAGAGATTGATGACTTGGCGATGACATGGCACATGTTGTATGCCATGTTGGACTTCCCGCCACTCCACCTTGGGTTGCAAATAGACCTCTTACATGGGCTGAATTGGGCCAAATTTTATGGAGCCCATGACTTGATGGTTTTGGGGCCATATAGAGCCCTCAATGGACCCCGTTTCGCACCTCAAATAGTTCATGTGCTAGGAGTGACATTTCCACCAAATTATCTTCCAATTGGCCCTTGTTGTCTTCAAATTCCCCCATTAGGATGATGTCCTCATCAAAATGTTCAAATAGTATGCACTTTTAGCTTGAGAAAAACAGTAAAATAAAATTGCAAACGAAATATGTCTACATGTACATATACAAACTGCAGTGAATATAGTTAAGCGGTACCAACTTCCAAATATAAAACAGCATCCACAATATGCTCCAAGACACGAGGCCCAGCTATATCTCCAGTTTTTGTCACATGTCCAATCTGAAATGCATTATAGAAATTAATCATTAAAGCCAACCATAAAATGATAAAATAAGAAAAGACCCATCATCGAAGTGCAACAGCAAAACATGAATATAACTAGTTAATCATAGACATTAACTCCAGTCAACATAAAATATAGAGAAAATGAAAATTCATTGATAAATACACAAGTACAACACAATATGAAATGAATAATTGTGGCAGGAATACTTCTACTTAGTAATATATTACATCTTTCAGAATGCATAAACTACCAAACTTATTTAAAAAAAAAAAAGACATGAACTAACATTCCAACACAATATTTCAAAATGAAATAGTCACATCTATTAGGATAATACCCTCATCTGCCAGTATCATCAGACTCTTAGGCATAGTAATGGACCTCCATTTAGCTGAATTCAACCCAAAACCAACCCAAGAAATTTTGGTATGGGCCTCTTTTTAATCCATTAAATATAGGAGTAGTATAGGACCCTTCTTTACCATTTACAAATGTGTATGTCTTGAGTAAGGCCCAGCCAATTAAATATTTACACATGTTTCTTTACATTTGGTATGTTGTATTTTTACCTTAGATAGTTAACGATATCAAAGTTTTAAGCAACTGTGAGACCATATAGGATAGGGATGGCAGCATATCCCAACTCCTAACCAGAATGGGACCTGTTTGAAATTTGGATATGGGTCGGGTTACGCTTGTTCCCCAACCCAAACCCATTATAAATAAATGGGTTTAAACATGTATAACATTCTGCCAGGCCAAGCAAGGGCTAAAGTTTTGAGCCCCTTCAACTAAATGGACAAGCTTTGGGCTTTTCCAAGAAGATTTTCGGCCATTTAGCCACTAAATGCGTATGTTTGTATTCCTGGTCCATTTTCCCTTTTTCTTTAAAGTATTTTGAAATTTAGAAAAGCAACTATTCAAATTAACATTAGACTTGTTGAGCTATAAGTATACCAAATTTCAACTCAAAATTCAATTTCTAGACACTTAACTTGTCTGGTCGAAGTCACCAAGTGTCCCTTCTCTTTGTCATTTTTAAAGACAATTGATGACTCTTTGACTACTAAGACCAAGTTACTAAAAAATGAGTTTTTGGCTCAAACTTGGTCTACTTGTAACTCATTTCTCTACTTTCATTCTGAATGATTGAACTTTTAATAGTCTCAATAGGCAGGCTCGGGCCTTAACCTTGACAAGCTCAATGGGCTGCAGGCAGGCTAGGGCTTTTAGACCTTCAAAACGGGCCAAGCTGAAATGGATATATTTGGGTCTAGGTATGCATCCAGGTTTGTTGAATCGGTATGGGCTCGAGTGAAGCTAGAACCTACCCAAAACTGACACGTTTAAATCTGATAAATGCAACATCTATCAAATTAGAACTCTGAAGCAAATTTGTACTGTAGGACACTATCCGGTTTATAACAAATAGCAATCTAGGATCAAATCAACCTAGATCCTCTTTGAATTCCACAAAACAGTAACATAAAAAGTTATTGAAAAGGGAAATAAAATTAAAATTCAATATACCATGTACAGATCCAAGGAAAGGACACATGTTGCCCCATGGAAATATATAAATTTCACTCAAAATATAAAGGCCTAATTATGCAAACCTTATTAAACGGATGGTAAAAAAAACCCACTGGGAAAGCCAATGGAAAAGAGTTGCTACCTAAATTGCATCATTTCACATGCACCCACACCTACACATTGGTGTTGTAGGGGAGCCGAGTCTATCTTATTCTTTTAATGATAAGAGAAGTTTTTGATCAATTACAAGTATTACTGACTTCTTGCCGTCAACAATCCTAACACTTATCCAATCATCTAATCAACATATTATGTTTCGGGAAAAGAGCATATAACCATGTTGACCATAGCCCAATTTGAAGACCAAATGAGTGGGACTGCCTTCATTCCTTCAATTAGCTTCCACATGACACTTTGGTCCACATTAACTCTGTCTCATAACTCTCTGCCATCTAACATTCATGTGCATAGAAGGATCAAGGACATTAAAAATCTCATCTTTATCCACAATGTGGCAAGTGACAAGAAGTCCACATTTCTCGATATCTTTCCTTTGTTTTCCAATAGAATCCTATCAAGCTCACACAAAGGATAAAAATGAGAAAGGAAAATATGGATTCACTTTGATTGTACCATTGGTAGGGGTTATGGTCAGTGTAGATACTTCGGCTCAACTATCAATCAAGCAAAGATTTGATCTAGACATAACCAATAAGATGGGAGTAGGGTGGACCAGCAGAGTGGGTTGTGTGAAAAAAGAGTTACACGTCAAGTATAGGAAAAAAATTATCAAACAGTTATCAGACAAACAATGCTTTATGAATAAGAGTGTTGATTGGTTAAAAAAAAAAAAAGCCAAGTAAACAAAGTAATGGTTACAATGACTTGTATGCTAAGGATGCATGTGCAAAGCAACTTAAACAATAGAATTAAAAGCAAGCACATCACAGAAAAGAAATTCAAGGCCTCCAAGGTGGTTTGTGACCATATATGGAGGAGACCAGAAGTAAATCCCATTAAAGAATTGAAAAACTACAAGGAGGAAAGGGAGGCCTTAGAAACTTGGAGTGAAAGAAAGAAAAAAGGGGGCATATAGATTGCAGAATGATAAAGCATATCATTTATGATAAGGAAGAATGGGAAAAAAATAACTCAAAAACCCATCCCTCGTTAGATGAGAAAGTACCAACAACGATGATGATTTATAACACAAGAAAACAAACATCATCACCATCATTTATTTTTTAAATATCATCATCACCTCCAAAGTTATTTCATCACCATCATCTAGCCATTTATCCCATCAATCTAGGGTAGGCTTTCATATTTGGATATGGTAAATTCTTTCTATGGACCGACTACCCTATCTGACGTCCATGGGACTTGAACATACGCATTTCCTTTTGAACGATCATATGCCTTTTTTGAAAAGGTAACAAGAGAATTCGTTAAGAAAAGAAAAGCTACAATATATAGATATATATTGATCCTCAAGCATAACTAAAGAATCAACAAGAAAGAATACAAAATAAATCCACAATCGTCGAACAAAAAAATATAAGAAATGCTCCCCAATAATTACAACCAACCCATATAACCTTCATGACAAAAAATCAGCCACCACAGTAGTTGATCACTTTGCATGCCTAAAGATGTCCTACTTTACAAAGCAAGAATATATCTGTAGCAATGAGAAGAAGCCTCCAAGGGGCTCTTTTCTTACCAGATGCCCAAGCAACGTAATGCAGAATCCCCCTCCATAATGAGGCTCCCAACCCCCCACCCCCTCCCTAAACACAAAAAGAAAGTGCTCTCCTAATAGCAAAAAGTTCAACGCCATTGGAGTTTTTCATCCCAACGGGATAAAAGAAGAATAGTACCACTTTTTTTTCTGAAATGGTGACTGAAATTGTATTAAATAAAGGCATCAAGGTGCAAAAAGAACTGTACAATGCAGAAAGAAAAGAAAGGATCCCCTCAACCCCATACACCCGCAAAGTCGAAACCCAAAAAAGAAAAAATTGCAGGCACTACACAGGTAGATGCTAAAGAAGCCCTAAGTACTCCTTCCAGGCACGTAGAATATTTGTCATAGAAACATTCTTGAAATCCACAAGAGGAGATTCTCGGGTTGTGTATTTGGCCATAATTCGGTGGCTAAGACATTGGGGGCTTTTTGCGGAGTTCCTGAAAACCCTATTATTGCGAGGTGCCATAACTCCGAGCACTTACAGGATACGTTGGAGATATTCCAAACAAAGGAGAACTGAGCAACCGTAGAGGGGATACACCACTGAATACCAACTTGGTCCAAGATAGCACTGCAGACAGTCATCGAGAAAGAGTGGTGAATGAGGAGATGATCCACATCTTCAAAGGCCTGAAGGCAAAAAAGGCAAGCACTTACCAATACCCTTCCTTTCTTGTGCAAGTAGTCTTGCGTTATGATTTTCCCCAAACCAGTAATCCAAAGGAAATTGATGGCAAGAGAAAGTGCTTTAGAGGACCAGATGGTTCGATCTACTAACAGGGTTGTAGTACACTAGTTACTCTAGTAAAAGAAAGACTTGAGTGAAAAACAACCAGATTAGTCAGGCCACCATAGTAAGGAGTCCTTAGAGGTTCAAATCCAGACAAGATTTAGGAGGAGCAAAAGATGAGAGAAATCATCTATTTCAGCATCCAAAAGGTTCTGTCCGAAGCGGATATTTTCCACATAATTTGTTTGCTAACAAGAGCATAGTAGACAAATATGAAATCATCAAGAGAGAGGATAAGCGATAAAGTGAAGGAAAATTGGTAGCAAGTGATGTGGAGTCATTCCAAGGATTGGTCCAAAATCGAACTCTATCGCCATGCCCCACTTTAAACCGAATGCCTTATTTAAATTTGTCAACACAAGTACATATGGCCCTCCACATAACTGATGCCCTATGAGGAGCAGGGTTAATGTCAGATCCATAATCACGAATCATGTACTTGGAGATAAAAAAAATACTTGAAAGCATACATGCAAGTGGATGTTCGGTGTCATCACTCATATGCTAGCAAAGTTGACTCTTTTGAGATTATTACCCTCACACTAGCACAAGTTGACTCTTCTAAGATTATTGTGCAACACAAGCACCCATATGAGATGGTGTACACTCAAGGAGGAAAAATGAGACTTGTTTGAAGACAATAAAAACCAATATTGAGTCATAGATGATAAATAACTGAGAATTACTTTTGTCGTCAACAAGAGCCTACAATACAGTTGGTAAATGTTCAAAGTTACAACCAAAAGGCTACGGATTTGAGTCTCATGTCAGTATCTAAGAAGAAAAAAATCATGCACATTACCCAGATACACAAAACACTTAAGTTCAACCAAGACTCAGAAGAACTATTTTTGAAAGAGGAAAAACAAATGAAGAACTTATGGAAAAAGTGTAAACAAAAAAAGGAAAGCAAAAATATCACTAAATGAATTTAAAATTTAGGGACTCCTTGTCTTTTCCATATTATTTATTTCTTTCATGTCTAGAAACATTTAAAATCTTTATCTTCTATACATCTTTGGTTTTTATGTCTAAATACCTTAAAAACTCAAATATTTGTCCACATCCATGGATGTAAGGCCAAATTTATGGCTAAACACTACAATGCAGTTACAAAATAACTCTTAATTTTTATTTTCTTTGTTTTTTACATTAAAATCTATTCAAACTAAAAAACAATTGTACAGATCCATGGACTAAAGCTATAAAACAAATAAAAAGCAAAGCAAAAAAAAAGAAATGAAAATTATACCTCCTTGGTTAACACCCCAAACTCCAAAATAGGGCTTTTGGTCAATGGATTCATTAGCATTTAAACCTTTAATCTTAGTTTGATTGAAAATGTACCCTTAAAATTCGTATTTGTAGTTGCCCAAGCAATAAAATGAAAATCAAAGAAAGAACCCAGTTTGGAGGAAACCCATGGCACTATGAATAGCAAGCAATGGTCTAATGCAACGATTTGCATGCTCAAATCTTGTAACAAAATAAAAAGGATATCCCGAATGCAATCTCAAAATGTGCTCTCCTTTCTTCCCAATGTTGAACTGAAGAGGAATGGGATTCCCTTCAATTTTAAATATCTACTTGTGCAAATGACAATCAATTGATTTGGCCAATATGGACTCAACCAAGTCTCTAATATAGTATGTGTCAGAAAGTAGACTAAGACAGAGAGAGGGTGACGATAGAACCCAGTTTGGAAGGAATGAATATTTTTTATTCCATGCATATGCTAAAGTTTGACCCAAACAAAATTTGATTTACTATAGGATTGAATCACCAAAAATCGTAGCTTTATAACCAATTAACTTTTTGAGCCCTAAATCTATGATACTCAGATCTAACAATTGCTATTATTTGCTCACCCATAACTGATGCTAACACTCTCCCTTCCCTCCCTCCCTCCCTCATGATTAGCATGCATCCATGCAGGCCCCATGGCAAGGGTCACAATTGATGTGTGCCTCTGTATCGCCAAACAACCATTTAAATTGATAGTGAAAAAACAAAACCAACAAAATATTCTTGACCATTGAAAGTTCCCTAATAGATTACATACAAGGTAAACTTTCTGTGAGAAACTATTGGAAGGCAAACCTTACCAGAAGGATAGGGATATTTGTCTGCTTAGCAAAGCGGAGCAAAGTTGCAGTGCATTCCTTAACCTATACCACATCAACAAAATAAGCAATTAAAATTCCACATAGCAAGACAAAAGACCAAATTGATCTTGTACCTTGCTTAAAATACAAATTTAACATATGTTATATGATGTCAACTGCCATTATGGTGATAACATCGATGGTGACCATAGAAATGATGTCATGGGCACAAATTATGTTAGGCCCAATTGGAAAGCAATTCGCCCAGCCTAACCTAAGATTGGGTTGGGTTTAGGTTGAGGACTAGACTGTGTGTGCATGCAAGTGCATGGAATATTCTCAAAATGCTCAGGTTAAGAAAGAAAGCAATGCCCCAACTGCGGCCTCCATTTTCCACCAATAAAATGTGTCTAAGAGAACAAAGCCAACTTGGAGCTCGGTATCAGGCGAAATAAGCCAACCCTTTTCACTAAAAAATCAACTGATGTATTTCAGCCTGAAATTCAAACCCCTTATTTCTCTCATGTATTTATCTGCATCTTTCTTCCCTATTTCACTCACCTCTCAAAGATCAGCAAGATGGTTTTGTATGGCTATTGTTCAAATTAAGGGATCAGAGCTAACTTGCTTGGTACACTACGTTGAGTAAGTTAAAATAATGCCAAGAGTATTGTGGTAACTTGCAGGTTGTCGGATTGGCCAAATTTTATGCTCTTTTGCTGTTTCGAAGAACTGTTCGGTCTTGAGCATTAAAGCATGTTAGCTTTTATCAAGCCGATTGTTTATCTTGAATGAATGTGACATGATGATGTTTGCAATGTTCAAATATTGTATATGAGTCACTGACTTGCTCCATCTTAACTGCAGACGAAGGATACAGTGCAACTGAATAACAATTTGTAGTTCAGATACTAGACTACTATTTAATTTGCAGTTAACTTGATTATAACATGGATAAAGAGGCTGATGAAATACATTGTCCGCATTCAAGGAAAAAGGAATAGATGGGATTCGTGGCTTTGATGATTATGATGACGATGATGAAGAAAGTAAAAAGAACATAAGGCCATTGGTAATGGTAAAGAAAACAAGATAAAATAAATGCTATCATAATTTGATCATTGTAGAAATGATTGTGAATGATTTCAGAGGAAGGAATTGATTGGGAGTCGTGATTCCATGGAGGTGGACTGCTGGAGTAGTGTTGTTTACAAGACAAGAGAAAGCTATTTAATCATCTTTCTACAGCATCATAAGTGGAAGGGTAATTAACTTTTAACTCAAACAAGATCCAAATTCGAAGGCACTATGATCATTGAACTAATCAGAAAATACAAGAGCTCAAGGACAGGGAGTGGCAAATCCCACTCCAAAAGAAGTGGCATCTGTGCATTATACAATCAGATCTATACACTTTTCAAACAGCAATCCCAAGTGCATTTAAAGATATCATCAGGTTGAATCAAACACGGTTGCTCTGAAAATATCAACCATTAGCCTTACAATTGTATGTTACTGTCTGTGTGATTTTATTAATCACCACCACCAGCACCTCTGCCAAGACCATCACCACCAAAGGCACTTATCCCACAACTGTATGTTGCTCTTGTTAACGGTACTGGTGGTACCATCCAACCAATCCAGCTGTAGCATGGTTCATTTTTCTTTAAACAGTAAAACATGAAATCGTTAAATTATGTATAAGGTACAAATAAGATGGAGCTAAGTATAGAAGAGTTATACATGGCTATCCGATAGAATATAAAGAGAATAATGAAAACCACTATATGTACAGTACTCCCCAGTCAACATAGATACAATAAGGAGTCTCCGTCTCTCCATACACCCAAAGAGTATCACGATCAGAACAGCTCCATTGCAGGTCTCTGCTTTTGTACTCCCACCTTTGCTAGAATGTCAGCAATATTGTTCGCCGACCAAAGTATGTGTGTGAAGGTGATACCATCCGACCTACTCAACCTCCTAATGTCCCTATAAATGTCAACCAACTTCCACAACGCGGCTTCCTATTACTAGCCCAGGATATGCCATTTCTCAGTCAACTCTCAATGTCTTTTATTTTTTCCTAAATTTTTGCATTTATATGGTTGACCCTTCTGTAGATCCTGTTTTGTATGCACTTTACCCACTTTTCTGTTGCTTTTCCTTCTAGCTCTCAATAATTTCTCAGCCACAATCTCAGAAAAGTTTTGAAGATAAGCATGAACCATGAGAAGGGTGAGAAGTTTGTTTCTTTTGATATGCTATACCATTTTTCAGTTACAGTAGATCTTGTCTCATAAATGAACAAGTCAAACCAAGTTGCCAGAGTCTAGAATGAAAAAACATGCTAAATATGATCTTTAGAATTTTTTTCATTAGATGGTGAAGTGACTCAAACATGCAAACTTTATAGTTGCAATAATGAACATTTGCCAATTGCGCTACAAGCTCTTGTCCAATTTCTTCCAATTTGTCACGTTAAGGAGTAATGTTTCTAAAAGAGATTTACTGACCACTTGACTGGTATATAGTTAAGCTTCCTTGGATGAACTCCAATTCCTCACTGTCTCAACAAGTAAAGAATCTAAAAACTTTAGGAGATCCAACCTGTTGAATGTTTCCAGCACTTCCAACCACTCCTTTCAGATAAACTGTCTGAATAGAATCCACAATCAGAGCCCGAGGAGAGAGCACTTTAACTTGTTCCAATATATCCTGAAATACAGCACAAGGGTAGCATTCATTTGAAAGCAAGTTATGCAATAGAGGAAATCCAAATGATCTAGAATTAGTTAAAACACTAAATAGAGATGTTTTCATGTTTGCATTTCATTATTGTAACAAGAGAAGAACCAATATTATCTAATGGATGGTACATTTATTAGGGGCACAGACATTAAGCCAGTGAAACAGGTTGTGAATTCAAGTCCTCTAGGCGCCAAATAAGCAGTTAGCCCATAGAAAAAAAATGCCAATTCCAACCCCAGATTGATGAGATAATAGCTTTGACGATGATGAGAACATAAGTTAATGAAGCACACCCATCAAGATGGAAATAAAATCATTACTACATTGAAGAGTATTGAGGATGCAAAATTCAGAAGTAATTAGTTACTGGTGATAAAAACCTATTGAGAGAAAAAAGGAAAGTCGGAAACATCAGACATTAAAATGGATGTAAATAAGACAACAAACACAAGCTGTTTGTAAGGAATTCTTAGTTTGGCCCCGGAAGATTTCTACCTTTCATGGGAAGGGTGTATGAAGGGAGTAGGGAAAGGTAGAAAACCCAGGGTTGATTGGGTAGTGCCACCTCAAGACTGTTTTAAATTTCATGTGGATAAGAGGTAAACTGGGTCCAGCAGGAATAGGCGGGGTGTTGCACGATAATGGGGGTAGGATGTTATTAGCTTTTTCTGAGCCCTTAGGTATCATGAAGTCGAATGAGGCGTAATTGAGAGCAATTAGGAGAGCGCTTCAGATTTGGTCTAGGTTTAGGAATGGTAAGCTCATTGTTGAACGTGATTCGACTAATACTATTTCCTAAGCTAGTAATAGGAAGTCTCCCCCATAGAAATTGGTTACCATTTTTAGGGTCATTAGAAGTTTATGCAGGACGAGGGATATCACTTTCACTTACGTTCTTCGGTCGGCGAACAGTATTGCTGATTTTCTAGCAAAAGTGGGTGTTCAAAAGCATAGACACATAATGGCGCTTCTCTAATCTAATCATGTCTCGCTTTGGGTGTATGGGGTGATGGGGAACTCCACATTATATCTATATTGTATACGGTTTTCTTTCTCATAGTTCTTAGATGTTTTTCTTTGTTTTCTTCTGTTAGTCATGTATACCTCTCTTATACGTGGCTTTCTCTCTTGTATCCTCCTCTTCTTTTAATGAATCCATTTGTTACTGTTGCAAAAAAACACAAGCTGAAGTTTTCAGCTCCACCTCTGGGAACCAATAAAATGGATACAGCTAACCGTAACCAACATCATATATTTTCTCCACCAACCACACTCTTCTAACATACAAGGATAGAAGGAAGATGAAAGGAAATTCCTCAGTGAAAGTATGCGAATTCCACATAAAAATAAATTAAGAAATCAGAAATGCAAATTTCACTACCCACTATTAAGTTGTGCATAAAATCTTTTTTTTCTAAATGAAGAGCATATATGTATAGAATCTTCACTCTCCACAGTCCACACTATTCCTTTCCCCCTTTTCTAATGCAATAGAGCTACCCCAGCCGTCATAGTACATCTATAAGGATATATTCTATAATTTATCTACATTTTAGGAAGTTAATTTGTAATTATTGAAAATTATAAAAAGGTTTTGCATTGTCTCAATTAGCTATACTCAGTTAATGTCGACTACTTCTCCTGCTTTCTCTTTCTACTCTCCTCACTCTTTTCTTCATTTATTCATTTACTCATGTCTTCATTTCACACACGAACCAGTTGAATACACAAAGCCAGGACGAAAAATAAAGGTAGGAAGACAATTAACCAAAACTACATTTCAGAAGTGTGCACCTCAATATCTGTACTTGAATACAGGTAGAGATTGTCTGTGCAAATTCTCATACGGTCTCCTCTGTTTCCAATTTGCTCCATACTCTGTCATGCCACACTTGAGTATGATTAAAAGATAGAAAAAGAAGTCGGTGAAAATACATTTCCTACATCAAACATAGAAGTCACAGAAATCATCATCCACACAAAAGAAAACTGGATTAAATAAAATCCATCACAATTTGGATGATTCAGAAAACTATTATAAATTTAGAATTGATATTAAAGATGATAAAGCAGAGTGATAACAAAGTAAACATGGCAATGGTCAGCAAAAAAATCAAATCATATGTAATTTAAACAAAACTGACCTCTTCACCAGAAACATATATAACTGGAGCTGGTTCTTCTAAACCACTTCTGTCAGCTAGTATTGCAGCAATCTACCATTCAAAGACAAAAATTTGGCATCATCCCACGAGGAATATTTACCAAAAATAGAAAAGCAATGCGTCATGAATGTGATAATTTTAAGTAACCATTTGAGCGCATAAGTAACAGCTTGAGAGAATCCAAAAGAATAGGGTGACATCGTAACACGTACTTCAACTAATATAAAGTAATTAAGCTACAGAGTTAAGATATACCTGCAACAGCAGTGTACTTTTGCCAACACCAGGATCACCACCAACTAAAACCAAGGAGCCTATAGAACCCAACAAATAAACCAGTAAAATATTGGCTTAATACCAAGTAATTTATATGAAACTTAAAAGACAATCCACCAGCATACTTTTGTTCATCATCAGCATCTAAACAATTTATTCCATCAATATGGGGTTGGCCTTTATATTTGGATTTGGCAAAAAAATTCCATTGGTCGACTGCCTATCTAACACCCATGGGACTTGAATCCACAACCTTTGCATTGTAACAGCAAACCCTTACTAGTTCTGCTAGAGATTCTTGTCACTTGCATACTTTTGTTATAAGAAGTCAAATAACAAATGGACGCCTTGGCAAAAGGGGAAATTCAATTCTTACCTCTCATTGCATCGTTCCCCAAAATTGAAAATTTATTGCATATGCATTCTAATGAAAATTCTAAGCTAAATCATTATTATCAGCACTACAAGCTCAAAAGTTTAACTGAAGATTTTGAGAAATTGAAACCCAGAGACATCTGAAAAGATTGAAGACCACATAACGACCAAAATATTGTTTTATGTCGTTGAAGTTGTTGTCTTCATGATTATCAACTAACAAATAACCAGTATAAATACATAAAGACAAATAGTTGCACCTGGGACAAGACCACCACCAAGCACCCGAGCAACCTCCATTCCAAAGAGTCCAGACCTAAGAACAAAACACATAACTGAAACACTAAATAACTTTATCAGATGATAGAAAAGTAATCTACAATGCACAGAGAGTACAGTAGTAATGCTTTGGAAGGACATACTGTAAATATTACATTTGCACTTCTAAAAGTTCCTCTTTTTTATGAAATCATAGCATGACTGAACTAACCTTTACAATTGCACCCGCGAGCACTTTTCCAACTATGCTATAGGTTCTTGTGACACCATCTACAATCTATGTAACACGGATACTTCGATGTAGATAACATGTCCATGTTTGACCAATGTTGTTAAAATCGAATCGTATCGTAAACCGTAAATTCATCTTGAATCGCAAATCGTGTATCGTAAATCGTAGAATCGTAAGATTCATAAGTGTTTTCCCTAAAAAATATTTAATATATGAAATAACATAAAATATATCTAAAATGTAATAACATGAACAATTCTTCAACTTTCTTTCAATATTAAGTGAATTCTATATAATTGGTTTATTGGAGCTTAACTTTCAATGCTCTAACTCCCAAAAGTATAAGAGCAGTATATAATCCAACTATACTGTGAAAAGTCAATAATGAACTAAAAAAACCCTCAAAAAAATGAAAGGTCTTAAATGCTCATAAACTCAAGCCTTAAAAACCATTAAAACAAAATGTTTCATGCTTTCACATTCCTAATAGCCCCATAATTCTATTATTTATACGAATCGTAAGATTTGTTGATAGACACGAATCGTTCCTCTTATCATATCGTATGAATCGTAAGATACGAATCGTGTATCGTAAGATTTTAACAACCATGTGTTTGACATTTCATTTTGTGTAAAATTTGTGTCTCTACCATATTGATGGCATGCCTTTGCCGTGTTTGGGCATCATAGTCTACAATTGTTGATAGACACAGTATTCTTAGAGTGCGACTTGAGCCCATGAAAAACACATAAGCAACATGTAGAGGAAATTTCAGGCACAATTATTGGTAGCCTTATAATTCCGCATCGCAAATTCGTGAGGCCACTGAACAAAATATTTGAGGCTGACACAATTGCAAGGAGGTAGGGAGTTGGACATTGGAATGAATGATGAATCCACAATTCATATGGTGGTCTGAACATGTGGGCTGTTTTGGTACGGGAGAGCACAATTGAACAACCATCAACCAAATATGAAGAGGTAAACCACTAGCTTCTTGAGAATATTTTCTATCATTTGTAGATGGTTTCATCTGTTCTTTCATATAGAGCTATTGACAATTGGCATGCACAATAATCCCTTGACAAGAGCCATACACACATGGGAATGACCAGTCAAACTGGAGTGCATGTCAAACAAAAGATGAGAAATGACAGCATCATCCAATGATGCTCATTAAAAGTGAAAACAATAATGATTAAAGGTAGCTTCTCTCTTAAGTTCACAATAAAATTATTGAAAGAAGCAAAAAGGGCACCACCACCATCATCATCAAAGCAATTAATCCCATCCATCTAGGGTATGCTTTCTAAGGTGTTCTATTAAATTAGATTCTATCAAAACCATATCCTTTGTTACCCTAAAATCCGTCATATCCTTCTTTACCCCTTCAATCCATGTTTTTAAAGTTCTCCTCTCTTTCTTGTTCCTTCTAGTTGCGTCCTTTCAAATTTATTTATTTTTGCACTGGTGCCATTTTGGTCTCCTCTAATCATACAAAAATCACGTTAAATAGCTTTCCCTCATTTTCCCATCTATTAAGACTACAATGTTTCATTAATGTATTGGTTCCGAACTTTATCTTTTAATTTTTCTCTGCTCATCCATCTAAAATACACATCTTTGTTATCAGTGCATTGTCTACTTGGCTTTTATCTATTGCCAAGACACACCATAAAGCAGTTTTGACCTAACGGTCATTTTATAAAACCTCCCCTTTGACCTACCTAGCACTCTATTTTTACATGGCACTTCGATAGGTCGCCTACAGTTAGCCCACTCCACTCCCATTATATTGGCTATATTCATATCTCCTCCATTGGGCTCAACAGCTACACCTAAAAACTAAATTTATCACATCACGATACCATTTCAATATGGCCAAATGTGCTTCTTGGGCTTCTTCTCTTGCGGATTTCTAGCATTTCTCCATGTTGGACATTTTTCGTGCTTAGAAAGAGTGCATTGGGCTATCTTAGTTTCTAGCTAGTTTGTGTATGCAGTTTCTCTATTTTGAATGTTTGAATTTGTGGATGTATGGGGATGAGGGGCTGTTTGTTTTTTATTTCTTTTGCCTTGTTTAGTTATTATCGCATCTCTAGTCCCTTTTATTTTATATTAATTCAGTTACTATTTCAAAAAATAAAAAATAACAATTCATTCCCAATTTAAATTGATTCCTATCCCATGTTTTCCGAACCACTAAGGTTACACTCCACATATCTTTTTTTTAATTACACTCCACATATCTTTGCTCTAGTGATTGTAAAATTATTCATCTCTGAGGCCTTACTCCATAATTCCACTTTCCAACTTAATTGATTTTGTGTTTCACCAGTTAGCTCTATGCCATTTGCAAATAGCATACATCATAGCACTTCATCATATATATCTAATGGTAAGTAGTTCACTGCTAATACAAATAAATACGGGCTTAAGGTTATCTTTCAAAAAAAATACGGGCTTAAGGTTATCTTTCAAAAAAAAATGTGGGCTTAAGGTTGATCCATGGTGAAGTCCAATCCAACTGGAGTAACTTGAAGATAGTCTAGTGATGGAAGCTAAAATACAATTAAGCCAACCTAGTGGTGGCAGCCAAAATACAATAAAAGGTAGGTTGTCTCTCCCCTAAACTAAAGGTGGGTTTAAACATTTAAGAAAGAGGAGGAAAGACGAGTAAAACTTTCAAAAACAATAATAACAGAAATTAATTAAATCATCGTCAAAGGGATTTTAATGCTATTGTGAATAATTTTTAACCATATTGATGCCCTATAGATTGATCCAGACGCCTTCTTATGCTGCACACAAAAAAAAATATGGATTTGAGCTTTTTTCAAATAATTTAGTAGTTCAATTACTTTCCAGACACTCATAGAAAGATTTTTGGTGGTTTTGTTTCAGTTGTAACTGTGTTTGGCATTACCAAATCTCTGGCAATTTTCAAAGATTGGAATTTCAATCTCCAAAATCTATACCATGGAAAGCTCAATGTTTGGAAAGATAAATATTTGAACCAAATCTAACTTTCCAAGTAGAATATCAGAGAAATGATCTAGGCCAACCAGTTGAGCTACAAGTGTTACCTAAATCACCTTGTGGGTTCGTTTAAACCACTTACAACCATGTTAAATCATTTAAGAAGAAGGGATTGTGTAGATTGTTCGATGGCCCAGGGAAAAAAGGAGTAGAAGAAAAGAAAAAGGAGAAAAAAAAACAACTTGATTTGATGAAAATAACTGTATTATGAAGTCCTCAAATAAAGGCAGGATATTTCTGCCAACTGTTTGAATTATTTGCACTCGTCTGATGCTTTTATGATCGTAAAATTAAATAGAAATGTGTGTCGCGTGAATCAAAAGTTGATATTTCCTATCCAGCATCGGATATGCATGTAGGTTCCTTAATGGCCCATGTGAGGCAGGAATACTGCAGGTATAATGCAATCAGTTGCATTCAATCATTTATCATCGTCCTTGTGAAAGCCAGTTATCCCATCTTGGCACTCTCATAACTCGAACCTGCAACCTTTACAGGTTGCAATGATAAGCGTCTACCAACTAGTTGGACTCAATCACCTCTCAATAATGAAACTGCCTTGCTCGAAATTGAAAACTTACAGTGGAATTCTCCATTCCAATGGGTTGACGCCTTTATTCACATCCGTCAATCTCCTTGGATACATCTTCAGCGAATGTTGTGACAACCACGAACGGTCTGCATTTCCAGAAGCATCAAATCCCCTCGTCTTATTCCCCACCTTATCTGACTCTCTAAACTCCTTTAAAGTACCAACAGCATTGCAAGACCGGCAAGTGCCCCACCACTGAGAGTATGATTCCCCGCAATCCACACACACCCAGCTAATCTTCTTCCCCGACTTCTTCTTTAGCACAGAACCTGCACCTCCAGCAACTCTTTGGGGCACATATTTTTCTACTCTAGACGTGGGAGCAGACCAACTTTTGGGCATTTCATCTCTCTCCTGGGAAGATTCATCTGACTCGCCATTGCTTGGTTCTTCTTCCTTGGAATCCGTTGTGGACGACACCAAGCTGTCGGTGATAGGATCGTAGACAAACCGGACATCTGAGTAGCTAAGATTTGATGAATGGATGGATCTTCGAATTGACGGATGGAAGGAGCTGAGGTAATGACATTTGGAAAAGGGTTTTGAAGAGACAGAATGGGGACTGTAGAAGAGCTTTGTTTTTGTGACGAAGAGGAGGTTTCTCTGGAAGAGATTGCGCAGGGACAGCATCTCAGAATATGGCTTTTGCATCAAATGGAATTTTCCTAACATAAATTAGGGTTTCGGATTGAGAAAAAAAGGGGCGCTTGAACTTGAAAGAACTGAACCCGCGGGAGTTCGAAATTTTGGTGTGTTTATTTCATGCTTGGCGGTAGGACCGATGGACGAGTTTTCCGGTTATCGTTTTGCAGACGTTGCTTGATTAAAAAAAAAAAAACGTTTTCAATTAAATTAATTTGAAACAAATACATAAAAGGGAAGAAATTTGAACTTGATCTAGGTTACAATGCTACACTCCAGCATTGAATTTTAATACTCTTTCTTTCGTATTTTTAATAGAAATGATACTTGAATCAGTTTAAATTAGGTTACAGTGTAATTAGTTTTATCTTTTAATTATCCATAGTTATAAATTAAAATGACAGATTCAATAATCTAACTTGTTTTTCTTTGTCTCACTTTTATACATTTTAATAGTCTTCATTTTCTCATTATACATTTTATTGACGGATCTATTGTAAATGAATTAAGGGTGTTATCCTAATTGAATAGGACGGTTACAAACGGTGGTATGCTGGTAGTAAGTTTTGTTTATATCAAACTTTAAGTTGTTTTAATTGCGAATTGTTTGGCTCACTTAGTTTATTACGGTTTTTATTTTCTTTTCCTATAAATATGAAATATGTTATTATGCAGATTTAGAATCCAGAATTATGAATTTAAAAAATAGTATCGTTTTATTTTCCAATGGAAAATCATTGAAAATTCAGTAGCACATTGAATCTGAATAGTTATTGTGGTATTTTATTGTTTATTTTCCAATGGAAAAATCGTTGAAAATTCAGTAGCACATTGAATCTGAATAGTATTTGTGGAATTTTAAAGCAGTGTTTTCTCAAACTGATATAATATGAAAACAGTTTGATAAATTTATTTGAAACTGAATTTTAATTTGAAATTTGTTCAGATTTTTAAAACTTGTTGGAAACTGAAAAATGGATTTTCTGCGTATTTTTAACGCAGTTGGTGATTGATTTTAGAGGATTGATCCCTGCGTTATTGTAGGATTATACTTATTTAAAACTAGTTTTTTCAGACCATTTTGAATTGAAGATTTAGACCCAACTTTAACATGAAATCTGTTTGGAAATTGCATATGGTATCTGTTTAGCCTTGCCTTTACACAACGTGGGGGGTTGCAATGGGAATTTGGATTATCAGTATCGTTGATATTGGTTGAGATATTGGCCGATATCTCTCTTATTTAAAAGAAAAGAAATCTAAATGTGCATTGGTCGATAGTCACTAGTTCGACTGATATAATGTGTATGGGTTGTATTAGTTTTTTTTTTTCTAAAGCCATACTAAAACATTTTTAGAAAAAAGCTAATGTACCTATTGTAGGACAATTAGCGGATTGTAGTCGAATTGTATTAGATACAATCGGTACAAATATTGAAATTGAAGTACGGGAGTGATATCTTGTTGGGAAACAACTTTTTGTTAGGTTACGCACCATTCATGCAAACAGAGCAATACATAAGCTTGCACAAAGACACACAGATTTCTTCCAAAGGAAGAAGCAAGCTTTCAGTATTGTTTGCGATGGCTTACTACGAACCGTGGTGAGACTAGAGAAAAAGGAACCAGACAAACCAGCACTGCTCAGATCACACGTAATGAAATTACGTCAAAACTCTGTAAAAACATTATCAGTAATCCCTTGTCGTCATGGGGAAAAGATAGGGCAAAATGCTCATTGCATATGATTAACCCTGATCTAAAAATTAGAGTGAACCCTATCCCCTACAATGAAGAGGATTGAAAAGAATTCAATAAGCAGATCAAAGAACTTCTTCATCTCGATTTTATTCGAAAGAGCAAAAGCCCTCATTCTAACCCTGCTTTCTGTTGAAACTGTTGCTCGATTCAACACAGCCTGTGCTAAAACAGATTTGGCATCCAATTGAACAGCAGGGGCTGGAAAATTGGAGAAAATCTCTCTAGATTTTCTAGGATTTATCACCGTGTTTTGCATGGGATTTAATTAGATATGCATACAAGTTGGAAAGGAAAGTTGCTTAATGAATTTTAAGCAAGCATATCATCATAAGATATGCTGGACGTGCATGAGTTTGTGAAGCTCAATATAGGAAGCTTCAGTGGGCCCATGAGGTTTGACGTGGATGTGGGTAAATCTAAAAGATATATGTGGCTGATCTTGAGGTAATTTGTTGTCATATATGGATGGGTATTTTCAGTATGTTTCCATCGTAAATGGATATGTCATATGGTGGGTGAGCTAGTTGGATATTCTCAGCATAGATGTGTAGCTTAATATTAAGGCACCTTCGTTGAGGACGGCAGATGAGAGGACACACGGCAAGATGTAGATCTTGGCCTTGTGCCGCATGCGAAGAGGGCCACATATGGCCGCATGAAAGTGTGGGGGATCACACCATCAACGACAGATCTGATAATGTCTGGAGGACAGCTCGACGGCTGGAAAGGGGCGTAAGCAACAGTGCAATACCACTGCAGATCTGGGTTCACAGATCTGTGAGTGGCAGCCAGCAGGAGTGCGGCTGGAGAGACGAAGCCCCTTCGCCAGAGAAGAGGTGGAGATCTGTGTGTGTGGGACACACAATCATCGAAGACGCTCGCGTTTGAGAAGCGTGTCGGGATTGCTCGTAGGACGCAGGAAGCGTAGAGGGAGGAACACAGAAGTTGGGTTCACTATTCTAAGTATGAGACAGAAACACATCAACTGAGAGGTGATGTTGATGTGTTATATACAAGGGTGTACAAGGGGCTCAGGACTTTGGGTTTAGGGCTCATGACTCAAGGGAGTCATCATTATTGTACATGTATTTCTTTCTCATTTATAATAAATATTCTGTCGCTCCGTGGACATAGGCCAGGTGGGCCGAACCACGTTAAAATATTGTGTTGTGCTGTGTGTTTATTTCGTTTGATTTTTCTTATTTCCGCTTGTAACACTAACCCTTTCTTGGTTAGAAATCATGCTGAAAACAAAAGAGGAAAAGCTCGAATGGTTATGAATTATAAAAGAGTAATGCTAATATCCATAATTAAGAACTGTTCCTGGTTCTCAAAATTCGATTGCTAAGGCGGTTAATGGCAACTCATGATGGAAGAATCTTCCATACCTTGGACGTCATTCTGCATGCGCCAAAAACAGTACGAGTGGCATTCAACATTTGAACTAAAAAATACTCGAAATTTTGAAAGACGAATGGACGAAATATGTAGATATTACTGTTCTGTATACGTCGATGATATCTTAGTCTTTTTCAAGACTAAAAATGAACATAGTAAACACTTAAAACAATGTGGCTGATAAAATCGTCAAGCATGGAATCATTGTTGTTGAGAACAAAGTGGTTATGATAAAATATGAGATTGATGAAAAAATAGTATAGGGTTATTCAATATACCAAGTAGTTGTCCAACCTACAAACTCAAAAAGTTATCCGAACATGTTCATGACCATAAGAAAAAAACTGGGGTATCCCTTGCAATTTCACTGCAATGTGCACTCTCATGGTGAGAGCTACGTGTGGAGTCCACCGATAATTATAGCGGTTGGTACCTTGGATAGACCTATGCTTAGATGTTTGTATGCTGGTTTTGTTTTGTTCAATTTTTTGTTTTCACCCAATCTTAAGACTGATTTGAGTCTTTATGGTGTTTGGCTAGCCTTTTCAGCTTTCTTGCTTCTCCCCTATCTTTTTGGTCTATACTTTGTACAATTGTATTTTTTTTAAATTTACATGGGAAATCGTGAGATACCTAGTATAAAATCCTTACGGTTAAACCTACACTACTATTAAGCCACACTAAAGTTAGGCTATTGGGATCGAAAGTTACAACCGGTTGAGCTACACTTGGTATTTTTGAGAGGCATCCACTTTAATCAATTGAAATTAAGTATATACTCAGTGTACTCAACTTATAAAAGTACGATAAAATTATCTTAAAATGATATTTTTAATACATATTAATATGTCAAAATAGTTAATTGATATTTTAAAAAATATTTAATTATGACTTCTTGTATTTTTATAAACATAAAAAAATATAATTTGAAGATAAATATGATATTTCTTTACAAAAATTCACAAACATGTAGAAGAGACGAAAACGTTAGAATACAACCTACTGCCTAGTTGATAACGTTGGAGTTTCCTAAATAGTTAAAATTGGAGGGCTTTTTTATTTAAATTAAAACCTACTAATTATGCTTTACATATTTTAGTAATGTTGCATTCTACCAATAAAATAAAGGATTTTCATTTAACTTGTAACTCGTGAATTTTACTACTGTGTCGTATGTATTTTAAAAGTGACAATTCAATTTAAAAATAAAGAGAGACATTTTTTAGCGGTGTTAATTTTGATGAACTTAAGGGTCGTTTGCTAATTTATTTAAAAATAATAATTTTATAAAAAAAATTATGCTTTGATTCCATCCATATTGCTTAACATATATTATAAATTTCGATATTATATTGGACTATAAAAATACATTTTTGTATACAAAATATAATTTCCATAAAAACTAAATGACTTATTGTCTGATCAAAAGAGAAAATTTATCTCTTTTCTTCATTAAATTTTTTCTCATTTCATAAAATTGAAATTCTTTAAAAAAAAATTAAGAACTCTCATTTTTTTTTTTTTTACTTTTCATGAGGTTGAAAATGAAAACATTCCTTGAAAGTGCGTGAAATAAGTTAACGAAGATTTAGGTCTGATCCAATGATAGTCCTGATAAATGAGCAATTCATTAATTACCTTTGTTTAATTAATTAGCTTATCTTTTAATTATCTGTCGTTACAAATTATAATGGCGATTCAATAATCTAACTTGTTTTTTTCTTATCTCACTTTTCTACATTTTAATGGTCTTCATTTTCTCATTATACATTTTATTTAGAATATCTATATTTTGTTACTATTGTATTTAATATTCGGGTAATGTCACGCCCCGACCCGATAGGTGGGCCCGGAACGCGACTGATTTTTTTTTTTAAAAGATAAGTAAACTAAACCATAAGCATTCTTAGTGGGCCGGATCAAAAGTTAGGCCCAGCGGTTACACATTAGCCCGTTATGTGGACTCATGTACCATATGCTTCCCCCACAAAAAAAAAAAAGACATAAACAACATCAACACATAGCATGCTCAATATCAAATCCAACATTGATTAATACCAAGCATAAGAAAATTAACCATTGATTCATCATTCAAAACATTGTCTCAAAAGGCAACATAGCCTATTACATCAAATCAACATAAATTGAGTATCACATCCGGTACTTAATAAAAGACAACGGTTCCAAGAACCAATAGGAAAAGATCAGGGCATTCCCCTATGGGGGAATCTCAAAGTACCGCTTCACCTTATCCAACCTAAGCCTGATAAAGAGGGTCTTCCTCTTCTGGTTCATTGCCTGAAAGGTGAGTGGTGTGAGCTAACTAGCCCAGTGAAAGATAATTAACAATGCACATTAGGTAAATAATAAGACAGGTTAGCAACAGTTCAGTATCACATGCTTGATAACAATAATCATAATCTCAAATAATATAACAACATCATTAAACCACTGCCATTATCCACTGTAACGCCTGCCGACTACACTGAGACCAGTATTAAGTCCCGACACGGTCAAAATACATCCCTGCAAGTACATCTCCGGCTCTAACGTAGCCGATACTGACACCCTCAAGTCAGCAACTGACGACAACATGCTCTGCCCATGGTCCAGTAGACATAAACCATCTCTCATATGGCCGATATTGGTTCAATAGCCCAGGTACGTGGAAACAGTCTTACATACACATACGATCAACATCGTAATATCATAATCATCACAGCACTCTTACCATAGTGCATCATGTATAGGCACATGAGTGGGTTCATCAAAACCGAAACCACTCATTGCTTAATATAACACCTGTTTACAAAATCTGCAGAGTTAAGTTCCCTCACCGTGATCGTGTAGTTACGCGGTCTCTGTTCAAACAACATACAAGTGCACAATCAATATACATAACAGATACGTACATAAACGTAGTATTTGGAAATCACACGTTTTCCCACAAAATATCCAAGGTTAATGGAAATGAGTCTCCTATTTGATTTCTATCATTTTTAAATCAACCACAAGATAATAATATAATAATAAGGGGCTTAGTCCAAAACTCGTATTGTCTTCTGGGCATTGACCAGATTGACTTATTGAGTTAAATCTAGATCCTCGGGTCACTTCTCGGTTGTCTTCTGGATAGGACCAGAGCTGACATTTTGAGTAGGCCTCGAGGTCACTCAGTGCCCGACTATAGTGTCGTCCTGAAAGTGAATCACTCAGTTCCCGACCAATAGGGTCGGCCTGAAAGCGTATACAATAGTATTTACACTATAAATAATAAGAGAAAGGGGTTAGTACATTTTTAATTAACAAGGGGGTTATGTATCATCATAAATAATCAAACACATTAATGATAATCAAGATTAGACAAAATCAATGAATCAAATAATATTTTATCACTTAAAAACTGTATTCCTCGGAACATCACCTCGGAACAGGTACAGTGGCTTCGGATCATCCGAACCACTCTAAACTAAGTTACTGGCCTCGGAACATGGGGCCTGACTTCGGATCGTCCGAAGACTGGGTCTCGGACCTTCCGAAGTCCATTTGAACCGTTAAAATCAGAAAATAGTAAGTCTCGGTGGGTCTACAAATCTCGGAACGTCCGAAGACAGGTCTCGGACCTTCCGAGTGGGTTCGGTCCTTCCGAGCTTGGCTCGGTCCTTCCGAGCTGAGTTTGGTCCTTCCGAGCTGAGCTTGGTCCTTCCGAAGGGTCAGGCTCGCCTCGGGCGTAACTGGGCTTCGGGTGAAGCTCGGAACGTCCGAGGATCATGGCAACCAGAACGTCCGAAGGTTTGGACCTTCCGAAGCACGGCTCTCGGACCTTTCGAGAGTCGTCTTCTCCACTGTTTGCAACTAGAGACAGTGACGGCGGATACACAGTGAAATGCGATTCCAAAAAAAGGGAGGGCTTCCCGGATTCGGTTTTCACATTCGTTTGGTCTGATGGACTCCTCTGGGAGTCCTCTTTCCACAGGGATTAGTTTGGAGCTCAGACGCTCAATAGGCCATCCGATTTAAACAGTGAAAGCTCACGGGTACATGAAACCTATGGTTTTCCTTGGATTTTAAAACTGGTTTTTCTTCATCAAAACAGGGTCAAAATCGGTTTTGTTTGATTCTAAATCGGTTAGAATTTAAAGAGGAATGTAATGGATACCTTGGTTTCGGTTTCTGGTCTGAAATTCGAGTTTTTGGAAAATCTTCCACTAAGCTTACTGTGACTGATAACAGAGAAGGAAACAGAGAGGCTGAGGGTCCGTCGGCTGGGTTTTACAGAGAGCAGAGAAAATAGATGAAATGCAAAGTTTTGCTGGGAGTTCCAACTGAACGAGGGAGGCTAAATTTATAGGATTTCCGTTGAGGAGAGACGCCGGAAATCAGCTGCTCATGCAGCGACGATGGGACTGGACATTTGGGATCATCATTCGCCGGTAAGGTAAGAGATGGGATGGGACGACGGGAGCTCATGATGGCCAGAAATCCCGGAAATCCGGTCGAGCAGCCAGTGCATGCCTGCATGGCGTTGATGATTTTTCTGCTGTTTGCAGATCAGTCCCCAAACAGTTTACAAATTGCAGATAGGTCCTTGTTTTAATAAAAAATGATTTTTGAACTAAGAGTATTATTTTAAAAACTTAAAAACTTGATCCAACCTTACAAATGGGTTAGGTTTTGAAAACCTTGGTCACCATAAAATTTTCAGAATTTATCTCTCACTGAAAATCATTTATTTAAATAAAAACCATATTTTACCCATAATTACTTAATTAAACAATTGTAAAAATAACCAATTTGTACATCTTATTTTGAAGTCAAATGAAATATCTAGATCATTCCTAAGATGGTCCAACACCAATTATCCTTTTCCGAATTTATCTCGTTTCCGAAATTATTTAAAATAATTAAAACTCCCTTTCGAGGTTTTGATGGGCGAATAATAAATATTATTTTTTGAAAATCAAATCATTTTAAAATCAGAAATGCAATTTCTTTATTAAAGAAAATATTATCAATCAATAATCATCATCAAATCACATAAAATATACACACAAGAGGTAAATTACCAAAATGCCCCTCCAGCTAGACGAGCTGGATCACTGAGCTCACGAGCTCGGATCGGGCCACAACTGGGCTTACCTCGAAGCCCTAACCGAAATCTCCGAGATTAACTGGTTAAACAGGATTAATCAAGCCAAACTACGCCTAATCTAGGGCAGGGTACTACAGGTAACAAGATCGAATCACACTAAATGATATTTTAAATTTTTGTCTTCTATTCAAATTTAAATGCCTTTCTGATATAGCTATTTTAATTATAATTTTAAAGATTTTCCACTCATTTTATGTAAAATATGAATCTCTTGAGTCTTATTTATTTGTCATCTTTTATTTATCAAACACTTTATTTCCTTACAACATTACAAGTCTAATGATTTTGTATATTATAAAAAATGACACAATGCTATCATCACATATTGTTATTTACATATAGCCTTGAGACTAAAGGCTTAATAAATGTTTATCTGTTAAATGTGTATCTAATCTACGTTGAATTTACTGTTTAGATTTTGATTTAAATATTAAACATATTTTTATCAGTGGTTGGAGTGTTTGTTAGGATCCTTATCAAGTTTGATTTCCAATAAAATTCTTCTGTGCCTTTAAGCAGAGAGCTTGTATATGTTTTAGAGATTAGTCAATACTTTAAGAGACTTGATTATTTTAGTCATCCAGAACAAAAAAGAAGAAGACAGCATCATGAGAATGGGATGAGCTTGAAATGTATCATTGGTTTATAATAAAAAAAATCTCAAAAAATCCTCACAAGGCTGAGAAAAAAAATCAAGAGAAGATAAAATTTCACAAAGTTCAGATAATTAAGATGTGATAATTTTTATATTATATATATGTGTGTCTTGTTTTGATAAAATTTTAGCATATTATTGTAAAGATAATACTCCATCTTTTCTAAATTAGTTGTCCGGATTTTAGAATTGTCCCAAAATAATTGTCTAATTTATATTAGAATAGTATAAATTGTGTTGAAAATGGATTAAATCATATAAAATGCTATTCTTATATAAAGAGTTTTCTAAAAAATATAAATATTTTAAATTAGACAACTAAAATAAAATGGAAGGAATAACATCCATAAAACAATGTAGGAAAGTAGTGTAAATGTATTTGGAGGAAGTTAACGAAACCTTTGTCAATACCTCACTTTGAGCCTTACTTTGATGCTACATCTTCAAAGATTTACATTTCAAAGTAACTTCAAAATTTGTCTCAAACTAATTTATAACTAATCCGACTACTATAGTTATTAATATCAATGACTCATTCATTTTCTTAAAAGACAAAAACAATTAAGAAGGCCAAAATTCATCATTCTTAAATGATGGGTGTCGGAAATCAACATGGCTAATTCGTGATATTTATGATGTTATAATTATAAGTAAAAATTTAGAATATTTAGCAAATGTCTAAGGCCAATAAATATAAGTGTCAAAGGACTTCATACATATAAACAAAAACGTGGTACATATAGAACTAATTTTCTTAAAAAAACTACCAAGTATAATCATAAAATCTCACAAAGACACAAGTTTGTTGGTCTATAAAATGCAGATATATAATTGAAATAACAAAAATCTAAAGACACCCAATTGATTTATTGTGGTTTACAATCTGGGAAGTATGAATAGAAAAATGATGAGACATAAAATAGAACAATTAAAAAAAAGTAAAATAAAAATCACGATGAGTATAGTTTCAAAATATTATTAGACCAAAAAATATGAATTAATAATTTATTCTCAAATATTGTGTTACTGGGAGAATTGTTGACTTTAACCTAAAATTATTTAATAAAGACTGGCTATTAAGTATTCTCTGTCTTTAAAATTATTGATTATATTAAAGGTTCTTTATTGATCTAGTTAAAAAATAAAAAGACCGAGCTACAGGCGAGTTCTCAGGAAAAAAAAGCTCGGCGTGTGGAAGTCGGCCACGTTTTCTGTAGCAAGAGTGACAGAGGGAGAGCAGAATATATACAGAGGTTTCTGCTTTCGAGTTGAGAAGGAGAGAGCAGAATAAATAGAGAGGTTTCTGCTTTTGTGTTGGGGGATAGAGGGAGAGAAGGAGAGACAGCAGAGTATATACAGAGGTTTCTGCTTTCGAGTTGAGGGAGAGAGAGAGAGAGAGAGAGGGAGAGACAGAGCAAAATATATAGAGGGGTTTCTGCTTTCGAGTTGAGGGAGAGAGAGAATGGGTATCCGATTCATACTGATGGTCAACAAGCAAGGGCAGACCCGACTGGCCCAGTACTACGAATACCTAACCTTGAAAGAGAGGAGGGCTCTCGAGGGCGAAATCGTCCGCAAATGCCTCATTCGTTCTGAAAAGCAGGTATTCCCTTTCTTATCCGCTTTGCATTCCCGTAATCTCCTTCTTTTTTTCCCCTCTACCTATTTTCTTCCTCACGCTGGTGTTCATAAATGATAATTCATTGACCACTTTGGGAAACCCAAGGTCAATCATAATTCAATTTTATTTTATTTAGATTTATGACCGATGTGAGATACGACGTGGATTCGATGTTTTGCATCGTGGTTCGGACATGTCTGGGTAATTCTAGCTGTTGCAAAGTGATGAGATATTTATCGAGTATCTGAATACCGGATTTGGATCCAGATGATGGCGTTAGATTGGGGATCATTAATTTGGGCAATCTCTTATTGAGCGTGGATTATTTCATATTGATTTTAATGTCAGGGATTTTTAATACATTTTTTATGGCAATCCCAAGGACTCTCAAACGTTCGAGTTCCTTAAATCCCAAGAGAAGTCGTCCTCTTAATTCAAGTATTCAACATTCACTTCTCCACGAGTCAGTAGATGATCTGATTATGGTTCATAATATATAACTATTTCTATGGAGTTCAAATTCAAAGTTCCAACTACAAAAAGTGTAAAACGAATACATGCTCTAACTAATGTAGTAAAACGTCAACAATAAACTAAAAGGCCTCCAAAAAATCCAAATGCCCCAGTTGCCGAACAACTTAAGCCTTAAAAACTATCAAAACCAAAACTTTTAACATTCTAAATAGCTCCATTATTCTATAACCTATAGGAATTGTAAGATTTCTAAACCGATACAAAATTGCTTCTCTTGTCTTATCGTATAAATCATATTATACCTATCTTGTATTGTAAGATTTTCACAACCACGGTCAATCATATAAAAAGGGTTAAATGTCACCAATCTTTGCCCTGTTTTTCTTGAAGCCGTACTGCAGAGTATCTTATAAGGTGGTGGCTTTCTTGCTTGCCAGGTCTTGTTGTTTACATCTCTTACATTTGAAAGACCTTCTCCAGTCTCCATGTTGAATCCCCTTAAAATATTTTATTCAGTTGACAGAGACCATGAATTCCTTCTGCAGAATGGATGAAAAGTAAAAGTTGACCCTTGCATGCTGACAGGACAATGGTGTTATCTGTGGAAATCTGTAATTGTATAGGAGTTATGCTTCTTCATTTAGTATTCTGACTTAAATTATGCATTTGTTGCTGCAAGGTGCACATCTTTGCATTTTCCTTCCTCTCAATTAATGGGGCCGTCAACATTTGAAGATTTCTCAGTTAATTTTTCAAAAAAAAAAAAAAAAATGAACATTTCAATGCAATGAATATTCAAGACCTTAAAATTAATGTTATCACAGTTAATTTGCACATTCTTTAGTTTTAGAATGCACACTACGTTTATTACTTTTGGGAACAGTCCAAAACCTCAAAACATGGACTTGACTTGGGACATGGATATATTCAAGTTTTGAGTTTTATGGAGTTCGACTGGGTCTGGTTAGACTTGACTTGATATCATGTTGAATCTCTTTCAAAGAAGAAGAAGAAGATGTTCTGTCAACTGAGTCTGACTAAATTAAGTTTTTGAATTATGCTTTTGAGTAATTTATGACTATTGTACTTTAAGGCTGCAGGATTAGTAATTGTGCTTCTTTTTAGTGTTTCTTTCTTCCTTAACAGAAGTATCATTTTTAAACAGGGAGGGAGGGAGAGAGAGAGAGATTGTGCTTATATGCTATTTCCTTTCCTCCTATTCTCCAACAAGCCTTTCAATGCCATGGTGTGGAGCCACATAAAATGAGATGAAAACCTGATTTTCCTCATAAACTCGTTATGTTGTTATTCCTGTCTGGCATAATTGGCATATTTATCTTGTCAATTCACATGTTAAACCATATGAAGTTTGCATTCTTTTAACCGTATTTGATGTAACTTGGTTGCTGAGTATTTAGTTTTTGCTTGGTTATCATTGATTCAAGCAATTGCCATTTACTTTGTGTTGGCTTCTGTTACCTGACCTACTTTAAGTGCAGTGTTCATTTGTTGAGCATCGGAATTACAAAGTTGTGTACAGGCGCTATGCATCGCTCTTTTTCTTGGTGGGAGTGGACAATGATGAGGTCAGTTATCTTACTCTGTCATACACTTATTCTTGCAGAAAAAAAAAATCTCCAGTTCTTTTCTTTTTTTAATTAAAGAGTAATTAGATTAAAAAGGGAAAAAACTTCCCTATATTAATTTAAAATTGCACTATTTCAAGAAAAAAAGGATATCTAGTAATTAGTAAAGCTAATGGCATGGATGCATTTCTTCTTATCTGTTCGTTTTGGTGGAATGTGGGGAAAAAAAAACCACTTTACATCTTGAAGCCAACATTGTGACTAGTGCAGTGGTATGGTTTCTACTTTTAGGGCAACTAGGCTCTAGGATTGAATCCTTGAGGCACATTGTGCTAGTTTCAGCCCATCTCAAATCATGTTTTTCCTATGATATACTGTTTATTGAGAAGAAAAAGCTATCTAATGGGTTTAATATAAAAGACTGCATGAGCAGCTTCTCCATGTTGTTTTATCTATTGACAAGATGGATTTTTAGGAAACTTGAAATTTCTCTTACATGTGTACGTATGTACATGTTGTTGGGATTGGCTCGATTCCACAATAAAAGGAGACATTGATTTTCTCTCAGAAAATCAAGGGGTATTGGCGTGGGACTCCCAATGTAATTAGGTGTTGCCTTATATGTAAATGGTAATTGCTTCATTACATAATAAGCAATTACTGTTTTAAGTGGGATACGGTGGTGAGAGGCTTACGTGGGATTTCTCTATATATACCATGGAGTATATCGGTGAGGGACACAAAGAGCATCGAGAGAGGGACGTAAAGAGGACGACCTTTTGGCCTAGTGCCTTCCGAGGCCACATGGGGGTGAGGAAGATACTCCGAGAGGATTTGGGTCAGGGGTTCCAAATATTGTATCTATTCTTTCTCTATAATAAAACCTACACTCTCCCATGGACGTAGGCCAGAAGTTGGCCAAACCACGTATATCCTGTGTTCTCTGTGTTTGTGCTTGGTGTGTGATTGGATCTGTGATTTGTGTATGTGGGTGTTGTGTCTAATCCCTAACACATGTACACAAGTGAATTTTCTTTTGTTGATGATCTACATATAAGATGTCTCACCTTCTATTCCCTTCCCTCCCATCTCCTTGTTTCCTTGACATTTTTTTAACTCTCTTTAACAACATTTATTAATACTCTCTCACCTTTGATCTATGGAGTTTTAAAATCCATAACTATATCTTCTGATACTGGTTTTCAGACATCATAATCCATCCATGTCCGGATATTTCATCCACCCTACTTTTGGTTAGTTTTGCCCCCATATAGTTCTAGAAGGTGACTTGCATAAAGGGATATTCATTCGTTCGAATCCGCCCTCTGACAAGCCTGAACCCGGTTTAAATAAACAGGCTTGAACAAGCATTTTGTTCTGAAGGGTTGAGCTCTGGCTATTTTAATGCCCGTTTATATAAATGGACGGACTCAGGCTTTTACTTAGAGCCTGTTAAAGACCGTTGGGCTTTTAGATTATCCAAAATTCAATTTAGTTACTTGATCTTAACAACCGAAATCACCTAAATGTCCTTGAATTTTTTTCAAGGACCTCCCTGTTAACATAAGTGACTAGAAATTGAGTTTTGAATTGAAATTTTGAGTGGAGGTCTTAAAGTCTACTTACAATTTGTACGGTTAGATTTTCAAGTTATAAAATAAAAAATTTTAACAAATAAAAATAGTGCGAGGTGCAGCCTTTTGACCCTGTCACCAGTTACAAAATAAACAGGCTTTAAACGACGTGCTCGGGCTTTGTACATTTTAATTGGGCGGGCTCAGACTTTGGCTTTTAACAGCTCAATGGGCCAAGAATCCACCTTTGAAAGTGGGAGGTCTTGAGTTCAATTCTCACTCCCTAAAAGGGCCATTCCCTATAATTTTATCCGATATGTGTGGATAGGGAAGTTTGCACATGCCCCAAGGATTAATTAGGTGCTTTACGAGGCCTGGACACCTTGGTCTTCAAAAAAAAAATCTCGATGGGCCTCAAATGGGCTTTTTTTGGTAAAGCCAAGCTCCAATCCGACCCATGAACATGCCTACCTGCATATAAGTGATACGTTATGATGCCAAGATATGGGCACGGGATTAGATACGAGACACGAGCGTATATGGGATACACCATGTTAAAAAAAATTGGACAAAGGCATTGCAAGGATATGATATATTTTATTTATCTAAATACTACTTGTATATAAAAGAGACAATTTAAGGTGACCGTCAGAGGAATCTTGACAATTTTATTTATCTATAGGTGAGATAATTTTATGAGACATAGAAATAGAGATTTTTTTTTTTTTTTTGTAAAAACAACTTAAAATAGGAAAAAGGATTTTTGGGGTTGGATTCGATGAGTTGGAAGTCCTCAAAAAATAAGAGGATAATTTTACGACTTTAAAATGAAGAAAATTTGTGCAAAAAATGATAAACCATAAGGGGAGATCTATGATTGGATTTGATAAGTTGGGTTGATTTATCACACTTTTGTCATGTTAATAACTAAAAAACATGTAACATCCATGTTGAAAATGGCTAAAAATAGAAAAAAAAAAAAAAAGGATTCACCCAGACTCTGATTGAGGTGAAATTTGATGTGTTAGAAAGTTCATGAGGTCCTCTTTTACCTCCATTAGTTCTTGCATGAAATTGGATGACGAAATCTTCAATTAAGTTAAATTGAACCTCATCATCTTCTAATGGCTCTTCATTGAATTGAATTGAGCATTTGATGGCCTCTTATCACAATGGCTTGTGGCGGTTCTTTCTTTTCCATCCTGTTCTCTCTCTCTCTCAATTTTTCTAATAGCCCATTAGAATGAAGCTGTCTGTTCCACTCCTGTGCATATGCCATCCCCACACCCTGTTGACATGTTTACATGTCCATGCATTATAGCATATGTATGCACAATGTTGGGCATGGCAGAATATCTTTTGCTGTGCAGATGTTGTCAATGCAAACCCTTCACAATTATCTATTGCCTCATCTTTCCAAAAAAAAAAAAATCTATTCTCTCAAATTGGTATGCATCCCAACTTGACACCCATCCAACTAATGTGTGGTGGTATTTTTGACCAAGACATTTTATTTGTTTGAGGTCTAGATACTTTCTATGAAGTTGGTTGTGCTAGCAATGCATGTTGGTTACATTCTGCTCAACTGGGTGTGATCTTGTTCTTTATGTAATCATGTTTTGTAACTGTTATCAAGCGAAAAAAACTATGCATTAATGGAAAGACATTATTTATTGGAATGTAAACTATCTGCTAACATAAATCTATCTCTCTCTCTCTTATTTTTTTATTTTCTATTTTCCTCGGTTTGTCTTGCAGAATGAGTTAGCTATTTTGGAATTCATACATCTCTTAGTTCAAACCATGGACCTTTATTTTGAAAATGTGGTATGTGCATTACAATCCTCGAGTCATTCTGGAGAAAACCAGCTCTGTCCCTTTTCCTGTTTCTTCTAGTGAACTCAAGCAGCTCGACTCTTTCCTAATATATATATTTTTCTTGTGGAATTCAATTCTTTCTTTTTCCAGTGCGAACTTGATATCATGTTCCATCTTGAGAAGGCACACTTCATGCTGGAGGAGATGGTCATGAATGGGTGTATTGTTGCGACAAGCAAATCAAATATTTTGGCACCGATCCAGCTCATGAATAAAGCTTCATAGCCGGTGGATGCCTTTTGTTGAGGTCATTTGCAATGAGCAGTCATGTTGGTAGCAGAATCAAATGTCTGCTGGAGATGGTTTCTGTTTCATTTCTTTTAGTTTATGTAATTTTATCTGATTTGATCAAATAACCCACAGGTAAGGTGTTCCATTTTGTTTATTCTTTTAAAAAATCCTAGCTAGAAACCTTCATTTATACATCTATTGGAAAAGGGTGGTGGACCTTCTTGCTACTTCTATTGTAATTATGTATCAATGAATAAATATGATCCACATCACATGCTCTCTCTATACTGCCAGTTTACTCGGAGATGAAATCCAGATTACTGATGGGAAGCGCCTCATCATGGATGGAATAGGACACCAAATGTTAGAGATTGGAAGATCGTAGTTAGCTCCTTTATGTTGACAGCTATTCTTGCATTTCTTAGTTAATCATCTATCTACAATTACATTCTTCCAGGGGAAGTTGTATCCCTCAAATGGGGATTTTCAGTAATAGTGTGTTAGGGTATCAGAATACATCATCTAAACTCCATATCATTGAATGCCAATGCAGAACGTGGGTAAGGAGATCTGCCGCTCTGACTGGATGGTCTCCCAATATGTAGAAGTCGAAATGACTATTTTTTTTCTCAAGGAGAAGCCCAAACAACGGTTTAGTTATAGGGGAGAGTTTTAAGTGGTTTTTAAAAAGAAATACTCTTAATTTCTATAATTTAATAATCTCTATAATATAATATATGGAGTAGGGTCTTAATCATATTACATTATAGAGGTTTTACTATATCTTGATTACTCTAAACAAAGGTCTAAATATGTATCGGTCGATATATATCGATTTTTTTAAACTGAGTAATATCGGCCGATATGGCCGATATTCGGTCCGAAATATCGGTCACAATATCGGTCGATATTCATAAATATCGGTTTTTAATTTTTTTTTTTTTTAAAACACCGATACGGTTTTTTGCGGTTTTTACACGGTTTTTCGCGGTTTTCCACGGTTTTCCGCGGTTCAGGGTTTACGGTTCTCAGGGATGTTCACGGTTTTTTGTGGTTTTTTGCGGTTTTGTCATGGTTCATCATTGTTCATCAAGGTTTTTGCGGTTTTTTCATGGTTCTGATATCGGAGAAGAGAGAAAATGTCGATATCGGTATGAGAGATAAAATTATCGGCCGAAATATCGTTTGTATCGCATATCGGCCGAGTCGATTTTTGAACCCCTGACTCTAAATATGGCAATGAATGATAATTTTTTTGTTGAAATGAGTAACCAAGTAATTAAAAGGAGGCCTGTAACACCTCTCCTTTGGGAACGCAAGTCATTTGTAGGGCTGCAACTCGGGTCGGGCGGGTTGGGTTTCATAAAACCCAACCCATCTCGAGTTTATATATATGGAACCCAACCTGACTTAATTCGAATTTCACAACTTGATCCGACTCGAATTCTGATCCGGCCTGCATTTTGAATTCATTTTAGAGTAATTTTAGCCAGGTCGGATCGGGTTGAGTCGGGTCGGTTCGGGTTAACTTATAAAATCCTCAAACCCCATCCGATCCGAAATTTCATGCAGATTTTTATCTTCTCAACTCGACTTGGCCTGTTGACTTGAAATTCTTGACCTAACCTGCATGATTTCTCGTGTCGGGTCATGCGGGTCGAGCCAAAACTCAATTTGAGTTGCAGCCCTAGGCATTTGTATTGCCAACTCTGAGATGCTCTGAAATCTCAAGAGCTCTAGACAAACTCTTAAGATGGGGTTCTATTGCAATTAGTATTTCTCTTTTATTTTATAATTTTTTAGACCTATTCTTTAAGGCCTTAGGCAGCGGCCTACTCCACCTTTAGTCTTGGTTATTTGTAATGGCTTCCTCAATTCTCCTCATCTCTTCACTCATAGCCATTGCTCTTGTTGAAGGATTTAAACCCAACAGAACTAGTCTCCGGATACCCACACCACTTTGCCCAAGGAATTAATGCCGTCAAATACAATATCATCAACAAAATGACCGATTCAACTGGAGGGAGGCGGGTCAACGACGTCCATCTATCACCTCTCAGCAAGCAAAGCCTCGACAACATCCACCATTTTTCACCTCCCATTTTAATTTTCCCACCATTAAATACAAGGGTAATTATTTTTGCACCGAAATAATAACATTTTAAATTGATTTTCATTTTTGTCCCTTCTTCTTTTTCTCCCTCTTATTCGCACCGCAGAACTCTCTCTGTAAACGTTGTTCTCTTCTCTCCTTTCTCCCCCTCTATTCAACGACACACACACCAAAACCATGCCCGTGTCTCTATCTTCTACCTCCTCTTCTCCTTCTCTGTCTTCTAATGCAACTGCACAACCGACTCTTCTATTCCTAGTTTATCTTGTTTTTTTTTCTTCTAGTGTATTTTCGTTTTAAGTAGGTTGAGTACGTATAAATACCCATGTTTGGGATGAGATTGGTACCGAACTACCGATTATTGAATATACTGTCTGTGTTTTCTACAAATTCTTGTTTGTTTCGTCTCTACTGATTTCCTCTGAGAATTCAGCCGTCGTCGGCGTCCAATTGGTATCTTTAAATTAATTTCTGTCTTTCAACTCCAAACCCTCTCATTGATGTTTTCGCTTTCGCTTCTTACTTGAAAACTGGAGGGCTCCTCTGCAAGCTGATCATGTTCTAAATAAATGCAAGGTTGTGATGAAGTTTCGATTGGCTTCTCTTTGAACATGAACAAATTTGGTGAAATATCACGATGTTGTAGACTTTGATTTTCTGAAAAGTCGATTGCAACTTTCCTTTAAGAAATAGGCGTCCCCCTGTTCCAGGTACCATTTCAATACAGCATCCCTCTCCATCTCTTTCCTACCCTCCCAATCTCATCCCCTTCCTGTGGTTCGACAAACACTTGCCTACGTCCACGGAGCGTAAATTGTCAATATAAGAGATAAGAGAGAACATCAGTACAATATACATATCCGAAACCCAAGTCTCCAAACTCTTGTACAGAAACACAGTTGCTACCTGCAACCACAACTGGATCTCAGTTGCCATGCTCTGACTTGTCAATTCAGAAGAAATCTTTCTTCTAATCCGCTCCATGTGCGTGCTTCTTGTTGTGGCTCCTTCACAACGCCTTCAGCCACCTCCATGCATATAGCCATCTACATGCATCCATCGACCAGAGGCGACCCTCTTCCATGGCCTTAGGACAAGAGGCTCTCAAGAACCTCTCCAACATATGTAACACAAGGCACACAATGCCGATATTTCAACCGCTGCTTAGGATGTTACGATATTTTTTTTTTAAATCATGCTATCTCCGTCTTATATTAGAGGTGAGACTAATCACACAAATGTACGAAGCCACTTTTAAATCTCATATATTAAGTTAAGTCGGAAAGGAGTCAAAACTCAAAACATTAAATCTAATTCTAGAAGCTCAAGCAAATTAAAGGAAGCTTTACTTACAAATTACTGGTGAAAAACTTAAGTACCAAAATGGTCAAACAACCTTTTTGTATTCAACAAATTTATTTATTTGTTGAGTCTCCCATTTTGTAATGGAAAATGGGTGGACGATATGACAAGAGGGGTCTCTAAAATGCCACATAGATGTTGTGTTAAAGGGTTAACATATAATTTCAGAATTAATACATTTCTATCATTGTCCAACATTCATACAAATAATCCTTTATGCATCTAATCTCCAATGCTAATTATCATCAATCATGTCCAAAACATGTTTTACTCCCAAAAGTAAAATATAACTATAATGGTAGAAAAGAATAGACTCGGTATTGTATTATGACCTATGCTATTATATCAGTATTAATAACCTTTAGCCGATCCTAAGGTTATCTTAAACAAACTCTAACTCTTAACATAATTTTAAATAAAATACATCTCTTAATTAGAGATTAACCCAACCTAGACTCCTAATCACACAATAATTCTATTAATATAAAAACTCTAAATATATTCCAACAATAATCATAACTATGTCTTCGTTGGTAATTTGTGCTCCAACCAAATTAGTCTACGATCTTAGAAAAGTATATAATACGAGTGGCACTTCTTTGTCATCAATAAATAAGGTCTCTCATAAATAAATCGAAAATCTTCAGGCTTGCTTCCATGAATTGTTAAATGTTATAATTCGGTAATCTATTCAATTGATAACTAATACTCAATTAAATTTCCTTTGTTATAGATGATGAGAGTGAACTAGCGTTATATTAGAAGATAAAGCAACTTTCAAAGTTGACTCATTGAAATGTCCAGATAAGTCGGCACAAATCTCATTCTACTATATCAATTTTGAATTCGAATCATCTAATGCCAGTGCCCTTAATTACCCTCACTTAAATAGTTCAAGAATGAATTGATAATTATTGCCACGCACTCTTTAAAATTGTCTCTAAGTCAAAGGGATTGGAATGATGGCAAGGAACCTGCATCAGAAAGCGAGAGTCTTGAATTCGATTTTCACTCCATTCTAAAGGATAATTCCACGTAGAATAGCTCAGTTTGTGTGGGTAGAGAAGCGTGCACTGATGATTAATCGGATACTCTATGAGGTCTGCACACTTTAGTCGTAAAAAAATATTTTTAATTTAAACTAATTTAACATAAAATGGTCAAAATTAGTTCCCCTTGAGTGGTTGAATGAGCGTGACTCAACCTACAGAGAGCATAAAATCCCTACGGACTGACCAGAAGAGTGGGGGTCTTTTTGCACTTAGACCACTAAGAAAAGAGATTCACAAGAACATCCCCACTTTCCTTTATTCCTATATATGGTGGTGCATCAAACTGATGAAGTGGGTGAGGTGGTGTTCACTCGCTCTCCAGCCATTACAGTTCTGTCTTCTCCATCCCCATCAATCCAACTCAACAGGAGAGTTTGAGTGTTTTGCCCTTGGGAGACCCTCTTCAGCTGTCAAAGGGTTGGTGAATGGTGATTCACTTTTATTTGTAAAACAAACTGTGAATAATGATAATGGAAGAAAGGTCTATGAGACCATGACTTATTATATAAAAGATTAACCCTTTAATAATGATAATGGAAGAAAGGTCTATGAGACCATGACTTATTATATAAAAGATTAACCCTTTAAGCTGTAAGTTGTAACCCTTAGGAAGTCTATTACACAAGAGTCCTGTGCAATATTAAAAAAGGAAAAAGAAAAATAGTGTTTTTACGGTCAAAATTTATATAAATCATTATCATGTAAGTCATTTATCCTTATCAATATATGGAATTTGAACCCACGACCATAAATTCCTGATGATTGACACTTAAAGTCAATATAGAATATAAATAGAAAATACCTTTGCCTTAAAAAGTAACAAAATATAGATAGTAACATAATCTGTTGCCATAGTTTATGGTAAGGTACAATATTTTTAACATGTGGCATGTAAAGGGTCATTAGGTCTCATTTATTAAAAACATATTGTGAAATATCTGAGAGTTAAAAATTCAGACAAAAATGATTATCAGCCATTTGGTAGAAATTTATTCAAATTAATAATCATCTCAAAGTTGATTTTAATGGATCTTAAATCTAATGGCTAAAAATTGTCTAATGTCAACGATTAGTCAGGTGTTCTAAAAGGCCTGAACACCTTGCTCTCTCTCGATCTTTGCTCTATTCTCTGAGTCTCTCTTTCTAGGTCTTTTTCTCTCTCTCGATCTCACTCTGGTCTCTCTCTCACCTCTTTCGTTGCTCTCTTGATCTCTGCTCTCTTCTCCGAGTTCTCTTTTCCTGGGTTTTTTTCTCTCTCTATCTCTCGATGGTCTCTCTCTCGCCTCTTTCACTGCTCTCTCGATCTCTACTCTCTTCTCTGAGTCTCTCTTTCTGGGTCTTTTTCTCTCTCTCGATCTCTCTCTTGTCTCTCTCTAGTCTCTCTCAATCGCTACTCTCTTCTCTGAGTAACTCTCTTTCTGGGTCTTTTTCTCTCTCCCAATCTCTCTTTGGTCTCTCTCTCGATCTCTGCTCTCTTCTTCGAGTCTCTCTCTCTTTCGGTTTCTCTCTATCAAGTTAGAAAGCTCAAGCTCTGCTCCTTCAATGACAGAATCCCACCAAAATGCTCAATCCCTTTCGTTCTGCAAGGCCCACAAAAATTGTCTTAGAAAAAAAAGCCATCGACTGGAGGACTTTTTACTCCAATCTAAGGTCATAGTCTTCTCCTTTTTCATTTTTTCTGCTCTATCTATATTAACTGAAAAAAAAAAGTTGGGTTGCTGAGTTTGTGGATGTTTCTCTCATGGTTCTTCCAATTCATGTAGATTTTCAGTGATGTTTGAAGTTTCTTTTGCATTTATGTGATTTACCGATCAATGTCAATTCATTTTATAGTTTTTCTTATGTTTGACTTACACGCACTTTTTTGCTATTGTAGTGTTGTGGATGACATTGATACCTCTACTTCTGCGTCTCACAAAAACTCATGTTAAAGTAGTAGGTTTATAAAAAGAATTCACCAAGTCCAAATATGAAATGCATAATGGTACTGTTTTCTCTTTATGTTGTAATCCCACTTTCTATTCATGGCAGTGCTTATCATTTTCAAACTAATTTTGTTGCAGTTTTGAGATTTGTCTTTGATGGTTTCAGTTGATATTGCCATGTTGGAACAGAACTGGTAAAATGGGAACATGTTGAAAATCACAAAATAAAAACATTGTCTTCTTTATCATTCTATGCCTTTCTTTTGCAACTGACCACTGTTTTTTATCTTTTGCAGTTTGAGGTTTAGTGTTTTTTTTTTTAAATAAATAAATAAATAATGAATTGGCTAATTTAAAAGATGGATTTGCATTTGAGTTTCATTACACATGCCTGTTGTGGTAGATATACTTAGAAAGTGATTTGAGTACTTTAGGCTGCTTACTGCTCCTTTGTGCTTATGGGATCTGTGAAATCCCTTCCCTGATTTTTACATGTTCTAATCTTAGTAGAGTTACTGGAAGATTGTGTTACTTGTTAGAAGATGGCACTTACTTTAATGGATTATTGATTGATATGGCAGAACTTAAAAGGAAATCCTATGTCACCACATCAAAACAATTATGTTGCTGACTTCGAAAAATTCCAAACCATAGATGTTACTGAATTGAAAACATTGTCTTGATGACAGTTTTCACTTCAATAAGAAAATGTTCCAGTTCTAATTCTCTTTTTCTAAATTTATTTATTTTTTATTACATTTTACCTTTTTTGTCTTTAAACTCTTTCTACTTCTTCCTTACTCTTATTTTTAACCTTGTAGGTAGAATTTCCTGCCCTTCTTCATGATATAGGTCTCTCTCTCACTCTACAAAAATGATGTCCAAGTATTATTTTCTAACTCTTGAAGCATTTTTTTTTTTGCTGAGGCCGTTTTGCTTAATCTCATTTATAATCATTATTTGTTATATTGCATTGTTAGTGCATTTTTTCTTTTTTGCTTTCTCAGGTCTGATTTTGAAAGTCCACGAAAGAGATCACCAACAAGTGGACCACATATGATATTTTATTTAAATGTATTTTTTTATTTGTTTTGTATTAAGGGTAATAATCCCAATTTATTTTGTTTTAGCGTTTCGGACCCTAAGATGATCTTGACCGTTGATGTGATTACTCTATCAGTCTCTCACCATTGGAATTATTATTTTTAAGTTTTATAATGATAGATGATACTTTACTAACTTTAGAGCATATTTTTTAAATGTCAAAAACAAATACTCAAAAGAAAAAAAATGATAAAGGAATTAATTTTAATTACTCATGTGGATGTTGATGGAGATATTAAAAATGTCAATTGTTTCATACATAGTTCATAAAAAATATTTTTATCAAACTAATTAATATTTTTTAACTATTATAAAGTTTAAATATTATTAAACAATTAGATTGGACTAAATAAACTTATTGGACCCTTAATGGACCGCAGAAGGTCCAATAACGTTATTGGACCATCCAGATCTATATCCTAATGGATCTTGTGTAAATGGGCTGGATTCGGATGGTCCAATAGCATTAATGGGCCGGATCTAGATCCATTTACACCCTTAGATTTTACTATCATTCTTCATTTTTATATCTATTTGAGATTACCTTATTATAAGACACTATTTTCTATACTTTTTACTCCCAATTCAACTTTTCAACATACGTAGACCTATCAATTTGTCAAAATTATTAAAGAAGAAAGAAAAAATCAATAATATATGGTAGCTCTAGACCTGTGATTTTTAACTTTAATCATCAATTTAATAAATTCATATTATATGACTAAAATTTCCATTTGTAGTAGAATTTTGATAATTGAGCTAACATTAAGTCCCTTTTTTTTTTTTTTCTATTATATTTGGATGGAGCTGAACCATGCCCAATTTCATTTTTTGAAATTCCTCTTTTGAAATTCATGTAGGATATTTCGATTTGGGACATATAGGCGTGTTTTGGAAGAACTTATGAAAAGATTAGAGTTTTCTTTAACAGAAGATTAATGGAGCTTTTTCAGATAATGCAAAAAAATTGGGTTTTCTTTTTAAATAGCCTAATAGATTCACATTTTACTAAATAAATAACTTTGATAACAAAAAATTTAATATTTTAACTTTTGAAATGACAAAGTTTTTGAAGTTTAAAAACATCTAAAAATAGTAATTCTGAAAGTCGAATCAAAAGTGATGCCCATCTTAGGCCTTTGGGCCCAATATCATTTGCCAAGGATAGTCCATGTAATTGTCCACCCATTCTACCCAAGCTATCATTGCTGTTCCAATTCATATTGAATGAAAAATAAGAAATCAAATTCGACAAACTAGTTCAAGTAACTAGGTGATTTCTAACAAGTTCTATTAGCAACATAGCAATATTTTATTCCAAATGGTTGAGTGAAATAAATTTAGGACAATAGAAAAAAAAAAGTGGTAAAATTTTGCCTTATCAACTTATCTTACTCATTTTGCCTTTAAATTTGAATGTTACAAGTCATTGATTGTTCATATTCAAAATCAAGGTTAAGGATCAATAGATGAGAGGTAAAATCCCATTCACCTATTTCGAAGAATAGTATTGTCAACAAGCCTAGGTCCTGCCTTAATCCAATCCAATAATATAGTAATTTAGTAGATTAAATGGGTCATGGAACTCGAACCAAGCCACATTTTAAGCTTCAATATACTTTTCACGTCAGGGCGTCAGGCCCAAGCCAAAGGGATCTGACCCGACTAACCTACTAGCCTCACCCTAAAAACAAGATTTATGAATCATACAACAAGAAATGAGGATACAAACAAGCAAAAAGTAAGACTTGTAATTTTAATGTTGCTTCCTAACTTTTGTATTGGAGTATACTAATTGTATTTTTGTACAAATCTCAAAAAAGACTACGTTGTTAGTTTCTAATTACAAAGAAGAAAAATAGTCAAACAGTGAAGAACATGCCCATGACAAGATTAGTTTCACCCAAAGGCTTACTACTCTTTAATCAGACATAGTTCATGTTTGTATTTGTGATATGTAATTCAACATCATATTTCACTAAAAAAAAAAGGCATTTTAAAATGATCGGTGAATCTAATTTAACCAGTATCATTGTTGTTACATTAACCAGTCAATCCGACCTGACCTGATTCTCTTTACAAATGACTCGAGTCATCATTCTTTGGGTCCGATTTTGTTACATAGTCAACCCAGCCCAATCCTTTAATTATTAGAACTTGAGCCTAACCAATGGGAGTTTGGTTCAAGCCCACGGACATGGTTTGGCCTTGATTGTGAGTGATAAAGGCACTCATACTTTCAACCTCTACATCGCACCTAGCTTTCTTTTATTTTCTCTATTTTATTTTGTTTTCGTGGGCAATATGGGATAAAAGATTCAGCTAGACGATACTTTCTTCTCGGTTTGGCTGATACATATCTTTCTTAGTTTTTTAGGAAAGGTCCAATGACCAACTGATGAAGGCTAAGATAGTGTAAAAACCTTTCTTAGTCTTCTAAGAAATATCGGACCAAATGAACTTCCGTTAGAAGTGGTTCCAAACCAAAGATGTCGCCAATGACGACCTTTGCTGATTCTAATTTCCAAAGAAAACTAGTTTTTTGAAAGAAAAATGCAATTCCAAATGAGTAATGTAAACTTAAATGAAGTAAATGAGTTAAAGTGGAAAAGCAAACCACAATCTGATTCAAGTAAACTGAAACTAAGAATTAATTGGAGTAATTACTTGGAACTTGTTCCAAAACTTGAGACTTTTCTCAACCTTTACTTGAAACTTCAACTTACAATCACCAAACTTAAGTGCCTTTACAAGTGACCCACTCGGCCTCTATTTATAGGCTGAAGAGTGATAGAAAACCAAAGGTAAACCATGGTTACAACGGTGTGAGAATGGAGACATACAAGGCGTTGTGGTGTTGGAAAAAGTCTATCATACCCATGCCACATCAACTTAACCAACGAAAAATAGGAGAAAAAGCATTACAACCAATCATAAAATTCCACCTAAGACAAATGAGAAGTCCAAGTCCTCCACAAGTCTTCAATCCATAGGTCCAAGGAGTGGTGGACTCGAATGGGAGAGTTTGAAACTTGTTAGAGAAGAATTCATACACCAATGGGAGAGATCAAGGGGCCCGAAAACCATCAAAATCAAGCCACATTGATTTTCACCAGCTTTGGAACAATGGAGTTTTGTCCAACCAGAGATCATGAAAATTTGATTTCGCCCATGAAACATGAATTTTTTGGTTTTCCAATTAGTGTAGAGCAGGGGGAAATACTGAGAGTGCACAATCATTTATGAATGAAGAAAGTTTATCAATTGAAGAAGAGAACCTGACAATTCATTTACCTGTTCAGGCAATAGCTGAATTAATTGACCCCGTAGAGAGTATATATACATTTTCTTTAAGATAACAAAGAAGATAAAACAATATACACTCAATATATAAGACAGATAAGTTACCTCGTAAAATGAGGTTCATAACGATAATGTGCTACCAGAGGAATGTGAGAGCAAAATTAACATCTAAGTTGCAGAACCTCTCTTCTTTTTCTTACGCAATTTTGTTTGCTTGAGTCGCTTCTTGGGTGCAACCTTTTTCCAATCATCAATGCTCACTTTCTCCATCTTCCGTGTTGGCCTAAACACCTGTGTCTTTGATGGATCCAATAAATCCATAGAGCATTGAAGGCAGGCACCTCTCTGCACTGCCTCATCCCAAAGCTGCTTACCCTTTTCAAATGCTCCTCCCCTGCAAAGCTTGGCTATCAGCAGATCATATGCTGGCCCATGATCGCCAACACAGTTTTTCTTCATCCTCTCAAACAACTGTAGAGCATGATCCACCTTCTCAATTCCACATAGAATGCCAATCAAACCATAGTAGAACTTTGCTTCCGGAAACAACCCTTCTTCAACCATCTGATCTATGATCTTATTACCTCTCCCAAGCCACCCTGTCAAATACAAGACCTTGACGACAAGATAATAGCTGATCCAATCAGGAGAACAACCCGCCTCTCGCATTGAATAAAATACACGGCAAGCTTCCTTTACTCTCCTAGCCTTACCCAGACAAGAGAGGAGGATGTTGAAGCTAACTGCATTTGGAGGAACACCACTAGTCCTCATTTCTGTCATGACATTGGTAGCTTCAGGAACAAGTGCGGAAGGATTAAATTTAAGGTTCCTCTTGCAAATACACCTGAGGAATGTGTTATATGAAGAGAGACTGAGATAAAGGCCAAGTGACTTCATCTCCTCAACTATCTTACGAACCTCCTTGACATTGCCATAGACACACCACCCATGGAGGAGGCTCCAATAAATGCAGGGCTCAATAGAGATCTTATCCTTATGGTGCCAAACAACACCTTCAGCTTTCCTAGCATGACCTTTGGAGCAAAGGGCATGAAAGATGATGGACAAAGTAATGCTGTTTCTTGGGCATTTGAATTTCTCTATGTTCTTAAAAAGGCCTAAAGCGTCATCCTCTTTGTCTTGTTTTACAAAGGTCTCAACAATAGAGCTAAATGTCGGGATGTCCATCTTCCAACTTTCCTTTCGAAGGTCTGAAATCAAAATGTCCATCGCTGTAAGATCATTGTTTTCAGCAGAGACCGTGATCATGTGATTGAATACCGTGTCCCCTAATTTAAAGTTCTTCTGTGACCATGAGAAGAATCTGAGGAGCCTTCGATTGGGAGCTTCATTTTTACAAGAATCAATGATCTGGGTAACAATGGCTGAGGTGATTCAAACACTAGATTGATCTAAACTTGCTTCTAAGTCATCGAGACTGCCCACACCTGTGACAATGTCACAGAGCTTTTGTATGTCAGGTGAAGACAGCATCGCTGAATTATAAGATGACAAGCATCGATATTGCATGGGATAGGTCATTGGATGCAAAAGTCGAAAGAACTTCAGTATGGGCATTTCAAGTCTCTAGTGGGTTTTGGTTGGAGATTAGAGTAGCTATGAAATTGTGTGCAAAAAATGTACTAGGATACTAGATTACATTCAGAATTATGTAAATAGGATAGTTCTTTCAGAAACTTCATTGAACAGGTAACATACGACTAGCATAATTTTTTGAGAGATTTCATCGAACATGCAATCTACAAAACAAGGAACCAAGAAGCCTACAAACTTTTGGGGTCATTTGCGAAGTAGAATTGCAAGTTACATGGAACTTCCAAGAAATATAAAGAAAACGGTTTGGCTGGAAAATTGCAAGCATACATGGATTTACTGTTGGCTAGGAAGCACGGATACTTCAAAATTAGTGAAGTACCCGTGTCTGGTACGTATCCGACACGGATACGGCCGGATACGTACCGGACACGTATCCAATTAATTAAAAAATATTTTAATTATGGATACTCCCCGGATACGCGTATCTAGGTCAGGATACCGCAACAAATAAAGAGGATACTGCCGGGACACGGCTGAGACATTCCACACGGGATACGCCTCAAGAGAATAAATGAAACGGCGGAGAGAAAGAATGGAAAGAGAAAAAATAAAATATGGAGAAAAGATTGAAGGAAAAAAAACGCTTACACCTGCTTTCCTTTCTCTTTTCTGCGTCTTTTTCTTCTTCGTTGATGGGAAAAATACAGAGAACGGCGGCAGCTAGGGTTTAATAGAGAGAGGGAAAGAGAAGGGTATCAGTGTTTTGTAAATCGACTCCCGTCTTTTTTAAAAGGACGTCGCGTAAGCTTACTAAAAGCTCACCTGTTTGTAATCTAATATTTTGTCAAAAAAATATTTTAAAGAGAAAGTAATAAAATTTTATTTTAAATAAAATATTTACTTATGTTGAAAGTAAAAATTATAATATTTTCTTTTATTTACCTTATTGTAAAAATTTAATATTATATTTACCATCTAATATTTTTACTATGATCATTATTATTAAAAGGTCGTCTTTATTTTTATGATATTAATGTAGTTACCTATTGCTCATAATTTTATCTAATTATTATTAATGAAAAATAAAATTTCTTTTCTCAAATAAAAGAAAAGATAATCATTATATTAAATTTTATTTTAGAGTTAAAAACTTAAAATATTATGATAAGTAGCTTTCTTGATTTGGTTTTAAAAAAATAATAATAACTAATTACATTATTATTAGAATGGATTTGAAAGCTAAAATGAATTTATAAGATTCAATCCATGATAATATATAATAGACTACTCATATATTTAGAAAATATTAATCTATATGTATATATTGAAATGCTTTTTTAGTTATTTTCATCATTTTTTTTAAATTAGGAGTTTTTTGTGAAAATAATATTCTGATGCTTACGGAATTCAATGGATGTGTTAATATGATTGATATAGTTTGTATGTTGTGTGTGAATTTTGAAAGTCTTTCTGAAAATTTAATTAAATTTGAGTTTTCTAAGATATCTCCCATTTTTTAATTTCTCGTGAAAAAAATGAATGAAATAATATACAATTTAGAAATCAATCATTTACATATATTATTTATAAGTTACAAACTTGAGAATTTAAAATGTTTTAAAAAAATAATGAAAAATTATGAAAAATTGTAGGTAAAATTTTAAGTGATCATTAAATAAAATTAAAAATTGGAGTAATTTTTGGAAAGTTAATTTGTCAATTCATGCCTAATTGGTCAGGATATGCTTTCCTTACAAGAGTAGGCTAAAGTGTTCAACACTTCTTTAATATGAATGTTTAATATCGATTATCAAATGTGCCTAAAAATAATTCTACTGGATGCTCCTGGGGCATCTGATTTAAAATGTGATTATGGGCCGTCAAAGATAAAATTAGCATTAACTCTCTTAAATATGATTCTTTAAATCAAATGACTAATATTGTCTTAAAATTTTAATTTTTAATAAGTAATCAAACTTAGTCTTGATTAGATAGTATTCTTCCAACATGTTACATATTCCATTCATAAAATTTTATATTGAATATTCATTAAATCCACAAATTGAATCTTTGGGTGAGTGATTTTCAGTTATGACAAAAGAAAGAATCACACCATATCAAGACTCCCGAGCCATTTTGCTTACCTTTCTACTCTCTCTGTCTTATTTTAAAATTTTGAATTTTTAAGAAAGGACTCTCAAAATGCTTATATATTTATCTCTAACATCGTTTAATTTTTTCAAAATGAATATGAGACAATTAAATTAAGACAGAGGGAGTATAATATTATAATTTTGGTAGGTCTAGATAAACAAAATTTAAATTTTGTTTAAAATTTTAGCCTTATGCTATTCTCAACATTTAACACGTTTGTGAAATGACCTCCATTTATCTATTACAGATTGCCATGTCTGTTACAGTCTTACAGCTATGGTGTGCGTAACGACCCAACCCACTAGATTATCGAGAATTCTTGTGGGAGTGACACCTGGCACTGAGTAGACCAAGATAATTATAAAACCAGGTGATTTAGCAATCCGTATTATTTGTGGATCCATTTGAGGTATCAAATGAACTCCTAATGCAGCGAGACTTTAGATAGCTCAGTCAAAGAGCTTTATGAAAAGTATAGGAACACTAAAATCTGAGTCTCTTAGCTCAAGTTATGGTATTTTGGCGCGAGTGTGCAAAGATATTAGATTACTAAAAATAATGCCATCATTCATAAATAATTGTGAAACCTCTAACACAATTACTAAAAGAAATAAAATTATAACTTACATATTATCTATAACAACTCAGTTACACAAAAAAAATATTAAATGTTTAAAAACAATTAAATCAAAACAATAAAAAATTACAGCTTAGATTTATGACAAAGCTGACTCCACAGAGAATGTAAATTGCTCATGAGTTAGTTCACCCATATATGTAACAAAAAATAAATAAAATGTAAAATTTTAGAATGGAATAATGGATGCATATACTACTTGAATTAAGTCTACAACACACATCATTCCCTTGTAAAAGTGATATTTCTTTAATACCATAATTTAAAAACTCAAAAAAAAAAAAATCAAATAAGTCGATGAATTTTATCAAATAAATATAAAATTGTAGCTAAAGTATTTGAAAAACATTTCAAGCCTGAGTCTAAATTTCAAATTATTCATCAGCTGTACCAGCTGAATTGAGTAAGTGCAGCCTTTTTAGCATATTTCATTGCAGTTATTTAGTAAACTAGAGTAGAGAATTCGATTATGAGGTTAGACATTTGACAGTATAATAAAAAAACTAGACAGCAAATAACAACAAATAAAAAAAATATTGATAATATTCTTGTCACGCCCTAATCCAAAATAGACATGTGACGCGAAAAATATTTTTCTTTTTCGCATATCATATGTAGGAAACACACGTGTTGTAACGCCCCATCTCGCTACGGACACGTTGTCTCCAAAACATCTCATAAAGTCGCAAAGGACGGAAGAGCCTCATCATGGATGGAATAGGACACCAAATGTTAGAGATCGGAAGATCGTGCTATTCTTGCATTTCTTAGTTAATCATCTATCTACAATTACATTCTTCCAGAGGAAGTTGTATCCCTCAATGGGAATTTTTAGTAATAGTGTGTTAGGATATCAGTACTATTCAATCGTCTGAATTGGAGAATGCCCACGACCCTATAGGGAAAGATGTATCCCTATATATAGATATATATTGAATATCATGAGTATCTCCATCTCATATTGGAGGTAAGACTAATTCGTTGGATACATGAAATCTCTCATAAGTCATTAGATAATTCAAGGGAGAGTCGAATCTGAAACCCCTAGTCTATATTTTTGGAAGCTTAAGTCAATTGAGCTACCTGCTTACTCCCGAGCATATTGATGTTGTAAATATTGCCCAACAAGAAAGCAGTAACACAGGCTCCATTCAAGGTAGATGGATTGGACACCACCTCCAACCATCACCTCATTCTCGCATGCAGCATATTAGTGCACCTCAACTGCTAAACATTTTTTTCCTATCTATCTCGGGTAGGGATGGCAATGAGTTGGGCCCATTCTATGACGGGCCTAAGCTCGATATGGGCTTGAAATATGCAGTCAAGCATGAAGTCAACAGGAATCTGATTCCAATGAAAAGCATGAGTGGATGAATGATGATAAAATGGAAGCTAATAGTCAAGCATGGGGACCAACAGGAAGTCCAAAACATGACTTCAATTTTCATTTGTTTTTAAAAAATTTAACCCTATTCTTTGTAACTATTTTTTGGGGTTTTAACTATGTTGAAAACATAAAAGCACTTTTTTTCTCTGGATGTGCTGCATGGTTATATCGAATTGGATTTTTGGACTTTTGGGCCTGAGAACAATAATCTTGAGACAAGCCCAGTTAAAAGTGGTTTCAAATCAAAGACCTAGCCCAAGGTTGATTAGCATTAGAGCTAAATTTGATCGAGTCTTTGGACTTGAATGCCAAACAGCAGATCTGAGGGATACAATCCCAACATTAATGGAACTTTGTTTTGCTAAATTCCAAGTCACACCAGATTGAAGCAGGTTGACTTGTCTTGTTTCAGCCAGTTGGACTTGTAGTTTTGCAAATAATTTTTGGTGGAGGTTCACTCTTGTAGTATAGCGATCAACGATCCTAACAGTTCTAAAGAATTAGAAGCCCAACCATAAACCTAATTATAGGCTGAAGCATACAGTTCATGTCTCAGGTTCCTAAAAAACTGAGAGATACATCAGCTGAGTTTGCTCGGGTTTCACAAGAATGAACTGAACTGGTCGGCCGCACCCCTAAAAGGGAAAAACAGGTCAATAATCAGCAGCAAATAGTCATGGCCAAGATCTTACAAGAATACAATGACAGTATGCAAACAACCAAATTTTGTAGAACCTGAAGGGTTGGCATGACTGCCAAGGAGCCGCCTCAGGAAGCAGAGTTTTTGTGTTCGAGTCACGCTCAACCTCAAAAGGCCACTTCCCGTAGCTTTACCAGGTGTGTGCAGATTGAAGATTTTTACATGCCCCGAAAGATTAGTAGAGTGAGACACTTGGACACCTTCGATCATAAAAAAAAAGGAAAAAAGAAAACAACCAGAATTTTGTTTTTCCTCTTGAATATTCGAATCACATATCACTGCAATATATCATGATGATAAGAAGCTCATAATAGTAGTACAAGATCTCAATAACAGCCTCAATTGATTAGAGTACCAAAAGATAATAAAATGAAGCGACCAGTGGTTGGAAGTTTCCAAACTAGTGTTGGTTCAGATTGGAAAAGTGAGCACCAGCAGCCATTCCTGTGGCTGACGAAGAAAACCCTGATCTGCCTAGACTTGTCCCAACACCCATGGCTCTCCCCATGTATGCTGAACTTGGTAGAACCTTTTCCTTCTCATCTGATCCATCACTAAGGGCACCAACGATGCCAATATCTGCCAGCGATACCTTCTTGGCTGTGCATTAGATTTAAATTCACATGTTAGCAAGAGACCAGTATGACATTAATGAACTTACAGGGCCTTGATCAACATATTATTATATGAGCTTCATGTTAGTGTTTGACGCATCTTCATTGTTTTCAAAATCAGGTAAGGTGTAGTGCTGAACCAAGGCCACTTGTACTGGTGATCAGATTTAAATTATGGTGCAGCCCATTATAGTCAATGGTCAACCGGAGGAAATCAAGATTCTACTTTTATGACCTAAGATGGTGCAGTGCAACATGCAAATCAAAGGGGTATTAACCAAGAGATATAATTATTTTCCCATAATTTATTGGCCAAGTAATTTATGAGGTACCAGTAATTCCGTTTTTGGTTTGTCCCACAGAACAAAATGCCTATTTGCAGCAGAATTGCAAATCAGTCACTGAGGAATGACCTAGTGGAGTCCATATGCACACTAATATAGTGCCTGCTGATAATGAAGCCCACCAACAATCAAGGTTAAGTACAAGGAGCCCATGATATATGTAAACATCACCTGATTGGATGATCAATGTCAACAAATCAAGGGATGGAAATTGTTAAATGGATTATTGGATGTCATTATTCTGACTACATCTGAAGCACTTCAGCAGGTGATCATATCATAATGTCTTGTGCCATGCAATATACAGTAGGGCCCCTTTACCCCACCAGATTTGCAGGAGGGGCCATATATGTAGAAGACTGCACCATATTGGGGTTTCGGTGGGCACTACAATACCACATCATTCCTCATTCTCCAGTCTCCACTCACCAAGATATGGGGCAAATTTCGATCCTTAAAAAGATTGATGCAGATTTTGCAGTGTCAGGCATTTTCCATGGGAAAGAAAATGGCTTCCCATCATGGGTTGAGTCAAGGATGATCTACTATTGACCATCATCTTGCAGGTGGATGACAAATTTTCTATGAAAAATACATATTTGCCCTTGGAAATCCAAGCATATTGTAACAAATTAGGCTACCCGGTGATCATCAGGCTTCACATAGCGCCATTTTATCATAAGAAAATATTTTCCTTTTCCAGGCAAAAATGCCTAATGTTGCCAAAAACGTGTCCTAAGGTTATTATGATCATCATATCGGAAATCCATGAATTTCAGCACTTTGCGAAGTGGAAAAAATTGAGAAAGGAGAGAGAAATGAGGAAGATCAACTTACGAGCAGATATGTTTAGATCAATCAACCCACGACTCAACGAATCTGCCCAAATCCCAGACTTGACCTGGAAACTATCCTTTTTTTGTGGAGGCTTGGATATTGTTGAAGTGTTTGTATTCAGGCTCAATCCATCATGGGAAGAATTCTCCACTGGTTCTGTCGACACTGGGCCTGTATGAGAAGTGAAGTCACCAAAGAGATCAGATCCGTAGAAATTGTTCAGGGGCACTGCAGCAAAAGGATCAACCATGTTTGTATTTGTGGTCTCAGATTTAGATGTTGCAGTTACAGGTTGCAAGGATGGATCAGGTGCAGCAAAAAAGTCGACTGTCGAAGCAGATGAAGCAGGGAGGGCAGATTGGGCAAACAAATCTACATTGGCCTGCTAAATATAGGGAAAGATTCTCATTTAGAAAACAGTAAATTGCTTATACAACAAACCAAAAGTTAACAGAAATTGGATTTTTCAAAATGAATTACTGAAACATGACAAAAACTTCTTGCACACGTGGGAGGATGCTGCTGTACAACCTGAAGGTTGGGTTTGAGTCACATCAATATTTGATTTTTTTTTTTTTTGCTGAAAGACCATCTACAGAGACCAGTAACTTATTTCTCCTTATGGTTAAAATGCAGGATTACATTCAACTGGTTAAATTTTGGTGACCAATAAAGATCAGAGAATAGCATTGGTAGTGATAAAGGTTTTGTGCCTAAGAAAACAGGATTTGGCAATAAGAAACTCTACTCTAATACTTTGGTCAGGTTAAATCCAATTGCCACTATATGTTTATGCACTTCATAATTAGATGAATGTAGGGGTAAGTCAAAATGACAAACCACGCTGGATCAATAGAAAGACCTACTAAGTATCGATCATTTCCATAGCATAGTGAATGATATAAGAGTTCCAGAGAAGATAGTTTCAAGAAAACCAGGAGGAGAACTGATCAGTCCAACAAGTATAACAAAGTACCTTTTTTTTTGAAGACCAAGTATATCAAAGTACCTTTTTAGAGAATTTTTAAATTATTTTTAAGAGATCTCCCATAAGTATACCAAAGTACTCTCAAAAGAATGTTCTGAATGATTAGTATTATTATTATTTATTGGGGTTGAAGGAATGAAGAATTATGCTTGAATATCTCCGAGTAATATCAAACAAAATGACTCTTGAGAACCAACCTATACTAGAGCAATTGGGCAACCAGCCTATGATATGGTCAGCAACCAACCTATCAAAGGGTAATTGGGGCACTGTTTTCTCTCTAATTGCCAAAACTGGCAGAGAATATCATTTTCTAACCTTGCAGCATGACATACAAGTCACTTGTCTTGTTAAAAGAGATGGATGACTTGGACCAAGATAAAAAATGATAGGAAAACCTGACCTTTGTATGAGAACCAAACTGCGCTTCTACATGAGGTGTTGCTGATACAAATGTCGCATCTGCAAACAGATCAACCTCATTTGAGGCATTACTGCTGGGAGTACTTTCTGTTGGAACAGAAACTGGGGCATCCATGAGGTCAATCAAATTATCACCAAATAAACTGGATTTATTAGGTTCCACAGCAGCTGCACCTGTACAATCAGCTCAATGTAATTTGTGTTTCTTCACATGTAATTGAACCAACAAACGTGTCCAAATTATGGAACTAGAAGAAGAATTTAGAAAACATAAAGACAACCTTCTCTAAAACTAACCTCTAAAAAAAAAAAACCTCCAAAACTAGATGAACAACCTTGCTCCCATAAGTATTGAACTTACCAGTACTGGAAGATCCACGTGGGTCAAAGTCATCAAAATCATCCTCAATATTGTTTGGAGTTGCACCCAAACTCTGGGAAGAAGGGATATGACCGTAATTATCGTCTTCATCCCTATTACAATTGCAGCATAATAGCATTAGTAAAATAATGCAATGTCCTCTTGGCATTGAGCAACTTACATTATAATTAAATTAGCAAAAGAAAAATGCAAAATATTCAAATCATAAACCAAAAAATGTTGAACTAAGGCATCAATTGATAGGGTCAGGTCTAGGCAGGTCTGCTTTTTACCCAACCTAAGTTTCAGCCCTAGTATGTATGTTTCTTCTTCTGGTAGTAGCTGCCGCTAATAGAGACCAACAAAATTCATCTTCAACAAAATGACAGGCCATAAGTAGATCCACCAGAGCATAGATCCTCAAAATGCAAATTGCAATCTTATAGATCAAGGTGCCAGGTTCATCAAATTAATTTTTTTTGTCCATTTCTGTTTCAATCTGTTGCACATATGCAAGCAGGCAGGTGATGCCAAGGAATTCAACTATTTGCATATAAGACAACACAATGCCTGATCTCCTCATCATTCAATTGCTTAATCCTCTTAACCATATTAATATTGTGAATATGAAAGGGAACCCAAAACCAGAACTTACCAAGAGATCAAGGCCAACTTGTGCAAGTGAGCTTACCTGTCATACTGTACTGAACCCTTTTTTAAGTCATTCTCTCTTCTGTTACCACTTTGTGACTGTGAGGTATTCTGACCATCCATGCCAAAGCCATCTCTCTTCTTACGATTCCAGTCAGTTTCAACTCCATGTCGATTTCTCTCTTTATATCCATCTGTCAATGTTTCACCCTCTCCTGCACTGCTGAGGCCTCCATAGCGGCTGTCATCTTGATGGAAGCTGCTGGTGGCACTTGACTTGTATGTTATGCCAGTTGAGGACAGTCCAAAATACCTAACATCATTGGCAACAACATAGTTAATTCCTTCTTTTCCAATTGAACTAAAGAAAGCAGAAACATTCAAATAAAGATCTTCCTCATCTTGGGAACCATGCACGCACTTGTCACGGTTCGTTGCAGCTTTATTCCTGACTTCTTGTATTTTGTCCTTACTGTCGAGAATGGCCATAATGGTCTCAACCTTTTTTCTCACATTAATCCCCATATCCTTTCCACTAGGTTCAACATATTCAAAACCTGAGATTGACTTTAAGAGGAAAATCAAATAAGAAAATCATCAACTACAGTTTGGTGAGCCAAATATAGAGGAGAAGCCTTACTGAAATTTTGGAAGTATGTTCTAGAACGTCATCAAGTGCCCTTTCAGATCCATTTGCTATCAAATACTCTATAACAGCCAATGCCTGCAGTAGGTATTCCTCATAAATGATAAATAAAGAAAAACCAGCAAGCTTCAAATTGGAGACATGGAAATGATTTTGACAAGTATGGCTGTACATTTTTATTTTTTGGAACAAAAGTATCACCTTATAGACATGGCGCCAGTTCCGTCCAGTATCAGTTAATCTAGTCAAGAGTACATTCATAATAATTTGACATTCAGTGCTATATGCACGACACATCATGAATTCCTTGTCAGAACATATGGCAACATGATTATTCATAAGACAGGAATCAAAGATACAAATGTTTAGAGGTTACAATTTTTTTGTAGCTCGTGCAATCTCTGCCAATGCAGACCCATGTGGACCCCAAGGTTCATTATTTGTCGCATCAAGAACCTGTGAAATTTGAAAAAACAAATAACAAAAGACCTAATCACAAAAATAACCAAGTGCAACACCAATATGCATGAGAAGTTTTGGGCTGATTACCATGAAATTCAGGTTTTTGTATGTGGGGAAATCCCTTCCGTTGTGGTATACTCACTTTTGGTTCTAATGAAATCATACAATGATACAAATTTGAAAGGCTAAAAGTTCATAGGAGTTCTAAGACTGATGTGGCCCAGGTCAGCCTTAGGCCCCACTATTGGAGTCAGCCCTCTAGAGGGCCATTTCAGTGGTGCAATAGAGTTAATCAGCCCAATAAATTTAAGATCTCCACTGTGGTGAGTTTAAACTTTGTCTTAATCTTAATGGCTGAAAAATGGTACTAGTTTGAATTTAGATCTCCATAGTGGTTTATATAGTCAAAAGGTCTGAAAGTAATAGTAGTTGAGAAGTTCAATAACATTCCAATTACGTTCCAAGTCGATTTATTTTACACAGATCTTGTTTTTAGGGATTATATTAGAATTTTAATGGGCTTGATGGCAAAAATTTGTGTTCAATTGTGTGTTGGTGGTTGCATGTCTCCAATAAAATGAAATAGAACATTGTGGAGTAACAGAGAACATGGCTTCTGATAGGGAGGGAAGCTGAAGGCAAACACCATATAGATGAAATACAACTTCCCGTAATGATCATGCTGACACATTATATATAGTGAGCCTTTTATCATCAACAAAATTTGAGCACCACTGAAATTTAGATAGAATAGAGATTACTTTGGTGTACTTTGAGAAGCTAACAGTTGCTTGGCTCTCTTCGACTGGTCGTAATTCACAAACTTAAACCAGCTCATATTTGGATATAATCCCCTGCCAGTGGCCACAGAATATGCCATGTGGCAATTGCACCGTTTAATAACCCATCCATCAAGGACATGACTGTCAAAGCAAGCATCAGCATCATATCATTATTCATGAACGTGTAATTCTCCTTTTCCTTTTACATCTTATGCAGACACATGCTGTTGAAGTGAGTAAAGTTTCTATGAAATGAGAGACCAGATGTCTCCCATCGTTGAGTTACGATCTTCCAAACATATACTGCACCTGATTCTCTTTTCTATCCTTGTACTTAAGCTCATCCCATATCTATACTAAACCCACTTGAAATTATTAAACAATTCTAGTAAGTCTACATTGATTTCAAATAATCCCACCATGGATTGAAATTCCAAAAAACTGCAAGTCAATTACCTTCTGCTCGATCTCAGGAACCTTGAGGACTTTCATATTCACCTCCCTCTTTCTAGAAACAAAGGAGATACCAACATTAAATCAAGACAATGAAGATTTCCAAGAATTCAATCGAATATATGATGATTTCATCAGATATGGCAAAAAGAAAGAATTAAAAAAAAGGTCTAATAAGAAAGCATTAAAAACTCACATTTCTCGGACAGTTTGATCAATCACCTTCATGAAATCCATCGTGGAAAAAACTGAAACGAGAGGAATCAGGAAATTTCGAAAGGCAGACAGAACCTGGAGAGTAGGAGAATATCTGGGAAAGCAGATTTCAGATCCTTGAAATTTATGAAACAGAGAGATGCGGGGGATAAGTATGAGTTTTAAGTGGAATATGAAGGAGTGATGATGGATAAGAAATTGCTTTGACGCTTTTCGGGCGTCAGATGTGTCATCGCCGTCCGCTGACGATTGACATCCCTGAAATGTATCAGATTACCCCGCTTGTGTGTATTTTTCCTTCACCATCTTCTTTTATGAATTGAGTACTTTTAAGTTATAATTATTATTAAATTAAAATCAAGTAATAAAAATGACTAAGTTTCTTGTCATCTTTAAATTTATAACAACAATTTTTTTAAAGAAAATGTCTCCTTTTTAAGGAAATTTTAGAACTTTTCATAGTTAATTTTTTATGAATTATTATTTATAAATGTAAATTTTCCTGTGTCGACTGGGAGATTTGACATACACCTGAAAAATATTGGTGTTTTTACTTGAAAAGTGGAACCCACTTTAAATAAAAATTAATAATTTAATAAATTATTATTGAGATTATTAAACTATCTAAAATAAATTAAATGATTTTAATTTTTTAAATTAATATAAAATTATGAAATAGAATTTTATTTATATTTCTTAACTAATAGTTAAAATAGGACAGTGATTTTTGAACTACCATTTTCTAAATCACCTTAAAGAAAAATTCAAATTTGCTACTACTTACTTCATTTTCTCTCTTTTTTTATTTCCCAAAAGTAAATATATAATTGATTTTTTTCAAAGGTAGGGCACCATGAAAAAAAATGATGGTGCAAAAATCACTACCCTTAAAATACATTAAATGGATATAAAAATATTAAATCTAATTTTAAAATAATATAATAATTTTCTCATAAAATAAGCCTTAACATGAAGCCTTTGGCACCTAGATGCACAAAACACAAAATTTCTGCATGCATATTTGTTCATAAGAACTATTATTAACAGCGTCCACTACATAGAGTAATTTTTAGAGTACCATCTTAATACCCATATTCTCCTCAGCCATCATATCTTATAATAATGCACATGCCCCAAATTTAATTTTATTAAAATTACAATGTCAATTGAATTAGAATTTAGTTTTTTTAATTATCCATTTTTCCTTAAAGTATAGTTATGAGATACTATTAATCTATAAAATGTTTTTCAATTTCAATCTATTCGAGAAGTCATGGGACCTCCAAGTGGGCTAAAAATATTATATGCGAAGAATACCTGAATATTTCTTATGGGAACAGTGATTCATCTTTAGTGAATAATGATTACAGAGCTTTTTAAAGTTTTTATAAAAAATTAAGAACTTAAAATTATGCAAAATGCAGAAACTTCTTTTAAACTAGTTTAAAAATGGGTTCCTTTAGAAAATTTTAATTATTGTCAATAAAAATAAAATGATTTATCCAAATTGTTATTTTATGATTATTCAAATATAGATATTTTTAATCAATCTAAGATGAATGGGTTTTTTTTTTTTTTGGTTCTTCTGCTTGGCTCGAGTTGTGGGTGTTTTGTCTCCCTTTGTTCCCCGCCTTGTTGTGGCTTCTCTTCTAATTTTTTAGAATGCTTTTCCCCTTTCTTTGAATGATATTTACCCTTAATCGTTGAAAAAAAAAAGAATTCTAGAAAATTTCATCAAATCATGTTGACATAGGAGTATCAATTAAGTTATTAATCGCTTAAAATTGAGATTTATTTATTCAGGAACGGAGGAACGGAGGAACCTTGTCCCACTCCAAAGTTGTATAGCTGTTTATTTTTTACACAGTAAGAAAATCGAACAATATAAAGATTTTGGCATGATAATGATAAAAAAAATTATAGGGTGCAATTTGAAGCAGTTCAAATGTGACAGACCCGGACCAGATTGAGCGTGACCAGCCGGTTCAAATTTTATTCGGACCATTACACAAGTAACCAAATCTCAAGAAGAAAAAATCTGGGTAGACTAAGTTCGCGGCCCAATGCAATTAGTAGTTAGGACTTAGGAGCTGCTAAAATTAATTCACAAAACGAGCTTGGCAAGAACTTACCAATATTTAAATTTAGGCCTAAATTATGGTTGCCCTAAAACTCGAGGCATCAATTTAAATTAGAGTTTAGATATTTAATAATGAAACTCTGATAATGATTTAATTTTTAATTTAAATAATTGAATGGGATTTTTTTAATTTGTGGCCAAGTCATCTTCAAAAACAATATAAATAAGTCAAACAAAAACATGATGTAAAAAGTGATGTGCAAGCAAATTTAATAAGTGATCACCATTCGCAAAGATATCTAGAAATAAACGAGAATCATAAATCTCTTAAAGTACTAATACAATTAAAAAAGAAAAAAAACACATTTAAATACTATGTTTGTCACCAAGAACCCAATTAAAATGTAAAAAGTTGTGTTCAAATTATGATCAATACATAAGACCACTTCTTCCAGACTTACATGATATGTGTGATTAGAGAGGCGTGTACATGTCTCAAAGATTAGTCAGGTAAGATGCGTTAACAAAAAATTGGATGTCTTTTTTTTTTTTTTTTTCATTTTTTAAATACAAACTAAATGCCCTCTTTCATTTGCCATAACCGTTGGATCTATAATTATGTCACAAGGAGTGTACTGAAAATGCTAGACCAAGAACTATTTTACATCTGATCCTCATTGCGCAAGAGTGATAGAGGGTAAATGATTTTGGTTGGACTGATGAAAGATTTTTGTACATACAAATGGTTTTTAGAATGGATGACATTTCTTTAGATAACACGATCAAGAGGTTTTTAGAATTTTCACAATTTACAAAATTATTTTTTACAATAGTGAAAAATTTAGACTTGTTTTAAATAAATTTAAATGATAAAACTTTGTTAGAAAGAAACCTAAATAATTAAGTAGTCATTTCTCAAGGATGTCTGGAGTAACATTCTCATGCATTTTCTGGTGTTCATGGTGTCCAAGCTCAAGTAAGTATCAAGCCACTGCATTTCCAAGTTCCGACAATTAAGTTTCTGCCAGAATTCTTGAGCATCACTCTTACATTTTCTGTTCACAATCTCTATTGCATCAAGCTACAACCTCACATTTCTCAAAGGGTTTCTTTAAGGGAAATTCCACTACATTTTCCATCAAGTCACTGCATTCTCTCTGGAAAAAAGGCATTACCTGCATTGTTTTATGACTATTTCCAGTATTTGCTTGCTAATCAGTTTGAGTGAGACCGATGATCATTGCAAATAATCCAAATCATCTGTTATTCCCACCTGCAGCATCAACAAACAAAGCCCCCATAAACACAACTTTCTTGAAAATAAGCATGAATTTGTGGTCCAAAGGGCAAGTTTTCTTTTCAAATAGTTGGGGTTGACATGTTAGAATGCTGTAAGACGTCAGCTTTATAGTTGATATTAGTATATTTTTTTGAAAGGTAGTTGATCTTAGTATTCAAAATTATTTACTTAACAACACCTTTTTCACAATGAACCATCATATTGTTTTATTTTTATTCTTTGAAAGAAATGATAAAGAATTTCTAGCACTAGATTGGGAGGAGTGGAGAACAAAACTCGCAATGCCAACCCCAAATACATGATGATGATCACAATGCGCATGCTGATTGGTTGGAATGGAAATTCCTCATGTTGTTCAGATATTACCTAAATTTCATTGTATTTTGAAAAGCATAACCATTGGATCAAGCACATAGCTTGAATGATTGGACTAAATAGCTCTAGCTGTTTATGCTGAAGGCAGGGTTCTAAGTCCTAGACGTGTCCTCACACTCTATACGGGTTGCATTTGATTTGAGTTGACTTGGTCAATTCAGATTGGATTTGCAAAGGACTCGGAATAAAATCACTGATAATTGTTCAATTACCTTGATATCCTACTCGAAATGGCATATTGGGTATGGACAAGTCCAAGTCAGACCTGGACTTGACTGATGTTTAAAAACGCATTTGCAGGTCTCTCATTAGAAGGTTATGATCACACCAAGGTAATTATTTGGGCATGTGATCTATGCAAAGGCCTTCTTATCCAACCACTCACCACATATGTAGGTTGTTCAAATAGGCCTCATAAAGCGGGTGTGGACTATTGTAGCTTAAATTGTTGGGCTTGATCACTACTCTTTCATAGACAACAAAGATTAGAGTATGCAATAGAAACATCCATGTTTGATGACACCAATATGATGCATGATTAGCCTGACTTAGCAACTATAGCTATATACTGGGAAAGTAAGACCACCTCCTTGTACATTTGTTCCAGCTGCTCTTTGGCTTCAGGAAAGTTGCTTGAGCACCAATGTTGTAGAGTAAAGATGTTATCTGTTGATCAATCTCAGGGCAATAAGTTCATGATACATAGAAGGTCTGGTGTATCTTTCTTCTAATTTTTGTGAAGGAAAAGGAAGGGTATCAATGGAAAGATGATGAAAAGAAAAGAAAAGAAAAGAGGAAGATCAGTCCATCTATTTGCTGCTGAATGGGCAACCTCAATAGAGTTTTCTGCCACAAAAATTAGAAGAGAAGTTCATAACACTCCAGATTACTAGCATATTTTATATACATGAAGGCTTATCAAGATCATAAATTAGTGCTGGTTGTATATTAGAACATGCACCATCCAGCTTAAATTGACCAAAATGAAGCAGCTGAGCTAGTCCTGAAATAAAGACCCAAAACAGGTGCCATGGAATACAGGAATAAAAGATAAATGGGTAGGGCATTCTTACTCATTGCTTCAAGAGCAGCTGGGTCATTGTCTGTATATAGCTCCATTTCGTCCTAAACATCAGACCATCATCATCTCGTTCAGTATTAGCATTAACATTAGACAGCCAATTATTAATTTGTTGGTATCATGAAAATATAGGATATAGAATACACCTTCAGCACATAAAGGAATTGGCTCAATAGTCTTCAGCTCCTCTACAGCCACCTCTCGCTCATCCTGGAAAAAAAAGACTGAAAATTAAACTTACAAGACTACAGTCCTTTAGATTTCCTTCAATGGTAATTTAGTCATAAGCGGAGCTTCTAATGGAATTGAATAGACATAGAGATTCTTCCCTGCCCTTCTTTAAGCTATCCCTCTGTTCGACCAGTTCTGCCAAATGCCTTCTACTGCTTGCAAGATCAGATTCTAGTTTGGAGTATGCATTCCTCAACTGCACCAAAAAAGTAACGGCGAACGAAGGATAAAGACAAATTGCAAATCCAATTTCCAGGTGTGGACACATTAGGATTCCACTTGGCAGGAATACTTAAGCAGGCTGCTTAAACTTGAGCTCAATTATGTCACCTCCATGGAGGAATAATATCTATACCAGCTTGCCTAAAGCACAGGAGAATAATGTATTGTTTGAAATCTGAAGGTCGTGAAAGAATATCCAATGACTACCTGATTTCCAGCACAACTAGGAAGACTCCAGAAGTACATCTGCAAGATTATAGAGGTAGACCACATCAAGCAACTAAATACCAAAAAAAAAGGAGACCTACTGTCAGAATGCCACTAAAATGATCTTGTGGATAACGAACAGTGGCTAACATGGAAAAGTTAAAAATGACTAATTGAAGTGTTTCTTTTTTTCAGATGGTTTTATCTCTCATCATAATCATCAAAGCAATATCCCATCTATCTAATGTCAGCTTTTTCAGTTTTTCTTTTCCACTCATCTCTATAAAAGATCACTTTCACTACCGCTCAACAACCTTGCATGTCCTATCATATAACTTTGTAGTGCTTGTTTTCAAAAACGAAGGATGCGGTGACTGAATTAACCAGTAGATACAATTTGTAAGTTTCAAGCAAGAGTAATCAGAGACAGCATCAAAGGCTGGAAAGCAAGTTAGGGACCCATGGTAATCAATAAGTTACCTGAAGGAACTAGTATATGAAATCTGCTAATGGAAATCTGATTATAATAACTCATACACTTCATCACAATTTTTTTTTTTTTGAGAAACAGACTTGCCATTAACATTGGTCCATTTTCAAAATGATCCAGGTATCATAAGAAAAAGAAGAAGAAGAAGAAGAAGAGCCCAGGTGGCTGGGCTATTTCCATTTCCAGATGAAGGTTAGAGCCACAGATGAGCAGGAAGAAAGTGTTTGTATTCCCTGCTAGATTCAAATATATGTTTTTTAAATTTCATCTCTTCAACCTTTCTAGGAACAGGCACTTACAGAACTGCCAATCTTGTCTTTTGAAACAAGGTCATCATCCACTAAACTTTGAACAACATCTTTCACAGACAGGCTGATAACACCTTTCTTGGGACCAAGCTTCTCTAGTTCTCTGAGCTGAAATTATGCACATTAAGCTGTGAAAAGATATTGACCTACAGATATATTTTTGGCATAGTTCCTAAACATGTTATTAGCACACTAGTACTGAGAAAACATGTCGTTAACACAACAGTACTGAGAGTGCAAGGAAAAGCAACAACATGAAAACATGGAGATAAAATGAAACAGAAAAATAAAACATGAACCGACAATAAAGCTATTAAACAGCATCAGTCTGAGAGCAGTATCTTTGTACAGTGAAAGATCTTATGAGTCAATTTGGTGGGCAAAGGGTTCTCTTGGTGGTAGCAACAATCCATATTACTGTACACCACTATGCTAATGATCTTCCAAATCCTGATTCAGAAGCAGACACTGTGGTGTTGCTGAACCAGGTTGGAACCATCTTTGACTGCTTTATCCTGCTTCCTGATGTAATATAGTTTTTAGCAAGAATGTAGGTGGAGACATCGGACACTAGACTTTTACTACGGAAATGGTTTTGAAGGAAAGCTCAAGTCCAAAGAACTCAGCCAGATTCAATGCAGCTAAAATTGCGTGATAGATTTAGAAATCCCTCAGCTGACTGGATCCAGTCTTGAATTTAGGCCAAAAAAAAAAAGGGCATGTTGGGATTTAAAATCTCCATTGCCTGGATTGGGTGTTTGATCCCTGAACAATCCCATGGAAAACTGTTATCTGGGATAAGGTTTTGTGCATCAAAGGAAGGTATTAGTACAGTCTGAAGGTGGAAAAGTAGAATTGCTGAACTGAACTGGTTCAAGAGGTTTTTGTTGTCCATAATTGATACACAGAATTTAGAAGAATTTGTGGGAACGATAAGGGGAAAATAAATTTAGGTGGGATAATTCTTCTACTCTGAATCTCTAATGACTTTAAAAAGAGAAAGAATGCTAATTATATGAATAGGTTAATCAGGAATGCCCCATAATAAGACACACACATGGAAGCTCAGCATATTTGAGAAAGAGGTCACTTTACTATAATGTGAGGTAAGAATAATGTGATTTTAAATTAACTCGCAAGCGCACGAATCAATTAATAGTGTAGTGTATGAGTGCGAGGTAGATACAAGAGAAATCAACAAAATATATATACAAAAGAAAAATGACACTATTAAAATAATGAGATTTAAGAAAATAATTTTCTAAAACACGGAGTTATAATCTTAATTTAGCAAATTCATAGATTTAAATAACCAAATAACTAATAATTAATTAATTATCTAACTTTAGTAGTTAACATAACTTTTATCATTAATTTATAAATTTTGATTAAAATGGTGGAGTAAATTTAAATGACCTCAATCTAATTTAAAATGTAAATTTAAGAAATAAATAAAATATTTCTAACTTAATTAAATCATTTCAAGGATTTTTTTATGAATAAATAAAATAAAATAATAAAAAATTATTTACATAGTTTATAATAGAATTGAGATAAGTATCGAATGCGGCATGTTATCCTATTTAAAAATAAAATCATGACCTAAATTATGAAACATATGGATTTCACTATGCTGCCTTAGCTGCATTTCTCCTCCCAGCTCAGCTCCACACACTTTGCAACGGCGGTACCCGATCAAGACCCAGACAAGGTATTCACCATGGCTCAGTGCATTCCAAAGCAGAAATCAGCTTTGCTGGCCTTTTTTCAGCCCTCCACAGCTACTTTCATGGACTCCCAACACCGACTGCTGCTCTGGTTTTCAGGTATCCTCTCTACTGCTCCCAGATCTTCAATGAGTCTTGCAACCAGAGAAAGGAAAAATAGAAAAGAAATGGAAAAAGAAGAAGAAATGGAAATAGCTTTCTCTTGTGCTCACACCGGAGAACCAGTGGACTTTCTCCATTACCCACAACGGCTCTCGCTGAGTTTGCATCTTCCAATCGAGTGCCTTGATGCATTTCCATTTTAATGCTTAATGGTAAATGAGATTCGATTTTGACTCAAAATTGGACAATAAAATATTAATTAAATGGGTGTAGAAGGTTTCAGATTCTGAAACCCAACTAGTTGAATCAAAACTTAACGTGACTAGCCACTTTTTCATCATTTTTATTTCTTTTTTCTTATATTTTTCAAAATAAACTGTAAAATTAAAAAACATATTAAACATATCTAATATTTACAAAATAAAGACTAATTAATATAATATTAAAGGGTAAAATTGTAGTTTTACGATATTCATCAAAGAACACCAAGAAGAGTTCATGAATGGACACACTAGCAGACAAATAAACCATAAATGAAGACAAGTTAAAATATCAAGAATATTCTTGTGAAAATCTAATTAAAAAAAAAAACTCTATTTCAAGAAGCATCAAGGATAGTGTCTCCGACCCAATACACAAATTTATTAAAATACAAAAGTCTCTGGAACATATAAATTGCCGCTACATCCCACAATAGTAACACATGAATATTTATTACTCTAACTTACAAGGAAGAAATCCTGAGACTCGTAAAATATTTGAAGAATCTGCTCACGCTTCTCTTCCAAAGAAAGACCTCTTTTCTTCGACTATGCAGCACATAATAAACAAGAAACATTTTTCAGTTTTCCAAATCAAATATGTTCCTCCTTATATATTTGCAGGCATAATTTGCTCTTTTTTTTGGCACCATTCAGCTGCTGAATAGTTCCAAAACAGGCAACTTCACAAACTATCATCAAAAACAGGTTTATACCAATCATAACCCATATATAATTTCTGAAAATATTTTGCAGCACAATTGGTGAGTGCTAGTTGCGCAACAAGGTTGAAGCTCCAGTCACATTACTATTTAAAAAACATTTATAATACTCTCAGTAGTATATATAATCATATGCCTACCATGATGACAGTACAAAATCCAATGTGAATGTTCATATCTAGCACATCGTTTATAATATTTTGCCGAAAGCCTTATAGTACTAATTCGTTGAATATCCATCCCTTATCTTCTCTAGTTGCATTCATGTGTCACTGTATAGCATCTAGAATGAAAAATACACACATGCTTACATCCATAAGAAGACTGTTCCATCATAAGGCCTTTGATTTAGACCACACACTAGTTCGACAACGGTACCATTGCAGAGAAACTGATTCCATCGATCTCCTTGCCAGGATAACCCTGACCATATATCAATTATCAAGATCTTTCAGAATGGATGCTAGTGCCATTCAACAAACAGAAAAGGCAAATGAAATCAATGAAAATAAAATGGGAAAAAATACAGATTCATGTAAGGATGGAAAGCACAAAGAATTGAAAAATCGTGGAATGAAAGACCCTAAAAAACAAATAAAATCAGATCCAAACAGAGAAATCCACTGAAGCTCTTGAAGCCAAATGTATATGAGGATTTCATCAGAAGAGGGGATTGCATTGATGAGAGAGAGAGAGACTTGCCATGTGAGCTTTCTGGAGTCGAAGAAGTGAAGACGGCGGACCGGTAATGCTTTTGCCGGAAATTGAAATGGCGGGAAATCCAGGTTCCTGTCGAAATACTCAGGGAAGATTTATGACGACAAGCCGGCAGAATAAGGTGGGAAATGCTTTAGCAGTGAAATGGAAATTATTATTTTAATATAATATTCTTGAGATTAGTAGGTCTTATCTGTCAAATTCATAAATTTAAACTTTGTTAAATAAAAATTTAAATTAAAACCCCAATTAATAATGAAATGATTTTTATTTTAGAACGTTCAAATTAAATGACTAATAATATTTTTAATTCAATTTCTAAATCTTATATACTTACCAATTTTACATATAATATGATGAAACTTGATGACTGATTTCATGTCATATTTTAAATTATTATTCTCGGTATAACCCTTCTTATCCATGTCCAAGACAAGGGAGGCCATCATGGGACTTAGGTACCCATCTTGCATGGGCCTGGCTTGAACCGAAAAATATTGAATTCTTGGGGCTAAGTTCAATTCAAGTTAAAAAAAAAAAAACGTGATATAAAATTAAGTTGGTCTTAGTTTGCATTTTAAGGACCCAATCTAACTTAAAAACCTGAATTTAATATAAGAACAATTTAAATACTTTAAAACTTAATCATATACATTATATTTCTAAGTAATATATTTATCTTAAACAATATATGATAATATTTTAATTAAAAAATTAACCTTTAATTTAAATTATTTAAAACTTTAAATATTCATTTCTAAACTCAACTTAAGTCCTATTATAAATCTACTAAATACGTGATTCTCCATCTATATATCTAAATAAAATTTAAAATGTGTGTAGACAGCTTTTGTCATATCTTATTAGGAAATTAGGATAATAGTGAAAAAGAATGAGAAAGGAAAAAGAAAAAAGAAAAATTGAAGAGGGGTTTGAAAACCAGAATACTTGGTTTAGACTTTAGACCTTTATTTATTTTTTAAGAGCTGAGTTTAATTAAAATAATTAGGGCCTGTAATGGCCCGATCTAAGTTTAGGGTCCTGAAATTATAATCTGGGCTCTAGCCTGAAGGGATTCGGGGGACGATCCAAGTATCCAACCAGCCCGATTTGCGCCTCTGGAGGCCAGGACTCCTTGGCCGTGGATTGAAATGCTGACTCAATCTAGGGTGACGTCAAATTTGAGATTAGTGATCGACTTAAAAATAAAAAGTAAAATTTAGGGGAGAATCAATTTGTATTTGTGAGATTAGTCTCATTTTATAAAGAGAATATTCATATTATCTTTAGAAAATAATTTGACAGAAAGTTACTATAACCTACTTAACTTAAAATTGGTTAAAAAATATCATAGACTAAATTACTTCAACTCATTTAAACTTTAAAAGCGTTAATCAAATTAAAAAAAAAAAATCTTAAAAGAAATGTTTGGTGGAAAGTGGAAACCCTGGTTTGAAGGTCATAATCAATCCAAAACAAAGTTGACTACGTAGCCAACTCTGTCATCTCATTGTCGTGGGTCTAAATATCGGATGAGCATGTGATATGTATCGACCGATATTCACAATATCAGTTGACAGTTTGACTGTATCATATCGACTGATATTACAATATCGATCAATACCAAATTTTTGATCCCTACTCGTAATAAGTGAGAAATGGGCTAATGTCATATATGATATTGTGGTACTGAGTGATTCTATTTATTTAAAATTAAATTCTGAGATTTTTTTTAAAATTTAGTTATTTAATAAGCTCGTGTCTTATGCCCTTAAATTAATCATTGTAATTTCATCTTGATTAATCTCTGTAAATCCGCATAAGAAATTTAGGATATCACTAGAAAAAACTTATTCACAACGGAGAAATAAAAAAAAAATGCAGAAACAATCTTTACGAGTGTATAAAAAAAATGCAGAGAATGTTTTTAAAACATTTTTTTATTTCTCTTAATTAAAAAAGGGTTTAATTCTCTTTTATAATTCTCTTTCAACTCTTATAAATCCTTTTTTAATTAAGAGAATTAATAAAATCTCTCCAAAACATTCTCTATGAGTGTATAATCTTTAGCCCACCATTTCTTATGGAGGCATGCGTACTTCCTAATATCTTTGACCTTCTTTTTGCACCTACATCAACTTATGTGCTGGATTCAAGGATTATTAGGTTTATTTACCACTTCAGCTTTGTCCTGTTGAAATTAAAAAATAGTTCAAATTTAAAATTTAAATTTAACATTTATTTAAAGTCCACGTCATTTAAATATTATTAGATTTTCTAAAGTTTTAAATTGCTGTAGTATAATGAAAATTCGGCCAAACAGTGGATGAGATTTGGTCCATTTTGTGTGAAGTTTTTGTCTTTTAAGTAATTTATATTAATTTTTTAACTTGTAATTAAAATTATGAGTCAATCAAAACGACGGATGAGACTTGTAGAGTCTCACTCTGTATGTTCTATAAGTATGTAACCATTGGTATAAAAGTAGGTACTATGTTCCATATTTGAATTTTGGTGAATATATCTTAACTACTTATTGCCCATGTGAAAGTTATTATATAGGTGGAAAAATATTGAAGTACTAACTAAAGATCCACATCGGTTGTAAGAGGGGGAATCTAAGAACTTATATGAGATTAGGTCACTCCACCTATTAGACTAGTATTTTGCGTTGGAAGCCCAGTTCTAACATTGGTATCAGAGTAAAGTTCCCAAACTACAACATGTGGACTCAAGGATCTCCTATTTGAACGGAATGATTGGCGATATTCTATCTGCTGGAGAGTCTCGTTCAAGAAAGAGATTGTTGAGGTGCGAACGAGAGTCCCACATCGATTGTAAGAGAGAGAATCTAAGAACTTATATGAGATTATGTCACTCCACTTATCATACTAGTGTTCTGAGCTGGAAGTCCAGCCCTAAGAAAAATGTCATTAGATCGAAAATGAGTCAAAAAGTCCACCGGAAGAAATTTCTTTGGATGTAAGATAAAATTAAAGTGTCGTCGTCTTGGCTAGTGATTCTAACGCGTTTTATGGGATGGGATTTGAGTTTAATTGGACAATGATGAAAGGCCCCACTTGAAAGAAGCATTGGGTGAGAAATGTCAAAAGAGACTTCAAACTTCCACACAACTTTGTGTGTCCAGCAAGTGCTATGAAAGAGTTGTGGGACATGGGCCTAAAGCGCGCCCGTTGATGAAGCATTGAGCTTTCCCTTTCAATACCTACCTAAACTTTTTGAAATTTGACCTAGTGTTGCAACTGGCAAGGAGAATATTGTGAAGACTATGCAACAATTTAGCCGTTCTGTCAAAATTCATTTAGTACAATAATCATGACATAAAAATGTCAAGATAATCAAGAACAATTAAAAGCAATAGGCAATATTTGACTTTGTGTGCCTTTTGTAATTGAGAGATTTTGAAAATGAGGGCTGAAAAGAAAATAACAAAAGAAATTTATGAAATTTGGTTGAGGTGATTCAATCCAATAGTAAGAGACTCAAAACAAAGCGTTGGACTAGATTATTTGGTGTGGATTCATCTTACAGTGGGCATGTAAAACTCCACACCTTGTATTTGCAATAACCACAATCTATTACAATCAATCATAATCTTAACACAATCTAAATAATATATTAACATATCTTAACAATAACTACCTATTTCGTTACTAGTTATTAGATGATCCACTCCATCATAAGTCTACCCTTAAGACCATGACCAATTCAGAACAAAGTTCATGACATAAATTGGTTTGAAATTTGGGCCACTGCTCATTTCTCCAAATGAGAAATATGGATTCCTTTTTTCTTCTTCGAAACTTCTTGTTATCTTACTTTTGCTTCTTCTTTATTTGTATTTTTTCTCTACTAGACCAGTGTGGGTCTCCTCTTGAACGAAGTCTTCGGTCTAAGATTGGGGTTGGGGTGTAAATACATGGAATTGCAATAGGGGTCAACGTCCTCAGCCCAGAAGTCTAACCGAGTAATTATAAGGGGTTTATTGTAATTTTGGATGGAATGAAAATTTTCTCTGCTACTTAAGCAGGTGAAGCTAACAAGTTTCAGTCACCTGAATTTAATGCAGAAGAGTTCTTGTCTGTCAGGGATGGTGACGATGCTAAGTTTTTTCCTTGTCCTTTCAGGTCTCTTCCTATTGGCTTTTGCACTTGGCATTCATGGCCAACAACAAGGTACAAACCATGATAAATGCATATTCTAATATGTTTCAGATTGAGATTTTAATTTTTGTCCATATTAAAATATCATACGGATGTTTTAATTATACTGGTCTATAGTTTGGTGTATAGATTTCTACTTACTATCTGTATCAGTGTTCAAAAACTCAAAAGTTGGACTTAGACTCGAAATTCTATCGGGTTGAGAAACTAGGCTGAGTATTTGAATTTTTTTTTTTTGGAAAAATTGACTCACTTGCTTTGAAATACTGTAAAGATGAGTCGATTCAGACTAATCATGCAACCCTTGCTCTGAATTCTCAGCCGAGACTTATCAATTAGACCACATTGTGTAGCTTGATGAGAGCTGTTCTTTGGGCAAAAGCTTTTCCTGAGTTTCTATCAAGATACTAAAGTTCATTTTAATTGTGTAGTCAGCATCTCATTGAGTCAACTCCACAAGTTGAACAATGCATAGGCCACATTCTCCTTTTTGTGTAACCATTGACATCCCTAGTTTGTATGATGGCTAGTGAAATTCAAACTGTCGGTGTAGCACTGCAATTTAGGCTGGGCCTAACCCAAGCCTGTATTGAAAAGTCCGAAGATATTGGCCGGGACCATGCTCAATTTCTGCTGTAAATAACTGCAATTTGACCTGGGGCCATCCTCGAGCTCTATAAAACCCAACCTGGTGGAAAATCCCAATATCAAACCCACGAACCATTAATACAAACTAGACCATGGGGCTGGGAGAAATATGAAATGCATGATTGAAATCAGGCTTCGGCACTATTAATACAAAATGAGCACGTGTCAGGCTTGACTAGATTGGGCCAATTTGGGTGCTGATCTGGGCACAGATAGGTCCAAAACCAACCTACCCGAGTTTCACCTTTCCATGCTACTTGCTAGTCTGTTATTTTGGTCAATTATAAGACTAACATTGACGTTCTTGGTTTTCTTTCATAGGTTTCATTAGCATAGACTGTGGCATAGATGAAGGTTTGAGCTACACTGATGATTTGACTCAGATACACTACACTTCAGATTCTAACTTCATAGAAACAGGAATAAACCGGGAGATCTCCTCAGACTATGTTACTCAAACACTTCCACAACAATATCGAAACCTGAGAAGCTTCCCCGATGGAAGCAGGAATTGCTACACCTTAACTACTGTTGCCAAGAGCAACAGGTATTTGGTTAGAGCTTCCTTCATGTATGGCAACTATGATGGTCGGGATAGTCCACCACAGTTTGATATCTATGTTGGTGTGAATCGATGGGACACAGTGATGCCACAGAATGCAAGTTTGTTTTCGTGGAATGAGATTATCACAGTTGCAACAATGGACTATATGTCTGTCTGTCTGGTAAACACAGGACATGGAACACCTTTCATATCCACTCTCGAGTTGAGGGTTTTGCACAATTCAAGTTATCAGGCAGCGAATGAGTCTCAATCTCTAGTACTCTATTCTAGACTCGACTCTGGATCCACTTCTGGGCAGAGAATCAGGTGTGCAAAAAGTTCTTTGCAAGGATGCTTCCCAATAACCAAACTCTTCCTTTCAGAGAGAGAGAGAGAGAGAGAGAGTTGCCTCGAAGCATGCTCTGTTTAGTCAAGTCTTTGAGGTATCCTTTTCCAAAAGGATACCTTGCATCACAAGTAACATGGTTCTCTGTTCAACATTGTTTGAATGAACACTTGGCATGGTTGAGAGGCTTATCTAATAAACAAAATAGATCAAATAGATTTACTATTTTTTTTTTTTTTGAGCAAAATAGATTTACTATTTGAATACCAAAATTGAGGGTCATTCAAAGTTTTTAGCCATATGATATAACGTTGTGAATGGGTAGTTAAAATTGGTTTTATTTCAATTGCTTCTTTCATGGAAGATGGTTAGAAACTTTAAATGGAGTTTAATTTTAAATCATCATCATCTAGTCATTTATCCCATCAATCTGAGGTAGGCTCCAAAACTAAGTTATGAAAACTTAGCTTCAAGCATTTGTTTTAGGGGATCTTAGCTTCAAATGTGACTGGTTGCATGGTATCCTAAAATACAACTGGTTCAACTTGCGGATGGTCTCATTCATTTCCATTGACAGTCTAACCTGTCCACCCTACTGACCATTAAAAAGTAACATGATTTGGGTGATTCTCGGCAACTGATTGGGATTTAGAGGATCTAGAATGAAGATTAGACAGAACATGTGTTTGAAGATGTAACTAAGAATTGTAGCCAACCTGCATCCGGTTGGAGTCAAATCATTTCACTTCTTGTTCAATGAATGTCTAGAGAATATTAATGCTCAAGTCTTCCCATGAATGTGCATTACTATGTTAACATTGGCCATGTTTATAACAGGTATCCAGATGACATTTATGATCGCATGTGGTCTCCTTGGGTGTTTGATCGCTGGACTTCAATCAAAACTGCTGCTTCTATCAGTCTTGATAATGGCTACGAACCGCCACTTGCAGTCATGAATACTACAGCTATACCATCTAATGCTAGTGCAAATCTTACTTTCTTCTTTCCAACATCTTCAAGACTGCAATACCATGTGTTCATGCATTTTGCTGAACTTCAACAACTACAGAATAACCAGTCAAGAAAATTTAACATCTCTATTGACGGGAAATATGTGCATGGTCCATTCTCACCTCCTAGCCTTGCTGTATATACCTTATACACTATCTGGCCGTTGAGTGATCTAGATCAACATCGGATTGTATTTTATAAGACAGAGGATTCCACCCTTCCTCCAATCCTGAATGCTGTGGAGATTTTTATTATGCAACCAATAGCATTATCACCAACAAAAATCCAAGAAGGTAAAATGTGATCTACGTCTTTGTTCATCAGTACCTGCAAGGAATATTTTAGCTTAATTCACAACATAATCCTATGAGGTGTGAGTTCATCTATAAGATAGGGTCCATGAGTGAAATGAAACTGGTCTTCTCTTTAGCAGGGAAAAGCAACATGTTGAATATATTTCTTATTATCTATTTTTTTTCCATCATGTGCGTGAATCCCATCTACTGATTTCACCTGTTTTTTTTTTAGTCTGCCATCCATCTGATGAATACCCAGGATACTGTACTTATGCCATGATAGCAAGTGCTTCAAGTATTTCTTAACATCATTTTGTTTTTTTAAATCTAAACCATTCCCTCTTTAGAGGACTAAATATGTTGTGATTATTAATGAGTGAGAAATTTTGCATACTTCTGATATATGAATTTTATCTATCTTTGTTGAATTAACAGTGGATGCTATTACAAACATCAAAGATAGATATCAAGTGAAGAGAAACTGGATAGGTGACCCTTGTGTTCCAGAGAGTTACCGTTGGGATGGCTTGAAATGCAGCTACTCAGGCTCAGGTTCCCCCACAATCATTTCTCTGTAAGTCCCCCAACAGAAAATTGCATCCTAATGATATTATATAGCAATAATCTACATAGTAAAGCACATGCTAATGGAACCTCAACTGTATCTTTTGTAGCGATCTTGCTTCAAGTGGATTAACAGGTGAAATAAATCCCTCTCTGGCCAATCTCACATCAATCAGTTCCTTGTAAGTGGGTCTGAGCCAGTGCACACTTTCTGTTACAGATTTTTTTTTGGATGACCTTTTTGAGATTTAGGGTTTTAGATATGAAAGTAGAATGCAAGATATAGAAGTTGTGTTATAAAAAGGCATTAACATGAAGTCTATATATTCCACAGCTTTCCCCCGAATGCAACACCTAATGCCTCAAATACAAGTTTTATTGACCAAATATGACAACGATATCAAGATGAATCCAAAATCACAATATTCAGCAACTATTATGTACTAAATCAGTGTGAATGGAAAACAAGAATAGTACAAGTATTACCTTTCCATCTAGCTGCTTTTTCATTCAAATCTTAGAGAACTATCGAAACATACATCACTTATGTGATAGAGCAAATTCTAAATTTCTGTCTGGCTCTTAGTGAACTGCCAAATGATATCCTAGATAAACAGGAGTCCATAAGTAGAGAAATTTGTATGGAACCCTCCTCCCAGAAAGTCTAGAAATCTGTAAAGACGTGGTGATTGGATTGATGATACAATAGAATCCTGGTCGGAGTAATTTGAATTTTTCTTCCTGACACGTCATCTATAAATCCATTGTAAGTTGTCCAATTCTTGTAGAAATATTGCAATCAAGTGCATATTGGGTGAATAACTCATTGCCTTATCTAAGACAATTCATTCTGTTTTGGTGCAATTTGATGTTTAAAAGCAATATCTAAATGAGATAAGGTTTGGTTACCTGCAAAAAATGTACCCTGTCATTCTACTTGTGCATTTTAGCAGGTGACTACTTACGCATTTGTATTCCACTTGTAAGTGATATGACCACTGGTATTTTCTTTCTTGTTTTAGGGATTTATCGAATAATAGCCTCACAGGTCCTGTGCCTGATTTTCTTGCGGAGCTACCTTTACTGAAGTTTTTGTAAGTTGCAATCCTTTAGTAATGCAATTAAAAGGTTGCATCTGAAAGTAACAAAATGATAATATGTTTGCAGGAATTTATCGAACAACAAACTTACAGGGGCGGTTCCTACTGTTCTTTCAGAAAAATCGAAGAGTGGTACACTTACACTGAGGTTGGTTTATGATGAAAAACCATGAAATTTACGTATTTAAAAATGAGAACCATCATTTGAGTAATCATTTACAATGAGTTTGGATGACTATGTTTGTAGCATGATGTTTTCATCATTAGGCTTCCAAGCCGACAGAATCATGTAAAGATGGGCTCCAGCAGACCAGGTTGAACAGAAGTTTTGTTTCTGATCAATGTTTCACTGATCTGATTCAGTGAATCCACTAGATATTAATTTGAGATACATCCAAACCTACCCAAAGCAATTTTAGTTACATTGAGAATGCAGTTAACTGTAAGCCATGATAGACAAGTTGAAATTGGTAACATGGGTTGGATTAGATGATCAAAATCTTATTATATTTATCCAGTGTATTCTGTCATTTTTTTGGTTCTTTCAAGTTATTATTGATTGCATTATTCTGACGTGTTGCATGTGCAATGGATTTGCACAATTATTTAACCAGGCCAAACAAAGATGTAATGAACGGCTTGAAATTGAATTAACCTGGTTATTTCAGGTCCTTCACACCACCATTTTTGAGGAAAGAAAGGGTGGTCAATGTGTTCTCTTTCTTTTCTCTACCATCTAATCTTTTTTTTTTTTTCATTGGAATTCTTTTGGCTGTATAGATTGAATGTCAAACAGATGCACTTTTACTGTATAGCAGGGAAAGAATTTCAAGGTTCAGTTCATGTCTTACCCTAGACAGTGATGCATCTTACAGTTCCTTCAATATCATTTTTCATCATTTAGTTTAGTATCTTACTCTAGTCATCTTAACGTATCAATATGAATATCGTTTTGCTGACGTGATGCTCAATTTTGCTCGGTGCCAGTGTTTCTAACAACCCAAATCTTGTTGGTGCTTTTGATGAACAAAATCACTGTCAAGCTGATTCATGCAAAAAGGGCCGGAAGTTTGTTGTTCCTGTAATTGTCTCAGTTATTTCAGCACTGCTCTTGCTAACCATCATTGCTTTTATATTATGGAAATTCACACAAAGGAGACGACGAAAAGGTAATTTACATACAGCACATTATTCATCTATAATAAAAGATGAATCCAATACTTGAATGATATAGAGAACACAATAAAAGAAAAAGAATTTGTTGATCTATGACATATACAATGTTCATTTGATAAACCACTGTATGGTTGGATGAACAGAAGAGTTATACTGATTCATCGTATTTCAATCTTTAATCTAAAGTTATAAATGAACTTTGATAGGCAGTCCAAAACTCATTCATTGATTTGGTAGTTACCAACTTAAAATCATTAAGACTTGTGTCTAATACATGAGTAGTTCTACAAATTAGACGGTTATAGACTCACTTCCATTTTAAAACTGATTCTACTTTCTTTGAATTAGCTGAAAAACTTGTTACAAAGGCAAGTGAAGTGGCAAGTGAAGAAGCTGGAACCATTAGTCAGAGAAAAAACAAAGATGGCTCCTTGCATTTCGAGAATCGACGGTTTACCTATTCCGAAATTATCAGAATCACCAACCAATTTGAAAGGGTTATTGGCAAAGGAGGATTTGGAGTTGTTTACCATGGATACATGAATGATGGTGCTCAGGTTGCTGTCAAGATGCTCTCTCAATCATCATTTCAAGGGTCTAAGCAATTCCGGACTGAGGTAAGTGATTTTGATTCAGCTAAGGTTCTTTGCATCATTGCAGTTAGCTGATTGGCTCTGAAACAAAAGTAGGTTTTTTGATTTATTGAGTTTGATTTGGATTGCAGGCTGAGCTCTTGATGAGAGTTCACCATAGGAACTTGGCCTCCTTCATTGGGTATTGTGATGAAGATAGGAACAAGGCGATCATCTATGAGTATATGGCCAAAGGAAACCTACAAGAGCACCTCTTGGGTATTTCCTCCCTCAAGTTCAATAAACTCTCAACAAAGATACAAATTTCCCAAATGTGACATCAGTAAACTATCTGCTACTGTTGCAGGTGCCGCAGACAATGTAAATGTCTTAAGCTGGAGGACACGACTTCAAGTAGCAGCAGACTCAGCACAAGGCAAGCAAAAAGACCTTAATTTTTTTTCCTAATCTTTGTCCTATTTTATTTGATCTAATAATTTAATGATGAATTTGACTGTAGGATTGGAGTATTTGCATTGTGGGTGCAAGCCACCAATAGTTCACAGAGATGTGAAGGCGACGAATATCCTCTTAAATGAAAGACTAGAGGCCAAAATAGCAGATTTTGGAGTGTCTAAGGTTTTCCCTGAGGAAGGGTTCACTCATGTATCGACTGCAGTCATGGGCACGCCAGGATATCTTGATCCTGAGTATGTTGTCACTCCCTATATCTTACAAGTTACCACCTATGATAGAAGTCCTAAATATTAAATTATATTAAGACAATATTATCTTAGTTTAGACTTCATTCAGTAGTGATTGCCTGTTCTAGATAAGTTTTGAGAGAGAGTAGATGATATAACTTTGGATGAGAGTATGTCGGCAATCAAAGGGTTTAACAAAAGCTAATACAAAATTGAGTAATGTTCAGTGTATGTTTTATCATTTCAACCAAAGTTAATTTCCACTTTACAATATAATTTCTAATAATACATGAACCATTATTTTCAAACACATGGTAGAAGCTAATCTGTGAATTGTGAATTTTGACGTAGGTATTACATTTCAAACAAGCTAAATGAGAAAAGTGATGTCTACAGCTTTGGGATTGTTCTGTTAGAGCTAATCACAGGAAAACCTGCAATAATAATCAATAGCTCACAAAGGAGCGAAAGGATTCACATAGTTCAGTGGGTCGATCCTATTCTTGCAAGAGGTGACATAGCAAATGTGGTTGATCCAAGATTAAAGGAAGAATATGATGTTAATTCTGCTTGGAAAGCTATAGAGATAGCAATGGCATGCACACTAGACACCTCCATCCAAAGGCCAAACATGAGCTTTGTAGCCAGTGAATTGAAGGAGTGCCTGGTACTAGTGGGAGCTCGCGAAAGAACTAGGAGTTTAAGGAATGCAGAAGTGGGCGGAACAAGCAATTCGATTGAAATGGTATCAAAGAACATGGGATCAATGACAGTTCCTCTACCTAGGTAGTGTCACTTACTTGAGCATACAAATGGTGCTTGCTTTTTGTTTCTATTAGGATATATTTAGTTGTTAAAGATAGATTTAGATTTTACTAAATATTGTATTTCCTCATTTAAGGATTTTCTCTTTTTTTGTTTTCTTTTTTTGTATTTCATTATCTCTATAAATAAGATCAAATAAGATTAGAGGGTCTCTCCTTAATTAAGGAAGACACACCAAATCCTCTGTGTGTTACTCTACAGTTTCTTGCCCTGTTTCAGTCTTGTAGAACAGTTTGGAGTCATCACTTTTATGGGTTTGCCATGTTGCTGATCTTTAGATTTCCTCATATATATATATATATATATATATATATTAATATTTTAACTCAGCAACTGAAGATGCTTGAGTTGTATCATAGTTCTATTGGATTTCATTTCATGCCTTGGTAGCTTGGGGGATGTGAAAAAGTTGGTGTCCATTGTGGGTCAAGCTTAGAATGAACTAAGGGCCTGTTTTGTTTAAAGAAGAAGTGAGAATGGAATGGATTAGATGACTTGGGCTTCGGTTAGGTCCAATTTCATTCAGCCCATTCAATTCCATTCCCGCTTTTTCTTGAATCCAAATATAGCCCCCGTCTGCTTGTCTAGTATTCTTGAATGAAATGAATGTAAGTTCTAGCATTCCATAAATACATTAGAAGGAGAAATGCTAGTCTTTCTTGCCATTTTTTCTGTGTCTATTTGGTGAATCAGACAAGTCATCCAGTAGCTTCATACAGGGGTCAAAAAAACGCCCGAAATATCTCGTATCGGCCGAGATATCTCGGATTTTATGAGATGTATCTGCTGTACGGGCGAGATCTCGGCCGATATGACCGAGATCTCGCCGATATCGGCCGATATGGCCGAGATTTGTAAAAAAAAAATAGAGAGAGAAAAAAAATCGCCCGATATCAGCGAGATATGGGCCGAGAAACGGTGGACCAGAGATCTCGGGTCCACTGTTTTTTTGGACCCCTGGGCCTTCATATGGTGGATGGGCCATGTGCAGAAACATATAATTAGAGATTTTTTTTCCTTTCATTCCATATATGTAGAATTGTTAAAATGTTTATGTTTTCTGTTATCATCCTTTTGTACATAGAAGATGGCAGATGAAATTTGTTCTATTAGAAGCATCAAATTTCTGTGCCACCACAATGAGCTTGTTGGCGTGTGAATAATGAAGCTTACCATATACCCTTTTGGCTCCCATTTGATTTGGACAAAAACCAAAAACTTGCATTGATCCCGTAATAAAATGAATATTTTTCTATTTTCTATGTTATCTTCTTATAATGACATTTTCTTGCAAGAAAATGATTGTTAGGAAATAATTGTAGGAGGGTAAAGTAAAAAATTAGAAAAAAAAAATATTTTGCTCTGAATCGGTTTCAATGTTAGTAAAAACATGAATGCCTAAATTAAAACCCTTAAAAATTTGCAAAGTATTTATTTTGATTTTTAACAAAATTGATCTTAAAGGATGATAGATCAAATGAACCAAAGGTCTCATGTTTGAGTCCGGTAGCATTTAAAGAGAGGTGGGAGTCTTGACGTTCTTACTCCGCTAAAAGAAGAATGATATGTCAAATGTAAATAAGCTGAACTTGAACAAAGAGCAGGCTCTAGTCTACCTTGACTGGCTAAGTCCAGCTTTGTTGGAAATTCATTCTAAGGTATTAAATTTTTTGTCTTTTGGGCTGTAAGAATTTAATCTTAATATTCTCTCATAAATCATAATTCGCTCAAATCAAATGGAGAAAGAATAAAGACAACGAATCTAAGAACATGCAGTTCACAGAAATCACCTAACCTTGGAAGAAATAACTATATTTTCTGAGTGATTATTAAACTTGCCACATTTGATTTTAGTTTTGGTATTTCTTCAGCTCTGTTTGGTAGTTGGAATTTAGAATTGAGACCTTTCTGAGTGGGAATCACCTGAGATAAGCATGTTCCCCTAGACGTGTCTAAGGTTTTGTAAACTTGCAATTGCCAATTTGCCATCTTTAGAAATTTCGAATTCATAAGATTTCAGTTAATACTATGATTTTAATTGAATAGTGATTTAAACATTCTCTACTTTAATAAATTAAAACGTCTACTTGTAGGTATAAAGTCTTTTATTAGTTACAAGAGTACAGATTTAGATCCCCTATGATTTTAGAAATAGTGAGAATGAAATAAAATGAGTTAATATATCTAGATTTGATATAAGCTAAAGTTTATTCATTTTATCAATGTGCAGTAAGTCAAACCAGAATACGTAAGGCTCTGAATGCATGCAGATCCGGGTAGGTAGACAAGTAAAAATGATGCTTCAATGTACGATAGCGCATGAGAGCTTCTTCGGCTAAAGAAGTTTGACTGGGATATGAAACATTTTGACCAGAATAAAAATTTTGTAGGCACTCTGACCCAACATTGTAATTTTCAAAGTATTTTTTTTTTTTAAATGGTTATCATATTAATAAAAAAAAGGACCAACGGTGAAAAAACACGAAAAAGAAAAAACACAGAAAGCCCAACAATTTAGTTTAGTATTATTAGATATTTTAGTGTTGCAGCAGTAAAAATAAACCTTCAGATTTGCTACCACTACTTAGAATCTAAGGAGTGACTTGGCTTTCTGACCTAACACCATCTTTCATTATTTCTCTTACTCAAATGGTCACCCAGATAGTGCTTGAAACTTCCCAACAATTTGTTCCTTTATTGTTCTGGCGTGTCCCTCTTACAACTCTTTGTTTTGTTCCTTTCTTTTTTTCCCTCTTTTTTGGCGTGTTTCATGGGGGTTCACTTTCTCCTCCATTGGCTTCTTTGTTTGTAATTTCCTTTTGCACACTTCTTGTGCCTTTTAATGAAAGTTATCATGTCAAGGAAAAAAAAAAATCATAAAATCCTATTAAAAAGGCTTCCCTGTGATGCTTTGCGTCATTTGACAAATTGCATTTAGACATTCTTTGCAGGGGAAATAGTTACTCATACTCAAACAAGCAATTGCTTTATTTCAAGTGAGGACATCTTTTAATAGTATTGGGTATCCAACACAAAAGACTAGTCTATTAGGTGAAGTGGCCCAAATCCTTAAATCTCCTCTTTCACCGCCAATGTGATACTCGTTCGCTACTCCAACAATCCCCCTCACAAATGCGGCTCTCCGACGGATAAAACATCGCTAGCCATCCTATCAAGCTAGAGGATCCCCTGAGTCGAAATGCGTTGGCGTAGGGATATGACTCTGATACCACTTGTTAGGATTGATAATCCAACCCAAAAGGCTAGTCTAATAGATGGAGTGACCTAAGTCCTTTATAAGTCTCTAAATCTATCTTTCATCGCCAATGTGAGACTCATTCGCTGCTCCAACAATCTTCACACTTCGTTTGTTACAATAGAAGCTTTAAAAAAATTGAGAGACTAAGCCCATGAGGTAAGAACAAGTTTTATGTTGCAAAAGTTGTACTTTGTTTGGGGCTTCAAACTTTCTAATGTAAATCCATAATATGAACGATTGAATTGAAAATTCTCTAATGGCTAAGACCATACACATCACAACCCTATATTAAAGGGTTAGAAATCTCAAATGTGGCTTAAACTTTAGCATTTTGTACATGTAGAGGCTTACTTTCATTTGGTGCATCTGATGAACCCACAACTATTTTACATGATCCCGTTATTTCAGTATGGAGGATCTCTATGGTTGAATCAAAAGAAAGTTTATGTTCGGGTAAAGGGTGGGTGCAGTTTAATCTTCATTTATTTGTAGGCCAAAACTTATTGTGAATTGATTCACATAAGAATCATGTGAACTCTAATATGAAGACCAAATTCTCTTAAGGGAGAGGTGTTTTCATCAGTAGAGGAAACTGATTTTCACTTAGTAAAATGAGGACAGTACCCCTCTTGAGGATGATTTGGAACCTTCCCATGAAGTTGACATTATTCCTTTGTGAAAAGTTTATAGAGAAATTACACTCAGCCAATTATCTTAACTTTAATGATTTTGGTTTTTCAAAATTGAGTAATTATTTTTTTCTGAATGATCCATTTCACAAGGTTAGGATCAGATGGTAGATAAAACTTCATCCTAACATTGATGTTTACATTGTTCCTTTCATCTTCATCTTCATCATCACCGCCTATATCCCATCTATCCGAGTTGGCTTTATGATCTCTACTTCTCCATTTGAGGTAAATTTACATTGTTCCTTTGTGAAGCTAATACAGAGAATTTAGATTGCATCCAACGAAGGAGCATGGGAGAGTGGAAGATATCAAGAGCTTCTGAACTGGAAGTCTTTTGGGAGTCAACTAAGAGAACATGAAAGTAGATAAATGAATTATTTTGAGGCTTCAATCCTCAATGAATCCATGCCATGACTCATGTTTGTTTTTGTGCAAATAATACAAAATGATTTTACTATTATTCTTCATGGATTTTAGCAATGTAAAATGGTAAAACTATCTAGGTAAAGGATATAATGAACTGCCAGAACTTATTTCTAGTTGTTCACTCTTCAAGCTCATACTTCTTTCACGGCTAGTCTCACCTTCCAAACATTCTTTCAATTCAGCCACGGCATCACTCATGGTTGGCCTCTGTATGGATCTCGGTGCTGTACATGCTAGTGCAATTTCTACAGCTTTCCAAACAGAATTAATGTTGTAGGTTCCTCCAAACCTCTGGTCAACCACACCTCGTATGTTCCCTCCTGCAACCATAGGGCCCACCCAATCAATTATGCTTACACGCTCAGAATCAGAGTTCCGTATGATGGCAGGTTGGCCAGTGATTAGCTCCAACAGAACAACTCCAAAGCTATAAACATCGCTCTTTTCACTCAAGTTGTTTGAAATGCAATACCTGCATGGAGGACATAATGCAAACGGCTTTTTTAATGTATGAGTAATGACTTAATATTTAATAGGATATGTCTAACAAATTTAATTGATAGCATTGCTTGAACCCACAATCTTTAAAACTGTGAAGCACAAATTTACAAACAAGATACTGCAAATACAGTTGAAGTGAATTCAACATACTCGGGATCAAGGTATCCAAGAGTGCCCTTGACTGCAGTTGAAACGTGAGTGAATTCCTCACGAAGGAAAACCTTGGACAACCCAAAGTCTCCTATCTTAGCTTCCAATCTCTCATTCAATAAGATGTTGGTTGTCTTCATGTCCCTATGAATTATGGGAGGCTTGCAACCATTATGCATATACTCCAATCCTGTACCTCAAATCAATCAAAGAATAAGATACACACAGGTACACACAGAGTGAACAGTATAATAAATAGTCTAATCATGTTAACCTTGGGCAACATCCAATGCTATTCGCAGTCGCTGACTCCAACTTAGTGTTTTTGCATTGCTCTCTCTGGCTGTAATAATACAGTATTGCACATGTCAATTTCTCTTGTTTATATGAAATTCGTTCAGGAGGTGACTTGAAGGACATGCATACCTGAGAGAAGGTTTCCCAAGTTTCCTTGGGCCATGTACTCGTAGATGAGGGCCATATTTTCACCTTCTTGACAATAACCAACAAAGGGTACCAAGTTCCTATGATGAACTCTCATTAAAAGCTGTGCCTGAAAATACATCAAACAGAAGCTAGCATCATTATGCTCTCATGAATCTAACTTCAAACAGAACAGACCCTTCAACTTGGGGCTCATTAGCTTAAAAGTAAATACGTCATTCTTGATACTAATGTTCAAATGTTTTTGAGATCTTTTGGCCAACTGAACGTAGATGATTGCTGCATCCATAGACCACGATTCTTCTAATAAGACTAATAGTGCAGTTATTGTCAATGGCATTGATGTCAAAATAATCTGTGAAAAATTGTCAATTTTAACATAGTCTGGTAGTTTGACTACTCAAAACAGTTCTAAATCTGATTAGGCCAGGCAAGGATAACCAGGTGAGAGAGTTTTGACAAATGAAGTTCACCACATTAAATCCAAAGAACCAATGTACTTACTACTCTTGCATTGGTAATAACCAAACACCTTCCAAATAATTGGGTACACAATTTCATTAGCCAACTATCTGACACCTGTTGAGCGTTTTTAAGGTTATAAGAAATTAATCACATATAATTCATCTAGTTTGGCAGGTCCCACTTATCAAAAGGCCAAATTTTGGCCATTGTTGAAATGGGCTTTATGCAGATGAGTGGTTTGGACCTAGAATTTTAGATGGACATCTCATGCAAATTATTCTGATGACGATTTAAATATAAGTCTCTGTTCTTAGACTACTGAACATGAACACTTGCTATAGTGCATTGATATCTGACCCAAAAAACAGGATATTAGTCTTACCTCATTCTGAAACTCATTGGAACCTTGATGGGGCTGAGAGAGCAACCTCACTGATGGAAGAGAGAGCATTTTAACTGCAACTTCAGTGCCATCGTTCAATTGGCCATGGTAAACAGTCCCAAACCCTCCTTTACCAATGGTCCTTTCAAAGTTGTTAGTCATCCTCAGCACTTCTGAATATGTAAACTGTTTATTTTCAGAGCCCAAAGGTCCATTTTTGTTTCTTCTCTTATCAGGACCAACTGCTTCATTTGTCTTCAGAATAGGTTCTGCATAAAATTGCCCTAAGATATATTACTATTTCCCTCTTAGTAGTCAATCAACAAATTGAATGTCCACATCTGGAGGGCCCAATCGCTGGCCTTAGAAAGATGCCTTAAGGTTTCAATTTGATGATGGGACAACAATGACGACAGCAACAATGATGATCCGAATGACCAAACAGAGTACAACCAGTGAAAATATAATGTGCGTGCAAAAGGTTGTGCCAGCCTAAATCTGCCCAAAACTACCCTGCTTTGGGGTGGCATTGTGCTTCCACTTTAAGCCCATAGATGAGCTTGGGCCAAAGGTTCTTCAAGATGCCTAGAAAATGGGCCTGAGCACCTTTGTTCTTGAAGGTCTAACTCTTATCCAGCCCATCTGACAGATTTCTCAAAAATGGGCCCGATTATATAGTAATGGGCTAATTGGATCAAATTTTCAGCTCATGAACAAGACTTAGGCATAAGTATTCTCGCTCCATAAGAAATGTGTTAAGTTTGCACTCTAGCCTAGATTGTAGAACACATCAACAATGGCACGAGATGGATTTTAGGCTCATCCTTTGATCATGGACAACAATTATATCTTAACCCACTGAATCTGGAAGCCCAGAATCAATCCATCAGCTAGGACGAAAGTTCTCTGATCAATATGTCTTGGGACATTAATGTAGCCACTGCACTGGATCACATGTAAAATGATTATGCCGTGGTCACTGATTCTGAACAGAAACTCAATGGTATGCATGGATTAAACCATAAAAATGGAAGGACGTACATTAGTGAATGCTTACTATTGTAATTATACAGATGAAATTTTGAGTCACATCTAGCTATGAGTCCATGGAAAATAATTTGTCACATTAGTTATGAGTGTCAGCACTATAAAAAAACTTGATAATCAATGATGGGTGACTCTATTGCGTACCTGGTTTTCTACATTTCCAAATCCACAAGATAATCAATGCTATTAACAAGATCAGTGCAAAAGCAACAGGTACAACAATAGCAATGACCATCTTTCGTTTGTTGCTAGCACCACTGCCACTGCTATTGCCACTGCATGAATCTGAAATACAAAGATTTGGATTTCCCTCGGCACTGCCATTGAAAGGTTAAACATGAAAACAATGAAGAGAGATTAGAACATTTGAAAAGAAGAATATACATGACATCAAATCTGTATTTTGCTGCAAAACATACCTCAATGCAAGTGATCCCTTCTTGAATCTTTCTAGCAAACGGGGAGGAAGGGATCCGGTTAGATTGTTTCCTGTTAGGTTCCTGCAGAGACATGTACTTCCAATTATAGAGCTTATTGTAGAGAAGGTTGCATGATTGGAAAATGGGGGAAAATAAAGTACAGCTGAGCTGTTGGCCAATTTTGGATGCTATGTAAAGGAGTGTGCATTCAATTTTCTTATTTAGACTTAGATATATGGGATTATTGGTTGATGATGATGGAGTAAATGGTGTGAATCGAATCAACAACCTTTTTTTGTTAAAGGAGCATGCACTAACAACATACCTGTAACGACTCGTCCCGCTAACACAATATTGTTCGCTTTGGGCCTACACACGGACCCGCACAACTTTGTATTGGCGAGCCAACCCACTTTGCTCTGAAAAGGCCTTGTGCTAAGGAGAGGGGAGCACCCTCTTATAACTCCACACCCCCTCCACGTCATGGGCGATGTGGGACTTTTTCCCACACCCCCATGTGGGTGGGGTGTTACAATCTACCCCCTTTAAGACTAGAGCCGTCTCCCGGCTCTGTCACGTTACACTTACAAGAGGTCTACACAAGCAACACAACACAGAAGGGTAGAGGGCCCACACAGTCCGAGTGTTGAACCGTGCTCTAATACCAAAGCCGACAATATTGTGCTAGCGAGATGGGTCGTTACAAATGGTATCAAAGCATGATTCAACTCTCTGCCTGAGGGTGTAGGCTTGGTTGTTGTGTGTGCAGAGCCGAGGACGACTCTGGCTTTAAGGGGGGTAGATTGTAATACCACGCCCCAAAAAGTCCCACATTGCTAGTTGCATTGGAAATTCCTTGATATATAAATGGTAGCCTTCTTCCTTCTAACATAAGGCCTTTTGAGAGCAACAGTGGGTTTGCTTATCAAAACAAAGCCTTGCAGGTCCGTGTGTAGGCCCAAAGCGGACAATATTGTGCTAGCGGGACGGGTCGTTACAATACCCAAGCTCTTGTCTTGTTTTGTAGTGACCGGAAAAGGTCGTAGGTTCAAATTAACCACATTAGCTTCCAAAAAAAGAACCAATAATTTATCAATTTATAACTATTAAAATATCACATTTTTTGCTCTATGGTTTCTCTCACATCTACTTTTACCTTTGAATACCAAAGAAGAATGAAACAGAAACTGAGGTTCATGCACCTCAAGTTTCTCTGTCTCCACTTTCCTTGTGTTTGAATCTGGAGAAAGGAAGTTAAAAGTGGTGATTCTCCTGTGTAAGTAGCCTATGGTTAGTCATCTCCAGTAGTTTCACTGTTTCTGCTTTGTCTTCACTAGAGAATGACGTAGGTGGAAAACCAATTTCTCTAGGAAAAACAGATTGTTAAGTGTATTGCACAAGTGGAGAACCAGATGAAATGGGGGAGAAACAGAAAAGAACAGAATGGGAATGGGCAAGAGAAGAAGGCCGCAAGTGGACAAATAGTGGTTTCTCCATGGCTTGAAGGAGAATGACAAGAGGAGATCTGGGCCTGGTATTTTTAACTAAAATGAAGCAAACATAGGATCTGAAGTTCCCTACAGAATTTATTTTGTCCAAATTAATTTCTCCACATCCAAAAACGCTGAAAGAGCCAAACAGTTAGCACGGAAACAACACTTTCCAAGTGCCCACATACAAATCTCCTCCTCATAATAAGATTATACTTAAAACTAAAAAGAAATTGGTCTACAACTTACAGCATCTTCAGGGATGGCAAGCCTCCTAGAAAATCAGGTACCGTCCCAGTCAAGCTATTGCTCGATAGATCTCTGGATTAAAAAAATATTATGTAACATTAATAGGTACGAAGAGATTTAAAGTAATGGTCAGTAGGTTGGTCCAATGGTCCTACCTTAAGTTTCAGGCCATTGGATCAAGCTCATGTTTGACTTGTATTACTTTAGTCACACTTACATGGACTGGATCAACGTGAGATTGGCAAGAGAGGCAGAGATTTCACCACTCAATCCATTGGAAGAAAGATTCCTGTGAGAAAAGTTGTATCCAATTAATTAAGTAGGTCATCATCAATAATATGAGCATGCTTAAGAATTTTGGCATAGGTCATTTTGAGGAACTCACAGTGACGTAATTCTTGGAGTTCCAGGATCATCGTAGCTGCAAGTCAAGCCTTCCCAAGTATAATTAGTTGGAAGGCATGGATCGCCCATCCAGTTTTTCTTCATGTGATATGAATCTTTGGTTTTGGTGATCGCATCAACTGGTTTGCCCAAAAAAACGTATGGAATGAAAAATAGATGAAAATGAACCATTTACCATCGTATGGTTGTCTGTCTACCGTTCTAACATGTTGGTTCGTTTCTTGGCGAAAGCTAAACATGATTGATTTTTTAATAGTATTATTGTTGTTGATGGTGTAAGCACAAACATATATGTGATAATTGTCTGGAAAGTGCATTATCTGTAGTTTAAAGTTGTTGATGGTTAGTGCGTTGTAATGAGATGCATGCCAACTACAGGGTGGGGAATTGATCCATGAGAAGTGATAGGGACACTATGTTTGGGGGATAATAAGGGATGCCTAGCTTACTTATCATCTAAAGTAATGAAAATGTACAGCAGTATCCCTTACTATAAAAAACACAAGTGTCCCTATCATTTCCCTTGATCTAGGGGTGTGAAGTTTTAGATGCATTATCTGAAAAACACCATTCGATGAGTCTGGCGTTTCATCTAATACATTAGTGACAAATACTCTTGGAAGAATGATTAGTGGCATCAACTGGATAGAGGTCAAATTAGGACAGACATAATTTCACACAGGAGCAGAGAAACATAGGTAGAACCTATCAAACTAGACACTATAGAAAATTTCTTGTGTATATTTAAAAAATCATATCAGTATACTTTTAAGTGAAAAAGTAGCTTGAAAAGACTTTGAAAAGGGCCAAAAAACCTTAAAAGTAAGCCACAATGCACAGGAGGAGCTCAACAATTTGTCAGACCTCAGTCATTTGAGGTCTTTTCTGGTCTCACATATTTTGGTCTTCCAACTCTAAGATTGACATAATCACAGACACTAGAAAGAAGACTAAGAGAATAAAACAAGTACCGTCTTGGTTGTTTGTTGCTGCAGACAAGAGTTGCAAGATGGTGTAAGTCTCAATGGCGTTGAGGATTGGTGGAAGGGTGGAGTTCTCAGTCTTTAAGAATGAACAAGTGTATTGATCTTTGCCACTCAATGGCTGGATGGTGAATACAGTGGACGAGACTAAGTACTCAGGCCTGAAATGCCCATAGCAAGATCCACCACAACAAACATTGAATTCTCTTGTCATGTTTGCCTTTAATGGCTCAAGTTCGGCAAAGTGTCTGTAAACATGAAATTGCCAGGAAGAAAATTGAAGAGTGCGATTGTTTTTCTTCCAAGTAAAGAACAATGTATCGCTGCCATTAACTGGCCTAATTGCATTCATCATGACCGTTGAAGGTGGTTCGAAGCCTGCATACTTGTTTGTCACTTCAGATGTGGTGCTAAAGGGAACCCAGTTTGCATCCTTCAATGGCTTCCAAATGAAATCGTATGGATCCTTGGGATATCTGCCAAAAAGTTTCGGGGTTATTTGGAGTACTTATATCAGAAATGCTAAAGTAACTACCAAAATAGCAGAAGTTATTTTTATTTGATGGTTAAATGAGCTTTATTTTTATTAAGAACTTATCAATATGTCAAATACTTTTGATGGAGTGCCTAAAATCAGGTGCTTAATCCGTAGTCATTGATGAATCTGATTATTATTATAATGAAGATCTAGCTAAAGAGTATTTCAAAGTTAAAATTTAGGACAATGAATTTTAGCTATTAGATTTAGAGTCATCAAAATCAATGGAAAATGAGTATCAATTCTAATACATTTAGATTGAAAGGCTAAAAATCACTAGTAGTCTTAATATTTTCCATTAACACACTCCTCAATTATACTTTTAATATGATGGGAACTACTAACTTATAACAAAAGTAATACATTTAATCTTTGTTGTATCTACCTGGTTTCTGCATCCGACCCCATGTCAATCCGGTTGTCGAGTAGCAGAGACTGAGATTCATTTGCAGCATTATACATGGAACTCTTCAATGGCCGTAGCTCAAGTGCTGAAATGAAAGGTACCCCAGAACCCGTATTCACAAGACAAACAGATATATAATTTCCGGAGGCCACAGTAATAATCTCATTGTATATTGCTTGAGATGCATCGACGTTTGTCTTCCAGAGAGTGACTCCTATGTAAAGATCAAACTGGGGAGAATGATTCTTTCCATCGTAGTTTCCATAGAAGAAGGAAGCTCTGATTAAATACTTATTGCTCTTTGTGACAGGCCTCAGAGTGTAGCAATTCCTGGTTCCATTAGGAAAGCTTCTAACATTTTTATAGACTCGTATAAGATTAATGGGGAGAGAATCTGAAGGGAGGTTAAAGTTAACACCAGTGTCAATGAACTTAGAATCGGAAACATAATTAATTCCAGTGTCATCGTCTTGATAGGGAGAATCTTCGGCAATGCCACAGTCAATGCTGATAAAACCTGTGGAACATGAGAAAAACAGCGTAAGTGTTTCATGGTTACTGCTACTAGTCATTATAATTAGTCTCTTTAAAAAGAGACTCTTTCTAACTCGATATGACAGATAATGACAAAAGATAAACTCTTGGCCAAGCACCCGGTAGATTCTAAGATGCGTAAAATGTGTCAAACATTTATTCCGTGACACTACAATAAGTTTAGACAGATAGTCTGTCCAAGTTTGCAAGGTCCATTTAGGTAAAGCTGACTGAAGTTCTAAACAACTATGCAGTTAGTAGTACATCACAATCACATCAGAATCCATGAAGAGTTTGATTTGGAGAAGTGTATGATGTGGACGTATCATACATTTTGAAGAGTACATGCAATATAAGCTTTATGAATCTAGAATGTTTTATCCGAGTGATCCTTACATGATGGGCTTTTTCATGACAATTAGACAATCCTGTGAGTCCTTTTTGCAGGTTCCCCTAAAAATATAATAGAAAGAAAACGAAAGAAAGGAAAAAAAGATGCTGACCTTCATTGCTGTTTTCAGCTGTTAATTTGTATCTGGGTCACTTGATGGTAAAGATCATCTCATCTAAGACCCCTGATCAATTGATCAACATGGGATTTTGTTTCATTTATCAAGTTGGTGACACATGGGATAACTAATCCATAGTTTTGTACATTGGGTAGTAGATAAATTCTCAACCTCTCTCTCTCAAAAACAAAAAAAGAAGATAAAATTCTCAATTTTGACCCAAGAAGTGACCCAGGGTAAGGCATCAATGAAGATGATGATTAACACATGATTAGCTGGTTGTGCTTCTGAATTCATTTTTACATAACTGCTTAACTAAAGAAACAAAAGAACAAAGATTGTTTCACAGTAAAATTCTTTAATCAATTTCAATATGCTTAGTGTGTGCATGAAAGACAGGGTAGTAGAATTTTTGAAAAGGAATAAGCTTGTTATCGGCACTAGCAAAAATAAAACTGATTCTATCTGTAATAGCTGTCAAATGGCTAAGGCGTGCCGTCTTCCTATTATTTCCTCCAATAATTTTTGCACAGAATCATTTGCCGTGATTCATAGTGATCTATGGGGCCCCGCACCAGTAACATCTTTTCAACGATATTGCTATTATGTAATATTTGTTGATGAATGTACCAGATATACATGGTTCTATCCTCTCAAGCAAAAATCAGATTTCTTTCAATGTTTTATTCTTTTTCAAAAATACATTGATACTCAGTTTGACAAGAAAATTAAGATCTTTCAGTCTGATGGTGGAGGGGAATTTACTAATTCCAAATTTAGGCATTATCTATCCGATCTCGGCATTAAGTATCAAATGTCTTGCCCCAAGACTCCAGAACAAAATGGGCTAGCTGAACGGAAGCATCGTCATGTCACTGAGTTGGGTCTTTCCATGATGTTCCACGCAAATGTACCTCGACGGTTTTGGGTTGAAGCCTTTAGCACTGCTGTATGGTTGATTAATAGACAACCCTCTCGGGTCCTGGATTGGAAAAGTCCATATGCCACATTACTCCACAAGCATCCTGACTATGGATCTTTAAGAATTTTTGGCAGCAAATGCTTCCCTTGTCTTCGGGATTATGCCAAGAACAAATTTGAACCACAGTCTCTCCCATGCATATTTCTTGGCTACAGTGAACATTACAAAGGATACCGTTGTTATTATCCGCCAACAAATCGAGTCTATCTCTCACGCCATGTTGTCTTCGATGAATCACTATTTCCCTTTAGGGATCCAAGCTTACTCTATAACTTTTCAAATATTGCTACTGATTTCATTGAGTTTTTTTTACTGGCTTACAGATGATCAAGTGGTAGCCGTGGACTCCAGCGCCACTACTTATGACACACGATCTCCCTCAACTTCCGATCTGTGTATTCCTATTGAGAACCCTCCTCTGAATCCTACTATGAACGGCACATCTTCTTCACCCGCAGCACTTGATCCTGGAACTGACCAGTCTACACATATTGAGAACCTTCCTCCGGATCCTACTATGAACATCACATCTCCTTCACCTGCAGCACTTGATCCTGAAGCTGCCCAATCTACACAGAGTGATCCATCTCCATTCTCCAGTAGCTCTCTCACGTCGTCTGATGATCATGATCCCATCTCATCAAGTACAGTATCTGAGCCTCATTCCATAAGCATCTCATCTACGGCAGGCTCCACCTCCCCAATGGCAACTCGTTGCAGTCATGGTATTACCAAACCTAATCCCAAGTATTTCAATTTTGATTATTGTCTCTTGGCGCAGTCTGTACCATCGGAACCAAAATCAATTATCTCCGCTCTCAAGCATCCTGGCTGGACCGCTGCCATGACAGACGAATTGTCAACTCTCTCTCTTAATGACACTTGGGATTTAGTTCCTCGACAGTCCACCATGAATGTTCTCGGCTGTAAGTGGGTCTTTAAAACAAAACTAAAGGCTGATGGTTCTTTAGAACGCTTAAAAGCTCGCCTCGTGTCAAAAGGTTACAATCAAATTCCAGGCATTGATTTTTCTGAAACCTTCTCTCCTGTCGTCAAGCCTGCCACGATTCGGCTCATTCTTACTCTTGCTCTAGCTCATGGATGGGAGATTCGTCAATTAGAAGTTAAAAATGCATTTCTTCATGGCAATTTATCTGACCCGATTTTTATGGAGCAACCTTCAGGTTTTAAAGATCCCGCACTGCCAACTCATGTGTGTTCTCTTAAACGTGCACTCTATGGGCTGCGACAAGCTCCGCGTGCCTGGTTCGATCGCTTCAGCTCTTTCATTTTGACTCTTGGCTTCTTCTACAGCATAGCTGACTCCTCACTATTTGTTTATCATGGTCGTCAAGGTACTTTGCTGCTCTTATTGTAGGTTGATGACATCATCATCACAGGGTCTAATCCTGCCTCGCTTCACGGATTCATTTCACAACTGAGTAAGAATTTGCAATGAAAGACCTTGGCCCTCTACACTACTTCATTGGCATTTTCGTTCTACCATTCTCTGGTGGTTTATTTCTCACACAGAAGAAATATGCCTTGGATCTTTTGGAGCGTGCCCGTGTGCAAGGTTGTAAGCCCATCTTCACACCGATGGCCACCAAGTTGCGCCCAAATCCGACCGATAATGATCCTTATCCAGACCCCTTCTTTTATTGCAGCATTGTTGGAGATTTGCAATATCTCACTATCACTCGTCCTGATCTATCCTACAGTGTCAATTATGTGTGCCAGTATTTGCACAATCCTACTCTTCTGCATTTTCAGATGGTAAAGCGTATTCTTCGCTATATTCAAGGAACTGTCAATTACGGATTTCGTCTTCTGGCACGCTGTCATATGCAACTTTATGCCTTCTCAGATGCTGATTGGGCTGGCTGTCCAATTACTCGTCGGTCAACAACAGGTTTTTGCATCTATCTAGGAAGTAATTGTATCTCCTGGTCTGCAAAAAAACAACCTACTGTGGCCAAATCTAGTACAGAAGTAGAGTATCGAGCTCTCGCCTCTGCCGCTGCTGAACTCACATGGCTTACTTATCTTCTCCGTGATATCGGTCTCCATCTCTCATCTCCCCCGATTCTTCACTCTGATAATATTTCGGCATTACACCTGACTATCAATTATGTCTTTCATGCGCGCACTAAGCATATTGAAATTGATTATCACTTTGTTCGAGAAAAGGTTGCTCTTGGTTCTCTAGTCACAAAGTTTGTACCATCTTCTCAACAAGTTGCTGACATCTTTACTAAAACTCTTACACGACAGCAACATCACTTGTTATGTACCAAACTGGGCCTCTGGCGTCACCCACGGCTCAGTTTGAAGGGGGATATTGACGGTACAACTCCTGATTTCAAACAAAGAAATCAGGGCATTCAAGCTCATCCAGCCAGATGCATTGAAACCACCGATCCTCATCTCAAGAGGATAAGGATCATCACCGATGGAGACCCAAATTCAAAATTCAAAGAAGTCTAAACCGATCCTCATTTACAGAAGATAAGGATCGGTGGTTCAAAAGTTAAAGAAGTCTAATTAAAATAGACTTCTTCCTTCTCATCTATCTTATTTATCTTTTGTTATAAATATCACATTTGTATCACCTAAGAAAGGTGGAGAAAATATATTGTAAATCAATATAGAAATCACACGTGATTAAAGAATTTTACTGTGAAATAATCTCTGTTCTTTTGTTTCTTTATTAACGTCTTATCATCCTTATGTACTCAGCTATTTCAGAATATGAAATCCAAGCATATATATATAATGCTTCATTGTTCTCTTAGCACTTCTCTAATTTGAATTATTTCTGTGTTTTAGTGCCTTGGAGCATTGATTTTGGCATTGCTGTTTCTTTAGAGTATTTTGGAACAGTGGTGAAACTTACTCGTAACGCTATTGTATGATTTCAGTACGCAAGGGAAGTGAAGGGGCGGATCACCACCTGTCTCTGTAGGTATTTCTTTTAGAGAGAATTGATAACTTGACAAGACAGACATCTCTATGCCGTGTTTGGAAGGAAACAGAAATCTATAGTATTCCCTTAAAAAAGAGAAATTATTGAAAATCCCAAAAGATTTGGAGAAGCTTTCTTATATACAGTGTTCTACGCATTTTTATGAAAATTTATAATAAAAATCTTCTTATCAAATATTAACCATTGACTATTTCTACACTGCCCATTGCCACTGTTGACCGGCTTAAGATAAGCACTCTTTGATTTTCGGTTTGATACTATTTGGTTTAAGGGTTTCCAATTTCCAATTAGATTAAGAATTTGACTTGGAAAATATAATCTGAATTCGATTTGATTCAGGCTGAGTTTTGCTTTACCCAGCCAAACCCATATTTTCTATGGTTGAGCTCAGCTCAATTCAACTCGACTTTACATCCTGTTCCTGGCATGGCCAAACAAGTTGGATTTAAGTATCTTAAGCAGTATAGTTTTTTTTTTTTTTAATGAAATGTTGATGAATGGTAATTCCACACTTTAATATCCTAAAATTTTGACAAACAATATAAAATATAAAGAAATTCTATTGTTGAGCAACATAATTATAACATTAAATCATAATAACCTAAGAAAATAATCACAACAAATTTAAAGTATATATATGGGTGATGAGAGAAGGTAATTTATGATTTAGTAGGTCGGGTAGGATTGGATCAATTTTAAAAAGATGAACTCAACTATTTTAAGTCGAGTTCTTTGTTCCTTAGTCTAGCCCAATCTAACTCTAAAATAAAAATGACTAATCCAGACTTACTATTTTTCTTGGTGAGGCCAAGCAGATCAATTAAAAATCCAACTCAAATTTCACCCCTATCCAATAATTAATAAATTACTTTCGCAATCGGACTAGAATCCAACTGGGGTTAACATGACTTGGGTTAACATGATTTTGGCAGTCGGACTAGAATCCAACTTGGACTAAATTCCCATTTGTATTTATGAAGTGAAAAAATTAGGAAAAGGCTGACAAGTATCTTTAGTGAGATATTTAAAAAATATATGAATAAAGGTGATTTAATTTCATCTTTTTCTAATAATTTTTTCAATTTGCATCTTAAAATATATGATCGTTATAAGGCACTGACTTTTCGTGGTCAATTTCTCAAAGCAATGGTGATGGAATGAAGATATCTTCCCAATATTGACATTATCATATATCTTATGTTTAGATTAAAAGAGCCAATGAGTTACGCTAATATATAGTTTTTTTAAATAAAAAAGGTTTGGTAGACTAATTGTAAGTCAATCAGATTCAATTTGATCCAAATCTAAATTGTACCTAATTAGATGAAGCTTAGACAAATAAACCATAACAGAAGGTGACTGCCTCAATCATCTAGAAATGTTATTTGATCTAAACTACGCGTAACACTCAAATGTCACATTCATTCTTTCTTTTTCCGTGTCTTTTCCCTTTTTTTTCTTTTTAAGGACATTGGCTGAGTTTTGGGTACCAGTGAAATTCCAAACGCGAAAAAAATTGTAAAGTATGCCAAGATGGTCGCAATCCACGATTAGTGGCATCTAAATTATGATCTGCCATACTTTGCCTTGATAATTAATTGCAAGTCATTGGATATATCAAAGGAAGACTAACTTTTCTACGAAAAAAACACTAAGTAATAAAGTAAAATAATGATTCATATTACGTCGCCACCAAGATTAAAGTTGGAAATGGGTGCCCTTCTATTTCACACGTCTCATCTCCATTCGTTCACTCTTTCTCCTACGACTTGGTACACACTGTGGGAATGATTAAACTATTAAAGTTTTGTTTACAAAAGACAGAAGGGTAGCAGCAAAAAAGAAAGAAGGGTACCAGCAAAAAGGAAAAATAGATTTTTTTTAAAAAGTGCTTTTCTGACCATAAAGGATTTTTAAAAATTTATAAACTTTTAGCACCGTTTCACTTAAATTGATGAAGCAATTTTTGAATACATAAAAAAAAAAAAAAAAGAGAAAACCACAAATTTTCATGATTAAGTATTAAATAATTTATTACTAATTTTTGTATATTATTATATATAGATAAAACGTCAAAGTATGTTAAATCTAATTAATATTTCTAAAAACTAGTAAATTGAACTTTACCAAAACATTATACTTTTCATAATTTTACATTTTTCTGATATAATAAATTTGCTTAATCATTCCTAACTAAGATTATTTAGCATCCAAGTCAGTGCTCGGCTGGACTCCTAAAAGGACATTAAAATAACAAAATTTTATTTTATCAAAAATAAATTTCACTGGAACATAATTTTGTGCATATAACCATTACATATCATGAGCAAATGTAAAGTAAACGTATCATTTCCCTTCCTAAGAAATAATCACGTGCATGAGACCTTATGATAATAACGAAGTGTATACTCACCATCTATTTATAGAAATTTAAATTTTTAAAAGAGAACTTATTAAGTGCAGGAGATGTGAGCACGATAAAATCAAGCTATACATATTCACCATCTATTATTGAATTTTATAATTTAAAATAGGCCACTCATCTTAACACCGTCAAAATCGGTTACGAGACAGAGAATGAAATGAAATTTTCATTTATATATTCTGCATATTGGTATACTAGTATTTGATGACCAGTACAAAGAAGTAAAATGAAAATTTCACACCATCTTGTGTCTCCTAACAAATTTTCCCATGTTAAGACAGGCGTTTAAAATATAAAAAAAAAAAATTCGACAAATACTTGATATACAAATTTAAACTTCTTATGGTTAGATCTTTGACAACCATTGTTTGAAACTAGTAAAAACTCACCTGAATTGTTCTGAGTTGATTTGCTTCGACAACATTTCAACCGTTGTTTTTTGAGTTTTTTTATATATTAAAACTCGGCCAAATTTATCGGTTTGATAGGATTTCGTGTAAAATTTGAGTTTTAAATTTTCAAATAGTGCCACTAGTTGATTGTTGCTCATTTTAAAATATATATATATGAAAATAAACATTACCAGTTCATTAAGGAAAACGTAGAGTAGTTGCAGATCCAGCAATTACGATCGAGAAAAAGTTGAAATAAAGTGTTTGCTTTCGCATTTGAATCTAAAGTTTTCTTACCTGGTGAAATTGCGAATTTAGAAGACAAATTACTAATTCACCTCTAAAATCTAAATCCTAAGAAAAGGCGGAATTTGGAAAAATAGGGAAAAGAAAGAGATGCAATACATCAAATGCAACAGAAAATGTCATATTTTTTGGTACTTTTGGTTCTCTCAGCTCAGAAACCATATTCAATACTCTAAAGCAAAGAACCGAGTCCAAATTCACGCTAAAAAATTGTGAGACTTGAGGTATTTCGCAACATCAGCTTCAAGGACAGACCTTAGATCTATGAATAATCAAATATCCATTTCAAATTAGGACCGAAAAAATTGAAATTTCAGCCAAGAATCTCCAGTTCAAGTACAGATCGGAAAATCCTGCAAGTCAAAATTTATAGCTGAAAGCTAAAACTACGACGGAGACATTGGAAGGTTGCTAACCTGTTTGCGTTTGGCCATCAACCAGCAGTGTACAAGTGAAGAGACTCAGCAGAGGAAGGAAGAAGAACCATAGCAGCATCATCTCAGCTCCCCCCTTACCGGTAACAGCGCCAGAGTTGAAAAGCGCCAAAAGAACGATGCCCTTTGTGGTTTGTGCAATCGTAGATTGGCAGTCTGGTGTGTCCCGATTAATCAAGTCAAGATGATCTTATCGACGTACCATGGCAATAGGTAGAATGTACCTCCGGAGTAACAGAAAGTGTACTCCTGCACCTGTCGTCAACGCAATCCTAACCTTCCAAGTAAACTAACACTTGCAATTCATGGTTGAGGGACCATGAGCAAAAGGTGTGGACAAGTTTCCACAAAATGCCCATTAATCATTGTTTGCAGCGGGGCTCATTTACTATTAATTGAAACTCTTTTTAACATTTCTAGATTAATATATTAACTTTTTAATATCAATATTAGAAGTAATTACTGATAATATACTATAACAGCTAATTAATTGAATAAAAATATAATCACTATTAAATCATTTTATTTTATTTATTATATGGTTTAAATTTTTTATTAGTGAGTAAAAAAAATGGATTAAAAAATTCAAAGTTGACGACATTTTTAAAGAGTTTGGTTCATATGTTATAGGTCGCTCACCGCCATGGTTGACTGCTGACCTGATTATTCTCTCTCTACGAAGACCCGCTCCTGGTTGCGTGTCACATGCAAAGACACGGAGTTAGGTGTCAGCGCATATTAGACTTTAAAAAAAAGTTAAATTAAATGAAATGAATTTATTTTCAATTTTTAAAAAAGATATGCAGAAAATAATAAGATTTTTTTATGAATTAGATAACAATCAAATGTGTAAGCTCTTTAATGTAAAGTGCAAAAAATTAAAGATTAGAATATAAATTAAAACTAATAAAATTTTAAAAAAACTTAAGAATGTGACTTCATTGTTGGTGATTGTCTTTTACACTTATATTTATGCTTAAGGATTCTATTGAGCCCGGCACATTAAACGAAAGTGAGCTTTAAATAATGTGGGACAAAATGGGTTTAAATGTTCAGGCACTAAAAAAATTTTAATCACAAAATTTTGAAAATATAAAAATGATTTTCTTATTTTAATTGAGGTGATTTTTACGATCTCTTATCCTACTTAAATTTTTTTAGAGACACATCACATTTGATAAAAATAGGCTACAAATAGGTACAAAATTTAAAGTTTAAAAAGTAATTTAAATTTAATATGAGTAAAAAAACATTAATAAATTTATGATTAAAGTAAAATATGCTATAGAAATAAATTATACTTTATAATTGTCTAACAAAAAAAATATATAATTCATTATCTAATATTTCTTGAACCACAAAATACCATTCAATGCCACGTAAGTTCATAATTAAATGTCATCATCAAAATTATTAAAAAATAAAACCAAATCACTGATGGTTATAACTTAATTTTTTTAAAAATATCCTTAATATCGTGATAGTACTTTATTTTCACGATAATACTAATTTTTGAAAATAATAACGAAAAATGATAAAATTCTGATTTATGGGAAAATGATATTTTGTCAATATTTTTTAGTAAAAATAAAACTATTGTCTTTATTTGTTAAATAGGTTGAAGAACAGCTAAAACTAGAGATAAAGTATTTTACATGGCCGACCATCTTAGCACAGACAAAATCTCTTAGGAGATACATGATGGAGTGAAATTCTCATTTTATCTCTATCGGTGTGCTGTTCATCAAGTACCAGTGAACCGATATACAGAACATATACATGTAGAGTGGCGTGTTGTCGGTTCATCGGTACTTGATGAGCGGTACACGATTAGAGATAAAATGAGAATTTCACTACATCCCGTGCCTTCTAAAAGATTTTACCCATGTTAAGATGGGCGCCCGTTTAAAATTAGAGTTTTGCAAACCTTTTCAACATAAATATGAGTACACTAGTGATAAAAAAAAAAAAAAATTGATTGTTTGATCCACGACGAATGCGCCTTCCTGATATGAAATGTAAGAGACACTCAAGTGTTTTTATCTAGGGATTCTTGCAATCCTTTTTTTATTAATATAAAATAAATTTTAAAAAATGTGAAGAGCAAAACTTGGTTTCAAAATCAAAACCAATTTTTTTACTTATACTGATGTTGTCCTCTCTTTCCAAAACCAAAGTGTAATATAAGAACCTTAAGTAGTATCTGCAGGTGTCTCTGGTGTATATTTCTTATTTTCTATTTCCTAAAAATTTATATGGATTAGAACTTTGAGAGTCACATGACGGGTGATTCTAAGGGGACTGGGATAGTGACTCTATATATTATTATTTTTTAATAGAATGAGCTTAATAATTAAGTAAGACAAAAGATTTTATGGATGATAAAATTTGAGAAGTGATCTTTGTAATGTGAGTTTATTTAATAGTGCACTAAATTTTAATGAATTTTTAATTTTGCTTTTGTTGTTGGAAAAAAGGAAAAGAGAAAAAGATGTCCAACTGTAAAGGCAAAATTAGAAATTTATTAAAATTTAGTGTTACTTCTCTAAAATTCAGATAAAATTTTATAGTTCGATTATTATAATTTTATGGGATGAAGAATAAAAATAATAAGATTATAGGAATCAAATTTTGAAAGTTTAAAATGACTAAATCAGTATAATTTGATGAAACTCAAATTTTATACCATCAATTTCTTTTATTATTCTCGAATAAGACCGTCCTTCCTCTCTTTTTCATCGTCACTCCTTCACACACTCCGAACCTAAGAGCCTTTTTCTTTTTCCCCTGAGATCTCAAGAGAGGACGCAGTGTCATTTCCTTCCATGCATAAAAGTCGAGCGACTGTCCTTTGCAGGAAGATTAAGGAGAGCATATACCAGACAGAGACGTTGGGCAGACCGAAATTGGCGAGATGAAGCATGCCCGGATTGTAATGTTGGCAATGTTTTGTTGTTTTTTTTTTCCACTTTTTAGGCTGGGCAAGTAAAGACAGCCTTGGTGATCTTGACTTGTAATTAAACTATAAAGTTAGTGAGAAACAATCCATATGAGCTGTGTGTTTGAATATTGTGATTCAAATCCTTCAGTGAAACATGTACAGAATAGCTATTTTAGAATAAAATTTGTTAATATTCTATTTTGGCCTCCAAATTCTCATTTAGAAGGACAGGGCCGGATTTATGATTTCAGGGCCCTAGGTGAACTTTTAAGATGAGCCTTTTATACACTTAAAAAAATAAAATCATATTTTTTTTACTAAAATATCATAATCAAATTTATAATAAAGTATTATTTAAAATTTATTCTTCTCGAGGATTTTGAAATGTAAAATTACTAATTAAATTACTATATTCAAGTTTTTTTAACATATCTTTTTCAATAAATAAAATAGATAATCCATTCAATCTTTCTTGTTACAAATTTAATTTCCACTTGTGTTATTTATATTGATTTTTTTATTTTTTATATTATTTTATTGTATTTAAAAAGAGTAGTTAATATGCTAAAGTATATAATGGATTTAGAACAACTTATAAAGTAAAATTATATTTAAAAATTATCACTCAATTATAAACTATAAAACACAAAATAGTCATTCAAATGTAAACCTATTTTCTTTCCATTCAACCATCTATATTTTAATGAACACTAAGTTTCCTCATTTGGAGACTTCTTTAGGTCACACTTTTATTAAAATTTCTAAAAAAATGATAAGAATAATGATTAGTTAAAATCTAACCTTTATATAATCATTTTAATCTTTAAATAGAGTCAATTAATTATCTCAATTTTTTATTTTTAAAAGAAAAATAAAATTACAGGATAATGTTTTTTATCATAATATTTTTTGATATAAAAGTTTTTATCTTTTAATACAGTCAATTAATCATCTCAATTCTTAATTTAAAAAAAAAAAATAAAACTGCATAATAAAATAATGGCCAAAATCAAAATAAACTTGAACATGAATGAATTGATGCTTTAAGGTTGGAAGTCTTACCAACTACTAACGCACCACAAATCTGTATGTTAGTAAAGTAAACATCAAAATACTTTTATAACATAAACTAAGGTGCATAAACTTAAAAATTGAACCCGACTTCGGACTCTATTTATTTAGGACCCTAGGCGGTGGCCTAGTTCGCCTAAGACCAGGGGCCTGCATAAGGATGTTAGCCGTCTTCACATCTCTATGAATTATGGGTAGACTGCAGAAATGGTGCAAATATTCCAATCCTACAATTCAATTTAGCGATCCACGTGTCAGTACAAGAGGAGATAAAATTGTAGGGAATTGAGTATGAATGAGTTGAATTGCGTTGAGGTGGGGCTTGGTTGAGTTCGACCTCAATGCTTGGACTAGCCAAACTAAAATAAGGCTAGCTTTGGTATAATTTTTTACCAAACCAAGTTCTAACGTATCCTATTAACCATCAGCATAACCCAACAATCTCAAAGCAACCTCAGGTCGAGCTTGACCTAAATTAAGGCGACCACCGTCCATTTTTAACTCTCTTGGCAATCCATATCAAGCATAAGATTAACTCAAGCTAAGATCGAAACTTCAAACAATATAAATACATTTGTATATGCATGTACCTATTCAAGTTCTCACAATATATCTAATGGATTCAATTCCCTCATCACATCCATCTATCTAAGTGAATTACATCCGTATCCAATTTGATTTTTAAAGTCAATTGATTTAACTCGATAAAAAAATTTCTTAAATAAATGTGAAAAATTGAGTGTCTTAAAAATATGACTTCTCTTATCCAATCAATATAAAATTTAATGTGCACCTATACAAGACTTGACATTTCAAACATACACAACCATGTGGGCCTAAATAGCACCCTTTGGCTGTTTTCAGCAAAGTTTCATGAGAGCTAGTTCTTAAAGGGACTTTTGTGAGAACGGCCAAAGGATGCCACATAAGCTTACATGGATGTGTAAGTTTAAAAAGTCTTAGCTTCTATAGTACGTACAAAATTTAATCTTTATTGGATAAGAGAAGTCGTACTTTTTTAAAGACCTCAAATTTTTTGATTTATCTGGAAACTCATCGGATTGGAACAAGTAGCTTACCAAGTTAAATAATGAATGCAATTCATGGGAGGAAGATAGGCGTGAGGAGATTATTAATACCTGAGAGTTGCTTGTCAAAGTTTCCTTCCTGCATGTAAGTCAAGATAAGAGTCATGTTATTCTCATCATCGCAGTAGCCGACAAATGGAACCAAATTCTTAAGGTGAATTCTCATTAGAAGTTGGGCCTCCAATACCAGCATGGAAACTACTCAGCAAAGTTTGCATAAAAAATTACTGAACATCTTTTGGGCCTCACAAATATCTTTTTGTCACTCTTTTTTGAAAGAAAAAAAAAATTAGATGTGTTCAATTTTTCCAATCTTCTACATCTTTTGGGCTGTTTCCAATTCTTTATCTCAGTGAGGCCCATCGTTTCAAATCTATGGACAGCTAAAAAATGGCCCACAGGAATGGAATCCTTGGTCATCAGGACCTTAAATTCTCCAAATACATGAATTATAGACTTTCTTGACTTCATCCAACGTAATAGGCGTACACAGAGAAAGAAGAAAAAGACTAATAGGCATAGTAGATGTTCATGACATCAAGACTGAATGGGCACATTAAATGACTTCATTCTTGGTGATTGTCTTTTACACTTAGCACGGCACATTAAATGAAAGTGAGCTCTAAACAATATGGGACAACATGGGTTTAAATGTTTATGCACTAAAATTCTTTAAGTCATAAAATTTTGAGAACATAAGAAATATAATTTCATTATTTTAATTAAGGTGATTTTTTCGATCTTTTACTCCTGCTTAAATTTTTTTTATGGACCTTCACATTCGACAAAAGAAGACTATGAATAGGTGCAAACTGTGAAATTTAAAGTTATTAAATTTAATAGGACTAAAAAGATATATCTCCAGTTGATTTAATTACAATAATATTACTCTGTATTTCATGGGCCTCTATATGTACATGACATTACAATTTCTGTAACTTCCAAACTAAATTGACGTCGTAGGTACCTCAGAACCTTGAATCAACGAGATGTCTCGTGTAATTGTAAAGTAAAAATAATTAATACAAAATATTAAGTAATTCCAAAGCATTTGTCAACTCAAGTTAGTTTTAATCTATAAGTTTTCAGTTTTTAAAAATGTTTAGAGCCCACAAAAGATACCATTAATTAGACAGACATATGCTTGAATATGGAGTTTATCCAAAAACTACTCTAATTGAATCAACTTAGTCATATTTTTAAGTTTAAATTTTAATTTAGTTAAGATAATTAAGTTATTTATGATGAGTACTGAAAATTGACATAATTAACCTCTCTATTTGGACTAGTTAGTCCTTGTTTAGTGTGTTTCTGGTATGTTTTAATGGAATTTTGGAGTTTTGAAGGAAAAAAAAAATTAAGAAAATAAGTTAGAAGTGAAGAAAAATGCAGGAAAAGTGCCTGAGATATGTTTTTGGAAACACTGGGTAAAAGTGGGAATCGAGATTGGAGGATCTCTTTGCTTGCCGTCCATATCATATGTTTGATGCAGTACTGTCAGATACAATTTCAAAACTCCTTATTAGAATTGATCTTATCATCTTATCTTCTTATCTCTTATCTCTACATTTAGGGATTTGATTTCATGTGATTATCTTTGTATTTATCTTTTTTATCTTTGTATTTATCTTTTCTTTATCTGTATACCTCAGTTCTTCTATTAATACAAAGGATATACGGGTCTCTTGATACAGATGAGAGAACACAAATTTACTCTCCATATTCCTTTATCCGTCAAGAGGAAAAGCAACAAGAAATTAATTCCTCGACACCACTTCTTCCCGATGCTGCCGCCCTTATTGCCAAACCCCTGTTATTCCCCTTGCCATCCCAGATGCTCCCATTTTTGACTTTCCTTCACCCTTGCCTATTGCTCCTACTATTACGCATTGCACGCCTTCCATCACCCCAGGTGTTCCTCTTCCCACAGAGTCTCCTCCTGATGCTCCACTTCCTCCTACACCACCAGTTGCACGCCCCTCTCGCATTCGCCGCCAGCCCCCTCATCTTGCAGATTATCAATGCTCCACTGCTTCTCATGAGCGTCCTCTCTCTTCGTCTGCCTCCACATTGAAAGGTACTCCTTATCCTCTCCAAAATTATATTTCTACCTCTAATCTCTCTGTTGCACATCGAGCTTTTCTTTCTACTCTTTGTTCCACAGATGAGCCTCGTACATTCTCCCAAGCTATTCTGTCATCACACTGGAAGGAGGCCATGGCCACAGAAATTGAAGCCTTAGAGAGGAATAACACTTGGAGCCTTACTTCTCTGCCAGTCGGTAAGACACCCATTGGTTGTAAATGGGTCTACAAAATCAAGTATCGGTCTGATGGTACCATTGAATGCTATAAAGCCCGCTTGGTTGCCAAAGGCTTCACTCAGATTGAAGGACTCGATTATCATGACACCTTTGCTCCGGTTGCTAAATTGGTCACAGTACGTGCCCTTTTGTCTATTGCTTCTGTTAATCAATGGCCCCTTCATCAGCTTGACGTCAACAATGCTTTCTTGCAAGGTGACCTTGATGAAGAAGTCTACATGATCCTCCCACCTGGATTTTCACGGAAGGGGGAGCAACGTGTTTGTCGATTGAACAAATCAATTTACGGTTTGAAACAGGCTTCTCGTCAATGGTTTGCCAAGTTCTCTTCTACGCTTCTTCAAGCAGGTTTTTCACAATCAAAGTCTGATTATTCATTATTCACTCATCACAAAGGAAGTTGCTCCACCTTTGTTCTGGTATATGTTGATGATATCATCATCACCGGTAATGATGCCTTGGCTATTCAACGCCTCAAGCATTTTCTTGCGAACAACTTCTATATTAAAGATTTGGGTCGTCTTAAATATTTTCTCGGGATTGAAGTAGCCCGTTCTCAACAAGGGATTTTTCTCTCTCAACGGAAATACCTCTTGGATATTTTGAAGGATATCGGTCTTACTGGCGGACGTGTTTCTGACTTTCCTATGGAACAACAGTTACGCCTGTCTCCTGATGATGGAACTTTGCTCCCTGATCCCACCACATATCGCTGCCTAGTGGGCCGGCTTATCTATCTTACGGTTACTCGTCCCGACATCAATTATGCCGTCCATATTCTCAGTCAATTTATGCATTCTCCTCGGACTGCTCACCTGGATGCTACACTTCGTGTTATTCGATACTTGAAGGGTTCCATCACTAAGGGGATCCTTTTGTCTTCCTCAAGCAACCTTCATCTCCAAGGTTTTTGTAATTCAGATTGGGCTGGTTGTCCTTCTACTCGGCGTTCCACCACTGGCCATTGTACCTTCCTCGGTTCCAACATCATCTCTTGGAAGACTAAAAAGCAGAATACTATTTCTCGCTCCCCCGCTGAAGCAGAATATCGCGCAATGGCAACTTTGACTTGTGAACTTCAATGGTTGAAATACCTACTCACCGATCTTGGTATTCCTCATCCATCTCCTATCACTTTATTTTGTGATAATCAAGCTGCCCTGCACATCGCCAACAATCCAGTTTTTCATGAGCGGACGAAACATATTGACCTTGATTGTCATTTTGTTAGAGAGAAACTTCAGTCTGGCCTCTTAGTTCCTCGGCACATTCCTTCTTCTAATCAACTTGCGGACGTCTTCACCAAACCTTTAGGCAAGGACCCTTTTCATACATTGATACGCAAGTTGGGCGTTATCCACATACACGCTCCAACTTGAGGGGGAGTATTAGAATTGATCTTATCATCTTATCTTCTTATCTCTTATCCCTACATTTAGGGATTTGATTTCATGTGATTATCTTTGTATTTATCTTTTCTATCTTTGTATTTATCTTTTCTTTATCTGTGAACACAAATTTACTCTCCATATTCAATTTGACACTCCTTGTTGTTATTCAGCAATTCAAAGCCATGAACAACCAAGAAGCAGGTGACAAGCTTGGATGATGGAGGTATAACAACATTGCAGTTGACAGAGGCAAAACATAAGACTGAATTTGGTTGGCTGGTTTGAGAAATCAACAGATGAACATGTGGGTGATGAATTGGTAGAAGAGGGCAGATTAAACAGAATTAGAGGCAGCAGTACTGTTCTAGAAATCTTTCTTTCACGGGGCTGGGTATTTGCATGGTCTGTTAGCCAAGAAGAAGTCAGGTGTGTGAGGATCATAATGAAGCTAGAAGAATATGAAAAGAAACCAGACTTGCAGCAACGGCATGGAAACTCCATTGGGACGGTGCAGATGAGAAAGAAAACAAAAGAAGGCAGCGGTTTTTTATAAACAGTAACCGAGCATGGGAAGAAAGCAGCAAGAGCAGTCAATTGATGATCATATTTCTTGATTTTAAACAGTTAAAAATCAATGGTCCGGACTCATCAAAATTTAAAAATTAAAATTATATCGCTTGGATCATCGATTGATTGTAAAAAATTATTTACTTTATATTCATATAATCACCTATTAAATGAACTTAAATTTGTGAAATCTATGATTGATTTAATGACATTTCTCATTAGTGCGTCTTGCTAGTGTATCGGACTAATCCAACTCTTAATATTTATTAAGATCCATACACCACTAAATCAATTTTCTATTATGACTTTAAATTTTAAAGAAAGACTCACTATTAAGAGGTTTAAGACCTTAAAAGTCTTCACCTAACAAACTAAAATAATAAAATTTGGCGTCTTGAAGAAACAGGGAAGATACCTAGCACCAAAATAAAATGTTTTGAAAAAACTAAAACATATAAAATGCATAAATGTAAACGGTCCACACTTTCATCGTTCCCTTTAAATATTTAATAACAACAAAAGGTTAACATATGAAGACACTTTCGTCGTGCCCTTTAAATATTTAATAACAACAAAAGGTTAACATATAAACAAAAGAATACAGATGAGGTCAATCTGTATCTTTTAATACAGCAGCGTTTTCTTTTGTTAAAATAAAAAGAAGCACAGGCGATATCCAAAGGCCAATCTGTTGCATTGCCAATTGACTCTCCGGATGAAGTCTACTTAGCTGTTCTCAAGTTTCTTAGCTTGGGACGATGGAGACAAGAAAGAAAGAACAGAGGCTCTTGTGTGAAAAGGACAGCAACAATACAGCAACCAAATGCAGAGTCAGCAAGGCTGAGCAACTTGCAATTGCAAATCAGCCACCACCCACGCCTTTGCTGACTGTATTTATTTTTCAGTAGGTAGGAAGCCTTGAAAACCAATAATCTGCAGCCAGCCGACCTTGTAAGCAACAACAGACCAGAAGAGAAGAAAATCCAGCTGAGAAATCCTGTATCAGCCATGAGCAACAAGAAGCAGCTGTAAGAAAATAACAGCAAGCTCCAATAAGACACCAATCAGCTGTAAGAAAATAACAGCAAGCTCCAATAAGACACCAATCAGCTGTAAGAAAAGGAAATCATTGGTTAAAAATACAGCAGGAATTTCACGCAGCAGCAACCCATTGAGGCAGCCACGAGCTCCGTTCTAAACAGAGAAAAAGAAGAGTTAAGAATACAGCACCAAATTGAAATCGTGGCTGTCCTTGGGGAATTAAAGTAGCAGAAGAAAAAAAATGAATTGAGAAAAGGAAGCTTCAAAGAAGGTTGTTTCAAGATTTGCTGAAATCGTTGGAAGAGAGAGAAGTTGTACCATACGATCGTTCATAGCCAGCAAATACAGAGGCGGTAGCAGAGGAACCATTGGCCGATCAACACCAAGACCAAACAGCAGCCGGAAATTGAAAAATAAGTCATTCGGCCAGCAAGAGAAAGAAAGAACAGCAATAAGAAAAGAAATAAAGAGGACCAAGAGCAGTTCCAAGAAGAATGTAGAGAAACACATGACAAAGAGAATCAGCAAAAAGAAGGAAGAAAGAAAAAATCAAGAAATAAAACTAGCAATCAGCCGGATAATAGTGGAAAAAATCAGACTGATACAGCAGCATAAAGAAGAGGCGGTGGTAAGATAAGCAACATGTGAAAATCAAACAGCTGGTCATTTGATCTTCATACATCGAAAGCATAGCAACCAACTCAGCAACCTTGGCCGACCTATCCCATAGCCATGCGATCTTGGCCATTGAAGTTGCCTCCTTCCTCAAATATTTCAGCCGATTCCAGCCCTCCATTTCATCTTTCCTTCCATAGAATTTTCGATCCTGACCATTGATTCCATCTCCTAACATCTATAAATTGGAGGCTGGTCTCAAGGAAAAATCGAACTTGAATCAAAAGGGCTAAGAGGCTAAGGAGAGGATTAGGAAAAGGAACTCAAAGAGCAAGAAGGGTTGATCAAATTTTACGTTCGGTTTCTAGAGGTTGGTCTTTTTCAATTGCACCTCTCAATCATGGCTTCAAGCTTCGGATGACATTCAACATCTCTAACCTGACAAAGTGACAATATAGAAATTACATTTAATCAAATGAAATAATAACAATCTAATTTTAGAGATAAAATATATTAGATTTTTGGACACTTAAACTACACAAAAATACACTAATTAAACCAAATTAAATAAAATTGAGATACTGGCATTAATAATTCTAAATATAAAATATATTACAATAATAATATAAAATAAACAAATTTCAAGGGATAACTAATCAACTAATCCAATAATAAAAGGTAAAATTATCATTTTTTAGTGCTTATCATAAATATGTACAGAAGTAATTTAGATGTTTTAAATTTTTATTTTTGTTTTTAAAATTCAAAAAATTCTTGAAATTGGTGAACTAGGTTGGTAAATTAATTATTTGCATCTTAATTTTATGTTCTAAATTAAGTTAAGATAATTTATAATTTTTAGATTAATTCCACCATCTTAATTAAAATTAGATCTCTTTAATTGTTAAATTCTATGTTTAGGTATGATTTTTATTTTTAGACCATGTTTTCTATATTCAGAATATTTCTAAGTTAAAATTAAATTTCTTAGATTATAGAAATTTCTTAAACTACATAATTCAATGGTGTGTGATAAGTGCAAAATTATAATATATTTTACTCCTAAACTTATAATTGTTAGTATTATATATGATCTAATTTTATCTAATTGGTGTGTTTTGTGTATTTTTAGGTTGGAGTATTTTCTAAACCCAAAGACAGCCTAATTAGACAGAATTGATGAGTTCTCAACTTAGAGTGATGCTATGAATAATGAAGGATTCCAAGTGGATTGAGTTGGACTATATTGGAAGCTCAAAAGGGAACGCAATGAAGGTTCTCTTAGAAGACAATCAGAAACAGCACAAGACTGAATGTACTCTCTGGTTGCTGCTATTCATGCCTTGATCATTGACACAATGGATCCGGATGACATGTACATAGGTGGCTGCCAAGCATCGCCAATGCTACGTGATGTGAAATTTTAAATTACTCGTAAGTGTACGAAGCGATTTATAGTATAGAGTATGAGTGCGAGGTCGTACCCAAGGAAAATCTACAAAATATGTGTACGAAATAAAAAAAATCGCACTATTTAAAAATGATGTGATTTAAGGAAATAATTTTCTAAAACATTTAGTTATAATCTTAATTTAAAACAATGAATAGTTTTGATGAATTTTTAAGAAAAAGAAAAATAAATCAAAAATAAAATTTTTTACATAATCTACAATGGAATCGGGTCAAGCATTTGAAGTACCATGTTATCCGATTTAAAAACAAAAACATGGCCTAGACTATGAAATATTCTGGAATTATTAAACATAATTCAAGTTTCTTATTTAATAAAATTCTAATTAAAATAATAATTAAATCGGGATATTTCAAATCAAGCCTTAGGGTTGAGCGGGTTTTAAACTTTTGTTTCCCCAATTCTAAAACAACCGTTCTTGATAAGAACTTTAGACTGGAGACGGCAAGTCCCACTGATCCTAAAAGGGGTTCCACTTTTCATTGAAAAATCCTCAAATTAATTTGTTTCATGAAGTTCTTAAAAAGAATTAAAATTAAATTGAAAACCATCATTATTTAATATTTAACAATTGGGAATAGCATACATCTAAACAAACCGCCATGAATTTTATTTAAAAATTCAGAAATGAATTACAATTCTTTTGGACTTTAAATAAAAAAATAAAATAAAATAACTTATAAGAAATTATTTATTTTTCTCCTGTCTTTTGTCGTTCAACTTCAGCCTTCAATGTCTTGCCCGGTTCAATCTTCAATGGACCCAAAGCCATCAATTTATAGGAGTGAGAAGAGATGAGATAAGGGACCCTTCAAATTCAACTAAGATAAGGGATCCATTCAAATTCAAAATTTCTCTCTGTGGAGATCGGTTAACTCCTTTATCTCCTTATCTCTGTTCCTCCTTATCCCTCTCTTTCTTATCTTTTTTTCTTATATCTCCTTCGGTTCAAACTTTTTTATCTTTATCCCTGTCTTTTATTCAAACCCATTATCTTTTATCCAAATCAACTGTCTTTTTCAAACGCCGAATTTTGCAGATAAGACATCATCATTCAAACAAAATTCACTGGTCCCGCTTGATCTTTTGGACTTGGATCCTATACTTGGACTTTTATCTGGCCTGGAATATTGGTGGACTTTGGCTCATTGACTTCGAATTGCAGACTTTGTCTTCAAGCTTCAGATTTGAACAGTGGGTCCATTTGTGTGTTTATAAATTTCTACCAGCTTTACAATGTAACATAGTCTAAAAAATATTATTATAATTCAAACTCTCATATCCGGATTTTGAATTATAATAATTTACAATAATTCCAAATCAAATTAGGTGGTAAAAATTATAAACTTTCCAAAAATAGGACTATGACCCACTTTTCTCCATTTTAATTCATTTTTCTTTTATTCTCACAAATACACTGCAAAACTTAAAAACTCTATTAAACGCATCTAATATTCACAAATCAAAAGCTAACTAATCCAAAATTAAAGGGTAAAATGGTAATTTTCAGTGCTCAACACTACGTTACTGTCAAAACATGAGAAGGGACATCAAGTGATGGAAGAGGAAAAGATGATAGACAAGATGAAATTAGAGGTGTTGCAATGAAGGACCCCACATGGTTCTTGTTCCATTTCCAATGACCGAAAGAACGGTGGAAAAGAAAGAAGATTAAGAAGAGAATCTGCAGCAAGCCTCAGCAGATAGTGCACCCTAGAAGCAGCTAGAAAAAGATAAGGTGTGCTAATCTTGTAAAATAAAAACTGTTGGGGATTTTTTTTTTTTTTTTGAAATTGTTTATATATTAATAGAAAGAAACATCAGATGTGCAAATGCAGAAAAGAAAATAAGTAAAGTTGAGAGAAAAACTCCCACTGCTACAATAAAAGAGAACTAAAGAAGATTACAATAAATCAGCACATTCCTTCCAAGTACGTAAAATGTCAGACATAGATATATTATGGAATTCCAGAAGAGAGACAGCCCAAGAAACACACATAGTGAGGCTACGACTTGCAACCATACCAATTGATTCAACTGTGCATTTGAACGATCTCTTATTACGTTCTCACCATATGCTCCAAAGAGTAGCAAATAAAGAGAGCTGCCAAAAAGATGAACACTTAGGAGAAACAGAGATAACTGTTGGGGAATTGGCAACCGACGTGTGTACAAAGAATGACCCACACGATTCAAGTTTGATTGTACACGGCTGTGAGATTAAGATCATTGAGACTGCTACAATTTTAGAAAGGAAAAATAAGATGAGAATAGAGGAAGGTGGCTGCGGCTTAATAAAGTCAGGGGTTTTTAACGGCCGAATAAAAATGATCGATATGATTAATATCGGTATTTAAAAAAAAAAAATCAAAACAGTAATGGATCTGCGTCAAAATATCAGCCGATATTAGCCGAATTTACATTTTCAATTTTTTTTTTTTTAAAAAAGTTTCTTTTTTGGTTTTTTTATATTTTTTAATTTAGAAAAAATAAAAATAATAAAATAATACCAATATTTAAAAAAAAAAAAAAGGAGAGAGAATCATCGGTTTGGGCGTTTTTTTCACCCCTGATTAAAGTAATAAGGGAAGGAATAAAAAAAATATAGAAAGGTGAGGAGAGATAGAAGGGACGATGGCTGCTAAAGAAAAAATTAGAAGGGCTGGGCTCGAATGGAACGGATGACTTGGCCGAGAAGAGAAGAATATCAGAGACAGGAAGGGTCGGCCAACACAGTAGGAAAATTTGGATGTTAGAAGGGGTCCCATTTGGTGATAAAACTTTAGCAACCCACGCTCTTTATACAGAGGGGTCTGTTGCACAAGTTGTGCAGCACAACCGAGGACAGACGGGCCGTGATAGAGGGTTCGGAGCTCGGGATCGATCGGGTTTTATGTTTTTCATCTTTTTTTACTTTTAATTTCATAATGGGTTAATTTTTTGTACCGAAGTTGAGGAGGAAACTCTATTAATAAAATAATATTTATTTATTTATTTATTTAATTCTTGAATATGTGTGTTTGATTTTTTATGATTTTGGCTCCATCAAATTAATAGATGTTAATTATTTTTACCATATGCCATGTATTTTTTGTTATTAATATTAATATCTAATTAATTAATGCTTGGTATTTAATTTAAAAGTAAAACCTTTGATTCATTGTTTTCTTTTATTTTCATTTAAATATATTGGATGCTTAGATTTATCTCTTTGATCCATTGTCTTTGGAATTAAGATTAGATACATTGAATACTTAGAAATTACATTTTTAAGTGAAGAAAAATCAATTTTTGAACACCATAGTAACGTGTTCGAATATTTAAATCTTTAAAAAATAGGAATTAATAAATAAATAATTATAAGATTATGGATTTATTAGTGGTGGAATCTAATGCCTTAGTAATTCCTCTCACTTGATTTAATCTCAATTTTTAATTGTTTTAATTAATTTTACAATTTCAATTCAATTATTCTCCTGAAAAATTGTTAACTTGGTTAAGGTTAAAATATTAGGCTTTTTAATTTTTTTTTTCGTTCATTCTAAAATCAAGTCCACATAGGTTCAACCTCACACTTGCATATCTATATACTCCAATTTAATTCGTGCATTTGCGAGTAAATATAAATTTAAAATTTTCACAACAGTGTGTTTTTATAGATATATTTTCCAAAGTTTCGATAGATTCGACCTCGCACTCTAACTACTATACTATGAATGATCCGTGCATTTGCGAGTATAATTTTAAAACACAACACTTTATATGATAGGCTTAAAAATAAACAATTCTCAAAAAGGTTATTCAGGATGACTCCTACTTTATATTAATCAAAGGCCGAATCATGTCACAAATATCATTTTCAAGATATTATCAGCTATTGATAATATTGAAATATTTTTAAATTTTGAAGTATTATCTAGACATTATCGAAAAATCTTGCAAAAAATATAATATTTAAAATAATAAATATAAGTAGTAGAATATAAATAAAAATAAATTTTAAAATTGATGTGAAAAATAGATTTAGTCTAACCAATAATAAATTTATGATTAAAGTAAAATATGCTATAAGAAATAAATTACCTTTGATAATTATCTTAAAAAAAAAATATATATATATATATATATATATATATAATTCATCATCAAACATTACTTGAACTATAATATATCATCTAATGTCACATTTCTTCAAACGATTAGTGAGCCTTTGGAATGACTTGAGACAAATCAGTGACAGTTGCAGTTAGTGCCATTGAGCTCTGAACTTCTCTATGAGGTCATTAAAATTTCTAATCAATCCCATAGGAAGAGTAGCGAACTATTTCTGTGCGTCACCTTTGGAATAGGCAGATCAGAATAGCCGATTTAGGAATTCAACTGCTTTATTGCAGAAATTTCTAAGATGCAGTTGCGGATTCGTTAGTGCCATCATATTTGAAGAACTTTGGCATGCGATATTCAATGGCAGAACGGCATGAGGAGAATCAAGAAATGTTTTTTTCTCTCTCCCCTGCGATCTCGAGAAAGGAAGCAGTGCCATTTCCTTCCATGCAGGAAGATTAAGGAATGAGAGGATATACCAGACAGAGACGTTGGGCAGACTGAAATTGGGTGAGATGAAGCATGCCCGGATTGTAATGTTGCCAATGTTGTTTCTTTTTCCCACTTTTTAGGCTGGGCAAGTAAGGAAACGCCTTGCTGATCTTGGCTTGTAATTAAGCAAAAAAGTTAGTGAGAAACAATCTACATAATCTCTGTGTTTGAGTATTGCGATTCAAATTCTTACAAGTGAAACGTGTCCAGAACAGCTAGCTATTTATGAATAAAATTTGTTATTATTCTGAAAAGGTAATTAATTACCGTCTTATCAATCCAAGTAATATGGCTACCTGTGAAGTGCTAGCGTGGTAAAGGATAAAGTGAACTAATGGAGCCAATGTCCTCTTCTTCCCTTCCCTGCCTGCTTGTCCTTTGAATTGCATCCTCAACTCCCAGGTTGCTTGTCCTCTGAATTTCATCCTCAATTCCCTGGCATTGCTTCAATTCTGCTACTACTCTGTTCATGGTCGGCCTTTCACTCGATCTTGGCCGTGTGCATGAAATTGCAATCTCTATAGCGTTGGAAATAACATTTATATCGTAGTCTTCTTTCATCCTTGGATCAACCAAACATCTCATGTCCCCTTGTGCAACAAAAGGACTCACCCACTGAATTATGCTCATAGAATCCGAGTCGGAGCTTCGGATTATTGCAGGTTTCCCAGTGATAAGCTGTAAGAGAACGACCCCGAAGCCATAAACATCGCTTTTCTGAGTTAATTTGTTGGAAATGCAGTACCTACATAACGAAGACAAAAAAAATATACTTACAATAGATAGTTTTAGGTAGTTCAATGTTGGGCCGAAATGTAATTTGTCACCCTCAAATAATGATACTTACTTGAGAATAGAGAGTGACGGAAATATGGATAATAGCTTCAAGTATGAAGATAGAGATGAGTTATGAATTTAGAAACATACTCGGGGTCAAGATAACCACGTGTTCCTTTGACTCCGGTAGACATGTGAGTCATATCGTCTCCATCGAAAGACTTGGACAAACCGAAGTCCGCTATTTTGGCCTCAAAATTCTCATTCAGAAGGATGTTAGCCGTTTTCACATCTCTATGAATTATGGGTGGCCTGCAACAATAGTGCAAATATTCCAATCCTACAACTCAATTTAGTGATCCACGTGTCAATACAAGAGGAGATAAAGTTCTATGGAATTGAGTATGAATGAGTTGAACTGGGTTTTGCTTGAGTTCGACCTGAATGCTTGGTAAGACTAGCCAAACTAAAATAAGGCTACCTTATGCCTGGTATAAACTTTTGCCAAACCAAGTTCTAACCTAACCCATTAACCACAAGCATAGCCCATCAATCAAAGCAAGCTCAGGTCGAGCTTGACCTAGGTTTGACTTTTGGGCTTAATTTTGTTAAAAGAATTAAGGATACCACTATCCATTTTTAACTCTCTTGGTAATCCAGATCAAGCATGAGATTAACTCAAGCTAAGATTGAAACTTCAAACACTATAAATACATTTGTATATGCACGTACCTATGCATGCATTTGAACTTTGGCTTGTGGATCTTACAATAGAGCTAATGGATTCAATTCCCCTATCACATTCACCTACCTTGATGAATTGCATCTGTGTTCAATTTAACACCGATTTGACTCTTAAAGCCAATTGATTTAACTCGATAAATTTTATCATTTAATAAATATGAAAATTTAAGGGTCTTAAAAAGATGACTTATCTTATCCAATCAAGATAAAATTTTATATACATTATATACGAGAAAAAACATTTCTAACACACACATCTATGTGGGCCTAAATAACACCCTTCGGTCGTTCTCCCGGATGTTTCATGAGACCTAGTTCTTAAGGGACTTTTGTGAGAATGACCAGAGAGTGCCACCTAAGCCTACGTGGATGTGTGAGTTTGAAAAGTCTTAATTTTTATATAATATGTATAAAATTTTATCTTGATTAGATAAAAGAAGTCATACTTTTTAAGGTCTTCAAATTTTTACATTTATCTATTGGTGGAAAATCATCGAGTTAGCTTAAAAAGTTAAATTGAATACAAGTACACTTCAAGGGAAGGAGGTAGGTAGGTGTGAGGAGGTTATTAGATTCATTAGATCTAATGTGAACTCCACAAACCAAAGTTTTCATGAAATTCTCCCAAAAATTATTCTTACATATACCAAGTGAGTTGAGCTTGAGTTTAAACATAAATGATCTTTGGAAATAGGTCGAGAGGTTCAGATGGTAAGATGTAGCTTGAGCTTGAGATGTTTAGTCAAGAGCTGAATTTCTCAAATCTGAGTGAACTTGCTTGAATTAATCAAGTGGAATCGGCAGAGAGAACTAGCTTGACTTCTAAACCATGGAGCTAACTTTCTAACTCTTTCCCTCATACCTTGAGCAACATCCAATGCTATCTGTAGCCGGTTGTTCCAACATAACATTTTCTCGTTGCTACATTCTGTAATAATTCATGCAAGGACAGAAAATGATGTCAAATTCAAAACTAAAAATTATTAATTATAATTTTATTTTAAGAGCTTATTTTATCACGTGAGATCTAAAAAGGTTTCTTTCAATCATCATAACTTACTGTACTATTCAATTTCCATAAAATATGTCATATATGAGTGCCATCTAAAAGAACTTTATTTGAAATTCAAACGCAGTTAAATGTTCATGTACTTAATTTAGGGTGTAAATAAAAAATCCTTCGAGGTCCAATAAAAAACATTGTTGTTGATATTTTATGGGGTGAACAATACCTAAGTACATCTTAATAGATAAGTGGGCCAAAATATGGCACGTGACTCTCGGCCTGAAAAAAGTTCTGAAACAGGACATTTATTAACAAAGGAAATTTGTACATTTATAAGATGGTGATTCTCAAGTAGTGTCACTGCTTAAGATGCTAAGACTTTTTAAAATGAGGCCCTGTCATGTGTATTATATTATTTATACATTAATACCTGAGAGATGCTTGCCAAGGTTTCCTTCCGACATGTAAGTGAAGATAAGAGCCATGTTATTCTCATCATCGCAATACCCGGCAAATGGAACCAAGTTCTTATGGTGAACTCTCATTAGAAGGTAGGCCTGCAATACCAACATGAGAACTACTCAGCAAAGTTTATTGGATTAGGATATTAGTAATTGAAGTACTTATTTATAAATATATATAAAAGAAAAAAAGAAAGACATAATAGATAGAAAACTGATTGAATATATAATTTATGATGTGTTTAAATAGAGTAATGAAACTTTATAAAATTTTAACATTTGATGATAATATTGCGGTTAAAGATTTCTTGACATTTTATTCTACGAAAAAAAGAAGAAACCATCATGTTTTTAGAGAAAACCCTTTGTTTGAATCGTCACTGTATGTATCCATGGAAATCAAATAAAACACAGGATAGTGCTTCACAATGCTTTGAAATCTGACCCAAAACACAGGATATTAGTCTCACCTCATTCTGAAATTCATTGGACCCTTCATGGGAATGAGTGAAGGACTTGACTAATTGAAGAGAGAGCATTTTAACAGCAACTTGAGTGCCGTCTTCCAATTGGCCATGGTAAACGGTCCCAAACCCTCCTTTCCCAATGGGCCTTTGAAAGTTGTTCGTCATCCTCAACACTTCTGAATATGTAAATTGTTTATTCTCTGAATCCAAATATCCTTTTTTCTTTCTTCTCTTCACAATGAGATCTGCATAAAATTTCCCTGAAATATATTACTTTATCCCACATCCTAGTCGATCAACAAACTTAATATCCACATCTGGTGGGCCCTATCACTGGCCCTAGATGGGATAAGGCTTCAATTTGATGATGATGACAACTCTATCACCTACCTTTTTTTCTACCTGGCCAAATCCATAACATAGTCAATGCTATTAACAAGATCATTGCAAAAGCGATAGGTACGAGAATAGCAACGACAACTTTCTTTTTGTTGCTATTGCTACTGCATGAATCTGACAAACAAAGATTTGGAATGCCATCCATGCTGCCATTGAAAGGTTATACATATAGAAAGCAACGAAGAGAAATTAGAAAATTGGAAAAAAAGAATATACATGAAGTCAAATCTGCAATTTGCCGCAAAGCGCACCTCAACGTAAGTGATCCATTCTTTATTCTTCGCAGTAGAAGTGGAGGAAGGGTTTTGCTTAGATTGTTTCCAGTTAGGTTCCTGCAGAGACATGCATTCCCATTTATAGAGCTTATTGTAGAGCAGGCTGTGTGATTGGATGATAAGTGAGAAACCATTAAAGTAAGTAAATTATTGGCCAATTTGGATGCTACGTAAGAGAAGGGAGCATTCAAGTATTCATGTAAATCGTGTGACTCATGTAGATGTGAAGTATTATAAATGGTGTGACTAGAATCCCAAGCAATAATATGTTGGCTGTGTGATTGGATGATGAGTGAGAAACCATTAAAGTAAGTAAATTATTGGCCAATTTGGATGCTACGTAAGAGAAGGGAGCATTCAAGTATTCATGTAAATCGTGTGACTCGTGTAGATGTGAAGTGTTACAAATAGTGTGACTCGAATCCTTATCTTTTTAGTTAAATACAAGCAATAATATGTTGGATTTATGACTTAAAGCTTTATTGGGCCTGAGTTGTCTGATGGGCCTAGGCCCAGGCCCAATGGGCCCAATCTGTTGTAAGCTACATTATTTAAGTTCTCTTTGTCTTAGGATTTCTTTGGTGAAGCTTAAGGAGGCCATCCTATGAGGAATGAGAGTGTGGTGAAGAAAATAGAGAGAGGGACGAGGGAAGATACTGAGAGATTTGGGTTAAGGATTCCTGAGTGGCATTGCCATAAATCTTGTATCTTATATTTCTTCTTTATAGATAAGATTTACACTCTCCTGTAGACGTAGGCCAAGGTTGGGCCGAATCACGTATATCCCGTGTTCTTTGTGTTTTTGCCTGTGTGTGTGCTTGATCTGTGTTTTAATAGTGAATGTGCGTTGGGTCTAATCTCCAACTATTGATATCAGAGCAAGGTTTTGGATTCGGACCGGAAAAATCCCAGATCTGAGAGAGAGGACAGTCGGCATCCAGATATGGAGATTTTCAGATCGGTGGGCAGCAGCCAGCAGAGGCATGGCCAGCGGCGATCGGCGGCGAGAGACAGATCTGAATAGTGAGATCTGTGGCGCAACAACAAGAGGTGGCGACGCATGCAGCGACGCACGGACGAGATGCAGTGCACCAGGAGAGGCGTGGCCAACAGATCTCAGCAAAGAGGCTCAGCCAGAGGAAGCTGCAATCGCAGTACAAAATGTGAGATCTGAGGAACAGCGGCGACAAGAGTGCCGAGCGCTGTTTCATATCTGCGGGCGGAGGCCTGCAGACGCCGGAGAAGCAGGAAGAGGCGGATCTGGCAGCCGTGGTGACTTTAGATCTGAGGGGAACAGAAAGAAGAGACCCAGATCTGAGATCGGGAGGAGAAGAGAGATTGGCAGCAGCAAGATCCAAAGGGCAGGTTGTGCATGATGGCTGCGGCGGCGGCTAGCAGGTAGCAGTGCAGGTGGAGAGGTCGGCCGATCTGAAGCAAATCTGAGATAGAGAAAGATATGAGGGAAGGTGAACTCCACTGCCTGATGCTCAGATCTGAGATTTGAAAAGACTGGCTAGAGGTCAATCGAGCAAAAGCAGCCAGATCTGAGCCAGAGGTTCAGATTTGCGCTGTGAGACGAACATAAGGAGTTGCTGGCTGCGGCGGCGGCCAGCAGTGATTGTGTAACACCTCGGATTTTCAGTTAATTATTTTGTATGAAAATAATACATTTAATTTGTGGACATTAGTTGTAGATCTTAAATTGGGTAAAGAGTTGGGTCATTGGCCCAATTAAGACCCAACGGTTTTGGAATTGTTTCCAATAAAAATTAAATGGAGTTGAATTTAATTTGGTATTGCAATATTATATAAATAAGGAAGGAGATAATATTGCATGGCCGTGTATAGAGGGAATTTGGATTAATGATCATGGCCGTGTATATGAGATAATTAATTCATAATATGCGCATGGAATGGAATCTAAGAAAGGATACATGGTTGCATGAAGAGATATGAATATCTTTGAGATATGCACATGAGGTGTTGGAGTGATACTAGGAATTACTAAATAAGAAAGAAAGGGTTTGGCACTTTCTATTTGAGACACAAGGAAGGGGCGCATGACAATTGCCATCTTAGCACTTACTAAGATGAGAAAGACGCCTAGAAGTATTGGATTTATAATGGGCAAGTGGTGAATGCGCCTACAACAAGGATAGAAATTATTGTTTTGGGTGTTACACAGCATTAGCAATGGCTAATTTAAAGGGGCATGGCACATACTAAGTTGGGACCAATTGGAGTTTTATAAGACAAATGAGAGGCACACGGCATTCATGAATCAATAAGAGAAGGGCAGCAAGGGATACACGGCATAGGGAATGATCTATCTTAGCACCTTCTAAGATAGGATTAAAGGGAAGGTTCAATGAAAGAAAGCAAAGAGGGGCGCAAATCATTGTCTAAATATAGAACCAAGTGGGATTTCTATAAAACAAGGGTAGTGCACATGGCATTACATTCTCTCTCTCTTTCAAGACTCAATCACGCCAAGAACAAAGAGAGGTAGCAGCAAAAAAAGTGTATGGCCGAACCCCATGGAAGAAGATTGAAGGATGAATATGATAATTATAATGGAAAGAATGGACCATAGGGTTCGGCCATGGTGTATGGCCGAACCCCATGGAAAAGCATGGTTTAATTATGGAAGCATGGATGCTAAACTTGGAAAGTGTCCAATTATGGAAGCATGGATGCTAAACTTGGAAAGTGTCCAATTATGGAAGCATGGATGCTAAACTTGGAAAGTGTCCAATTATGGAAGCATGGATGCTAATTTTGAAAACTATTTATTTATGGAAAGAACTTGGAATTATGGATCCAAGAATAGAAAATGATAAATTTAGAAAGTTTCCATTTTAGGGACTTTCTAAGTATGGAAGTTGATTGCTAAATTAGAAAGCTTTTATTTATGGAAGTTGTATATTGAATTTAGAAAGTTTCTATTTATAGACTTTCTAATTATGGACCTAAGATGATGAACCAACTAAGGGATCATATGGATTTAAATAAAGGAAGGTCATTGGTTATTCGTATAGAAGATTGGAGGATAAAAAATTATAGAATTATGGGTCATGTATGGACATAATATTTTATATGAATGGTAGACCAATTGGATATGCAAATATATGCTTAGGGAGTATATTATTGGTTTTTGCTTAGGTTGTTGGACCTAAGATTATAATCTTTTAAATGGAATTAAGATATCATAGGGTTCGGCCAAGGTATGTGGCCGAACCCCATGAATCATGTTAAATGGATTTTATGAACTATTGTATAGATTGGTTATGGAATTAACCTAGTGATTGATTAAATATTAAATGAAAGGTACAAATTTATTATTATCAATTATGATATGGGATTATGATAGCCATGGATAGCATTTTGGTAATTAGGTGAAAATAAGGGACCATGGGTTCGGCCATGGTGTATGGCCGAACCCCATGGGGAAAGTTTGCTAGACTTAGATATTTAAGATCTATATATTTGGATCTAAACATGGGTGGATAAATGAAGGTGACTAACCATGGAAGGAGTAATGGCATTATTGTAATATTTGAATTAATGGACCATGGGTTCGGCCATGGTCTGGGGCCGAACCCCATGGGAATTGTTTGGTGGACCTAGGGTTATGCTTTTGGGGTTAAAATAAATGGAATATTAACTAAGGTTTAGACCAATGGCATTTTGGTAATTAATAGAATAAATGAACAAAAAGGGTGAGACTCGGCCATGGTTTATGGCCGAACCCCACAAGTTTGGTTAATGGACTTTAAATGTTGTAAATCAAGTGGGACTTGGTTTTGATTTATTATTATATTATAAGATAACGAGATCTCGCAAGCGGTGCACGATCGGTGATCAATTCTTTGACGAAAGACGCAAGCACACGTTAACGGTCTTTGGTAGGATTCCACCTCTTTGAAACCATGGGTTTATGTACATTGTTTTTATCTTGATTTAATGAATTTATTTTGCAAAGGATATGTTTCAAATGGTGATTTTATATGCTATGTTTATTTGATAAAATAGCATGTGTTTTAAATATGAGCTTTTATATGCTATGATTTTTGTATAATTGCATAGCATGTGGTATTTGCATCTCATGCATAGCATGGGAGGGATGACAGGTAACCGGAGACCTACACTCCATCGGGGCGTCCGTAAAACACTCGTGGGGGGATACCTTGATGATGAGAATCCCATCAAGAAGATACTATGTATGAATACCTTGATGATGAGAATTCCATCAAGAGGATACTATGTATGAAGACCCTGGTGATGAGCATTCCATCAGGGGATACCTTGATGATGAGAATTCCATCAAGAGGATACTAAGTAACCGGAGCCCACACTCCGTCGGAATGTCCATAAGGCAACTGTGGGGAATACCTTGATGAGGAGAATTCCATCAAGAGAGAAGACCTTGGTGACAAGCATTCCACCAAGAAGATACTTTGATGAGGAGAATTCCATCAAAAGTATAACCTATGTTTTGTGATGGGTAGGACTCATTGCATATGATAGCATGCCATGGCATTGAATCGGCATGATTATGATCTTTATTATCATGCAAGGTTTCTGGTTTTATCCGTATGATTAAATCTCTATTATCATACACTGTTTTGGATACAAGGTTTTGAAAGTATGAAATGATTTATTATAACTGGTTTTGATATATATATTATATCTAGATTGTTGGTACTAACCAATGTGTTAACCCTAATTGGAATACCTACTGGGCGCGTTGTACTAACACCCTACTTCTACCCTTTAGTGGATGATGCAGGAAACGAGGAAAACGCTAAACGCGGAAAGGGACAAGCATAGGAGATCGGAACGCTTTTAGTTTATATTTTGTTTAAGATACTCATGGGCTTATATTTTGAGTATCTAGAATTCAGATTGTAATAACTTAGATGAATTTGCTATGGTCGGATGTTTTATTGGATAATTATGATATGATAATGATGATTAAGGTTTTCACGTACTTTGCTATCTGAATGGAATAGAACTGTGTTCTATTATGTTTCCGCATGTTATGATTTTTATTCCGCATGTTTATGTTGTTATGTGTAAACTATTTTTCATGGACTACGTCCATGCACACATAGGGTTGGTCAGTTAAGGGTCGGACTTAACTCTCGTCGTGACGTCCCGCGCTCTATCACTCTACTCTGTTATAAAAAAAAAATAGACTTTGAATTTACGGGAAGAAGCCAGTGAAAAAGGGCGGGGCGTTACAGATTGGCTGCAGGTAGAGACCAAGGAACGGCAGCAGGGCGTCCCCAAATCCAGATTGCCATCGTGAGCAGGCTGCGCATGGTAGCTGCAGTCGCACGACAACCATAAGTGGATTGAAGGGAACTCCTCGCGGCTGGTAGCGAGCGGCGACTAAGGTAGCGACAACTATGCCGATTTGTTAAAAAAAGGGTTTCTGAGAGAATCGTTCAGATCTGGAAACAAAGAACCAGATCGGGGCTGTGAGAGACGGCGGATATCTCAACGAGGAGGCTGTTGGGTTTCTCGACCCAGCAATTGCAGCGGCAAATAGCGGAAACCTTGTCGTGCGCAGATCAGAGGCGATTGCAAGAGAAGAAGGTGGAGCAGATCTCTGCTAGATCTGTCCCTTCTCGCGGCAGGCAGGTGCGCAGGCAGCACCAAGATGCCGCCAGACTGCAGCGACGCGCCAGAGGCGATGAGTGCCAGACATGCCGGAGGCGACAAGCACCAGAGAGAGGCTGGTGAGCTGTGGCAGCAAGGGGCTGCAACAGCCTGAACATGCGGCGGCCATCAGAGGCGCTTAAGCACAAGCACACAGGCAGAGTCCACTCGGTTGGGGTGAATCGAGTGGAAAAGGATTAAAAAAAGAAGAAGAAGTTTTGGTGGTCTGGAGGACGACCATTTCTGGTGCACCCGCTAGACCACTTTTTTCGGCTGATCACCTGAGGGACTACAGATTGGGGTAGTCTTGCAAGACTATAATATGCTTGTATGGTGATTAGTAGGACTACAATTTTCGAGTGACCCCGCAGGACCACAGATTTAGATACTCCTTCAGTAGGAAAAATCAACGGTCAGGATTAATTTGCAGTTCCTGGAGTCATCGAGACTCGGAATTGAGATCTGTCTTCTCCTGTTAGACCGCAGCGAAGAGATCTACGCGGTGACCGGTGTGGATTTGGAAAAGGAGAGGAAAAATTTAGAGGAGTCGGGAGTGGTCAACGGCGGTGCAAACGAATTGGGCAGTAATGCTCAAGGTGGAGCCATTGGGTGCAGAGTTGCAGAGGCAATAGGGATCTTGACAGCTATGGTTCGAGGTAGAGCCTATTTGGTACGGAGTTGCAGATGCAACACAGGGAATCGGGCAAGAATGCTCGAAGTGGAGCCCGGTTGGGCTAATCAGTCTTACTCAAGACTGGAGGAGCATCCCAAGGTATGAGATGGGAGTCTTACAGAAGATGAGGAACTGGAGGTGCTACACAACAGGTGGAGGTGTCATAATCTGAGGGCAACAGTCTTCATGGTGTCTGGCTTTTTCGCCAATGTGGAGTTTGTTGGATTTATGGATCAAAGCCTTGTTGGGCCTGAGTTGCCTGATGGGCCTAGACTCATGCCTAGGCCTTGTTTGTTGTAAGACACTATATAATGTCTCTTTCTATAAGGTTTATTTGGCTGGTGTAGTTTCTCTTGGGGAGAAACAGAGAGGAGAGTGACTGAGAGGAAGGGTGGGTAGGATTGTTAATCTTTGTAACATGTATTGGGTATTCTTCCTCTTAGTGGAATCTTAGCACATCCCGTGGATGTAGGCAACATTGCCGAACCACGTATATTATATGTTCTTTGTGTTCTTGCTTGGTGTGTGTCAGATCTGTGGTTTTAATGGTGAATGTGGGTTGGGTCTAATATCCAACATAATAATATACCCATATTCTATATTGTAAAGTAGTGACTGGAGAAGGTTGTTGGTTTAAATTGTTAGGCATTGTGGAGCCTGATCATTAGAGATGTACTCTTGAGCTAATCACTACTTTGTTGGTTGCAAGCGGACAAATAGAGATTTCTCCATGGCTTAAAGAAGAATAACAAGAAGAGAACTTGGCCCAAGTTTTGTCACCTAAAAAACTACAAACATGAGACCTAAAGTTCCCTGCAAAATTTACGTTCTCCAAATTCATTTTTCCACATCCAAAAACAGTAAAATAGCCAAACACTTAGCAAGGAAAGATCACTTTTCATTTGCCCACATATCAATCTTCTCATAATAAGATAAACTACAAAGAAACTGGGCTACAACTTACAACAGCTTCAGGGATGGCAAGCCTCCAAGAAATTCAGGTACTGTCCCAGTCAAGTTATTGCCCGATAGATCTCTAGATTTGAAATATACATATATACATTGCATTAATAGGTCTGAAGATATTAAAGAAATGGTCAGTAGGATAACACAGTGGTTAAACACACTTACATGGACTGGATCAAAGTGAAATTGGCTAGAGAGTAAGAGATTTCACCATTCAATCCACTGGAAGATAGATTCCTTTGAAAGAGAAGTTCCATCCATCAAATTAAGTAATAATGACTATGCTTTTGAGTTTTGAGGTAGGTCATTTTGAGAAACTCACAGTGATGTGATTCTTGGAGCTCTGGGATCAACATAGCCGCAAGTCAAGCCCTCCCAAGTGTATTTCTTTGGAAGGCAGGGATCACCCATCCAGTCTTTCTTCACATGATAAGCATCTTTGATCTCCCCGATAGCATTTGCTGGTTTGCACAAAAACGTATGGCATGAAAAATAGTTCAAAATAAATTACTTACCATTCCATGGTTGTCTGTCTACTGATTAACATTTTGGTCGATTTCTTGATGAGAGATAAACATGCTAGGTTTTTTCCGTCTATTATTGTTGTTGAAGTTACTTGCACAAACTGATGTAGCACGGGTCGCTCACCAGTGAGGCCACCGACGATCCTGAGTAAGAAATTGCACGAGCAGAAGAGTTTTTTTTTTTTTTTTTTCTTTCTTATTTTGTTTGCTTTTCTTTTTATTTAGTTTCTATTTTAGTTATCCTTTCCTAATGTAATTAGGACTCATGTTGTATAAAGCCTGCTAGAGGCGTGCATGTAACTCATTCAACAGATTATCAATGAAACTTAAAACGAGAATTTCGCTCAAACCATTTTAGGGGTGGATTCATGTTCCATCCTTATGCAAATTGGGTAGGATAAGACACCTACTCAATCGTTTGAGCAGAACCACTGTCACAATCTGATATTTTGGTTGCATAAATCAAAACTCACGTGGTTTAATGCAACCCGTGATCTTATCAATAAAACAGAACTTAATTAACCAATGGATTAATTGGCCACTAACTACGACCTTAGGAAGACCAGTAATGAATCTGAGAATGGTGATTTTCACTGTTGACTATTATTTGCTTCGCAACTAGTTGTGTGTCCTATGATATTATGGCTGGAGCTTGAGAGTCGTTTGATGCAGTGTGTAGGATTGGATAATCGATAAGATGGATTCAAATTGATTAAATAGAGCTAATTAAATGGAATTGATGGAATTAATGGGTCTAAATGGGATTAGGTGGGATTTGGATGGAGTTAAATAGAATTAAAGGGATAATAATATTGGACGGTCAATATGGTCATAGCTGATGGTTTATGATGGTGGAAATTGGATTTAAATGGGATCAAAGGTGCGAACGGAAATCAATTGGGTCGGTCAAACCTTGGTGGGGTGAATTAAAGAAAGGGGTAATGGGTATTAATGAATGGTGTTGGGGAAATAATAGGAATGGGTGTGATGGACTTTAACGGGGTTAATAGCAATGGAGGGTTAACGTTGGGTTGTGAAGAGAGGAAGATGGCAGGTGGGTTGGAACCAGAATGGAGGTAGACGAAGGATGAGTGTTAGCAGGTCGTGGCGTCGATTGTAGATGGGTAGTGGCTGACTGGCAAGCAGATCTAGCGCAAAGGTCTGAGAGACGAAGGAAGCTCGTCTACAGCAGAGATGAGAGAAACTCCGGGAAACGCTTTCAAACGCCGTTGCAGCAAACAACCCACAGAGGTAAAGAAGAACACCGTCGATCTCTGTCGGCTGGGAAGGAAACTCGAATCCACGATTGAGAACCAGAATCCACCGAGAAAGAAGAAGATAAACAGGGAAGAACCCAATCAAAAATTCATATTCAATAATCTATATCGAATACATCCCAAACATGGGTTTACATACAAATTGAAAATCAAGAAAGGAAAGAAAGTAAAGAAAGGAAGATTAAGAAAAAGAGAAACAAAATCCTATTGATGAAAATGTTCCAATTGTCGGTGCTATGCTGGGTTTCCCGACGGATTCGTCGATGACTCTGCTGGCTACGTGTTACATGTGCTAAATGATCGATTGAGACTTATATTTCGATCAGTGCTAGTTATGGCAATGCGATATAGCCGACAAGCCAGGAACGGTGACTGGTTTCATCCAGTCAGAGTCATCATGTGGGATGCGCTCTAGAAGATGATACAACTGAATTATCTAGAGACCGCAACATGCAGATAGAGAAGTTATTAGAGTCAGGTGCTTATCTACTCAGAGAGTTTGTGGCTCTATGAAAACAAAGAAGCCAACACCCTACCAATTCGCCATCGGTGAGGTCCAAGTACTCCAAATATTCATCTTTTGAAGAAAGTTTAGATGAAACCTTGTACTATCACAAGCATAAGACAAGACATAGAGTCAAACAGCATAAGAGGAGGAAACGAATCGTCCATTTCGCCGATGAAGAAGACACAATTGCACAATTGGAACAATTGACTCAGATTCCTTCAGTGAGGAAGAGCTCGACGAGTTCGTGGGAACATATTCCATGAGTCTCTCTTAATTCGATTTAATTTTAACTTATCCCTAAAAATATCAAATTCATGGGAAATTTGGTCTCTTAGATAAAGTTTAACTTATCCCTATAAATACACCCTCTGTCCCAAATTAGTTGTCTTATATGGATTTTGAAATTGTCCTAAAATAATTGTCTCATTTATATGGAGTAGCATAAAATGTGTTGAAAATGGATAAGATCACATGGAATGCTAGCCTTATATAGAGAGTTCCTTAAAAAATACAAATGTTTTAAATAAGACAACTAAAATGGGACGGAGGGAGTATGTGTAACTATAAATACTATATAACTATATATTTAATATTAATTGTAAATAGTATAACTGTAAATAATAATTATAGCAAAAAATGTCAAAACTGTATTTATGTAGATTAGTGAAAAATGAAAATAATTAATTTTAATAAATTTATGTTTTATCTTATTATTTTATTTTATGTTTTTTTTTTTTCAAAGTAGAACAACAAAATTGCTGAAATATTAAAATATCCCATTATAGAGACAAAATCAGATTGAAAGATGGTAATATTAGAAGTCATCTTTGCTATTAACATAACATAACTGAATAAAATTATTCTTTTTTAATTAAAATATTTAAAAAATATAGTGCCACAATAATAAAACAGTTGGGTCTCAAAATAGATTGTCACTTAAAATATTCTAAACTTTTCATCAATAATTATCATAAATAATAATTTTAAGTGTTCTTATCTCGGGCCCGCAATGAATTATTTTTAACTTTTCTTCATCTGAAATTGAGCAATAAATTAAAGGTATTTAATTTTTTTTTAGATTAACCAATAAACCAAAAATTACAGTATCAAATATTAGAGAGACTAAGATAATTCTAATTTAATAAATTATTATACTATTCCTCACGTGTTGCACAACATTATAAAATTTTAAATACATAAATTCTATAATAAGTACAAAATATTTGAAGGGTGCGCATACCCTATACGACATATATCCGATAGGGGATATGCCAAATTTTGCAAAGACTAAGAGAATAAAACTAGAAAGAAGACTAGAAGAGAATAAAACAAGTACCGTCTTGGTTGTTTGTTGCTGCAGACAAGAGTTGCAAGATGGTGTAAGTCTCAATGGCGTTGAGGATTGGTGGAAGGGTGGAGTTCTTGGTCTTTGAGAATGAACAAGTGTATTGATCTTTGCCACTCAATGGCTGGATGGTGGACAGAGTGGATGTGACTAAGTACTCAGGCCTGAAATGCCCATCGCAAGATCCACCACAACAAACATTGAATTCTCTTGTCATGTTTGCCTTTAATGGCTCAAGTTCGGCAAAGTGTCTGTAAACATGAAATTGCCAGGTGGAAAATTGAAGAGTGCGATTGTTTTTCTTCCAAGTAAAGAACAATGTATCGCAGCCATTAACTGGCCTAATTGCATTCATCATGACCGTTGAAGGTGGTTCGAAGCCTGCATTCACTTGAGATGTGGTCCTAAAGTGAACCCAGTTTGCATCCTTCAATGGATTCCAAATGAAATCGTATGGATCCTCGGGATATCTGCCAAAAAGTTTCGGGGTTATTTGGAGTACTTATATCAGAAATGCTAAAGTAACTACCAAAATAGCAGAAGTTATTTTCATTTGATGGTTTAATGAGCTTTATTTTTATTAAGAACTTATCAATATGTCAAATACTTAAGAGTTGATGAAGTGCCTAAAATCAGGTGCTTAATCCGTAGTCATTGATGAATCTCATTATTATTATAATGAAGATCTAGCTAAAGAGTATTTCAAAATTAAAATTTAGGACAATGAATTTTAGCTATTAGATTTAGAATCATCAAAATCAATGGAAAATAAGTATCAATTCTAATACATTTAGATTGAAAGGCTAAAAATCACTACTAGTCTTAATATTTTACATTAACACACTCCTCAATTATACTTTTAATATGATGGGAACTACTAACTTATAACAAAAGTAATAGATTTAATCTTTGTTGTATCTACCTGGTTTCTACATCCGACCCCAAGTCAAACCGGTTGTTGAGTAGCAGAGACTGAGATTCATTTGCAGCATTATACATGGAACTCTTCAATGGCCGTAACTCAAGTGCTGAAATGAAAGGTACCCCAGAACCCGTATTCACAAGACAAACAGATATATAATTTCCGGAGGCCACAGTAATAATCTCATTGTATATTGCTTGAGATGCATCGACGTTTGTTATCCAGAGAGTGACTCCTATGTAAAGATCAAACTGGGGAGAATGATTCCTTCCATCATAGTTTCCATAGAAGAAGGAAGCTCTGATTAAATACTTATTGCTCTTTGTGACAGGCCTCAGAGTGTAGCAGTTCCTGGTTCCACTAGGAAAGCTTCTAACATTGTTATAGAATCGTATAAGATTAATGGGGGAGAGAATCTGAAGGGAGGTTAAAGTTAACACCAGTGTCAATAAACTTAGAATCGGAAACATAATTAATTCCAGTGTCATCGTCTTGATAGGGAGAATCTTCGGCGATGCCACAGTCAATGCTGATAAAACCTGTGGAACATGAGAAAAACAGCGTAAGTGTTTCATGGTTACTGCTATTAGTCATTATAATTAGTCTCTTTTAAAAGAGACTCTTTCTAACTCGATATGACAGAAAATGACAAAAGATAAACTCTTGGCCAAGCACCCGGTAGATTCTAAGATGCGTAAAATATGTGTCAAACATTTATTCCGTGACACTACAATAAGTTTAGACAGATAATCTGTCCAAGTTTGCAAGGTCCATTTAGGTAAAGCTGACGGAAGTTCTAAACAAATATGCAGTTAGTAGCACATCACAATCACATCAGAATCCATGAAGAGTTTGATTTGGAGAAGTATATGACGTGGAGGTATCATACATTTTGAAGAGTACACGCAAAATGAGCTTTATGAATCTAGAATGTTTTATCCGAGTGATCCTTGCATGATGGGTTTTTTCATGACAATTAGACAATCCTGAGTAGTCCTTTTTTAAGTTTCCGGGAGCACTTACACACATCCGTAAATCCTGCCTCTACACATCCGAAATCGGATTTTCGGATGAAATTACGATTTTACCCCCGTGTTTCCATTCATTCGAATGAATCCCCAGTTCATTTTGGCATTCATTCGAATGAATCATTTATTCGAATGAATCCTCAAGTGTATTTTCAATTCATTCGAATGAATGGGCTGAACAGTAACACGGAATACTTCTCAGCCCCATTCATTCGAATGAATGGATGATTCATTCAAATGAATAGTAAAAAAATGACCTTTATTTCATCCATATCATTCAATCATTCGAATGATTCATGACTTACAATATACAGTTTTGTTTAAATTCTTTTGAAATTTTAAACTTATTTTTTAAGCACTGTGTATTTTCAAAAAAATTCAAATTGAATATCTAAACTAATTAAAATAACCTGATAAAAATACTTTAAGACTTTAAGGTCTTTTGACACTCCTAAATATTTAAAACACAGTATTTTACAAATAAGGGTATCCCTAGGCTGTGTCGAAAACAAATTTAGGAGTGTCAAAAGACGTTGAAGTCTTAAAGTATTTTTATCAGATTATCGTAATTAGTCCGGATATTCAATTTGAGAAATTTTAGAAATACACAGTGCTTAAAAAATAAGGATCTATGTTTTAAAATATAGACAGTTATTTTTAAGCACTGTGTATTTTCAAAATTTAAGACTTTAAGGTCTTTTGACACTCCTAAATGTGTTTTCAACACAGCTTAGGGATACCCTTATTTGTAAAATACTGTGTTTTAAATATTTAGGAGTGTTAAAAGACCGTAAAGTCTTAAAGTGTTTTTATCCGGTTATTATAATTAGTTTAGATATTCAATTTGAGAAATTTTGGAAATACACTGTGCTTAAAAAATAAGTTTAAAGTTTTAAAAGAATTTAAATAAATGTATATACTGTATACTGTAAGTTCACAGTCATTTGAATGAGAACAGCGATTCGTTCACAATCATTCGAATGAGAACGGTCATTCGAATAAACGAATGAACGGATCGTTGATTCGAATGACCGTTCATTCGTCCGTTCCTTCGAATGAATGAATGAAATGAATGAATGAAATTACTATTTATTCGAATGAATCATCCATTCATTCGAATGAATGGGCTGAGCAGTATTCCGTGTTACTGCTCAACCCATTCATTAGAATGAATTGAAATTACACGTGGGAATTCATTCGAATGAATGATTCATTCCAATGAATGTCAAAATGAACTGGACATTCATTCGAATAATTAAAAATACGGAGGTAAAATGGTAATTTGCCACGAAAATTCAGATTCGGGTGTTTAGAGGCAGAAAAATCGGGTGTGTGTAAGTGCTCCCAAAAATATAATAGAAAGAAAACGAAAGAAAGGAAATAAAGATGCTGATCTTCATTGCTGTTTTCAGCTGTTAATTTGTATCTCGGTCACTTGATGGTAAAGATCATCTCACCTAAGACCCCTGATCAATTGATCAACATGGGATTTTGTTTCATTTATCAAGTTGGTGGCACATGAGATAACTAAATCCATTAGTTTTGTACATTGGGTAGTAGATAAATTCTCAACCCTCTGTCTAAAATTCTCAATTTTGACCCAAGAAGTGACCCAGGGTAAGGCATCAGTGAAGATGATGATTAACACATGATTAGCTGGTTGTGCTTCTGAATGCATTTTTACATGACTGCTTAACGTCTTAGCATCCTTATGTACTCAGCTATTTCAGGATATGAAATCCAAGCATATATTACTATATACTATATAATGCTTCATTGTTCTCTTAGCACTTCTCTAATTTGAATTATTTGTGTTTTAGTGCCTTGGAGCATTGATTTTGGCATTGCTGTTTCTTTAGAGTATTTTGGAACAGTGGTGAAACTTACTCGTAATGCTATTGTATGATTTCACTACGAAAGGGAAGTGAAGGGGCGGATCACCACCTGCCTGTGTAGGTATTTCTTTTAGAGAGAATTGATAACTTGACAAGACAGACATCTCTATGCCGTGTTTGGAAGGAAACAGAAATCTATAGTATTCCCTTGAAAAAGAGAAATTATTGAAAATCTCAAAAGATTTGGAGAAGCTTTCTTACATACAGTGTTCTACGCATTTTTATGAAAATTTATAATAAAAATCTTCTTATCAAATATTAACCATTGACTATTTCTACACTGCCCATTGACACTGTTGACCGGCTTAAGATAAGCACACTTTGATTTTCGGATTGATACTATTTGGTTTAAGGGTTTCCAATTTCCAATTAGATTAAGAATTTGACTTGGAAAATATAATCTGAATTCGATTTGATTCAGGCTGAGTTTTGCTTTACCCAGTCAAACCCATATTTTCTATGGTTGAGCTCAGCTCAATTCAACTCGACTTTACATCCTGCGGCAACCCTATCCAACTCTAGGCCAAATTCCTAGCATGGCCAAACAAGTTGGATTTAAGTATCTTAAGCAGTATAGTTTTTTTTTTTTTAATGAAATGTTGATAAACGGTGATTCCACACTTTAATATCCTAAAAATTTGACAAACAATATAAAATATAAAGAAATTCTATTGTTGAACAACATCATTATAACATTAAATCATAATAACCTAAGAAAATAATCACAACAAATTTAAAGTATATATATATATGAGAAGGATAATTTAGGATTTAATAGATCAGGTCAGATCGGATCAGCTTTTAAAAGATTAATCCAACTTGGCCCAATTTTAAGTCAAGTTGTTCATTCCTTAGTCTAGCCTAATCCAACTCTAAAATATAAAAAAATGCCTAATCCAGTCCTACTATTTTTCTTGGTAAGGCCATGCGGATGGAGTAAAAATCCAACTCAAATTTCACCACTAACTCAAATTTCACCCATTATCTGATCCAATAATTAATAAATTCTTTTGGCAATCGGACTAGAATCCAACTGGGGTTAACATGATTTAGGTTAAGTATCAATTACCATTTGTTTTTATCAACTGAAAAATTTAGGAAAAAGGCTGACAAGTATCTTTAGTGAGATATTTAAAAATATATATATACGAGTATAGGTGATTTAATTTCATATTTTTCTAATAATTTTTTAATTTGGATCTTAAAAATATGATCGTTATAAGGCACTGACTTTTCGTGGTCAATTTCTCAAAGCAATGGTGACTGAATGAAGATATCTTCCCAATATTGACATTATCATATCTCTTATTTTTAGATTAAAAGAGCCAATGAGTTACTCTAATATATAATTTTTTTTTATAAAATAAAAAAGGTTTGGTAGACTAATTGATATCTAGGGAGAGACATAGTAAATTTAGGGTTATAATCTGGACAGACCAGTCGGATTGACTAATTTAGATAACTACTTTTTGACTCCTTTTGATCCACTTATATTTCGATTCATTTTTAAACTAGACCACCTACAGATGATAGGTCAATCTATATACTTAAGTAGTTTGTACTTTCTACCTTTATACATTGTATTATTATGTAATTCATAAAAATAAATCACCACTATTAAATATAATCACCATAAGAGTTAACTCTAAAAAATATCAAAGAAAAGTATAAATGAGGAGTGTATGTTTATATACATAAAACTTTGGACAATTTGGATAGTTCGAATTATAGAAAGCATTATTCTAACTTGACTAAAATTAAAAATAAGTAAAATTTTCTGACCTAAATGGAACTCATATTTTAATGAATTACACTAATCTACTCGTATTCCGAACTAAACTAAGTCAATCAGATTCAATTTGATCCAAATCTAAATTGTACCAAATTAGATGAAGCTTAGACAAATAAACTATAACAGAAGGTGACTGCCTCAATCATCTAGAAATTTTATTTGATCTAAACTACGCGTAATGATGAAGACTGCTAACACTCAAATGTCATAGGAGAATTCATTCTTTCTTTTACCGTGTCTTTTCCCTTCTTTTCTTTTTAAGGACATTGGCTTAGTTTTGGGTCCCAGTGAAATTCCAAACGCGAAAAAAATTGTGAAGTATGCCAAGATGGTCGCAATCCACGATTAGTGGCTTCTAAATTATGATCTGCCATACTTTGCCTTGATAATTAATTGCAAGTCATTGGATATATCGAAGGTCCCCCCAAAGAAAAAATAGATTTTTTAAAAAAAGTACTTTTCTGACCATAAAGGATTTTTAAAAATTTATAAACGTTTAGCACCTTTTGACTTAAATTGATGAAGCAATTTTTGAATACATAAAAAAAAAAAAAAGAGAAAACCACAAATTTTCATGATTAAGTATTAAATAATTTATTACTAAGTTTTGTATATTATTATATATAGATAAAACGTCAAAGTATGTTAAATCTAATTAATATTTCTAAAAACTAGTAAATTGAACTTTACCAGAACATTATACTTTTCATAATTTTACATTTTTCTGATATAATAAATTTGCTTAATCATTCCTAACTAAGATTATTTAGCATCCAAGTCAGTGCTCGGCCGGACTCCTAAAAGGACATTAAAATAACAAAATTTTATTTTATCAAAAATAAATTTCACTGGAACATAATTTTGGGCATATAACCATTACATATCATGAGCAAATGTAAAGTAAATATATCATTTCCCTTCCTAAGAAATAATCACGTGCATGAGACCTTATGATAGTAACGAAGTGTAAATTCACCATGTATTTATAGAAATTTAATTTTTTAAAAGAGAACTTATTAAGTGCAGGAGATGTGAGCACGATAAAATCTAAGCTATACATATTCACCATCTATTATTAAATTTTATAATTTAGAATAGCCCAGCTATCTTAACACCGTCAAAATCGATTATGAGATATATAACAGAATGAAATTTTCATTTTATCTTTAGCAGTGTACCGCTCATCAAATACCGGTATACCAAATAACACCATACTCTTCATATATATATATGTCCTACATATTGGTATACCAGTATTTAATGAGGGGTACCGGTAGAAATAAAATGAAAATTTTATTTCATCTTCTGTCTCCTAAGAAATTTAACAAATTTTGACCGATTAAGATAGACCTTTAAAATATAAATAATTTTCAATAAATAGTTGATATACAAATTTAAACTTAATATGGTTAGATCCATTGTTTGAAACTTGAAAAAACTCACCTGAATTGCTCTGAGTTGATTTGCTTTGACAACATTCCAACCATTGTTTTTTGAGTTTTTTTATATATTAAAACTCGGCCAATTTCTCGGTTTGATAGGATTTCGTGTAAAATTTGAGTTTTAATTTTTCAAATAGTGCCACTAGTTGATTGTTGCTCATTTTAAAATATATATATATATATGAAAATAAACATTACGAGTTCATTAAGGAAAACGTAGAGTAGCTGCAGATCCAGTAATTACTATAGAGAAAAGGTTGAAATAAAGTGTTTGCTTCCGCATTTGAATCTTAAGTTTTCTTACCTGGTGAACTTGCGACTTCAAGACAAATTACTAATTCACCATATTTTTTGGTATTTTTGGTTCTCTCAGCTCAAAAACCATATTCAATGCTCTAAAGCAAAAAATGAGAGTCCAAATTGACGCTAAAAAATTGTGAGACTTGAGGTATTTCGCAACATCAGCTTCAAGGACAGACCTTAGATCTATGAATAATCAAATATCCATTTCAAATTAGGACCGAAATTTTTGAAGTTTCAGCCAAGAATCTCGAGTTCAAGTACAGATCGGAAAATTCCTGTAAGTCAAAATTTATAGCTGAAAGCTGAAACTACGACGGAGACATTGGAAGGTTGCTAACCTGTTTGCTTTTGGCCATTAACCAGCAATGTACAAGTTAAGAGACTCAGCAGAGGAAGGAAGAAGAACCATGGTAGCATCATCTCAGCTTCCCCCTTACCGGTAACAGCGCCAGAGTTGAAAAGCTCCAAAAGAACGATGCGTTGTGGTTTGTGCAATCGTAGATAGAAGATAAAGGGTATTTTGGTCTTTGGCAGTTTGGTGGGTCCCGATTAATCAATTCAAGATTTATGATCTTATCGACGTACAGTGGAAAATAGGTAGAATGTACCCCGGAGTAATAGAAAATGTACTCCTGCACCTGTCGCCAACGCAATCCTAACCTTCCAAGTAAACTAACACTTGCAATTAATGGTTGAGGGACCATGAGCAATAGGTGTGGACAAGTTTCCACAAAATGCCCATTAATCATTGTTTGCAGCGGGGCTCATTTACTATTAATTGAAACTCTTTTTTACATTTCTAGATTAATATAATAACTTCTAATATCAATATTAGAAGTATTACTAATAATCATAATATAACAGCTAATTAATTGAATAAAAATATAATCACTATTAAATCATTTTATTTTATTTGTGGTATAGTTTAATTTTTTTATCAATGAGCACAAAAAAATGGATTAAAAAATTCAAAGTTAACGTCACATTTAAAGAGTTTGGTTCATCTATTCTAGCCTTCGTGGTCGCTCACCGTGTCCTCAACCCTTGAGAAAAAGGTGCCATGGTTGACTGCTGACCTGATTATTCTCTCTCTTCGAAGACCCGCTCCTGGTTGCGTGACACATGCAAAGAAACGCAGTTAGGCGTCAGCGCATATTAGACTTTAAAAAAGTTAAATTAAATGAAATGAATTTTTTTTCAATTTTTTTTTTAAAATAAGCAGAAAATAATAAGATTTTTTTATGATTTAGATAACAATCAAATGTGTAAACTCTTTAATGTAAAGTGCAAAAAATTAAAGATTAGAATATAAATTAAAACTAATAAAATTTAAAAAAATTTAAGAATGTGACCTCATTGTTGGTGATTGTCTTTTACAGGGGTACAAATATCGGCCAATATATATCATATCGGCCGATATGTACCAGTTTTGAAGGAGTGAATATCGGCTGATATATATCATTATCGGCCGATATTCACAATATACGCTGAAATATCGGCCGTATTATATCGGCCGATATCAAAATATCGACCGATATCGGTTGGAGAGAGAAAAATATTGACCGACATATCAGTCGATAACGATATATCGATCGACATATCGTATCAGCCGATATATCGGCTGAAACCGATTTTTAAACTCCTGGTCTTTTACACTTATATTTATGCTTGAGGATTCTATTGCACGGGCAGATTAAATGAGAGTGAGCTTTAAATAATGTGGGACAAAATGAGTTTAACTGTTTAGGTACTAAAAAAAAATTCATTATAAAATTTTGAGAATATAAAAAATGATTTTATTATTTTAATCGAGGTGAGTTTTACCATCTCTTATCCTACTTAAATTTTTTATAGACACATCACATTTGACAAAAATAGGCTACAAATAGGTACAAAATTTGAAGTTTAAAATGTAATTTAAATTTAATTAGAGTAAAAAAGCATTAATAAATTTATGATTATGTAACAACCCGTCCCGGTAACACAATATTGTCCGCTTTTGGCTTACACACGAACCCGCACGACTTTGCTTTAGCGAGTCAATCCACTGTTACTCGTAAAAAGCCTTGTGCTAGAAGGAGGAAGGCCACTACTTATATACCAGGGAACTTCCAATACGGGACTTTTTGGAGCAGGGTATTACAATCTACTCCCTTAAAGCCAGAGCCGTCCCCGACTCTGCACACACAACAATCAAGCCCACACCCTCAGACAGAGAGTTGAACCATTCTCTGATACCATTTGTAATGGCCCGTCCCGCTAGCACAATATTATCCGCTTTGGGCCTACACACGGACCCGCACGGCTTTGCTTTGGAAAGCCAACCCACTGTTGCTCCCAAAAGGCCTTTTGCTAGAAGGAGGAAGGCCACTACTTATATAAAAGGGAACTTCCAATGCCAGTAGAAATGTGGGACTTTTTGGAGCAGGGTATTATATATTAAAGTAAAATATGCTATAGAAATAAATTATGTTTTATAATTGTCTAACAAAAAAAATATATAATTCATTATCTAACATTTCTTGAACCACAAAATACCATTCAATGCCACATAAGTGCATAGATAAATATCATCATCAAAATTATTAAAAAATAAAACCAAATCACTGATGGTTATAACTTAATTTTTTTTAAATACCGTTAATATCGTGATATTACTTTATTTTCACGATAATACTAAATTTTGATAATAATAACGTAAAATGATAAAATTCTGATTTATAGGAAAACGATATTTTTCAGTAAAGATAAAACTATTGTCTGTATTTGTTAAACATTAAAGCCAAAATAAGAAATTTATTAAAATTTAGTGTTACTTCTCTAAAATTCAGATAAATTTTATAATTCGATGATTATAATTTTATGAGATGAATAATAAAAATAACAATATTATAGCAATTCAAAAAATTCAAAAAAAAAAGTTTTGAAAGACTAAATCAGTATAATTTGATGAAAGGAGTACTTACACACACCCGGAAAATCTGCCTCTACACACCCGAAATTGGATTTTCGGGTGAAATTATGATTTTACCCCCATGTTTATATTCATTCGAATGAATGCCAAGTTCATTTTGGCATCAAGTGTATTTTCAATTCATTCGAATAAATGGGTTGAACAGTAATACGGAATACTGCTAAGATAAGCATTGTGTATTTCTAAAAATTTTCAAATTGAATATATAAACTAATTACGATAATCCGATAAAAATACTTTAACACTTCAAGGTCTTTTAACACTCCTAAATATTTAAAACACAGTGTTTTACAAATAAGGGTATCCCTAAGGTGTGCCAAAAATACATTTAGGAGTGTCAAAAGACCTTAAAGTGTTAAAGTATTTTTATCAGGTTATCGTAATTAGTCCGGATATTCAATTTGAGAAATTTTGGAAATACACAATGCTTAAAAAACAATGTGCATAATATATTAAATAATAAAATATCCTTTAAAACTTTAAAGTTGTTTTTAAGCACTGTGTATTTCCAAAATTTCTCAAATTTAATATCCGGACTAATTACGATAACCTGATAAAAATACTTTAAGACTTTAAGGTCTTTTGACACTCTTAAATGTATTTTTGGCACACCCTAGGGATACCCTTATTTGTAAAACACTGTGTTTTAAATATTTAGGAGTGTCAAAAGACCTTAAAGTCTTAAAGTATTTTTATTAGATTATCGTAATTAGTTTGGATATTGAATTTGAAAATTTTTAGAAATACACAATGTTTAAAAAATAAGTTTAAAATTTTAAAAAAAATATATATTATGTACTGGTCATTCGAATGAATCGAATGAAGGAATCAACGGATCAACGTTCCGCTCATTCGAATGAATGGAAGGAATGGTGACATTTTTTTACTATTCATTCGAAAGAATGGATGATTCATTCAAATGAATGGGGCTGAGCAGTATTCCGTGTTACTGTTCAGCCCATTCATTCAAATGAATTGAAAATACACTTGAGGATTCATTCGAATGAATGCCAAAATGAACTGGGCATTCATTTTAATAAATGAAAACATGGAAGTAAAATTGTAATTTTACTCAAAAATCTGATTTTAAATATGTAGAGACAGATTTTCTGAGTGTGGATAAGCGCTCTCTCTGATGAAACTCAAAGTTTATACCAACAATTTCTTTTATTATTCTCGAATAAGACCGTCCTCCCTCTCTTTTTCATCGTCACGCCTTCACACACTCCGAAGTCCGAACCTAAGAGCCTCTCTCTCTCCCCTGCGATCTCAAAGAGAGGACGCAGTGTCATTTCTTTCCATGCATAAAAGTCGAGCCACTGTCCTTTGCAGGAAGATTAAGGCGGGCATAAACCAGACAGAGACGTTGGGCAGACCGAAATTGGCTGAGATGAAGCATGCCGGGATTGTAATGTTGCCAATTTTTATTTTTTTTTCCACTTTTTAGGCTGGGCAAGTAAAGACAGCCTTGGTCATCTTGACTTGTAATTAAACTATAAAGTTAGTGAGAAACAATCCATATAATCTGTGTGTTTGAGTATTGTGATTCAAATTCTTTCAGTGAAACATGTCTAGAATAGCTATTTTAGAATAAAATTTATTAATATTCTATTTTGGCCTCCAAATACTTATTCAAAAGGATGTTAGAAGTCTTCACATCTCTATGAACAGGGTTGGCCCTGGCTATAAGCGAAGTAGGTTGTGGCGTAGGGCCCTCAAATAAATAGAGCCTCCCAAGTCCATAAACTCCTCTATGTTAAATAATTAATAATGTATAATTGAAAAATAAGTTCATACTTATTCAGTCGGTTAGATTTGTCTTTTTGTAAGTTTGAGACTCGGATCAAATCCGGGCTGCGTTATTAATAATAATTTTTTTTTATTTTTATGTTATTTGAATTAATACTGCTTGAAATCATTTGACTATAATTTTTCTACTCTATTTAAAGTGTAGGTTTCTTAAAAAATTAAAATAATGATAGTAACAATCATAATAATTATTATTATAATCCTCAAGGATCTTTTAAAATATATCTATCATCTAAATAAAGAGAAAGACAAATCTATATTTGTCACGCCCCGAACCCAGATGTGGGCCCGGAACGCGACTAATTTATTTTTTTTTAAAACAATAAACTCTAATCACCCAACGTCATAACTGGGCTGGATCTTCAAGTTTACCAAAACCCAATCCTAGAAAATGTCACACATGCTTTTCACACATGAACTCAAGCATATACCATATGTCCCCATATACAACCCATATCACACCACGATTATTTTCATTTGTCTCATCAGCGTTACGTACGAAAACATAGTGGATATAATGTATACGACATTAAAACTTACAGACATAAGTTTCTTATGCCACATGAGGCATATTTATTACAAATACTCAAACATATTTAAGCAAGCAAATGGTTTCCACGTGCGGAAAACCTTAGGAACTTCTAAGTTCCGACTTTCAACGAGGCACCACTGGTCCCTCCAATCCTTCATCTGGTTCAGATCCTGCATTGTAAGGGACGTGAGCAATAGCCCAGTGGGGAGAACTCACCATAAAATCCAATGATTTTAATGCAACAATGCATAAGCAATGCATGTCATAGAAAGGCATGTTATTAGCATATCCCATTTTCACCCTAGGATCGCCTTCTAAGGTTTTTATTCAGATTATATTGTTAACACCGGGGTTGGTTCCCAGCCATGTTACAATACCGGGGTCAGCCCCCCTTTAGAGTTCGAACCAGAACTAATATTAATTCCTCCACGGAAATAATATAGCAACTTGCAAGTGAATAAGGTCTCCACGACCCAGTCTACTAGCCCATCCAACACCAACGGTTGATGGCGGTCGACCACAGCCTACTAACACGTCCAACCCAGCGGTTCGCAAACGGTGTTCGGCCAATCTCAGCAATTATAGTCCAACGGCAAATATCAAACTTTACAAAGTTATTATCTTCCACAGATTTAACTTATAAACATAATTATCACATGCAAATGTCAAATGCATGATAATGCATGATTTCCAATGCCCTCCTTACACAGGGACTTATTCTGAGAGAACCATCATATTTCAGCCTTACCATTTTGTGTATCAAATACCAATACAAGAGATCAATAAAATAATCAATATCACACAACATATAAAACTGGATTTAATAACACGAATGCCTTCACCCAGTTTTTACCCGACAATTCCCAGACACTCCATGGGTCCATACTGCGTTAGAGACTACAAGTCCTCGACTCCCCGACACCATTTTAAAGCCTACGTTCTAAAAAGTTAGAACATTTACATCCCTTACATGTAGGCAGTGTCAGATCTCGTATTCTGGACCTATATAGCCTTTTCCATCTTTAATTGACCAAGGGTCTCATTTCAGTCTGGTGTTAGTGGGTTTAACATATAACACAATACAAGTGTTGGTTCGAGTCTCCTCACCTTCTCCGGTTGAGTTTTTCACAGAAAATTTGTAAGATAGAGCAAAATGTATAAATTTTCTATTTGTCAGTATATACACATAATAATTTTTCAAACCCTGTGCTATTTTTTCCAGAAAACATGATATGTGTAGTGAGTCACCTAGGCTCTTTCTACTCCTTTAACTTATGTCAGAAAATTAGTTGTCAGCCATCCAAAACATTTCAATAAAATGAAAAATGTAAAGTACTCAGTGCCTTCTCTCGTATTGTCTTCTGGAGAAAGGACCATGGAGACGTATTGTGAGAGGCCCAGAGGGTACAGAGACAGTAAAGTAAATAAAAGTACTCAGTGCCCTATCCTCGTATTGTCTTCTGGAGAAAGGACCATGGAGACGTATTGAGAATGTGGCCCAGAGGGTATAGAGACAGTAAAGTAAATAAAAGTACTCAGTGCCTTATACTCGTATTGTCTTCTGGAAGAAGGACCATGGAGACGTATTGAGAATGTGGCCCAGAGGGTATAGAGACAATAAAGTAAATAAAAGTACTCAGTGCCCTATCCTCGTATTGTCTTCTGGAAGAAGGACAATGGAGACGTATTGAGAATGTGGCCCAGAGGGTACAGTACAGAAATTTAAACACACAAGGCGGAAAAATAAACACACAATAGTCAGCTTGGGTTAATCTTTTCCCCGATTTTACATAGGGTCAAAAATTATATTTTGAACGTAAAATAATACGAATCTTGAGGGTAAAATTTAAATTTTAAGAGGAAATCTATTGTTCCTCCATTTTAAAAAAATATCATTTCTTTGAACCCCAATACTAGCTATTTTACTCCTAATTTGCTATGGAGTTAATAAAAATAAAATATAGAATTATTTCGATACATTTGGTGCAAGATTCTGTTTAAGATTGACTAAATTTGAAAACCCTTAAAAAAATACGGGAAACCCGAACGTTCGGCTGCTGCTGGTATGGCCAAAACAAGAGAAAGAATAGGAGAGAGAGAGCTTGCTGTTTTTGAAAGAGGGAGAGGGAGCAAAACGGCAAAAGAGTTTTTTTCTTTTTTTCTTTCTTTCTGGTTTCCTCGCCGATTACACCTATTTATAGGCAACCGTATGCATTTTTTTAATCATACAGGTTGCCTAAGCTATTCGTAGGTTTATAAGTTTTTTAATAACTATGCATTTAATGTTATATATATTAATATTATTATTACAACTACCGCACAGTGACATAGGCAATTGGCGGTGTTGTATTCTTCCAGCACAACTAAAAGCTACATCCGTAGCTTTGAAACCTATCTTTCGTTTGGTTTCTGATATTATTTTATAATATAATATTAGTTTATTCTTTTTACTATTTACATCTATGTCCTTTCTCTTATCGGGGTATTTTAGGATCTCACTAAATTGATACAATTGGTTCACTAGGTCAACTATTAAAAACTGAGAATGGTATTAAAATTTGGAGTGAAATGTATCTCAAAAATCTAGTGTTTTTGCTAAAAATCACCGTTTTAACAAAATCTCCTAATCTTCAAGATTCTTTTTAAAAGTATCCAACCTTATAATTTGATACAGTAAATTTGTCTGATAAAAACATTCTAAAGTTTTAAGGTGTTTTGAAGTCAAAAACCACATTTTCTAAATGAAAGAATATTCAACGGCCCATATTTCATGGCTTAAAATAAATATCAAAAACTAACTATTTTAGAGTGTAAAGAAATAAACAGCTTAGTTATAATACAGATTGAGTACTGACTCTCTCTATATATTTTTAGGACTTCTTCTACCCTGTCGAATTGGGGTTTTACCACTTTAAAACTTAGGGGTAAAATAAATTAGCGAAATTATAACGAGATTGGCATGTCATTAGGTCCGGAATTTAAAAATAATGCATAATCTAAAATTTAAAGTTCAAACTAAGTCAAATGACTGAGTTTATACAGCAACTAAGGTTTAAGCCTAAAATAATATTATTATTATATTCGTAACTCACTTATATATCTTTGAAACTTAATTAAAAGAGTTACCGGATTCGGATCAAGTCAAACTTAGATCCGTTGAAAAACTTATTTGATACACTTTACGATTAGAGGAAAATATTTCATAATTAACGGATAAAAATTATTTAATTAATCATGATTAATCATAATTAATTCCTAAATTGGACTGGGGTATTACAATATTGAGTTGATAATTTTGAATTAAATATAATTTAAAGCTTTTAAAATTTGAAGAGATGAAAAAACATAGTTTTATTCATTTGATCAATGTAGATTTTATTAGAAGTAATATACAATTATAAATCATTATAATTAAGATAATTTTTAATTTTTAATTTTTTAAAAAATACAAAAAATTGAAAAATTAAAATAATAATAATATCTTCGTTTCAAATACGAATTTGCATTAGTGTTACACCCGAATATGATAAAAGATGCAGTGCCAAAATAATGAATTGCCAAATTATATAAAAAGAATGAATTGTTGTTTTCCAAATGCATGAATTGCTTATAAAATAATGTTGATTATACTAGTTACAGTTACCTATGCAGAAATAAGTTTTTCAAAGTTAAAACTGATAAAATCTTATCTTCGATCTACAATGTCAGAAGAAAGATTGAATAAATTAACTATTTTATCTATTGAAAAATAAATATTAAAAAAACTTGAATGTAGTAATTTAATTAGTAATTTTGCATCTCAAAATAAAAATAAATTTTAAATAATACTTTATTATAAATTTGATTATGATATTTTATTTAGTTTCACACATTGTAAAAAAAATTGTATGATTTTACTTTTTGTGAGTATATAAGGGCCCATCTTAAAAACTTGCCTAACGCCCCTAAAATCTCAGGACTGGCCCTGTCTATGAATTATGGGTGGACTGCAGAAATGGTGCAAATATTCCAATCCTACAACTCAATTTAGCTATCCACGTGTCAGTACAAAAAGGAGATAAAACTGTAGGGAATGGAGTATGAATGAGTTGAATTGCGTTGAGGTGGGGCTTACTTGAGTTCGACCTAAATGCTTGGTAAGACTAACCAAACTAAAATGAAGCTAACTTTGGTATAAATTTTTGCCAAACCAAGTTCTAACATATCCCATTAACCACAAACGTAACCCAACAATCTCAAAGCAAGCTCAGGTCGAGCTTGACCTAAATTAAGGAGACCACCGTCCATTTTTAACTCTCTTGATAATCCATATCAAGAATGAGATTAACTAAAGCTAAGATCGAAACTTCAAACACTATAAATACATTTGTATATGTATGAGAACTATGGCCTGTGGATCTTACTTTTCAAAGTTATTGCTCAAGACTTTTCAAACTTGCACATCCAAAGTTATTGCTTAACATTTTCTGGTTCCCACCTAAGCAATAACTTTGGCGTGTTCCAACATAACATTTTTCTCGTTACTACATTCTGTAATAATTCATGTAGTGACAGAAAATGATGTCATTAATTTTCTTGAAGGTGATTAAAACCTGAGACTATGAGCAATAAAGCTTGTGCAAGTGCTAAATGCCATTAAAATAGGAGTATATGTTGTTGGTATAACTCACTGACTCAAAAATAAAAGAAAAACACTGTAAGATATAATGAATTGGTCATTTATGTTTTAAAATCATCAAATCCAAACTAAAAATTGTTAATTACTCTCTTCGTCCTATTTTAGTTGTCTCATTTGAAATATTTATATTTTTTAAACAACTCTCTATATAAATCTAACACTCCATGTGATTTCATCCATTTTTAACACACTTTATACTAGTTTAATATAAATGAGACAACTATTTTGAGACAATTATAAAATTCATATAGGACAATTAATTTGGAACATAGAGAGTATAATTTTATGTTGAGAAAACCATATCAGCTAAATATTCACATATGTACTTTTGGGTGTAAATCAAAATCCTTGAGATCCAATAAAAAACATTGTTGATTTTTGATGGGGTGAACCATACGCAAGTACATCTCAATAGACAGGTGGGCCAAAATATGGCACGCGACTACTTGGTCTGAAAATTTTGTGACTCAGGACAGTTATTAACAAAGAAAATTTTTATATTTATAAGATGGATAGATGGGAAGATGCCACTGCTTAAGATACTAAGATTTATCAAAATGAGGCCCTGTCATGTGTATAATATTATTTATATATAATACTCCTTCTGTCTTAAAATAGTTGTCCCATTCATATTAGAGTGGCATAAAGTGTGTTGAAAATGGATGAGATCACATGAAATGTTAGCTTTAAAGAGTTGTTTAAAAAATACAAATGTTAAAAATGAAATAGCTAAAATGGGACGGAAAAAGTATATATAATGCAAAACACTCCACAGGAATATCCCTTAATACCTGAGAGATCCTTGCCAAGGTTCGCTTCCAGCGTGTAAGTGAAGATAAGAGTCATGTTATTCTCATCATTGCAATACCCGATAAATGGAACCAAGTTCTTATAGTGAATTCTCATTAGAAGGTGGGCCTGCAATACCAACATGAAAACGATTCAGCAAAGTTTACTGGATTAGGATAGTAATTGAAGTATTTTTTATAAACATTATTTTTAAAATATATATAAAAAGAAAAAAAATTAAAGACATAATAGATAGAAAAGTGATTGATTGTGATTTATGATGTGTTTAAATAGAGTAGTGAAACTTTATGAAATTTTAATAGATGATAATATTACATTTAAAAATTTCTTGATGTTGAAATAAAAGAGAGATTTTATTAATATCTTAAAAGAAAACTATCACGTTTGTAGAGAAAACCCTTTGTTTGAATCGTCACTATATGTATCCATGGAAATCAAATAAAAGTATAAAACACAGGAAATTAGTCTCACCTCATTCTGAAATTCATTGGAGCCTTGATGGGAATGAATGAAGGATTTGACTAATTGAAGGGAGCATTTTAACTGCAACTTGAGTGCCTGTCTTCCAATTGGCCATGGTAAACAGTCCCAAACCCTCCTTTGCCAATGGACCTTTGAAAGTTGTTAGTCATCCTCAACACTTCTGAATATGTAAATTGTCTATTCTCAGAGCCCAAAGCTCCATTTTTGGTTTCTTCTCTTCACTATCAGATCTGCATAAAATTTCCCTGAAACATATTACTTTATCCCTCATCATAGTCGATCAACAAATTAAATATCCACATCTGGTGGGCCCAATCACTGGCCCTAGATGGCATAAGGCTCAATTTGATGATGATGATGAAGACGATGATGATGACAACATTGATGATCAAATTAGAATATGACTATTGAATGCATAATCATTATCATCATCATCAAAATCATATAATCCGATCTTATTAGTGAGTGAATATGTAATACGGTTGCAGATTCCAGAAAAGACTCATCAATATAGTAATGGGCTAATTGTCTCCACTTTTAGGCCATGGACTAGACTTGGGCATAAGTATTGTCCCATAAGAAAGATCTGCACAAACTCCAGCCCTCTCGATCCAACCCATGTGCAAACCTAGTCCAGATGATAGAATACATCAAGTGCACACGATGGATGTTAGACTCATCCTTCCATGATGGCCTACAAGTATGTTTAACCCCACTAACTTTCAAAGTCACAAATCAATCCATCAGCTAGGACCAAACTTGTCTGATCGATGTGTCTTGCAACACCAATGGTAGGACCAATCACATGTGAAATGGTTCTGCTGTGCTCACCTAGCCTGAACAGAATCTCAACATTATGCATGGACTAGGCCATAACAACAACAACGGATGAACATATGTTAGTGAATGCTCATAAAACACGCGATTTTGAGTCACAAATTAAAATAGTTAATTCGTTCATAGAAAATAGAGTATTAGCATTTAAAAAAAAGACTAATGATCAATCCAGGTTTCTGCAAATGTGGTTTCTGCAATCGTAGATAGAAAATAAAAACCATTTGATGTGAAAGGGTCGGTCTTTGGCAGTTTGGTGGGTCCAGATTAATCAAATCCAGGTTTATGAATTCTCGACCTACAATGGCAATCGGTAGTATGCACCTCCGGAGTATTAGAAACTGTACTCATGCAACTCTCGTCAACGTCAATGACTCCTAAAAGTCATTCAATCTCAACGTTCCAAATTTCCAATGCCATGAATGGTAAAGTGGTAATAAAGGCTTGCAATTAATTGTTGATGGACCGTGTGCAAAAGGTGTGGACATGTTTCCACAGAATACCCATCAATCATTGTACTAGTGGGGCTCATTTACAATTAATTGAAGGCCAGCCATTTATACACGGCATCTTCGTGCCACCACAGACCACAGACCCATTTTCAATTTTTTATTGGAAATTATGGTTCTGACTCTTTTTAGAATCTCGTGTAAATAAGAAGGTGGTTATCAATTGGATCTCATATAATAAAGGAGAATCCAATATTAGATTTCCTATGTGAGGAATATTATTTATATAAATAGACTTCTTGTAATCATAATTAATACACAGAGAAATTATTTTAACATGTTATCAGAGCCAAGGTTCGATCTCCTTATATAGGAATCGAAATTTTTTTTTTCTCTTTTTTTTCCTTTGCCGTCGTTGCTGCCGGCTCTACCACACAGCGCCCGGCGTCTTTTTTTTTCCGATCTGGTTTCAAATCCAGATCTGGCTGCGCCTGCTCTGTTACCCTTACTGGCCTCTTCACCCTTCTATCATGACTGATTCATCATCCCGTACCCTAGACTCTCAGAAAGGGAAAGAGAAGGTTGATCCCACTGTCTTACCTCCATTCCACTTACACGATATGTCCTCATTGATCACTCCCGAACGACTCGATGGTACCAACTACATTGAGTGGTCCTTAAATGCTCAGAATAAGATCCGGGGCAGGAAACGTTAGGGCTTTATCTCTGGTAGTACGAAAGCCCCCGAAGCAACAAATTCTGAGGCATATGAAACATGGGAGGATGAGAACTGTATGGTCAAATCTTAGTTACTTGACGCAATGACTAAGGACATCAGATCACTTTTTCTACGCTTATCTACTGTCAAGGCGATCTGGGACGCTCCTAAAGCGACTTATTCTGTCAGCCAAGATACCTCAAAGGCATACCAATTATATTGTGGGGCCATTTTTGTCCGCCAAACTGGAGGTTCTATTATTTCTTACTTTGGCAAACTACAACAATTATGGCAGGAGCTTGATGCAATTGAGCCTTGCACTATGGAATGTACCCGGGATCTTGAGAGGTATACCACCATGGTCAACTCTCACAGACTGTACATTTTCCTAGCTGGTCTCGATTCCCATTTGGATGGGGTTCGTGGTCGTATTCTTGCAACTACACCTCTTCCACCTCTACAGGTTGCTTATGCTATCATTTGTGCCGAGGCAAATCACCAAGATACTATGCTTGGTGCGCCATCTCATGACGGAGCTGTTATGACGATTCGAAAATCTGGTATTCGTCCAGACCCAAAGAAAGGTGTTCGTAAGTGTACTCATTGTAATGGGGTTAATCATATGATAGATACATGCTTTAAGCTCCATGGCTACCCTGATTGGCATCCAAAGGGTAAGGCGGCCTCTCTTAGGTCTTATAATCCCACGGCAATGGATTCCGTTCCCAAGAGCCACGTCGTCACTACTTCCGGCTTCGTTGCCAAGTCAGATATCACTAATTCTGTTATTACTCATTTTACTAGAAATAGTGCTTGGATAATTGACACAGGTGCTACGAACCATATGACTTATGATAAATTTCGGTTTAGCCATTTATCTTTTACTTGTCCCAAATCCACCATTACTAATGCCAATGTTGTGTCTTCCCCAGTTGTCGGTGTCGGCACTGTACCCCTGTCACCATCCTTATCTCTCACTAATGTTTTATTGGTCCCATCACTAAATTGTAACCTTATTTCTGTTAATCAGTTATCAGCATCTCATGACTGTGTTGCCACTTTTTTTCCTACTTACTGTCTTTTTCAAAACTTCCATACCAATGAGAAGATTGGCAGTGGTAAACAACTTGGAGGCTTGTACTATCTGGACGATAGCTTACACCGATCAGATGATGAAGCACTTGTTCACGTTATGGACGCCAGCGTCATTAAACGGCAGGTGGAGATTTGGTTATGGCATGCACGACCCACGTAAACCTCACATGGATGCTGTAGAACGTATATTGAGATATTTAAAGTCTGCTCCGGGTAAAAGTTTATTGTTCTCAAATCATGGTCACCTAAAGGTTGAAGGTTATACCGATGCAGATTGGGTAGGATCAGCTGATGACAGAAGATCTACCTCAGGATACTTCACCTTTGTAGGTGGGAACCTTGTGACTTGGAGAATTAAAAAAAGCAACAAGTAGTGTCAAGATCAAGTACTGAAGCTGAGTATAGAGGTATGGCACTTGGGGTATGTGAGTTGCTCTGGTTAAGAAATTTACTGAATGACTTAAGCATCAAACCAAGAATGGCAATGAAACTATACTGTGACAACAAGTAAGCTATATACATTGCTCATAACCCTGTTCAACATGATCGGACTAAGCATGTGGAGATTGACAGACATTTTATCAAAAAAAAGCTTGAAGCCGGAATCATTACTTTTCCATTTGTGAAGTCCGAAGACCAACTGGCAGATGTCCTCACTAAAGCTGTAGATAGCAGGATGTTTCTCGACTCTCTTGTCAAGTTAGGCATGAGCGATATCCACGCACCAACTTGAGGGGGGGTGTTAGAATCTCATGTAAATAGGAAGGTTGTTATCAATTGGATCTCATATAATCAAGGAGAATCCAATATTAGATTTCCTATGTGGGGAATATTATTTGTATAAATAGACCCCTTATAATCATAATTAATACACAGAGAAATTATTTTAACAACTCTTTCATGTGGAATCGATCGATTGAACAGTTTCACTTCGATCCATCGATTCCTTCATTTCATAAGTTAGCTGGAAAAATTGAATCAATTGTACGATTCTGTTTTGTCGACCGATTAAAACATGCGATTGATTCGTTTAGAAGATCAATCGATTAATTCATGTTCATTCAAAAAATTGATCGATTGATTATGTTTAAGTTATAGTAATGTATAGTATATTATTTAAATAATAAAATTTTAATATTATTTTTTAAGCACTGTGTATTTTCAAAATTTCTCAAATTGAATATCCGGACTAATTACGATAACCTGATAAAAATACTTTAACACTTTAAGGTCTTTTGGCACTCCCAAATGCTTAAAACAGAGTGTTTTACAAATAAGGGTATCCCCTCGACTGTGCCGAAAACACATTTGGGAGTATCAAAAGATCTTTAAGTCTTAAAGTATTTTTATCAAGTTATCGTTATTAGTCCGGCTATTCAATTTGAGAAATTTTGAAAATAAACACTGCTTAAAAAATAATGTTAAAGTTTTATCTTTCCTTTAAAATTTTAATGTTATTTTTTAAGCACAGTGTATTTTCAAAAAAAATCAAATTGAATATCCGGACTAATTACGATAATCTGATAAAAATACTTTAAGACTTCAAGGCTTTTGACACTCCTAAATGCTTAAAATAGAGTGTTTTACAAATAAAGATATCCCTCGGTTGTGCGGAAAACACATTTGGGAGTCAAAAGACTTTCAAGTGTTAAAGTATTTTTATCAGGTTATCGTAATTAGTTCGAATATTCAATTTGAAAATTTTTGAAAATACACAGTGCTTAAAAAATAACGTTAAAGAATTAAAAGAATGAGTTTATTTTTTTTGAAATTAAAATATGTTTGTATGCAAAATTGTCTTTTATGTTTATATAAAATTATTGTTGTTTCTCATTCTGTTTCAGTAGGGTTTTTTTGTGAAATTTATTGGAAGATAATGAATCATTTCATCATTATTTCTCATGTTTTTTACAGCAAAAGTGGGAATTTTGATTTTTTTTTCAGAGCAAATTATTTTTAATCTATTGTACTTATAAATTTAGAAGTTCGGTTTTCTTTGAAGGTAATTCAGTTAGTTGTAAATGTATAAAATATAGGACGCTTTTATCAATAAAGTGGTAATCTTGATTTTGGAATTCACAAATCGTATTTGGTTCTCTGTTTCTTATGATCTATTTTAGGTAAAGTTCTTTTTGTTTACAACTATTTTAATTAAAATATTTTTTAAAAATGTTTTGAAATATATCGTGTATTTACATATATCAAATAATTTTAATTCGGTCACGGTGAAATCCCTAGGAAGGTTTACACGCAGCGACATTTATTCGTTCTTTATTTATGAGGATCTTTAAGCTCAAAATGGCAAGAGCGCTCCAATTATATTGAAAATTATATTAAAAAATAATGTGCTTGTATTAAATAATAAAGTCTTCTTTAAAACTTTAAAGTTATTTTTTAAGTATTATATATTTTAAAAATTTCTCAAATTGAATATCCGGACTAATTACGATAACATGATAAAAATACTTTAAAATTTTAAGGTCTTTTGACACTCCTAAATGTGTTTTCGGTACACCCTACGGATACCCTTATTTGCAAAATACTGTGTTTTAAATATTTAGGAGTGTCAAAAGACCTTGAAATCTTATCAGATTATCGTAATTAGTGTAGATATTCAATTTGAGAAATTTTAGAAATACACAGTGCTTAAAAAATAAGTTTAAAATTTTAAAATAAATTTTATTATTTAACTGACTACTGAACGTTCATTCGAATGAACGAATGAATGATCCGTGTTCATTCGTTCATTCGAATAATCGTTTCATTCAAATGAATGAAAAGAATGGTGGTCATTTTATTACTATTCATTTGAATGAATCATCCATTCATTCGAATGAATGGGGCTGAGCAGTATTCCGTGTTCCTGTTCAGCCCATTCATTCGAATGAATGTCAAAATGAATTAGGTATTCATTCGAATAATTGGAAACGCAGGGGTAAAATCGTAATTTCATCTGAAATTCTAATTTCGAGTGTGTAGAGGCAGGATTTTCAGGTGTCTACAAGTGCTCCCTATATATTTCATAATACATGGCTAACTCTCATAAGCCATTTTAAGTCATAAAAATCATATGTTGACTAAAGGTTTCATGGCTTGATTAAATTGCTAAACCTATGGATTTGGGCAGGAACGTTGGAAAGCAATACGTTGACCACACCTTGGCATGGGTCCTCTGCTGATTATTTTTGCCTAAAAAAAAAAAAATTACTGCATGAACACAATTGGAGGAGGACTAGACGAGAGTTTCTCCGGCAAGAAGGAAGAGACAAAGGAAAGTATTGCAGAATATTAGAGGGATATTCCAGATACCTGAATATTCCAGATACAGCAGATAACATCATCAATATCTCAGCCGTTCATCTCTGCTAACCAAACGATATCTGTCCGGTGAGAGCAACGGCGGTTGGTCCCTTGGATAGACCTATGATTAGATTTAGATATGTGCATACATATATTTTTTTTGAATTGTCTGTATTTTTTTATTTAATGATAGTCCATCAATATTCCATTCATATATAGAAGCACCATCAAAACTGTTTGGATTTCGAGTTTGAGATTTTTAAATTTTTTAGGAAAGGATGTCTTTGTTATTATAATATTGCATTTTGTTAATTCTTCAATCAGTTTCACTATAAGATTTTTCTATAATAACATTTACAGAATCATTATTGCATTATTAGATTAATTGAAGTTGTCATTTTTGCAACAGCAAGATGATGGGTGCGGACACGAATTGCCTGAAGCGCAACGAAGGATGCCGTCCATTGTTCGGACGAAGCTTGGAAGTGCCATTGCCGTCTCTTGTTTTCGGCTCTGCGGAAGGGACAGGGGTTTTATTCAAATTAGGGTTACTAGTAGGGTTGAAAATGATCCAGGCCCAGACCCACTAGTCTTATCGGACCTTCCAGATCCAGTCTACAAGTCTTATAGGACCGTTCAGATCCAGCCTACTAGTCTTATCGGACCTTCCAGATCCAGCCTACTAGACTTATCGGACCGTTCAGATCCAGCCCACTAGTCTTATAGGACCATTCAGATCCGGCCCACTAGTCTTATCTGACCTTCCAGATCCAGCCACTAGTCATATCGGACCTTTCAGATCCAGCCCACTAGTCTTATCGGACCTTCCAAATCGAGCCACTAGTCTTATCGGACCGTTCAGATCCAGCCCACTAGTCTTATCGGACCTTCCAGATCCAGCCTACTAGTCTTATCGGACCGTTCAGATCCAGCCCACTAGTCTTATCGGACCATCCAGATCTGGCCCACCAACACAGGGTCCAACTAGAAATGGATCTAGACAGCTTATTGGACAGTCCACGGCCCATTAAGGGTCAGAATGCCCATCTAGCCCAATGAAATCCAATGCCGATTAAACCCAATGGATCTGGATTGTAATTTAATTATTTGAAACGTATCAAAATAATTCATATGAAACCATCGAGATTTAAAATCAAACTTTGTGGGTACATATTTTTATATATTTCGTATTATTAAAATTAGATCAGATTCTTTCAAAAGAATTAAAAACTTTGATCAACACAATCTAGATTGTTGTGATAGACACTGGTCGGAGCCAAGTGCATTATGTTGGATGCACTAGTCAGAGTCAAATACGTGCAGTGGTGCTAGGCACAAAATTTGTCCCACATCGCTTTGGAAGAGTATCCAGATCCCATGAGGAACACTATTCCCATCTAATATATGACATTTTACCAGAAATGGATCTGAGCTAAAAAGGGCGATAAAATTGTACTAATCGAATCCTAAAGCGAACAAAAAATATGCTGATTAGGTTATGGGACTACAGACAACAATTTACTCAGCTGAATCACAATTAGCTTTAATATTTTTATAATAATCACAGGTTGACTACGCTTGTAGACATTGGTGTGAAATCTAAGAGATTAGAAAATGATTTTATTAATATATGTAGTTCATACATCATTTTTTATTAGATAGGCATCTATCCTTTGAGGTTGAGCTGACAACCTTATTTGTCTTAAACGACGATATCTAGCCATTGACTTGGAACCAGTTGTGTTTTGATGGGGAAGAATTAGCAGCAGCGGCATTTAAAATAACTATTATTTACTATATAGTTTCATGTAAGGGTTTAAAATTCGGTATCGGTCGATATTTTTCTCTTCTCTTTTTTTTTTTTTCACAAATACGATCGATAATCTGATATCTGCTGAAATGATACGGTTGAAATATCGACATATCAGCCGACATTCAGACCCCTGGTTTCATAAATATAATAAAATCAACTACAATTATACGACATTTGTTTTTATGATTTTGAATAAACAAGTTTCTCTATTGACTTTACCATGTCCTCTATTATTGGACTTGTATTATTTTTAATATGTTCCCCACTTGTGCTTCATGCATAAAAATATGAAATATGAATAAAATCCTCAGCTGTTTATCCGGTGCGTGTTGAATATTTCTCTTTAGTTTTTAAATGGCCAAAGTTGACAAAGTTTTTAAATGGCTCTACAATTTATTTAGATTTTCTATGTAAAATTTATTTTCTTATCTGCATTTTCATCTTGAATTTATACCCACTATGAGGGCGGAAATGTTCCTCCATTTCCCAGATAAGCTCCCCTAGTTCCAAGCCTTTGCAGAGAGAGAATTGTTTTAAGTAAAAAAACTTTCTCCCAATCCAAACAGATCTAGTGCCCATAATCTCAACTCTCAACAGGCTGTCTGCATCTACACCTCACTAGATCAGCCCGTCTGAATGCATTAATCTAATGAAGATTTAAAATTAAGCTCAGATGGTAACTGAGGGAAACCAAACTGAGGGAGAAGTTCAGCTACTTACCTAAAAACCAAACTCTTAGTCTGACGGTCCGATCAATTGACAACAATATGAAGTGATCTAACCTAAGCTCTAGGTTTCTAAGTTGTTGCTAGTCTCTTCATCTTTCCTATGATTTTTCTGTTTCATTTTTTTTCTTGTTTTTTATTATATTTGCAAGTCTAGTGCCTTCTATCTATTAATATATGAATCATTTTAAAACAAAAATTGATAATATTACGAAGTGCTCTGTAATTCTCCTTACATCTAAGCACATCAACTAGTGTAACCATCATAATCAATTAATCCAAACCACCACAATCATCCTTGTAGCTTCTTTGCCATTTATCTTAAACTGGGTTTGTGAGTTATTCCACCTTATCAAAATTCTTAAAATCAAATGTTCCATAGATATATTATTTGCATTCGTTAAGTCAATCAAATCTTAGTCATTTTATCAAAAACTTTCATAAGTAGTCTGTCGGGATTCATTGATTCATTGATGGCTTGTCACTTGTTTAATGAAAGCCCTATCCACGAAGCATAGAGTACAGGTGTTGAATTGAGCCGACCTAACATTCCATACATTTTTCACATTCCATACATTTATAGTTAATGATCCATTTCAATTTTAGGTTGTATTCATGTGATCCTTTTACCATTGCACTGGGTCTCCCTTGGCAAATTCACCCACATCATGCCAAAAGAAACCAGAACGATAAGGAATCGTTTGAAACCAAGAATACCCAATTCAGATACTAAAAGAAACAAATGCTGGGGCAAGCTTATCTGGACTCCCTTTATTTAAGAAACACAAGTCCATACAGAATCCTAGTTTGAACCACTACAAATCAACAATGGGAATAAAAGTGATGACAAGAGGTCAAGAACCCTAGGCCATGTTTGGCTGCCTTTTAAATAAAGAAGAAGAGTTCATTTGACTTCAATTAAGAAAAAGTATAAACTAAAATGATGTGTCTTTCTAAATAAACTAATAGCAATGGACCCAATAATGGTAGAATCTTTGAAGAGACGGAAACTTCCAAGCAATTAAATGAGATAGTAAAGTTTTCTTTAAAGCTCGCTACATCTTGACTTCTGTATACACATGTAAAGAAATCTTCATTTTAGTTTAAACTTCAAAGAAGACGACATTTTTGGTTATTTTGTGGAAAAGCTGTCACTTGTGGTCCTCTTTGGTGTTCAAAATTCAAAACCATTTCACAGTAACAACTGCAGTTTTACTTGTATATCTTTTTATGATCAAAGTGTTCAAATCTCTTAAAACATTTGACATGTGCAAGTCTTCCTATTTCCTATCCACTAAATCAGATAACTTTACAGACAGTGAGTGGTTCTTTAAAATGAAGTGATAATCAAATTCAGAACTCTTATTTCCCAAGAAGTATTTCTCACCATTACTCCAACTTAAACTCTTTTAAATTACCTTCTCCAACTCTTATACATTAGTTTTGTCCGTACGTTTGACTAAAGGGTTAAAATCATTTTGTGAAAAAATATTAGTCAAAAAATAGTCGATTGACTTTAAAGTACGTAGTACTTGATCTGTCTCGTACTCTCAATTAAAAAAGAAAAAGAAAAAATTGAGATGTACAGCTAGTGTTTCCGCTGAATCCGTCAAGGCAATCATATATATATTTTTTTTCCCTTCATTTATATCAGATATAATTTTGTAAACTTGAGAAGATCATTAATTTGTGGTAATTAAAAAAAAAACTCCTGAGTTTTCTCATAATTCTAAAAAACATCATGTGTTTTTGAAAAATTTAAAATCTTCTGAGTTTACATGAAAATCTCAGAAACTCTCTTGACCTTAAGTCACTCCATTTTGTTATGTAAAAAAATAAAAATGCCCTTGTCAAGAAGAATAAGAGAGAAAAAATAAATTATATCAATCATTTCTTCTAAAAATAAAAAAATATTTCATGAAAATAAACAAAAGAAAAAATGAGAGGCGATCCTTAGTACAAAAAGAAAGTGGGGGATGGCCATAAAATATTAAAAACTTGAATAATTACAATACAAAATAAAATAAACCAATAAAAATGTGGGTGTAAATTAGTATTGAGACCAGTGGTACAAAAAACGCCCCGGTCGATAATTCGGCCGATATGATTCTCTCTCCTCTTTTGTTTTATTTTTTTTGTAAATATCGGTATTATTTTATTATTTTATTTTTTCTGAATTAAAAAATATAAAAAAAAAACTGAAAAAGAAACTGTTTTTTAAAAAAAAAATTGAAAACGTAAATATCGGCTGATATCGGCCTATATTTTGATCCGGGCCCATCACCGTTTTGATTTTTTTTTTTTTTAAATACCGATATAAATCATCTCGGCCGATATCGGACCGATATATATCACCGATATATCAGCTATATCGGTCGAAAAATAGGCTATACGGCCGATACAATATGTATCGGTAGATATTAATCGGCACTGAAAAATCGATATATATATATATATATATATAGATATCGGCCGATACAAAACCTGATTGAGACCAAGAAGTAAGAAATAAGTAAAGATTTTTTTTTTAATATAAGCCTACTTTTGCTATTTTTGTGTATAGGCAATTTCATCATTTTCAACATTTTACGTGACAAGTAATGATAAAATCAAGTTTGCTCTTTATTCAAATAGGGTTTTTGAGATTTTCATGAAAACTCAGTAGATTTTGATATTTAAAAAAATACAAAATTGGTTTTAAAATTATGAAAAAAATTAGAAGATCTTTTACAATTTTCCCTTAATTTCACAAAAGAATATACAATTTTTGTAAACAAATTTATAAGCCTTACAAGAACTATTTTGTGAGTCCTACATCCGAGAGTTTGATATCAGCAGAAAATATTGGGCTACTCTTGTAATTGGAACATGAGGTGTTAAAAAACCTCAAGAAGTGGAGTATAAATTTTGAATATCAATCAAATCATTTGGAAGATCTGCCTTATCACTTGAACTTTCAAACCCTAGAAGGAGACTTTCTGACCCATTCAACCATTTGAATTTTAGGCTCCAGTTTCCAAGCATGAATTAGAGTAAGGAACATTGAACATGAAGCCTAGTTACATCACATTCACAAGAAGTCTGTGTCATACTACTGTGGAGATTGGAGAACACCCAATTTCAGAAGTTTTCTAGAGGATGAAGACAAGTGAGAGTGCTACCTATCAACGAACCAAATTTTCAAAGAATGCAAGACAAGGAGAAAACAACTTCCATCTCTCACTTCTAGAGACATACTAAAGTAGAAATCATGTTTAAATTACTTTAAATGAAACCCTGTCTGAAACTATTGCCCGACTATGGTTTGAACTGTATACTGTATGGTATAGACCATTTGAAGCAGGGGTCTAAATATTGGCCGATATGATTTATATTAATCGATTCGGCCGATACGCCGGTATCTCGGCAGAATCATTTCGGCCAATATCAAAATATCGGTCGATATTATTAGTTTAAAAAAAAAAGAGAAAAATATTTTGACCAATATAATCGTAGCGGCTGATACCGAATTTTGCACCCCTAGTCTAAAGGATCTGACCAATAAGCATAACCATGTTGACAACTTAAGAGTTGAGACCAACCACAAAGTTAATTCTCAGTGGCCCATGAATGTCATCGACAATAGAGGGTAGTGATTTTTGCACTATCTTTTTTTTTTTCTGATGGTACATCCCTTAAAAGAAAATTTTAAGGGGAAGAGGAAAATAAGGACAAAATTAGAATTTCTTTTTAAGAGAGTACACAATAAGAGAAAATGATGGTGCAAAATTGCTATCCACAATAAACCATAAGTCTTTGAAAACATCAAATTAACTCCGATCCAAGCACCTTCGTGTCATTTTTTATCCATCTCACTGGTAAATTTAATAATACTTATCATCTTTAGTCACTTTACACACTCTCACATACAGTTGTATCTTGTGGTTGTACGTGAAAATTTAGACTTGACCTTCAAGTGCAGTCTGCTTTAATATTATGTTAGAAAATCATAATTTGATAACATTTTTTAAATAAAATTCAATCTCAAAAACTAGTCATTAAAAGAATGATACTTCGATAACTATATAAAATCATTAACTTTACAAATTAATTGATTTAAAAAAAAAATTCACTTCACATCTATACTCACGTACCAATATACTTTCTCTGACTTCACATTTATCTACATTTATTGGACTTACTATGCAAGAATTCACATAGTATAGCCTTGATGTTTGATTTGTGGATAGTGTGGTGGTGTGTGATAGCAGTAAATAAGATGTAGAAGATGTTCCTATGACATAAGCAGTAGCATATGGGTGAGGCTACAAGAGAGGTCCCACTAAAAATGATATATTCAAACTTCCAACGTGTTTCGTGCTTGAAGGAGAGGAGACCTTTAGATGCAAAAATAAATTAATAATTACTGAGGATGAGCATCTTTAATATGTTAATGTTGATTGGTACATTATTTATTTTATTTTTTATTTAGCTTTGAATTGGCCATCCATCGTCCCATGCAGATTTCGTGACATCCCATCAGTTAGCAGTGACCTGCTGATCCTTGCATCATTAAAGAACATTTCAACGAAGAAACAATGCACCAATCAAAATCGCCCATGTGTAAGCTCCTTTCGCAATGATTTAAATATTAATTTTTTTATAAAGGGCATATTATTTTTCTTAAAAAGGTAAAATTAGTATTTTCTGGTAAAAAAAAGTGTTTAGTATACCAATTTCAAAATTAAAATCAGTGTGTTTTTTTACTTTATCTGAATATAAGAATTTAAAAGAGATATCTACATGGACTAAAATACCAAACCTTAATCGGATCAAGAGGTAGAAGTATCAAATACGAATTAATTTTTGTATTTTAAAAATCTAATAATCTATTTTCATTTTGTACAATATAATATGAGTCTACAACTATGTCTGCTTTCAATCTTAAAAATAACATTAAAATACATATAGCATGTGCTTAATAAGACAAACAGACTTTCCTTAAACAAATTATAAAAAGTTTAGAACTCTTTCAAAAATATGACTATAAGTATCAAATCATTTTATCTCTCCTTCGTATCGCTCATATCTTCGTAATGAAAATGGTTTATCTTTGCTACCTATCCAATAAGTTAATGGTGAAAAAGAGAGATACGATTGTCAATTCTAATTAAATTCTTTTTAAAAGAATTTCAATTTATGAAACTCGTGAGAGTTGACTTGACAGTAAATAATTCGTTTGAGATGTCGAAGGTTTTAGATTCAAATCACTCTAACACAAAAAAACCACTATGTACAGTATTATGAGGTGTGTGTGGATAGAGAAATTTACACTTTGTACATAACTCAAGCATCACTCACGTGCTCTAAAAAACTTAGATACGTTGATAAAAAAAACCTTTGTAGATAAAAGAATTTATGCACAAGCATTTCACATATTTATCTGCGATATATTTATTACATTTTAATTGGCCTTCAGTTGAGATATCATTATTGTCTATTAGTGAAACAATGTACTTTGTTCTTTTTCTGGACAATCAATTCAGTTTTGTCTTCCATATAAATATCATCTTATTTAAAAGAAATGACACTTCTAATATTTAATTAATAATATTTTTTTAGATTTTTATAAGCAGTTGAGTATCAAAACTATAACAAAACAAAATTAAAAAAAAAAAAAAGGGTAAGCTGAAATCAAGCTGTTCAATTTCAATTTATTTACAGCAAGGTTTCTGTTTATCAACCCAACCAAAATACAAAGCAGAAAAGTAGCCAGAGTTGCTTTCTTTACAATGGTAGTGCTACACTTCTAGTATGTGAGGCTCTGATACATCCCATTGGGTTTTGTCTCAGCTGTAGCAAGCAAGCTGGTGTAGGAAAAGTTGACAGAATTAGAACCGATTTCCCCTGTCTTTTCCTGAGAATCATATTCATTGAGAAGATCATACACAGACCCATTTAACATATCCATCAAAGATCCATCACTCTCACCATATCCACTGCCCGACCACGAATTATAGCCGTTATCGACAGTAACTGAAGAAGAAGAAAAAGAAGAAGCCACGCCGTAACCATTTACATTCATCCCAAATTCAGATCTTGCAGTAAGACCAGGCAAAGGATACTGAATGGAATTTGAACGCAATCTCTGAGACTCAATCCAAGAAGGGTTCGAGACGCAAGTGCCATTGTTTTCAATTTTGTCAGAAAGCTGGATTTGTTTATGAGTGGTCTTGTTGGTACTGCTTGGGGCCAATAGCTTCTTCTTAAGTTTGGTATTCCAGTAATTCTTCACATCATTATCCGTTCTTCCTTGCAGATGGGAAGCTATGACAGACCATCTGAACAAACACCCAACAAGAAAGATTAAGGAAACTTGAAATTGAAGGATAGATGTAGAAGATAATAGACCCAAATAAACAATCACAATAGAAGACAGAGATTTACGTAGAAAACCCCTCACAGACAAAACCACGGAAAAAAAAAAAGAGATTTCATTATTGTGTAGTGTATTACATGTCTGTATACAATAAAAAGTCCCAAATATGGAAGGAACCCTCTTTCCTCAATCAACGATAGAGAAGAGGAGATTATTGAATATAGCTAACCTGCTACCGATTTTCTGGTAGAGAGTGTATATGACGTTGTCTTCTTCTTCGGTAAAGCCTCCATGTTTGATGTCCGGTCTGAGATAATTCAGCCATCTCAAGCGGCAGCTCTTGCCACAGCGTTTAAGGCCTGAAAAAAGACAAGTGGGTGAGGTATGGTTGGGAGAGGAGATGGAATGAATTGTAAATCGGTGGGTGAGATTTGGAAGAAAGAGTTAAAAAAAAAAAAAAAGGAAAACCATCTTCGAGTCAGAACCAACAATAAAGAAGGAAAGTGGGCATTTCAGAATTGCTTTAAAGAGGCAAACAGAAAAAAGAAGAAAACAAAAGGGAGTAATTGGATTATTGGAAAAAAAAGAGAAAAGGTAAATGGTTTTTCTTAAGCAAATGGGTTTTTTTTTGTTAGGAAGGAGTTGGAATATTGACAGTTAAAATAAATAGAATATATTAAAAAAATGGGAAAAAGGAGAAATTTGACAGATTTCCAAATTGTGAAAAACATGGAAGCTATATCTCATGTTGGTCAAGAGTATATAAACATGAACATTTGAAATTGATGTGTGATTTAAAAATATATTGATAAAAAATTTGATTATAGACTTTTGTGGGATAGTCTCACCTTGCAAAAATTCTTAATTGCCACCTTTAATATTGTCTACTTGTAAATTTCTATTTTGAGTAGAGTCGATGCTTGAATGCTTCGAGTCTTTATTGTATGTCTCAAATCTTAAATCACATCTCATCTCATCATCTAGTTCAATGAACAGAAGTTTTTTTTTAAAAAAAAAACAGAAGAAGAAATTGAATTTAATATATTTCTATGGTCTTTAAAAACCAAGCGTTGATGGTAGTATCACACCAAAAGAGAAGCAGAAACGGGTATTAAAGAACTAATTGGTTTCCTGGGTTGCATAAACTCAGATATTCAGAATTGATTCAAAATAATATTAATTTATCTAAAGAAAAACGATATTTTGTTTTTTTAATGCTACCCATATAGTAAATTTATGTAATAGATGAGAATCGTAAATTAGAAAGGGGATCAAAATATCAGGGAAAATTAATTGTTCCTCAGCTCATGGAATGGACAATAGAAGTGGGATAGGGTTACCTGGGTGGATTCAGAAATAAAAATTCTTGAAATCGAGATAAAAATACAGTAAAAATGGCTATTTTGGAGTTCCATAACCAGGTGAAGCGCCTTGTTTCATGCCTTTTAAAGTAAAATTAAATAATTAACCTTGGCATGTCAGAGATGCATAAAAAGAGTTGGAAATTGGAAAGGCTCCCAACTGTCCTAATATTTTCTTTTTCTTTTCTAATAGAGATTGAAAAGTAGGGTATTACAAAATGTCATTTCAGACATCGCAAGGAGTCAATTCTTGGCATTAGAGTTAAATCAGTTGCTGAAAAAAAATCAAACTCCAGAAAAAATATAATACAAAATTAGCTTTTTCATTTAAAAATTACAAAAAAAAAAACTCATTTTTGAATCTAACAAAATATTCTAAATGAGCCGGCTTGTGTTCTTGCATCCATCAGTGATACTTCTTCAAAAGGTTTAAAAAAAAAACAGATTCTAGAGTTTAGAACATGAAAGCTTAATCAGAGAAAATTAAGACATGGGTCTCTTAGAATTCAATGAAGAAGCCCTTATGTTCATGTATCTTTAAGACTAGACTTCAAAGAAAAAGAAAAAAATTGCAGAAAGATGGCCTAGGAAGATGGTAAGAAACCTGCTTTTTGGGGTAAAGCAATCCAATTTCCACCAGTTCCGTGTTTCTCGAGATAGTTTCTGAGAGCTGTGTCTTCTTCAGGAGACCACGGCCCCCTTTTTACGTTGGCCTTGTCGCAGCAAGGAGCCCTCCCCATTACCAGTCAACGAAGAGAGATCAAAAAGAAGAAGAAGAAGAAGAGGAAGACAGACAGACAGAGAGACCCACACCTCTCAATGAGTTGCAGCAAATAATAAGAGGCAGAGAAGCAAATCAATGGAGTTGAGTTTTACTTCTCTCTCTCAAAATCAATCGCTCGCATTCCTTGACTTAGTATGACTTTTGTATGGAGCATGTGGCTTTCGTTTTTATTTATATGTTGTCAGTCTCTTAGGGTGGATCAAAGTAGTTCAGAATAGAGACTAGGTCAGTCTGCTCTTTCGAGGATTGATGGCAGCCTTGATGGCCCACTGCTGATGTATGGAACATTGAGCACAGAGTGCGAGTGGGTAAATCATGGAAAGGGTAATTTGTAATGATCATTGTTTTTCAGTTCTAAAATCTATTTTAGCATTTTCCAAAGGGTTTTAGATGTTATAGGACTAAAAGTCTAAAAAACTTGGGCCTATTTGTGCAAAAAATGGTTAAGTAATTCATCATATTTAAAATTGGACATTCAATCATTTAATCACTTGATTCAAAGGAGTAGTAAGAGTAGGAGTAATGGCTGAGAATCCATTTCAAGAAGTAGAAATTATTAGATTTCTACTCTACTTTAAAAGCTATTCTCTATACAATTTATTGGGTGTGTATCCGAAATAGTAAGGCTTACACGTGTCTTGAAGTTTAGTCGAATACTTGTCTCAACACTTTGGTAAAAAAATCTTTATACAATTAAATATTTTAATATCAAGCTATTAAGGAAGGTGGATCAAGTTGATTAAGATTGGATCTATCAATTATCTTATTTTTATAAGATGAGCCATTAAATGATACATGATTTTTAGGTGTCTTAGAAGTATTTCTTTAAAAGCATTTTGAATATTTAATATCTCAAAAAGATGTCATTTTCATTTAAAACAAAAGATAGAGGTATAATTTGTAAGGCCAGCCATTAAGATGCCCAGGTTTTCTTTCTCTGCACACTTGATTTCAAAAAATAAGGTAAAATTATAATTTTGCCCTTTATTTTTTAAGGAATAAATGATTCTCCATATCATTCGAACGACCGTGTGGTTCGTCCGAACGAATAGTTTGAATGGATTCCATGGAATGATGGCTAGAGTGGGATTTTCAAGTGAAGCCGTTTCTCGACTGATTTTTACAGACAATGTATCAAAATTTATCTACTTTAAATTTTATGAACTTCATGACTGATTTTAAGTAAAAAAGGTATAATTTTGAGATTTAAAAATTGTACCCAAATAATTAAGGAAAAATAGATTTTTCTCTTAATTTTTTGGGTACGATATTTGAACTCCAAAACTATACACTTGTCACTTAAAATCAGTTCCAGAATTTATAAAATTCAGAATAGATAAATTTTGATACATTCCTTGTAAAAATTGTTCGAGAAACCCGACCACACGTGCAAAGGTTAGCGTTGACAGTGAGCTAATTTCTCGACCTATTTCAACAAACAAAGTATCAAAATTCATTTATTCTGAATTTTATGAATTTTTGAACTGATTTTAAGTGAAAATAGTATAGTTTTGGGCTTCAAATATCGTACCCAAATAATTAAGAGGGAAGGTCATTTTTCCTTAATTCTTTGGGTACAATTTTTAAAGTCCAAAACTAGACATTTTTCACTTAAAATCAGTCTCAGAGTTCATAAAATTTAGAGTAAATGAATTTTGATACCTTGTTTATAAAAATCGGTCGAGAAACGAACTCGTTTGAAAATCTCACTCCACAGCCATCATCCGAATGAATCTCCTTTAAAAATGAAGGGTAAAATGATAATTTTATCTAATTTATTTTAAATTAGGTGTTTAGAGAAAGAAAATCCGAGTAACTTGCCAATTTGTAATTACTGAATTATGGGTTTATTACAGTCGGAGCGAGAGAGGGCTGTGTAAATTGTGATCGTGGGGAAGATCTCAACTTCATCTTTGGGTGAGGCACAGGATAAAGTTTCAATGATTTTACAGACTTTGTTTGGCTTGGGTGACTTTGGTTAAAAAACACTATATATTTTATAATATTATGGGAAAACAGAACTGCAGGAAAAAATTTAATGAAAACTTTATTATCTAAAAATATTTAAAAGAGGTTTGGATGCATGAGCAATATTTTTAAAAATACTAGAATAATGCCGAGATGTAATTTTTGGAAGATTGTGTAATACCTTATCATAATATCAGAATTTATTGATTGAGAATCAAACGTACATTCATTCTTTATTAAACTTAATGTTCAATATACCCGAATAACATAATCATAAGATCTGAATCGATTAATGTTTGCAACATTTATCAATCTTAATGCTGAAATCATTAACGTAATAATTATAAGCATACCTAGATCCATTGATGAAGAGAGTGAGATTTGATCTTCCCTTTAATATGTCAATACTTTCTAAGTCAAAAAACATAAGAAAACACCCACCTTGGAGTTTTTTGCCTCTTGCTTCCTTAATGTCATCTCCCAAATTCGTGAACTCTCCTAAAATAGATCTTCCTTATTTAAACACAGCTTCCCTGATTTAATATCCTCTATGTGGAGCTCCAAATTTAATTTAGGTCGTGTTTAATTTTACAGATTGACCATTACAATTTTCTTAACAATTCAAAAACTTGGAAGTTCACTACTCTCATTAGTTAAGTTAATCTATTATTATAAATATTATAAATATTATAACAATTAATTGATACAATAACTTTAAAATCATATAAATATAATTAATTGTAAAATTAAATTGAATCAAACGGAAGATATTGACCACTCTATAAGTTTTAATGAAGTTCATTTTTTTCATTAATAAAAATCGTTGAATATAATAATTTTTCGTATTAAACAATAGACCTATAATTTAGGGAGCCCATATAGATACCGCAAAAACCTGCCAGCAAACACCGAATTCAGAAATTTCACTCGAAATTACCATTTTGCCCTTTCGGCGTGGAATCGATCGATCGATTCTATAGTGCATTTTCGCATTGATCGATCGATTCCAGGAGCAGAAGAAATGGATCGGTAAAATGGGGATTTGATTCCGTCGATCGATTCATAGCATCAATCGATTCTGTCGATCGATTGATGCTATCGATCGATTTATTATATGCATGCTACAGTAATTAAATAAAAAAAAAATCTTTAAAACTTTAATGTTATTTTTTAAGCACTGTGTATTTTCAAAATTTCTCAAATTAAGTATCTGAACTAATTACAATAGCGTGATAAAAATACTTTAAGACATTCAAGGTCTTTTGACACTCCGAAATATTTAAAACACAGTATTTTACAAATAAGGGTATCCCTAGGGTGTACCGAAAACACATTTCGGAGTGTCAAAAGACCTTTAAGTCTTAAAGTATTTTTATCAGGCTATCGTAATTAGTCCAGATATTTAATTTGAGAAATTTTGAAAATACACAGTGCTTAAAAAATAATGTTAAAGTTTTAAAGGAAAGATAAAACTTTAACGTTACTTTTTAAGCACTGTGTATTTTCAAAATTTCTCAAAATTAAATATCTGGACTAATTACGATAGCCTGATAAAAATACTTTAAGACTTAAAGGTCTTTTGACACTCCGAAATGTGTTTTCGGTACACCCTAGGGATACCCTTATTTGTAAAATACTGTGTTTTAAATATTTCGGAGTGCCAAAAGACCTTGAAGTCTTAAACTATTTTTATCAGGCTATCGTAATTAGTCCAGATATTTAATTTGATAAATTTTGAAAATACACAGTGCTTAAAAAATAACGTTAAAGTTTTAAATTTTTTTTTATTTATTTAGTTAGTGTAGCATGCATATAATGAATCGATCGATAGTATCAATCGATCGACAGAATCGATTGATGCTATGAATCGATCGACGGAATCAAATCCCTATTTTACTGATCCATTTCTTCCGCTCCTGGAATCGATCAATCGATGCGAAAGTGCACTGCAGAATCGATCAATCGATTCCACGCGGAAAGGGCAAAATGGTAATTTTCAGTGAAATTTCTGAATTCGGTGTCTGCTGGCAGGTTTTTGCGGTGTCTATATGGGCTCCCATAATTTAGTGTGAACATATTTTTATTAAAAAATGGTCTTTTATGGAGTATTAGGACCTCAAGAGACAAAAAAAAATATACGAATAAGTACATCTTTAAAATTTGAAAAATGTTTAAAACTTTTTAAAAAAATATAAAACTAATATAAAGAAACACCTATGATGAAATTTATGCTCTCTAGTATCCCACAGTGACATCTATTTTTTATTATAATTCATAAAAAAAATATCATGCAAAAATCTAAATTTCATAAAAAAATATTAAAATATTTAAAAAATCACATAAATACCTTAAATTTATAATTGGCCAATACAAGCCGATATGATACAGACGAATTTCATACCCTTAGGCTTACACCATTCCCCTCCCCCTGCCCCTTCCTTCTCCCCATTTCATTAAAGGATTTTAAGCCCTGTATAATATCGGCCGATACATATTGTATCGGTCGTACAGCAATCATGTCGGCCGATATATCGCCGAATCATATCGGTCCAATATCAGCCGATATGATTAATATCGGTATTTAAAAAAAAAATCAAAACGGTGATGGACCTGGGCCCAGATATCGGCTGATATTTACATTTTCAATTTAAAAAAAAAACAGTTTCTTTTCTATTTTTTTATTTTTTAATTCAGAAAAAATAAAATAATAAAATAATACCGATATATAAAAAAAAAAAGAGAATCATATCGGCCGACATTTGCATATCTGCCGAATTATCGGCAGTGCCGTTTTTTGTACCCCTGGGATGAGGGTTTTTTTAGCCCGATCATGCTTTGGAGTTAATTCCTGTGAAGCCCATTAGGCCTTTTTATGTTTTGCAGCCTACTGTATAGAACCTTTAAGAGTGGATTAAATATTTGGATTTGAAATCACAAGTTGAAATTTTATTTAGACTAAGGGTTGAATTGAATTTTCTTAGTATAATGAATTTCATAATTATTATAATAAGAATTTTAATAAATGAAAAATTGGATTGCATGATTGATAATTTAAGTGAGCTCCATATTCTAGGCCTTGATTTTATTTTTAAAATATTGATAATAATGCCTCCTTAATTCCTTGATCCAGTTCCACTGTAAATATGTACAGAGGTAATTTTAGTTATTTTTATGTTTTTTTTTTATTTTGTCTATAAATTCAAATTCTTGAAAATTGGAAACAAGGTTGGTAATTAATTAATTACATCTTAATTTTGTATTATAAGTTAGATTAAGGTTATTTATTATTTTTAGATTAATTCCACCATCTTAATTGAAATTAGATGAATTTTGTGTTTTTCATGAAAATTAGATATGTAATACCCTGCCCCAGATTAGGCGTGTTTTACCTCGTTAATCGTGTTTAACCGGTTGACCTCGGAGATTTTGGTTAGGACTTCGAGGAAAGCCCAAGTTTGGCCCGATCTGAGCCAGAAAACTCAGTGATTCAGCTCGTCGAACTGGAGGGGCATTTTGGTAATTTACCACTTGTTGTGTATATTTTTATAAATATTATTGATATGTGTAAATTATTGGTAAATAATGTTCTCCTAAATAAATGATTTGCATTTCTGATTTTAAAATGAATTTATTTTCAGAAAATGGTATTTAAATTCCGCCCGTTAAAATCCCGAAAGGGAGTATTAATTATTTTAAAGGGTTTTGAAAATGAAATAAAATTTGAAAATTATATTTTATGGTAGACCATTTTAAAAATGGTCTAGTTATTTAATTTCATCTCAAAATGATATTTCTAAATTGTTTATTTTAACAATTCTTTATTTAAGTAAATAGTGTAAATTTATGATTTTTATTTAAATAAATGGTTTTTAATAAGAGTTAAATTCCAAAAAATTTATGGTGATTAAGATTTTTTAAACCCAACCTATTTGTAAGGTTGGATTAAATTTTTGAGCTTTTGAAATTATTGTTTTAGTTAAAAATCAGGTTTTTATTAAAACTAGAGGCTTTTCTGCAATTTGGAAAATATTGGAGGGCTGATTTGCAAACAGCAGAAAATAACCTACGATTTACTGTAGCACCATCAGCGGCGTGAGGCGTGCCCTGCTGCCCGATTTTCCGGCAATTTGCCGTCGTCCCATCCCATCGCGCGTCCGCCTGATTTTCCGGCCAAAAGCCTATAAAAACTGGCTCAATCTTCGGTTTTAACTCCCAGCTTCTCTTCTCCCTTCTCTCAGTCTTTCTCAGCCAAAACCCGGCCGAGACTTCCGTTTTTCAGTAACAGTAGCTTTAAAGGATTTTTTTTCAAAAATCCAGATTTTCAGCCCGGGAATTCAATCCAAGGTAACCACTGCATTCCCCTTTCAATTTCGATCGGTTTTGAATAAAAATTTTTTGAATTTGGCTCTGTTTTCAGTGAGAAAAATGATTTCAAAATTTAGGGGAAATTTTAGGGTTCCTCGTATCAGTGAGCTTCCGGTGTTAAGATCGGATAGCTCACTGAGTTTCAAAGCTCCAAACCTCTCCCTATGGAAAGAGGACTCCCGGAGGAATCCATCGAACCGGTCAGATGTAAAAACCGAGTCAAGAAAATCACCCTTTTCCCATTTTTGGTTTTACTGTTCACGGCCGCCGTTCACTGTCTGTTACTGTAAAAAAAATTATTATTTTTATTTGAGATTATTGGTTCTTGTGCTTTTAAATTTTGGTTCCCATTGGAAAAAAAATTGAATAAATAATTAAATAATTAAATATTATTATTTTATTCAAAAAAAATATATTATTTTATTAGATTATGTGATGTGATGGTTAGTACCCCTTTTTTATTAATTAAAATTGTATTAACCCATTTCTCTTATTACTTATAGTTTAAATACTATTGTATCCGCTTTCAGGCCGACCTTATTGGTCGGGCACTGAGTGATTCACTTTCAGGCCGACGCTATATAGTCGGGCACTGAGTGACCTCGAAGCCTACTCAAAATGTCAGGTCTGGTCCTATCCATAAGACAACCGAGAAGTGACCCGAAGATCTATACCTAACTCAATAAGTCAATCTGGTCAATGCCCAGAAGACAATATGAGTTTGGACTAAGCCCCTTTTTATTTATTATTATATTGTGGATTATGATAATTTAAAAAGGATAGAAACTCAGTAAGAGACTCAATTCCATAAACCCTGGATATTTTGTGGGAAAACGTGTGATTTCCAAAAACTACGTATAAGTACGTATTTGTTATGTATACTGATTGTGCACTTGTGTGTTGTTTTGAACAGAGACCGCGTAAACCACACAATCACAGTGAAGGAAATTAACTCTACAGATTTTGTAAATAGGTGTTATGATGAGATGAGTATTGAGCAATGAGTGGTTTCAGTTTCTGATGAACCCACTCATGTGCCTATACATAATGCACTATGGTAAGAGTGCTGTGATGATTATGATATTACGATGTTGATCGTATGTATGTATAAGACTGTTTCCACGTACCTGGGCTATTGAACCAATATCGGCCATATGAGAGATGGTTTATGTCTACTGTATCATGGGCGGACCATGCTGTCGTCAGTTGCTGACTTGAGGGTGTCAGTATCGGGTAAGTCAGAGCCAGAGATATACTTGCAAGGATGTATTTTGACCGTGTCTAGACTTAATACTGGTCTCAGTTTAGTCGGCAGGCGTTACGGTGGATAATGGCAGTGATTTAATGATGTTGATATAGTTGAGATTACGCTTATTGTTATCAAACATGTGATATTGAACTGTTACTAACCTGTTTTATTATTTACTTAATGTGCATTGTTATATTTCTTTCACTAGGCTAGTTAGCTCACACCTCTCACCTTTCAGGCGATGAACCCGAGGAGGAGGACCCTCTCTTTCAGGCTTAGGGCGTTTAAGCTAAGGCAGTGTCTTGGGATTCCCCCGGAGAGGAATGCCCTGATCTTTCCCTGTTGGTTCTTGGAACCGTTGATTTTTATTAAGTACCGGATACGGTACTTAATTCATTTTAGTTTGATATAATAGGCTATGTTGCCTTTTAGACAATGTATCGAATGTTGAATCAATGGATGATTTTTGTTTGATGATATTATGATGTTGTTGTTGTTATGTTTATGGGGCAGGCATATGGTACATGTTTGAATCTACATGACGGGGTCATGTATGACTTTTGAGCCCAACTGTTGATCCGGCCCAGTAAGAATGCTTGTGGTTTAGTTTACTTATCTTTAAAAAAAAAAAAAAAAATCAGTCGCGTTCCGAGCCCACCCTTCGAGTCAGGGCGTGACAAGATATCTTAAATGGTTAATTTCTAATTTAGATGTGGTTTTCATTTTTGGACTTGTTTTCTATTTTTAGAATATTTCTAAATTTATAACTCTCAAGCAAACGAACCATTAGATAGTATAATGATTGAGTGCGAGATCGAACCCATCGGAACTTAGGAAAATATATCCGTGACAAACATACAACTGAATTATATATTTTAAGAAATTTAGAAAATTATAGAAATAAATCTTAAACATCGGAGTAATTATCTAATTTAGGAAATCTAATTTTAATTTACAAACATTCTAAAAATAGAAAACAAGTCCAAAAATATGAACAACATCTAAAAGTAGAAATTAACCATTTAAGAGATCTAATTTTCATAGAAAACACAAAATTCATCTACTTTCAATTAAGATAGTGGAATTAATCTAAAAATTATAAATAATCTTAATCTAACTTAGAACACAAAATTAAAATGCAATTAATTAATTACCAACCTAGTTCCCAATTTTCAAGAGTTTGAATTTATAGGCAAAACAAAAATAAAAATTGAAAACAACTAAAATTACCTCTATACATATTTACAGTGGAACTGGATCAAAGAATTAAGAAGGCATTATTATTCATATCTTAAAAATAAAATCAAGGCATATAATATGAAGCTCACTTAAGTTATCAATCATGCATTCTAATTTTTTATTTATTAAAATCCTTATTATAATAATTATGAAATTCATTATACTAAGAAAATTCAATTCAACCCTTAGTTTAGATAAAATTTCTACTTGTAATTTCAAATCCAAATATTTCATCCACTCTTAAAAAGTGCTTTCATTCAGAAAAATCAAGTTCTACCTATCCTAAATATTCATCCACTCTACTTGAATATCTTAGAATAACTTCAATCATAACATCATAAAAATAATTAAAATCAAATCAAATTCTCATCACACATAAATTAAATAATTGGAAGACCATAATTCTAAATAAATCCACCCTTCATTTATTTATAAAATATGAAATTAAAAATAACATATAATAGAATTTTGAAATTAAAGAAATAAGAAAAATACAATGGAAATCAAAATCCACTAACCTTAAAACCCAATGTGGATCAAGAATCCCACAGTCTTTCTCCTTCTCTTATTCCTCTCCTTTGCAGAGCCTTTTTTTTAATACTTAAGTTCCATTTTCTCAATGGGAGAGGGATAGTATTTATAGATGAAAAGAGGTGGAATGAATGACTTAGATTTAAAGATTTAAATAAAGCAAGGGGTACTTGGAGGGCTGACATGGTTTGTGTTAAATATAAAATGGCTTAAAAGAGGCAAAGAGGTGGAAAAAATAGTAAAATTCGTATAAGGAAAGTTGGTGCAAAATCCCATTTTTTACACATGTACCATCTTGAAACTCAGTTTTGACCTAGTTAACATCCAAATTACGAAAATCCGTAAACTATTATTCGAAAAATTCGTAAACTATAAAGTTGTAGCCCTTGAAGTTTTCTTTCTAACCCAAAAAGAATCAAATCAATCGGAAATCAGAGTGGAACGTTATGGCTAAAATACTGAAACTGTGTCAAACCTTCATTCTTTTTCTCCACTTCTTATTTTCTTTTTTTTTCTTTAATCCTTGCCAAATTCGAAAATCCTCTCATAATGACTTCTAAATTTTGAATTTTCTCATGTGTATCTTGAGATGATGAAAATAGATTTCACACATGTGGATTTATTCATGGGCTTTTTTAATGGGCTTAATAATTGGACTTTTCAAAGTATAGAAAATCTAATAATTAATTTTACCACTTACAATCAATTCTAAAAAAGTATTAAATTAATCCAACTCTCATAAATATATTTGAATTAATTAGTTTACAAATAAAATCTCTAAAATTGTGGTAAAATAATTATTAAAAAATCCAACTTTTTAAAAATATCAACTTATGCCCATTAATTGCAAAATTCACCATTTGAAGTCTTATATCTTGTATTTTCCCGTAAATCCTGCAAAACATCCAAAATCACATTAAACATATTCTAAAACACACAAAACAAGTGCTAACTAGTTCAAATACAAAGGAAAAATAGTCATTTTCTTATGCTCATCACTTAGCCTCTTCTCAAGGGTCGAAAATTTGACCGAACCGAGATTTTGGCAAAAAATTCGTATCAAATTGAGGTTCTTTAATAATTCATTAATATACAAAGCAATCACAAATATCAAATAAAAATTGGAACTACACCTTATAGACACCCAACTTTGGTTCTTCCTGAACAAAAGAAAGTGTAATATAACACAAACCCAAATTCAAATTCTAATGGATGACCCACAAAAGGTTTAGACTTATTAGAATCACTAACCTTCTTTTAATAATAAGAAATATCCCATGAAACGACGGTAAAACATAATAAATGCTAACCCACAAAAACATAATTTTTGAAAATATTTCAAATTAGCCTACAATTCTCATGGGCCATCGAATATCGATTATAAGAGAAGTCCAATGATTGAGAGCCCAACCAAGGAATTTAAGGCCCAGCTCAATCTAATTAGCGTGTTGGTATGGTAGTAGAGAAAAATGTCACCATGTATAGAACGATATAGACTTCATTCTCTTAATCTCATAGCTGAATAACGTGAATGCTAACACCTCAAAGGAGTTGAAGTGATAAGGTTAGGATATTCTAAAGAAACTGGAGTTTTGAAGGTTTGACTTCGATTCTCACTCTATCTCAAAAATTCATGCCGGGTGCTCTAAAAGGCTTGAACACTTTAGTCATAAAAAACTTTGACCATAAAAGAAACGTGACGACCTGTATTAACTGATTATGCAGGTGGAAAGCAGAGCATGTGTCTAAAATTTGAATCTGTGCCACAAATCTTATCATTCAAATGAAATCTAGAATTTTTAGACTGTTAAATGCAAAAACGATGCAAAACCCATTGATCAATTATCTGTTGGCCAATCAAGTTTAACCTTTAAAAATAATTTAATGATAGATTAAGTCTATAAGTATCTCATACTTGCATCTGAGCAAAAGTGTTGAACAAAAATTTTCAATTTCATGCAATACATGCATACCTGAGGATAGCTCCTTCTCCCATTATCTGTCTTTTCTTTGCAACGAAGGCAGGACACAAAGCCAGCCTTTCTCATCTTCTTCTTCCATTTTCTCTTCAATCAACTATTAATTTAAAATTCATCTCAAAATATTGGTATCTGCAATATATACATGATTATATTAGCTCAAAAAGATACTTTTTACTAAAAACTTAAAAAATTATCGTACCGGAGATATATCGGTGATGCGCAACTGTGTCAACAACATCTCAGTCAAGTGTCAACAATACATAGCTGAATTGGTTATATAAGATTTATACAGTAAAAGATAAATCGGATAAACCTAAAAAAATAACGATATGTATTGATCGATACTTGTCGTATATATTTAGACCCCTAATTTGAACGTTCCTCTCATTGGCATTGTTCAGATACTCTGTAGCAGAACTTTAACAACAGTTCAGGCCCCAGAAACCACAAATATTATTTAACTTGTGTTTGATGATGACATTGTGAGGAGTGAAATATGAATCCAGTAAACCAGCTTCTTTGGTCGTTACTGGTCCATCAAAAATTTCAGTTAAGACGGGTTTTAGGTCTATCACCTCATGGGCCTGAGCTGGACCCTTGTAAGGGCCCTTTCAAAAGAATTGGACCAAAGGATTTTTAAATTGGGAAATTGATGTGATCCAATTGTGCAAAAGATCAACTCTCATTGAATTAGAGGCTCAAAGTCTCAAACAGCATCCATATCATGCTGAATCAATGAAAACTAATTCAATTTCTAATTATCTAGAAACCCAACATGTGTCGTCCAATGTGAAACAGATCGACTGAGTTTAAAGACCTTTTTTGGACCTCTAGAATAGATTAAGAGTGTTGTTAAGCAGGGATTATCACTTTGTCAATTGGACCAGATATGGACTAAACATGGGCTGGACTTTGGCCAGTGACCATCCCTAGCCCAGTGAGGCGAACATAATTCGTCACCATATTTTTTTTGGACCCCTGGACCCAATGTTAGGTCACTAGTAAGTATTTGCATTTATTAGAGTAAAAGGGCCTACGCAACTATTATCACCTTCTAATTGTGAGATTTCAAATAAAACCACATGTTATTATTTGTGACCCAGAAGGACGACAGGGCTAAAAATAATTGAGTTCCTAGTGTCATGAATTGACAGACCCAGATGATTGAAGACCCCACTTCTGACAAACCTGATTAGACCCAACCACTCAATTCAATGTATTATCATCATTGGTTGGGACTTTCCATAATTTCTGTAAAAGGAAAAAGAAAATAGGTCGGCCTTAGGCCCATTATACTCTGTAGGTGGAGTGGGGGAAGGCCCATTCTAATTATATCGAAGTGTCACTTAAAGATTCTTCAATTTTTAGAAAGGAAGGTTTAAGTAATGTGGGCCCTCGGCTTCATATTTGATATTTCCAATCTTACAGCCCCTTTGTGACCATACAATTGTACTGAGGCATCAACTTAGAGGTTCTGTTCTACTGATGTGAGATATTCAACCTAATCAATTCACACCACATACTCTATATCATCTATGTTTTGACTAATATGCTTGGATATGACATGTTTGTGAGGATCTAAGGAAAATCTTACTCCAAATTGGGTAGTAAATTTTCGACTTAGATACAAGGGTTTTGTTGGCATGAGACATGATTTTTTTTTAATGTCAGTTATTAAAAACTTAATTAATACATCAAAATATTTAGAGTCAGTCTTCAAACGCTATATAGCATCATTGATTTTTCAAAATTAATTAATCAAGGATTTTTGTCATCGCATTCACATTTATGTACAATTGGAATCTACAACTACATGTAGAACATGTTTTGATACCATATTTAATAACTTTAAAGTACAACTTACTCTAAAAATTTAACTGACGGGAGAAGACTCTCTCTTAGCTGAAAGAGAGACCAAGTTATTTGATGTTTGATACCCTATTGGAATTTTCACCATTAAGTCGAGACAGAAAAAAGAAAACCCGGTTCAAGGTAGATGGGAGTTGGAAAAATTGGACAATAGCCATGCCCATGTTTGACCACCACCTCTGTTGTTCAATTCTCAGAACTCATCTCATCCCTCCACCAAATTGTTTTACTTTCTCCTCCCTCCCAACTCTCAGCTTCTTCAATGCCCAAACAATTTTAATACTGGAGACAAAAGTTAGAGAATTTTCATGACCCACCTACCCATTAATATCACCTGTCAAGTTAAGTATACTGGTGAAAGTCAAATTGAAATTTTCTGTCGATAAATATCAATCCAACAAACCCACCTAGCATTAATAATCGAGAGACAAATGTCTGTCTTCTTACCATAAACACTTGAAATGAAAACTCGAGTCTGATGCAGATATCTTTACTTGGTTTCTAATATTTGACAATCTATATTTATTTTTATCATTCATTCATTCAAATGATCTTAAAAATGATGCAAATATCTTTACTTGGTTTCTAATATTTGACAATCTATATTTATTTTTATCATTCATTCATGATCTTAAAAATGATGCAGATATCTTTACTTGGTTTCTAATATTTGACGATCTATATTTATTTTTATCATTCAAAATGAGCTTAAAAATGTTTTATTGCAATGGTTCTGGTATTTTTATTTTAATTTACGTGTGAGAAATTATAGAAAATTCAGTGTAAAACTTTCATTAGTGATACTCGTAGCCTTTAGAGCACATCTAATGAAGTCATGAAACTCGAATCTAACACCTCTCACTTTTAAAAAAAAGAGATTACTAATTGATCTACACTTATATATACATAGTTCTATTTTTTTAATGAAGAGGATTGCATTCAAGGATAGTCTAGAGTCTTGACTCTAGATCAACGATTGGATCTTCTCCACTCTTTATTCAGAAATAAATAATTCCATTTTTGAAAAATTGATTTGTTTTCAAGCCATTAGGACTGCCCATTGGAAGAAATTAATCTTGGCCGTGAAAGATGGAAAAAGGTGATATTGATGGGTCACAAGTCACAACATCTATTCTTCTTGTAAACATATGAATCTTGTGTTCCATCCCATATAAAATAAATTTAAAAAGAAAAAGAAAAAAAACTATGGGCATCGACAGTAAGTAGATCTCGTTCTTAATGCTTTCTAGATAAGCAAAAGACTAAACAAAGATCTCGCAAGGCCGCCGTTATATTATGAATTTTTAATATTTTATTTTAAAAAAAAATATTTAAAAATAGATAACTGAGTGTCGACATCTTTTAGTTATAAAAAAAAATCTTATGAAGTATATATCTTAAAGTCAAAATTTCTTAAACATTTAAAATAGTGTATAGAAATTTAGAAAATAAACAATTAATACGAGAAAACATCTTATATGAAATTAGAGTTCTCTAATATTGTATAGTGACATGTAGCTTCTAGTATCTGAATTTCCATGAACGTCTTGGAATATTAGGAAAATCAGACAAACACTAAAAAATAAATCAATCTCAATAAACCTCTTCATTTAATTCTATAAAAAATTATATAATATTTCTTTCAATTTTTTTTCACAAGAAACCCTAAAAGGGAATTATCGAAGAAATTTGAATTTCATGAATTTTTTAAAAAACTATATAAATCACACAAGGAAATCTCCATTGAATTCCATAACACTCAATATCATTTCATTAAATTATTTTATAAAAAATTCCAAAATTGGGATTATCTCTAAATAAAAATTAAAAAAAATTGATGAAAACAATATTAAATGGACAAATACTTTTACCTTTGAATAACATGCTTCTAGGTTCTAAACCTTGTTAAAAACATACTCAAACCAAAATTCAAACAAAAAATGATACTTATATAAAGTGATAGGTATTGTATTGCTAATAAATATTAAAAGCTTAAAATTTATTATAGAGGAATTTCAAAGGCCAAATAAAATTAAAGAGCACAACGAAATAAATTCATTCACGATCCTTCACATCCCTAGGACTTATAGCGAGACGCAGTCTTCTAAACAAGTGGACCCGCCAATTCCACATGTCAAACTTTCAAATAGAGGCTTGCTTGGAACGGAGACAGATTTGGTAGACTCTATGTCTTCGATTTAGATAGAGATCCAGATAGGCCCCACGCTAGAAATGAAAAGTAGTTGAAGTCACGTGAAACTTGTCCCCCCCACCCCTATTGACCGACTGCCGCTTACTGTATTTGTTTATTATAGAAAAAAGTAACAATGAAAATTGATTGATTGAATCTATTTTTTTTAGCTGAGAAATTTTGAGATATTTTAAATTTTTCATCGATGAATTCCATATTACATCACAGTAAGTGATAAATCTACAGTCTTTCATTTTATAAGATAAAAGATAACTAATTGAACTACATCTATATATATTCAATTTTAATAATTAATATAATTCAACTAATTTAAACTTGTAACCTTTCATTTTATAAGATGTGAGATAATCAGTTGAATTATACTATGTGAATCCAACTTTGATCCAACTTAATAATTTAATAGTAAGAATGAGTGATAACAAGTAACAAGTAAAACTCTATTAAAAAAAATTATGGGCATTGATATGACACTGTTTAAGGGTCTCAATAATATTTTAATATAAAGGATAAAAATTATGTAAATTACTATTACATTCTAATATATGTATACCTCTGATTTTTTTTTTTTTAAATTTATGTGAAAAAACTGTAGTATACCCAAGCACATGCTTGAGTTGCTGATCGTACATGAGACTCGTCTTTTAATAAATTCGTATCAATTGAAATGTTGGTTTTTTATTTATACCTAAATTTATTTTATCCTTTTGTCCATTGAATATATAAAATTACTTATTAGTTTTGCTTCAATCTTAAAAAAAAAATTAATAGACTTTATTTTCAACCACTTGAAAATCAAATTCATATGAATTGCGACATGATCTATAGAACACGTAAGACGGAATATCTTTGGTGAAACTTCTTCAAATTTGGTGCCCAGTGGGGGGCTCTTTTTTCTTGAATACAAGTTTTTAAAATGTTTTTTCTTTTAAACTTAGATCTAATTTTATTATTTTTATAAATTCTGCAAATGGAGAAGAGGAGAAATTACATATGGAAATAACTTTGAATATATTTTAAATCAATTTTACACCTTATACATTATCTATTTGATAGATCGCGTCACTGTTAAATGAATTTTTGTTTTAAATATTTATTTAATAATCTTTTTATTTTAAAATCAAGAGTTATAAAAGATTTAATAAATTTTATTTTTAAAATTATAGTAATATTATGATGACCAAAATCATACATCAAATTTTTTTTTTTTTTATGATAAAATGGTACTTTATTTTCAACCAAGTAACGACAAAACCATATACAAACTTTAGAGTTTCAGACTTAATAATATGTCTATAGTAATAAGATTTGTGGACCCCCACCGCCACCAAAAATCCCATCTATCCTGTCTGACGACACCGCATTAGCGAAAAATATCCACAAAGCTACACCTCACCTCCTTCCAAATTCCAAATCCCCCACATTTTTTCAATGCGTACATATCGTAATAATGGCGCCTTGGGGATAAGAAGCAGGACGATTTCTTTTCTTTCCACATCACTTGCCTACCCATGGTCCTTTGGAGCACCATAATCGAAGTCATACACAGCACCAAGTTGCAGATGGGCACTGGATAGAATTATCCACACCGTCTATTTCTCAAATAATGGTACAACCACTTCTTCAGATTCGTATTACGATGCTTCCAGTGCCGCTCAATCAACACCGTCCGTATTTAGGCTCGACTGAATCTAAGCCCTTCTATTTTTAGAATTACTGTCAAAAGGACGACCAATGAATAGTACGTTATGAGTGCATTATGCCACGTGTAAAGGAAAGGGTACAGCCGTACCGAAGAGAATCAACTGCACAAATCGCTCTAAATCTTGAAATCCACTACACGCTGACACGTGGCGAAAGAATAGGAAGAGGATTCTGAAACTCGACGCTCCAGATTTAACCTAAACGTACGCCGTAGCCTCATCATGAAGTGGGATTAACCCATCGCCATCAACTCCAAACCTCGATACTGATATATATTTAGTACATAACTGTCGACCATTGTGACTATAGTCTATACACAATTAGTTAAATTTGGGTAGTGGATTGAGACTTGAATTTTATATTAAATTTTAAATTACTACCTTGATTCATAATTCATTTCTCTCGTAAGTTATTAATAACTTAATTTTAAAATTTCAAGTCATTCTCAACATCGATCAATATGTCAAAAGAATAAATTTACATGTCAATTCAAGCATTATAAATAGAAGATATTTATGAACCAAGTCTACACTGTTGTGAAGCATTAAATTTTAAAATCATCAAACATAAATAAATAGTGTTTATTCAAATTAAGTTCACATTAAGTAAAACAGATGGTTGTAAATATTGGATCAATGAACTTAGACTAAAATTAAAATCACATTTTATGAAGTTAATTATCATTTAAACCCTTGATTCTATTATTGTCGATCACCTACTTATCGCTCAACAAATACTAACTTCATAAACAAATAAAATATAATAAATTTCCACATAACGTGATTGAGATTCTTATAAAACAAGATAAATATATCTCAAAATAAGTTGCAATCACTCACAATATATATTATATATTTGGGTTTAAGTTTGAGCTCATTGACATTGTCAAAGAGCTAATATTTTTTAATTACAACTCATTCCAAAAGTAATTGAAAGAAGAGTCCCAAACAGCCTAACTATTATATTAAATTATTAACTTCACATGTACTTCAAAAGTACAATAATTATTGATTAAAACACCTTAAAAGTTTTAAATTCAAACCATACAATATTAACGTACTCTCAAACTTACTTGCTGTAGATTTTATAAAATTAATATATGTATATTTTATAAATTAAAATACAATCTATTTACTTTATTATTCTTTAGACTATATAATCTAAATAAACCCTACTAATATATTATTTTTATATTATATCAAATTATATACAGTTCAAAATGGTATACAATCAAAAACACAAGTATAGATCACTTCAATTCACAAGTGTAATGTGATTTTTTAATCACAATTTTAGAGTAACAACTATTTTCTCTCTTTCAAATTCAATTTATAATTTAATAATAAGCCGATACAATGAATACTTTCTCATCAACCCTTTGAATTTTGGTCCCCACGTAGATAGTACATAGTAGTACAAATTTTATTTCTCCCGCGAAGAATGTCAATAGGCTCCAGTACTCGATAGTCTATCCAATTTTTGTACTGCACCTACCTAGCCCCATTTCTATTAATACTTTGAACACATGTCTTTCCTAATGTTACATAATCATCCATTAGAAACCCTACCTGAGTTTCACTTATCCCTAATGTAATTAAATACACATACCATTTAATTACAACAATTTATAATTAACAAGTGCTCCATTTTATTATTAAACTAATAACAATAAAAACACCACTTTTTTCCATTGTTAAAAATCTACACCTAAAATAACAACAAAAAACTCTTCTGATTCAATTACATAACAGTTAAGATGATGTAATTAATTATTATTACTTTCGGTCAATAACTTCCAAGTATAATAAATGCCAAAATAAAAGAAAATCCAATTCGTCCCAACTATGTAAAATTACAAATTTACAATAATTTCAAACTCTTATGAACTAAGATAAAAACTTCATCAAATATAAATCACATTAAAATCAATGATTAAATTAGAATCACATGAAATTAACAAATAACCCGAATGTGACGTGACCTGTTTATTTAATCAGAGAAAGCAACTGGAAAAAGAGTAGAAAACTTACTTGATCAAATCATATCTTATTTAAGTGTTAAGCCCCATCATCAAACTTAAATTACTAGATTAGATATAAATTAATTTAGATCGATCAATCAAACTCATCCTTAACAATTCTTCTAAATACATTGAAGGTAGTGGGCAGAAATCAACTTCCCCTTAAAAAATTGAAACATCCACCTGGCCCCTCAATTAAGAAAATGATCAAATTACTAATTAATAAATAATATTACTTACCAATCAGGCACTACTCTTACTTGAGAAGCGTCAATACTGTTATCCAACTTCTGCCTCAGTCCAGGAATGTTGATGGCGAGCAAGATAAGAAACACAGGATGGAAGAAACAGAAGAGAGAAGTGGCTGACACAGTGGAAACAAATAATACACTATCTTCAACGTCTTTGTCACAAATTTCACATTGAGATCAGCTTTAGAACTTCAAATTAAATAAAGCAATAAGGAAAATGCAAGAAGCCCCTACGCTTTACAAGAAGCCCACAACCGTCGATTTCTCAGATCAAAGCAAAATATATACAAAACGATAATCAATGGCTTCTCTGCCAACTCCATATTAACATTCAGATAAACAAAAAAAAAAATTATGATCAGGACGACTATTGAAATCCACCCAAAATGGATAAAGAAATATCACATTCGAAGTCAAGAATGAAAATTACATCACCAGCTCGGAGACCCACCCGACATCCGGTGCGGTGGCCGCAGCCTCTGCCATTTCCACCGAGTTCTCCTTGCTCAATTTCTCAAATACTTTTGCACGAAGGTCCCGGCCAGACTCTACCCTAGCCATTGGCTCTTCTTCATCAAGACACCCCTTGTCCCAAATCTCCATCCAACCCATCCCCGCCGTGGAAGGAGTCACCGGAGTGGTTGGAGTTGATGGCAGGCTACTGAGCACGGGTCGGAGATTCAAGCTATTCAAACACCCGGGAGACCCAAGTTGCAAGCCCCATGAAGAAGGGGCTGACTTCACCTTGCTCAACTGCAACTGCCTGAGCGAGAAGGCAAGGACTTCATTAACAGAGTTTGGCATTGCAGAGCGACGGATAGAAACGCCATTGGGCGAGAGAGGGGGGGAATCCGAAGTTGGGGAAAGCGGGGGGGAAATCAGTGTGGAGGTCGGGGAAGTCACGAGGGAGCATTTGGGAAACGAGTGGTGGCGGAGAGGAGACCCATCGTAGGAGTCGGGGGCTGAGGAGGCAGCGGAGACGGATGCTCTAGGACTGTGCTGGGGGAGGACGCGAAGCTGCTCCGGCGTGTGGGCGAAGAAGCAAACCCGGCGACGGCAGGCAGTGCCGTCCTTGCAGGGCTGCGTGCGGTAGCGCGCAGGGTGGAGCCAGCACTCAAACACGCCGTGTGCGTACTCGCACGAGTCACCTCTCTTGCACGTGCCCTTCCTGAAGTCCGGGCATGCCGTGCCGGAATAGTGGTACTTCCTCGGGTCTCTTCTTCGGGCCTTCTCCCCAGGGTGCGCGAACGGACACTCTGTCCAGTCGTGTGAGCGGCCGCGGGCGCACCTTCGCACCTTGAAGTCATACATCCGAAACTCGTCGCCTGAGTACTCATCAACCGCCGAGTCGGACTCGCCTGAGTCGAGCTCACTCATCATCGACTCATTACACGGGAGATAGCGCTGCAGCGCGGACATAGCCGCCTCGCTCAACAGATACGGCGCATAGTCATTGGGAGTGGAAGATATGCCGCTGACGGGCTGGGAATGGGAAAGGGAATGGGAGTAGAGCATACCGGCCGTTGGATCGTCGTAGATAGACCAAGGAGGAACTTGGACCGTCGGATTGGGTCGGTTTCCTTCACTGAGCATCATGTCTCTCTTTTATGTCGGTTTGTTCGAACTTCAGATTTGGGATGAAGAGAAAGGAAGAGACAGGAGGGTTGAATATAAAGGGTTAGGTTTAACTGTGGTTGGGTTAAAGTAACCGAGGTTGGGTTAAAACGTACGACTGGTTAGCCCACTTGGGTTAAAATATTAAAGGAAAATGCAACTGATGGGCCATTTTAGGGTTGAGGCGGTGGGCTGGGTTGCGTAGTTTGTAACAAATATCTATCGCCATTTATCAATCAATATATCGTGATAAAATACCATTTCTAAAATCTCACCTTATATTTTCTTCTAACACAAGTTTCATTCCATGTCAGTATTTTAATTTATTTTACTGCACTAAACAAAAGTACATTATTTAAATTAGAAAAATAAAATATTAATAGAGAAAGTCATCCTATGGCTGGCTTCAAGTACTCTATCAGTGCAACTCGGGGGAGTCCAGCTAAAATATTTAATTGTCTCTATACTTATTTAAGGCTCAACTTTAAAATAAGATTTTAAAATAGAATTTTAATTTAAGATTAAGGAGGTCCATGTCTTGCATTCTAATTTGAAACCCTCAATAAAATGGTTGGATCTATAATTTTAAAATATATTTAATGTAAATATTATTGAATTCTACTAATTCATTATAAACTTAATTATAACAATTTAATTTTATGTGTTGATTTCATTGGAAATAAAATTATAATTTGACAACTAAATTGAAGAAAGAGATGCAATAAAATTAGCAGTCACAATGATGATAAATGGAAAAAAGTTTATCATAAATTATTAGTTCTATTCAAAGATTATTTAGTTTCAAGTCAATATCTATTTGACTAATTTTCTGGAGAACGCTGATGAAAGAAAATTTTTATTCCATTACATTTTTTTATTTCATTTTACACTTTTAAATACTTTTTATTGATCAAATAAAGGATATTCTTTTCTCAAAACTTGGTCATAAAACTCAATTATTTGCATGAGTACCCACGATTCACTATTTCCAAATTTGGACTCAATACACCAAACTACTGTTTTATAAATGTCAAATGAATTCCTGTTTTATAGTACCAATAGATGGATGAGCTTGTAATGCATAAAAATTCTTCTAATACTATTTATAGAATACTATAAAGTAAGTGGGCATTTGAGTGAAGTTTTAAATTATGAAATCATTTAATGTAATCCAATCATATAAATATTAATTTATCAATATAATCTATAATCTTGGATTAAAAGTCGACATTACAAGGATACTTAAAAATATTGTTTAAAATATTTGTTGTAAATAATCGGACAAATTCAATTGTACATTAGTTCTCACGAGCATGACTTGTAAGATACTTCAATTGTGCAATTAGAGCCCAAACAACATGTCATAGAATGTATTTTTTATGTAAATTAGGAAAAAGAAGGTCCCGATCTTTGTACTGCAATGCAAGTCGGAATTAACTCGAACACATAAAAGTTAGAATTTTTCTAAAAATAGTTGTTAGAATTTTTGCGGACATGTTTTTTAAAAAATAAAATAAAAAAGTTTCAAAAAATAAGAAAATAATTAAAATGATCAAATCTGAATGGCAATAAATATGGTCAGTTGATCCTAATTTCTTATCAATTGAAAACAATAAATTCTAAATATTTAGGTAAAAAGTGAAAGTATAGAAATCAAATAATTTGAAAAATATAACTTAATATGCACAATCAAATTAAATTTCTACCTTATAAATGAACAATGTCATTTAATTGGGCTTTCAGTGTTCGTGGGTCAAGATTTCTATTTTTAGAAAAGTAAAAATAAGAGAAAGAAAATAAAAATGGACTCGTTTAATTATTTATAAAATCTACATTTTTAGCATTTTTGAAATTTTATCACAAATAATAGAGGATTAGAGGATTGAGTTATGGAGTGGAGCAGCAATAAATACATGGCGAGAAATTGGCAAACGAGATTCAGGACTCGACTCGTCACTCGCGGGCTGTCCACAGTGAGACATTTACCGCGGGCGTATATATCAGGACTGCAATTCTCTATTTGATTCACAATTAACCAATAACAGAGCACCAATTTTCTTTTAAGATGGTCAGCGTAATCTTATTTGTTATTTTTAAACATTTTTTAGATAAATTAATTTTGTTGTTACTCATGTGAGGATTTTTATAAAAAAAATAAATTAGAAATACTCATTTAGAATTTATTTAAACAATTGTAATTCCTTGATATCAGAACAATAGAAAATACACTGATCCCTCGCTATCTTCTAAAACTATAATTATAATAAATCATTTGATATAAAAATTTAATCCATTAAATTTATAAGATCTTGATTTAATTTATAAAACTGAGTTTTAGATATTATAGAAACTCAGTCAGTGACTTAGTGCAATAAAATAGATAAAACAAATGCATTCTAAATTTTATAAGGAAAAAGGTGTTCCCTCGCTCTACAACAAATTATTTTAAAGGATATATTTTAATATTATATTATATTATATGGTGGTAGAATTTGGAGAAAGAGAAAGAGAAGTGTGGACAGATGGAAGAAGAAGAAGGGAAGGCATGTGCGGAGTCCTTCAGAAAGCATGCATTAAGGCCACGTTAGTATTCCTTGTCCTCCATTTAGACTTTAGAGTTTAGACTTTAGACTTTGGAGGGTACACCACCCATGCCTTCCCCATCTTCTCTGTTCCTTTTTATTTATATTATTTTATATTGGAATTAGATATGAAAAACAATCCTATGATTAAGCATCACTTCAAGTGACATGGGTTTAGTCATATTGATGAACTCACTTTTAAAAAAAATATATTAAGTAATTATTAAATTATTAATGTAAAAATAGATTTGTAAAACTAATAAAATTTGTTACATATTCATTTCAAGATAATCAAAGATGTGCCTAAAATACAAGAGAGAGAGAGAGTGTGCGTCTAAATAAGACTAGTTGTATATTATATCACATTATTGATAGTAAATTGAAAATATAAAACATTTATTATTAATACTTTTAAATAGTTGTATACAATTATAATAGTAAAAATAATATATTATATATATTTTAAAATATAAAATTATACTTTAAAATAAAAAGTTTGTATCATAAACACACTCCACACTTTAAACTTCAAGGCTCTCTTATAATTTTAGTGCATCTTATGCATTTAACTACTCTGATCTATGGAAATATAAAAATATATAAAAATTAATAAGTATTTAGATTTTAAAAGATGAACTCTATATATTTTAAGTAGTGTTATTTCAATTTTAAAATTATTCAAAAGTCTTTATTTAATACGACAAAGAAAATCATTCCTTATTATTTTTAGACGGGTGAGATTCTATTCTGAAAGTTTGTTCCTCCTCTACACTTGGCGCTTCCCTATTTAGTACGTGCATACCGTAGCACTCGCGTCACCGACTTATCAGAGATGCTACACACGACTCGTGTCATCTGATCGACTCACTGGCACCGCAGCACTCGCGTCATCGAGTAATCTGAGATGCTAGGCACGACTCGTGTCATCTGATCGACTCACTCACGTGATATTGGCAGAAATTTATAACTGAGTCATCGATTCGATTCGACTCGTCGTACGGTGAACGACATCTGGATCATGCTACTTAGTTACAGCAAGACCCATATCAACATTCAATTACGTGGACCCCACTGCCCATGATCACAAAAAGGAGCCGATACGACTCGGTTTAGAAGTTAGGAAATTAAAAGAAATCTACTCAGATTAAAGTCTTAATATTTGTTTGTGAATAGATTGTGGGGAAATTGGTTGTTGTTAGAGCGGAAAAGATTTATAAAGATCAGAAATGGAGTTTGAAATTGAGAAGGTTTAGAAGCTATCGAGATCCGATAGATCCGATAGCAGTGGAGCACTATAGAAGGAGATGCAAGATTTTAACACCATACTCTCTAATTTGTTACGGTGGATTTATTTGGATTTGTCAAGTGGTTTTTCTTTCTACATTGGAGGATTTTCTGAGTCAATCTTGGTGTGACTTGATTTTGATATTATTGTCGGATAATTTTCTCTTTTATTATTACCTGTGATTAATTGACTTTGGAAAAAATCTAAATTTAAATTTTTATGAACCCCAACACCACTCACTAGGATTTTCTAATATATGTGAGATTCATCATCATCATCTCCTCACCTTTATTCCGATTATAGAATAATTTGCCATTCATTTCTCCAGTTTCAAACGAAGAAGCAAGTTCCTTGAATCAGAGGTAGAAATTTCAGTATCGATCGAGATATCGATCAATATATTTCTCTCTTTTATTATTATTTTTTTTTACAAAACTCACCAATATCAACTGATACGTATTATATCAGCCAATATATAAAGGTTTTAAAAATAAATATATATCGGCCGATACGATAGCCTTGAACTACTCATGTTAATCTGATGACATAATGCCTAAGAACATTATGTGATCACTTAATAGAAATAATAGAGTTTAAAAGCACACAAAGGTTTTTTATTTATAGAATAAGTATATGAATGAGTATATCAGCAGTAACATCCCTTTATACTAGACATCCATGGAAGAAGAAATCTCCACTTGATTTTTATGCTATTTCATAAACTCTTTGTTTAGTTTGTCTTTAAATATGATTTAGACTAGTTAGACTAACCTAGTAAAATTCTCTAATGAAATTTTCCATCAAATGAATAATTAGTCCTACAAATATAAGTATGTTTGGAGAAGTCAATGTACTATTTTATTTTAGTCTTTTAAGTTTTGGCGACTATTTATAGAGCAATTGAATTACTTTCTTTTTAACATTTATTCAGCCAAAGTATATATTTAATATGATACTAAACAAGTGGACAAGAATTTTCTAATTTTGTTATAAGGAACTCCCAAAAGCTGTTTATTCCTTTTTTTTTTTTTTTTTCAGTTTGGTCCTTTTACCCATAAAGCCATCATTCACATTGGTGTTTTATTTATATATTTTTTTTTTTAGAATGTAGTTCACATCAAATGAGGATTCTAGGACAGATTTTAGGACATGGGTTTAGCAGAAAATAGTGATTATCTACTTGGTTTGTGATATCCTGCTCCTTTGTGAACACATTATCGATGTGGGACTTGCCACATCAGTAGTGGAGGTTAAGGAGTGGAGATTTATTTGAGGCCACCCCCTTAACTTTTATGTGACGCATTTTGGACGTGGCCTGGGCTCAAAAGCAAATCCGTGCGGGTTCGCTTGTGTCTAAGGCCCAGAGCGAACAATATCACACTGAGTTGGACCCTAAGCCCTATATTCGGGTCAGGTCATTACAGCTTGGTATCAGAGCCGATGTTCTACATTTGGACTGTGTGGGCTTTCTTCCTTCCCTGGCGTTGTTCAGCTATGCCGAGTCGAGCCGAAGGCGGCTTGAGGCCTTAGGGGGGAGAGGGGTGAATGTGATACCCTGCCCCTTTGTGAACACACCACCTATGTGGGGAGTCCCACATCGGTAGTGGAGATTAAGGAGAGGGAGTTTATTTGAGGCCACTCCCTTAACTCTTATGTGACGCATTTTGAGCCGGGCCATGAGGGCCTGGGCCTAAGAGTAAATCCGTCCGGACTCACTTGTGTGCGAGACCCAGAGCGGATAATATCACACTGAGTTGGATTTTAAGCCTTATATTCGGATCGAGTCGTTGCATGATTAAAGTTGAAAAGAATTATATTATAGAATCTCTTGTTGTAGGTGTTAATTATATTTAACATTTTTATAAAGGGATCAATAGAAATGTATTCTAAAATTTCTTTTTAAGTTAAAGAAGAAAGAAAAAGGGCTTCTATTTGTAGATACATCACCAAGTATGGCCTACATTTCAATCATAGATCTTTTTTGGCATTGCATCATACATGTTCTCTAACTAAATATTACGATGCATTATTTGATTAATACTGCAAGCAATGATTCCAAATCATGGATAAGACGATACAAAACTTGCTCCTAATCATCCAACATCAGCTCTTAAAGTGACCATAAGAATTTTAAAATAATGGCCATTGATTCGAATTCAGCTCAATTCTTGATCGGTAGATTGATAATGGTCAAGTCCATTAGACGAATTTGGTTCTTGCCAACCCAAATGGGACCCCCAGTTTAGAGCGATTGAGCAAAGTTGGTGTACGGGGAGTGTACCACGTTCATGTTCATGCATTTGAAATTATGAGTAGCCATTCTTTTTAAAGAGACCATACCTCAATAATGTCACTGTCATCTTCACTCAAAGGGTAGTGAGGCCCACATGTCCACGTTGCCCTAATTTCTCTCAACTTCTCCCTTCCCATGCAAACAAATAGGTGGTGGACCAAAGTCTGCTCTGCAGCTTGTTGAGGTGCCCATTCTTGAAGACATTGTGAGAACCCCTTGTATATTGATTAGTAAATTGTACAATTCAAGGACTTATTTTTATATTTTGTTCATAAAATGAATCTTTTAATCTCGATGGATTAGTTTGATGATCAACTTTCATCCTTGTTTATACGAGGTCTTGGAATAAGTTCTTCTTAATACAAAAAAGGTCACTCCTTTAGTTTTGTATCCGGAGTATATGGATTTGAAGTTTAAATATTCCTCAAGGATTAGCCAGGTAGAATTAAGAGAGAAAACTATTTTTTCTTAATTCTTCGAGTATAATTTTTTAAATTCAAAACTATACCCTTTTCACTTAAATTAAGTCTCAGATTTTATAAAATTCAGAATAGATAAATTTTGATACCTTGCTTGTAGAAATTGGTTAAGAAACCGCCTCATTTGAAAATCTGAGCTAAACTCGCAAAGGTTACAGTTAGCAAGGAGTTAGTTTCTCAACCAATTTATATAAATAAGGTATCAAAATTCATCTACTCTGAATTTTATAAACTCCGGGATTGATTTTAAGTGGAAAATGTTTAGTTTTGAACTTAAAAAATCGTACCCAAAGAATTAAGAGGAAGACCATTTTTTTTCAATTCTTTGAGTACGATTTTTGAAGTCGAAAATTATATTCTTTTCACTTAAAATCAGTAATGGAGTTCATAAAATTCAAAATAGATAAATTTTAATACGTTATTTATAAAAATCGGTAGAGAAACGATCTCTTTTAAAAATCCCTCTCTATTAAATTCTTGAAAGGAAAAAAGCCAAAATGATACTATTTAAAAAAAATAATGTTCTGACATAAAAGAGCCATGTCTAAATACCTAGTCTAAATGTAGAACGATTTTATATTTGGTTTCACTGAAAATCTTCTTTTTTTTTAATAAATGTTAAAGGAATTAGAAAATAGAAAACAGTCGCCATCAGACCTTGCCACGTAAGGAACCGATCACGTGAAACGATATCTGTTTTCTACATCGCGTCTATCTCAACAGGTGGACGGCCAAGATTTCACCACCTCGAAGCGATCTCTACACATACCGACAAGGAAGTCAATCCTCACGCCGACTATAAAAAATCCGAGCAATCAACGGGAGCCCGTATAATGATGCCATGTGTCATACTCTTGTTTGGATTAAGTCCAAACCCACCCAAATCTGTACACGTGTGCGTAATTAGATGAAGCGGCTGATGCATTTGACTGAGTCGGGATCTTACGTGTCGAATAGTAAATGATGCTCTACAAACTTACAATGAAAGTCGATTTTCAGAGAATGTATATTGTATATGACAGTACGACGACTAGGCGACGGCGACGACTGCATCCACTCCCTTGTTTCCCCGGTAGTGAACAGCTTCAGTCAAATTTCAGGTGATATTTTTTATCAAAAGGTTGACCGTCTCTTATCAATTCAGCTTTATATAACATTAGTTAAATAAGAAAAGAATTTTATATTATAAGATTGATATAAATTAAAAAATAGTTAAATAAATATAAACTTATATTCATTTTTATTTAATTTTTTTACATTGTATTTAATTTTTAGTTCTTAATTATAAACTTAATTAAAAATCCTTAAATTGAAAAAAATTTAACCACCTTTGTAAGGTTTTGATAACTTTTCAAACTTTAAATAAGATGAGTATATATATATATAGATATATATTGGACGTGATCCTCTCTTTCGAATCATTCATCGTTCATCTCATGACAAATTATTTATCATGGACTAATTTATATAAATTAAACTGAATATATATTTATACTTTAAAGTGAATAAAATTTTAGAAAAATAAAAAATGATTGAATTGATTCAATGAAACTCTTATTTTTTAAAACTGAATAAATATTTTTATTCAATTCAATCTAACTATAAAATTAATTTAAATTAAATCAAATTGAAATAAGCATTGATATCTAATTTATTATAAAATGGCGATGTGAGACCGTGCACCCAACTTTGGACTCGCCTTAAAACTGACCAGGTTTTGGCAGGAAAGAGCGAAGGATAGAATCGTGAATTAAAAAATTACAAGACTGATCTACCAAGCCGCTGCAGAAAATACAGCAATGAATTATGAATACATGGCGTGAAATGATTGGTTTAGTAGTTGTGAGCATTTATGAAATGACAATTTTGACCCTAACACTACTCAAACAACAAATAAATTCATTTTGAATTTTGATATACTCTTAACTCTTCATACAAGTTCAGATTTTCATGTTAATTAACTTTGATCATTCAAAATAAGTAATAATTTATTTTTTACTTTAGTGAGAAAGAAAATGATTCTTAATTGATTTGGATATCATTATTTGTACTAACACGAGAAACTATTTTGTGACAGATTAAAATTTTTCTGTTTTTGTTATAAAACTTTAAATTAATTTTTTAATTTATCATAATAAAATAAGAATTGTAAAAAAGCTTCATTTATGAAAATATGTCGTCAGATGCTTATTAAAATCTTAATCAAAATCTCAACGGGTAAATCTGTAATTTCGATAGTACCATTTACCTTTGAGTCATAATTCAAGCGTTGTCTGTCCGGCATTCAAAATCCCTTTCTATGGAGAGATTTATAGAAAAGTATATAAAATATCTTTTCACTTTAAAGTTAAAGATATCACCACAACTCAAGAAAGGCCAATTTTTGGACTCTTATGTGATATCTTCACTCAATAGTCGCTCTCAGACTATATCATATTCTCTGGGATAAGTTGCTCCCCAATTTCTATATTGATAATTTGTGGAAGTGAAACTCTTGCAATTTGTAGTCAAGATTATTTAATTTTTTATTCAAGGTTCGGAAGCGTTTTGGTGTCACATTTGACTAGTGGATTTATGAAAATCCTACTATACATCATATAAAGTATGCGGAGAGTGGCTATTCATTGGAGTCACTAGGGATTGAATTTAAGATTTTAATTCTGAAGTCTTATGTGTCAGTGATTAGACCAATCATTTGGAGTTAGTATTTGATTTTTTTAATATCGGATTGAATTTTTTTTTTTTAAATGGATTTATTTTGTTGGAAGAAGAAGTATGGTCGAGTTCAAGAGAGACAAATGTAAAAGCCAATAGAAATGCACGAGATCCTCCAAGAGTGAGTTAACATAGGTGAAAGCAAGACTTTTCCAACGCCTTGTCATTCTCATCTCTTCTTCTTTAATAAAGAAGCAGCTTCAAAAGTAAATGAGCAGACCAGACCAGATCGGTCACCATATTGAGATGGATGGAGACTAGGGCCCTTCGAGAAATAAAGTGGGCGAGGCAGATTGGGCGTGAGAAGCACGGGAAACTTTATTGTTTTAAGATGTGATTAATGTGAATGCTTGTCACCGTAATCAGGATTTTGAGAATCCACGACCATGTCATTTCGATAGAGAAAGGAGGACCAAACCTTGCTCAACTTATTTTTCTGCAATTATCTTTGTAGCTTACTCTAACCATCCATAATGACAATTTATCATATTACTAATTATTTGTAATGTTAATTTATGGATAGCAATCCACCACGGGTGTTTTGTGTAACTCAATATGGATTTTAAGGTATTTCTGATTTTACCCTTCCACTGCCTTTTCGGCTAGCCGAAATCAAATCTACCATTTCGACTAGGTGAATCCGCTATTTCGGCTAAGTGAAACCGAATATGTTATCTTTTCGGCTAGCCGAAATTGAATCTGTCAAATTGACTAGTCGAATCTGCCATTTCGACCACGATTTATATCGCAGTGAAAGGGTTTCGATGAACTTATTCAAAGGTTTCGGTGAGCCGATTCAAAGGGTAAAATAGATAATACAGTAAAATCTATATCGAATTACACAAAATATCTGTGGGAGGATTGCTACCCTAATTTAAGTGTGAGTTTATCATTTTAACCGTATAAAAAGTTTTTGAGAGTTTTACAGTGACTAAAATCAATTCACCCTTTCATTTTCTCTGTGACAAGGAGTGATTTGTGAGATAATATAGATTATATATTGTCTCCTGGCAGTGCAACTACGCATCAGAGAATGCTTTGGGTAACACAATATATGAAATTCAAATCATTTGATCAATTCCCCTTTTTATGACTATCCTTAGGAGTTCATTTAACCCCATGAGCTATACTATCTTGTCGTAGTTAGAATTAGCATTAAAACCAATATTTCATCTATTTAGGTTTGGTTTCAACTTTTAGTTTGAGATATTTTGAAAAAGTCTCCATATTTTTGTCTAAAATTCTCAAAAAGAAACCCAATCTTTTCTTATATATATAAAAAAAGACTTTGAAGTTGGAGATTCAACAAAATGATTAGTGCTTCTTTCAAAACATTTCTAATTTTCTACTCAATTGTTGTTTGAATTTTCTTATTAGAGTTCTTTTCTTTTCTCTCTCTTTAAAGCCAACCAACAATTAACTACAATTAAGCAAAAATGTCAAAGGTTCAGCCTCCATGGCCATGGTGTTAAGAGCTACTATCATGGGAGTCTGTCTCCACTATCGGACTCGATTGTTGCCTATAGATGTAGACTTAATCAGAACTATGTTCTTATAGTTTGATTGCTTGATTTGATTTTGACTTCCGTTGTTTGATTAGAGATTAAATCCCAACACGGCCAAACCATAATAATAATAATCCAGCAAGATAAAAGGAGTTAAAATATACATGAAAAGACAAATGAAACAGCCTAACAGGAAGCACTCATCCATCGTCTCAGTGACATCCACATAGAGTTGCTTTTAGTTTTGTTTGAATAGGCCCAAACAATTTAAAATGATATTCTCTAACTATCTATAGTTCAAGTAACCATAGCAGGTGAATATAATTTACCACTGCCTTGGCATGGTTAATTTTCTTTTGAAGGGTACGTGTAGCCCAAATGACTTTGAATTTTAAGAATTAAACTAGAGATGTTAAGTTTTACCTCTTCTGTATGGAGAAAAAGGAATTACGTTTTACCTCTTCTGGATGCAGAAAAAGGAATCAAGTAAGAAGAAGCAGCTAGAAATGAAAAGTTCTAACATTACAAAAGTTGCTTTCGGTCTCTAACTGCATACAAGCTCTGCAATCATTCCAAATCTTTCTTTTCAAAGGTTGAAGTGTTCATCGTATATCTGAAAGTCATGATGCTGCCCAAAGCACTCTTGATATCATATCCCTTGACGATGTGAAGAAAAATCATGAAGTTGCCATGAATAAAATAAAGGTGAGCTCATTCTATTGCTCTTAATAATGAAGGTCGGCGATCCTCTCATGAAACGATTATGTATATAAACACGAATTTTACTTTATTTTTTATTTTGTCTTTAGAAATTGGCTCGTCAACTCCTTACAATATTAGAATCACTGGTTCGATGAGCCGATTTTAAAGGACAAAATGGAAAATACAATTAAATCCGTGTTCATGTGAGGATCGTTATCCAATAATGAATGATATGTTATGTTAGTATTAGAAAGTAAGAACACATGAATTGTAGCTGAAGTATCAGAGATCATCTTTTGATTAAAATGGTCATATGATCTTCACTAGTTTACTTAAACCATTAAGAAATGATAATGAGAGTTTTGGAGCTATACTAATGGTTTAATCAGCTTTAGATTTTTTTAATAGATGATAATATAAAATATAAAATCATGACAGCAGACTTCTTAAATCTAAATGTCCAACAAAACTGCTCAAAGTGACATCTAAGAATAGACGCGGCAACTAGTCAAATTCATTCGGGTCTATTTTGGATTTTATTAAACATGTTAAAGTTAATTTAAATTTATTTTTGATTTGAGTGAAATTGAGTTTTGAGTTGAACGAACTTATTTATTTGACTAGGAGATTTTTGTAGTGAAATATATACTAAGATTAACCATTAAATAGATGTAAACCTTATATAATTATATATTTTTATATTTAAGTGATGTTTTATTTATAAAGCTGTCGTGACCTGTGCTTTGAAGCTATGAAAGTGATAAAATTTGAGTAGTCAGTCATTCATCTATTCTAATATGAGACCAAAGCCGTCCATTTTCAGATGAATTTGATGGCCAAGACCATTCTCCACCGTCCAATTAGTCTTCCAAGGCACTTGTTAGGACAAATTAGGGCTAGATTGATTTCTCTATCACTAAGTAAGTAAGGACATGATGTTATTAAGTATTTTATGTTTGGTTCTATCTATCTACATCTTAAAAAAATAATAAAAGATGAAGATAGATGTGATTATAAAGCATAAATAATGAGATAGTGCAATTCATTATTATGATGTGACTACATAATGGGTACGATTGTATGAACAGAATAATGTTGGGTAATGAAGCAATGTCCTTTCTCATTTAGAGATGCATGATATAAGGAGAAAGAAGGTACGAACCAACAGCCATATGGGCGGTAGATATCCTGAACGTCTAAAACTCAAGATGTCTCGGGTGATACAATATGTACTGAACTGTTTTCACATGTAACTTAGAAAAAATTCCAATTCCTTAAGTCCCTAATAAGTGACTACGGTGTAAAATTTAATTGGATTTTTACAATGAAGGGTTAGATTATTTCTCCATTTAATAGGTTTAAAAAAAAAAAAATTCAATGGTGGATGCAAAAATTATCCAATTTGTTGACAATAGACTTTACGTTAAAAAAAACATTTGATACAGTACTTATAGGCCATTATAACGTAAAAATTAGCCGTGCATGTTGAGATTTGTTGGAAATTCATGCAAATGTGCACAACCTACTCAATTATATTCATTTTTTTTCTATTGTTTTGGGTCTACAACCATTAAAAACTATTTTTTATGCAACTAATACTCTACAAAAACTTTATTATACCTTATAAAGTCCATTAGCTAGCTGATGTTTACTTCTCAATATCTCTTTCATATTTTCTTTCGAACTCCATTTCTTTGGATTTTAATCTAAAAATAAACATGGTTTTTTACTCTTTTTCAACCATCTATAACATTGAAGCTTGAGTTTTTTGGTTTATTTCCTAGATTTTTCTAGTAGTGAAAGTTTTTTTCCTAGACTTTTCTATTATTTTTTAAAAATTTAAATTATCAATTTTGTAACTATAATGATAAAATTATATACCTATGAAACCCAAAATTTTCTTGATCAGCAATAGGCCATTTCCCTCCTCGTTAGATGGCCTTGCTTCATCCATCCATGATAATAGGATAAATAATATAGATGGTTTAGATTGAGGTACAATTATGCCCTGCTAGTTTGGACAAATTTATTATGCTCAATCCCATCACTTACCTAAAACTTATTGTAAAGACATATACCCCCCTTAATGGGTCATAGAGGATCTAGACCCCTCTGAGTGGCTGCAGTATCGCATATAACTTTTGTTGGTTGAAATGTAAATAGGGTACTAGTGAGAGAGAGATGATTAGGGTTTTTTGAGATATATTCCATTACCATCGACAATTCAGTACCTGAAATGGGATGATGGATGGTCATTTATGTGGGAACCAAATCCGGCCAAACTTCTTTGGAAAGTTATACCCAAACTGGTAGTGAGGTGGACCACTCTGTCGGTGAATTCAATTAGGGAAATTTCAAGCCTTACCCTGTCGTTTTGTGGATTTTTGATTTTTTAATAATATAATATTTAAATGTCTCACCGAACTAATCTTTATATCATATGCATACATGAAGATACGACCCTTTTTATTTTGAGTATAATTTGATCTCTAAGACTTTCTAAAAACAAAGACTGATTTGGATTACCCAACCAATCTCTAAGAGTTCCCTGTTTAGTTGAAGTTGAAATATGATGATTCTCTTCCTTCTATTTTTAAAGATTCAAGTTTTGGATAATGTTTTTAATTTTTTTTTTTTGATAATATAGGTCAAGGGTTTTAATATATCGGTTTTTAAACCCTTTATATATCGGTTGATACGTATTTTATCGGCCGTATTCCATCAATATCGGGAGAGATTCGAATTTTTTTTTTTTTGAGCAATCATAAAAATTCATTAAGAGAGGGGGAGAAAGTACATGAAAAGGCCTAAAAGAATTAGACCGAGAAAAAGAAAAAGAAACATGGTGAGAAAATAAGACAGAGAAAATCTCAAATAAGAAAAACTCCCTCCCAGTGGTTGTCGACTCTAAGCTTGGCGAAAAAATCTGCCACGCCATTAGCTGATCTCCCAATTTTGACAAAGGAGACACCCATCCCACTTGCCAAGTCTCTTACCTCCCTAACCACATTGGTCAATCTCCAAGGTGGGCGTTTTGCACCTGAAGCCCATTTAAGAGCATTCGCTGAATCCCCCTCAATAATCAAGCTTCCTTGACCATAAACCTGCCAAATAAGAAGAGCTCTTCTAATACTGAGAATTTCTACTTCATTTGCATCCTTCACTCCTATTGACTCATTGAACATGATGGATGTTTCACCCAAATTGTTTCTGAGTACTCCGCCAATCCCTGAAGGACCCGGATTTCCCCTAGAAGCTCCATCAATGTTCAATTTCCAAGTACCCAATTGACAATTGAGGGAGAGATTCGAATTTTATCATTGATATTGGTAGTTTTTTTTTTTTAAAAAAATCATTTTGTCAGAAGGCCAAGCCAATATCGGTGAATATTGTTCAAGATATCTGCAAATATTAATGTATTAAGATTTTTTTTAAAAGGTTTTTTTAATGTTTTTCCCTTTTATAAACTCAAAAATTAAAAAAAAATCTAAAAAATAAAGACAGAAATTTCACAGTCGAACTAAATTTTTAACCTCTGATATGGGTATTACCACTCCATGTTAAAAATGAGATTAATTAAATATATATACAAAACCACTTAGAAACTTCATATATTAGATAAATTCTAAGAGGAATCGAGTCCTATGTCTAATCTAAATTACATAATAATAGATTAACATATGAAAACAGAAACCTACATAATTTGGATTTTGGAATATAAATTTGTTTTCTTTTATTTGAACTTGAGAGTTGAGACAATGAATATATTAGAAAAGAATTTACTGAGACAGATAGATTGTATAGGAGTGCATTAGGACCTAGTTAAAGGGTCACGTTAATTGAAGAATAAGCATAGTTGTCATAGTTGTGGATAGACCAAAGGCAGAGCATGTGAAAGGTGGAGTAAGAATGGTTAGGATTAGAACAAAACAACTATAAAAGAGGTGAAAAGTAGACTTGTACTGCAAGTTTAGTGGCTCGAAGTCCAAGGGTATTTGGATGAGTCAACGACAGGAACTGTAACCAAGGAATTGGATGAGAACAAAGCTATAAACAAGTGAGTGGATTGAAGTTCAAGGGTCGTTCAGACTTGAAAGTTGATAGAGGTAGGTGGACTCAGTGAGTTCAAAATGAAAATGGCTCGGACCCACTTTTAACATTTAGACATATGGACTGGATATGGGTCAAAGTTTGTCCAAGTGTAGCCCATTTTGTTAATGGGCCTGTTCAGCCGAGTTCTAGCTACAGGAATGCATGTCGACGATCAAGCTCCTCAGGCAAATCCAATCAAGTAGAGACCGAACCAGTTTCAACTTGCAACTCAAATATAATACTCAGCAACCGAATAAGATCATAGATTCACAGGCATTACTTTGTTTTTATTTTAAAAAAAACAACTCTAGAGATGAATGAAAATTCTAGCCGGCCATTAAATACTTTTGAGAGTTAACAGTATGATATATAATATGTTCGGGCCGGACTTCCAACCTAAAATATTAGTTGATAGATGGAGTGATCCAATCCCTTATAAATCCTTAGCTTTTCTCCCTCACAACCAATGTGAGACTTTTGTTTGAACACTAACAATCCTCTCTCTTGAATGAAGTTATCCGCTGCCATCTCATTCAGCTAAGGGATCCCTGAGTCCACATATTGTGGCTTAGGGACCAAGCTCTGATACCACTGTTAGGATTGTGCTTCCAGCTCAAAAGACTAGTCTGGTATGTAGAGTGACCCAATTCCTTATAAATTCTTAGATTTTTTTTTCTGATAATTGATGTGAGACTCTCGTTGACACTTCAACATGAACACACTGTTAATTAACCAAAGTTGATTCAGATGTGATAGAAACAGCATATTGAAAAGTTCAGAGGAAGAAAAATTACGTTATCTTTTGTTGGATGGATTTGACTATGTACACCAACATCAGGGTCTACAAGGTAAATTATTGTACTTTGCTGATTCCATGAAAATCGACATCTTGAAAGTTTAGGAAACTGTCATCTTCACCTTTGATTTTGGATGTTATCACAGGCAGACTTTGTAGTCTAATGTCTGGTACTAATGAGTGAGGGAAACAGATCAAAATGGAATATCGCTTTGACTAAACTACATAGTAAGCTAACTCCTCCTCAGTCCTCACTCTGGATGGTCCATCACTAAAAAAGAATATAATTGTTATACTTAAATTTTGTACACAGTTTTCTTTTAAGAGCAATGATCAAATACTGTTAATAGTATCCACCCTTACATTTAGAAAAAAAAAAAATCTAAGACCTCTGTTTTCCCTTTGCTACTATCATAGAAGACATTTGATGCTTTAACAAATAAGATCAAGTGATTGGTATTTCATCACGTCTACTTTCAATATTTATTCTTTGAGAAAAGAGAAAATGAATCAAGTGTGCATCAATGCCGACAAGCTTACATGGGCTTTTCGTAAAAGCTCAAGTTTGACCTTTTTATCTAGATGAGTTCAACTTTTAAACCCGAGCGCACACGATGGTACATGTGTTCAAATCTATTCATTACAATGAGTGTTTATATTTTATATTTTTGGTTATCTGTGTTTAATATTATTGGGTGTTATGTGGAAGGATAAAAATCGAAATATAGAAGTGATAATAATATCTTTATCTTGTCTTTTCATTTTTCAACTTATACATACTGGCCAACATTAAAGTTATGTTCATCATACGAGTTTACTATAAGCTAATTAAAATTATGTGAGTCATCAGGTGGCCCACACAATAAGTAATCAGAATTTGACATTTCAAGAGAGGATCCGCGATTGATATTATAAAACAGTCATGTTAGCATTCTCAACACGTTAAGCAAAAGAATTCAAGATCACCTTAAAGTGGGCCCTACTCGTAATAGCCACACAATAACTAATCATAAAAAAATTCATGAGATCTATTAAAATACAGAAACATTTTCTGTTCAAATGATATGAGATTACAAAATTGCGTGGCTGAATATGAAAATGGAAGTTTATTTTTAATTAAATTATTAAAATATATTTTCAGATTCAGTTATTCAAAATTTGTGATCGCATATTAATTCAATAACATATATATTTTTTAAATAGTTTTTTATACTTAAATAGATCTCAGGAAAAAAAAAATCAAATGATAACGATTTATAAACCCCATATAATGGCATAATGCCATGTGATGATTATCTAAAATGTTTACATTGGCCCCAAACTCGTTTCACTTTTATACTTTTTGGGCTCGATGCTGTATGGATGGGCCACCATAATCTTCTTTGAGCCCAAATCCATCATTTCCCTCTGGTCATGCAGCCGCTGGCTGGCCAGCCACCATCATTGTTTAGATAACAGGTCTATGAGGTTTGCAGGCCCGTTTACGTCGTAATTTCTGTTTTCTTTTATTAAATCCTTTCACTGGGTCTGGGCTAGTGAATAATAAAAACAATGGGCCTGTTGTGCTTTTCCAGATGTGTAGGCTGTTTTATGTTGCAAACCGTTGAGCTTTTTTTTTTACTTCGTTTTTAACCATTAAACTGTTTTTTGCTGAGACTGGAATGTGGCTGTGTTAATTCGGTCTTAAACATAGAAGTTGCCAACCTGCCATCTTTTCTGACCTTGTGGGCCTGAAGATGAATGAATGGGCCCGTTGTCCTTTTTTGAGATTACTGGCCCATTTATTTGGCAAATTTATTTATTTTCTATTGTGCTAATCGTTAAATATTTTAATGGGTTGGGCCTGCTGAACCAGTTATCTTTACTGGATGTGAAGGTCCAGTTGTGCTTGTTCTGTTTTGGACATTGAATTAAAGGGCCCATTGTTTCTATTAAATCCGTAGGATATACTTACTTGTGTATACACGTAATTATAAGATTGGTTGTAGACTCGTATCCCATTTCTGTAAATTAATGAGCTCTATGTACTAGAAAATTTAAGATAATTCACTTTTTTTCTAACGCAGTCCATATAAAATATGAGTTCTGGTGGTTATCCCTCGGTTTCTTACTCATAAATTAAAATATATATATATATATATATATATATATGAGTTCCGGTTGAATAACCCAAGAATGTAGGTAGGGGGCTAACGCAACCCATATAAAATATGAGTTGGTTTGGACTTTGGACTGAAAGAGTTTGGTCTGTTTTTAATTTGAGTTGGTCATACTTTGTATAATCTGACTCATCCGAATTATTTAAATTATATATAAATATAAATATTTACACATTTTTCATTTTTTTTTTATTATTTGTTGATTTTTTTTAAAATCAACTTTCTACAAGGATTTTGAATTAGTGGTAAAAACTTAATTTTATGAATACTGTTTCACTTTAAGTGAAGACTAAATTATCTACTTAATTATTTACATTAATCTGTGATCATATTTAACTTAACGTAAATTGATTATCGAGTGAGAGGCCACCAAAATATGAGTTAGATTAAAAAATAGTAACCTGTATTCAAACCCAATCCACCTGCCCAAATTACATGCCTAGCCGACTACCTATTTGATATTTGTGAGATTTGAATCCAAAATCTTTTGATTGGTGACAACAAAAATCATTATTCCCTCTTACTAAATTTATTAATAGTTACTTTAATTTTAAGCATTAATTTTATTTGTGTATTTATGAACTCAATTTTTAATACTTGTTTCAATAATATCGTGATAAAGACTTTAAAATTTAAATTTTTTCTGATGGCATTGACACAGCCCAAGGGAGGAGAGAGAGAACGCAACCGACAATACGGCTAAAGGATTTGAAAGTTTTGAAAATTTTGGACTGAATGCATCGGCGACACAAACGCATAAGACATAGACACATATACAAATATACAATAAAATGACAGAAGTCTAGACATTAAGATTTCTTTGTACAATAATTTCTAAAAAATAATACACTATTCTAATTAGAAATTTTATAAATTCTAATATTTAAACTTAACAATAAAGAAATGTTTATAAGGTCAAAGATAGCAACTTTTAATCTTAAGAGCATCCAGAATTATATATTTTTAAAATAGGCGAAATCCTTACAGATAACTGATCTCAAAAAAAAAAAACAATCCACATAATATACATTAAGTCATAAACGAATTAAAAAAAAAAAAATCAACCTTAAATAGTCACGTTGTAACTCAAATGTGCTATATTCCTAGTCTCACGACAGAAAAACAAAGATGGGGTTCAACTTTCAAAATATATTCTATGCTAAATGATCTTAATTGGTAGAACCTACACAAAATAATGCAAGTTATTTTTAGAAAAATAAAAATGGAAAAAGGAGAAGATTTGAGTATAATTTAAACTAAATCACTTATGCCCATTGATTTCATTCACTTTGGTTGGTTTCTTTACCAAGTGTTCAGATCTCTTACAGTAATTAACTAGAATATGGGCAAATCTGTCTACCCACAGATATAAGGTAACTCTACAGAAAATGGTTTGAGGTAGAGTGGGAATCGAACTTAGAGCTCTTACTTCTTGAAGCGGGTTTCTGACAATCACTCCAATGCTTTTAGATTGATTCAGTCCTACTACCTCTACAAGTCTTATTCAAGAAGAATTTCAGTTTCATATCATGACGAAGATCAAATGGCTCGCAGCTGAGACCCATGGTTGCAGCAACAAACCCATGATAAGAACAGTGGAATCGGTGAACAGAGGAGCCCATGCTCGCACCAACAAAGCCATAATCAGAACAGAGAATAGAGAAACTACATTGCACTGAAGAGAATGGGACAAACAAGCACTGAAGGACTGCATTGCATTTGCCTTATTTAAAAAGGTCAGAATGAAATTGAGAAAAGCATAAATTACCAAGGTACTACTACTACACCATAACAGAGTGTTCTCCCCCCGTCTGCTCTACTAAAACCATGACCAAGTTATTGCTTCAAAGCTTTGGTGGAATGAAATTGAAAAAAAAAAAGCTTTTAACATACGAAAGTACTACCAAAGTAAGCTTTTAAAACGTGACATATCAATGCTATTAACCATCTATCCATTCACCATCGGAGCTTAGATGGAAAATACTGCAAAAACCAAAACATAAATGTATCTCGCATTCTAATTTTAAAATTGGAAAACAAAACATTGAGCTGAAGACAAAATTGTGAAACAAAAATCATAACTAATTACAAGAAAGATGAACTTCAGTACCTTTTGTACAAGGGAAAGATAGTAGGGCTTCACTTCTTCCAGATTGATCCTCACCTTGCTCTTGCTATACAGATCATATTTGCTGTCCCAACATTCATAACAGTTATTCAAATCGATCAAACCCTAAACTGTTCTGACATATTTGCAAATATCCCATCCTCCAATCTAAAGCAGTGATATAGACAATCGAATAAGCCATAGAGATCTGTCCATTTTGACATTTGGTGGCCTCATATCAACAAATTAAGTTTACTGACTAAATGTTCTGGGCAGTGTGTCATCCACTGTTTGGTTGGCCACAGTAGATGGCAGATGAGAATAAAGGAAAGACATGGGTAATTTAGCTTTTGAGAATGAAAGTTTACTTGAAAATGCGGAGCCACTTGAGCATCTCTTCATCTTCATCATTCATTAGATATGTGTAGGCTCCCGAGCGGTGCAAAGCTGGTGGACACCAGGGGCAATCAGATTAGCGCAACATATCAATTGAATTAGGATCATGTCATCCAAGCAGAGTAAAGAGGCTGGCTGAAACCAATTGAAACATATAATAAAACGAGTTTATGTCATATGAAACCTTTCATTTGGGCGATCCAGAAAAATTATACAATGAAAAGACACCCATGGTTTTGGGTTCTGAAATCCATGGAAAAAAAGAATTTGTCTAAAGTGTCCAATAATAAGGTACCATATCATAGACAGAGACGAGCTACAATGGTTGGAGTTGGAATTGGTCTTAGGTCATAAGGCGTCAGATCTAAGGCCATTTAGTTATTGGAAAAAAATAGATAAATCTAACCTTTTACATGTCTGAAATGATAAAAAATACCGCAAATTAGAGATAAGGTGGATTTCGAAATATTGGGAAGGTTTGTGTACACCTCCTAATTATGCAAACTGCCAATCCCAAGGGGGTTGGCCTGGTCAAGAAACTCTCATCATAAAGGAAGCTCTTGAGTTCGATTCACACTCGTACCCCTCTGGGCCACTCTCCATGGGGTTACTCGTTATCGATTGAACACGGTATGTGTGAAGGGAGGTGTGCACTGCTGGGTTTATAACTCAAAGTCCTTTTGGGCTTGGGCTGTCTGTTGGGCCTAGGCCCATTGGGCTCACTTGTGATTGAAAGGCACAAATATATAATGTCTTTTTCCCCTAGGATTTTCTTGAGCTGTGAATGGAGAGAGAGAGATTGAGAGGAATGAATGGATAGGGTTAGTGTAATCTTTGTAACCTGCCAGGAACTTCATCTTATTAAAATCATTACGGTCCGTGAACGTAGGCAATATTGCCGAACCATGTAAAATCTTGTATGATGTTTGATCTTGTGTGATTTGCATTTTTCATTTCTAACATGCACATGCCCCCCGAAGGATTAGTTGGGTAAAATTCTCTACGGTGAGACGTGAGACCACCTTCGGTCATCCAAAAAAAATTATGCGAACTGCCCATTAATTTTTTTCTATTGGGTCATGCATGTTCGAGTGAGGTTAAAAACGACATGGTCATTGGTTAGGTAAAATTTTAACCACATTCCTTCAATCTAGACTTGTGATTTTGTAATATGATAATTTGATTGGGTACTAACCATAGAAAGAATGGAATCTGATGATGAAGAGTGCAGGTGGAGGGAGGCTTGTCTTGTTCTCCTTTGCTACCTGTCAAATGAAGATGGCAATATCAGTAGAAAGGGACAGTTGCAGGTGGTGAAGGTGAGGTGTAAAAGCAGGGAGCTTGGTACTCTACCAGATACATGTACTGGTCGTGGCCCCAGGACATGATCACTCTGTCTAGACCGCACCTCTCGGAGTATATGCCCAGCTTGCTGCTGTAAACTGGGTTATGGTAATCTGGGTTTTCCTTGAAATACTGCTTAATTCACACAGAAATTTCCATCAATTAAATCACTGTTAGCCCAATGAAGTGGCATTATCTAGACAAAAATATTTTATTTAGAAAATGAATGGTAAAGCAAGTATTGAATTGAGCACATCACCTGGTGATGGACGACTGACTCATCAAATGCACAACCTAGAGGAAATGTATCACCTGAACAACCAAGACAAGCAAGAATCTGTTCATGTAAACAGCCAAATTCTGTCTCTAAGTTGAGGAGAGTGAAATCATATGTGGCAAGGGTACTGACATTTTGGGTTTTCTGAAGAAATACCAAATCATCATCAACAACTAAAAAGAGAAAATTATTTAAATCAACCCATTACCACTACCAAAGATGAACTGATTTGGAATTTTTTTTACCCATCTTATCTAGGCCAAGAATTGAACATCCAATTTTGAAATTACTCAGTTCATCAATGATACTTTCATTTCTCTGTTTCATATCAAATCGCTTGTAATTTCAAATGAGTTTTCCATCATAATATCTTTTATCTTTTTATTTATAAAAAAAAATACTGTAAAAATAAAATATTAACCATATTCTTAAATAAAATGTTTACAGATCCACCACCAAATGATCTCACTCTAATCTTCCCCCTCCTCATAAGAGACACGTACCCACAACACACCACTGAGGCTCTCCACCAAATGACGGGTGTAACAACACTTTTCCTAGATCTGCCACGAAGTAGACATCACGTTAGAGAACAGAGACTTGCTTTCCTATCTACAACTGTTTGAATAAGAATCAAACTTATCGACACAAAGGTTTTTTTTTTTTAAAAAAAAAGAGAAGCAGTGCAGAATAGAAGAATAAAAAGGAATATACATTTCCAATAAAAAAATACAATAAGTATAATGGTGTATCTCTATACGAAGATAGAAAGTAGAAACCATGTATAAGGGCAGTGAGATGGAGCCAGTCTTCATCAGGATAATCCCTTCTAATGGCTTCAGCAGTCTGGAGAAGGTGTTCAATTTGGGGTTCATCTAAATCTGGATCACTTTCATCCACGAATTCATTTAGAAGCTCACAGCACTCCCATATGCTCATCTCTGCCCTGTCCAGTCTCCCATATTCCTCTTTCTTCTTCTTCGCCTGTTAGTAATCCATTTTTCAGAACAGAGAAAAACATCAATTTTTTCAAGAGTCTGAATAATCTTTGGGACATATGCAAATCTCCTTATCCAAACATCAGATAGAGTGACCCTTTTATATTGAGAGTAAAAGGTTCTTAACCGCTAAGCCAACCCTCACAGCTTGAAAAACACCATTAAATAACAAAGAAACTAACATAACCCAAAAACTTGAGAAACTTACAGTGAATCAGTTGGCTAGATAAAATTTCAAATTAAATGGCGATAAGTTATTTTGAGCTTTTCTGCACTAAATTTTAGAAACCCTGTCATGATCTGTACCCATCGTATCCATGGTTTAAAGACAGAGGTCTTAATTCTCTTTTTATTTGATTCTTTCCTACTTTTATGTGTGTGTGTGTTCATTATGATAAAATTATTAGGCTTCCTTTAAAAGCTGTTTCTAAGATTTTATTTTTATGTTATGAAAAGATTGTTTTTACCATGTAAGATACGGATATAGATATGAAGAGAGTTATTTTATAAGATGAAGTAATCAAGAAAATAAATTCATTTAACTGTTAATAAAAATTACTCAATTTTTTTAATTAAAATTAATTTATTATTATTCCATGAATGCTTATCCAGTTGATAATGTGAGTTTTGCAATTATTACATAATTACTGGAACTCAAAAAAATAGCCACCAAACATTGTCGATTTGATAAAAGTACTTAATTTTTTTCTGCATTAAACCCCATTCATTCGGTAGGTCAATAAACTTAACAAATGGTCATTCTTTGTTTTACGTTTAAATCCTTAATTTCTATAAATTATATAATTTGAATTAGGCTAAAATATTAATACTTTTATATCAATATATTTTTCACCAAAAAGTCAAGACATGTAATAGATAAAGTCAAACTCAGTAGAAGCACATACATTCAAAAAATACCTTAACATCTGAACAGAATATAGAACTTTGGAAAAAAAAAATTATAATAAATACAATATTCTTCTAGTTTCCTGAAATATTTGTCAAAATAAATAAATAACTATTAAACTCATTTTGAAATTCATTCAGTAAAATATTAATATAATATTTTTAAATGTACTAAAGGAATTATAGTTCAAGATTTATCCCATTATCACTCCATTTAAAATTCAAGCAGCTGTAGTATTCAGTAGTGCAATACATTTAGAAATACAATTACAGAAAATACTTACAAATTCATAGGTCTGATTAACATGATTAGTCTTGTAGAATTGCTCCACGCTCTGTTTCCTTTCGCTCTCCTTATCATAATCCCTGCAGAACCATTTTTTTTTTATTTTTAAGTAAGATCATGGATTTTCTAATTTATTTTGAGAAATTGTTTAAGAAAAAGACACATGAAAAAAAGATGAAATTTTATTTTGGTTAAATAAACTGTGACAAATACCATCATTTAAAAGGAAAAAAAAAGAGAACCTGAAGGAATGACCAAATGCATTGCTGTGAGGAGCAAGAAAACCAGCATCTAACATCAAGGATCCGCTGCTATCATCATCACTCACGTTACAGTTATCGGAGCTGTTGCTCTCTGTAAGTTCCGGCTCTATAACAAGAAAAAATAAACAGAACCCCAAAACATATAAATCATAGAAAAATCACGTAGAAAATAGATTAAACATGGAATTTGAGAAACAAGGAAAATGAAAATGCTTGAAAAGTTGTAAAACGCGGAAAAGGGTACCGGGAACAATAACCGTCATTGTGTTTTCAGCGGAAGAGAGAAATGATCTCGGGATGCTCGGCTCAGGCACGGTTTGGGGAGCCATTTTATAGGCTTTCTTTTGACCCTCCACGTTGAAACAAATGCCCCCGTCTTTCGACATATTTACACAAAAAAACCACCCTTTCAAATATAATTAGAATTTTATCCTTCTCTATTCCTTTTTCTCAAAAACAATGGTAAGAATCCTCCTCTTAAATAAGTGTATTTTAAGAGAAAATGATAGTATAAAAATCACTATAAAAAAAAAAATTGCGGAGTGATTTAAATGAATATCTTTGTGTGTTTCAATATACATTTTTTTTAAAGAGAATAAAATAATTTATTTATTTATAAAGTAACAAAGAGATTATACACTAGATTCAAACGAAACATAAAACATCTACAAAATTTTAATAAATTCAACATATATAAAAATTATTGAGTTTGGCCTGAGTTGCAATCTGAATTGTTCAACTCGATTTGATTTAAGTGCTGATTCTACTCATTTTTAGTTTAAATTTAGAAAAAAAAATCAGTAGTAAATTTTTCATATTTTCTGAAATTCGAATCAGATTGGGTCTTACTTTACTTTTCTCATCTGAGTTGACTATAAATTTACAAATAGATAATCCAACCCACACTCAAATTAAATTAAAACCCGGCTCAAATTTTACCCCCAACTAAAATCAAATGTTTCCTGACCTACTACAAAAAAAAAAATAGTATAAGAGATAGACCAACATCCATTTGATGCATGTGTGCCTGACTTAGAGACAGTGTACTTAAGCAAGGTTACGTCCCAGATGACTGTAAATTCACCACTCCATCTACTCATGTGTCCTGCTAGATTTTTTTTCAATAGACGTCGTTTTAGTCATACAAACTGTTAAAATTGGGCCAGCTGTTAATGAAGGGAAGGGAGGCACTACGCTGACAGATTGATTGAATTAGATAATATTTGATAACAAGACGAGACCTATTGATTTTATAAAATTAAAAAAAATTATGTGAGAAATTGTATATTAGAAAATATTTAAAGTCACCAAATTTAGATAACGAAAAATAAATAGTTGAAATAGAGTTTTTTCAACTATTAACTTTATTTGCTTAAAACAAATGATAAAATAATTTAAATAATTTTTGATATCGACAATTTGTAATTATTTTTAAGATTTTTAATAAATTAATATATTATTAAAATAAATGGAGCCCCAATATTCTCCTTACACAATTATGTCATATAAGAAGTTTAATAGACCAAACTCCATCTAACCCAATATTCACATTTTCTCAAGTCACTCCATACATACAACTGGAAAATTTGTCACCAGGCACTCGTTTTAAATTTTTTGGATAAAGTTACTATTTTGCCCTCTCACATTTTATCATTCTTCATTTTATTTTTCAGATCATTCGAATGATTCAGTCGTCTTGAGGAAAAATAGGTTCCTTCGGACAATTTGATCGAATCATTCGAAGGATCAAACTGATCCTTCGAACGAATGGTCAGAATTTCTGCTATAATAACACATTATTTAAATAATAAAATCTCTTTTAAAATTTTAAAATTATTTTTTAAGCACTGTGTACTTTTAAAATTTCTCAAATTAAATATCTAGACTAATTACGATAGCATAATAGAAATACTTTAAGAATTTAAGATCTTTTGACACTCCAAAATGCTTAAAACATAATGTTTTACAAATAAGAGTATCCCTCGGCTGTGCCGAAAATACATTTGGGAATGTCAAAAGATCTTAGTATTTTTATTAGATGATCGTCATTAGTCTGGATATTCAATTTGAAAAATTTTATAAATACACAGTGCTTAAAAAATGACTGCGTACGTTGCCGATGCTACAGTAATGCATAGTGCATTACTTAAATAATAAAATCTTCTTTAAAACTTTAAAGTTATTTTTTAAGCACTGTGTATTTCCAAAATTTCTCAAATTGTATATCCGGACTAATTACGATAACCTGATAAAAAAACTTTAACACTTTAAAGTCTTTTGACACTCCCAAATATGTTTTTGGCACAATCGAGGGATATCCTTATTTGTAAAATATTGTGTTTTAAGCATTTACGAGTGTCAAAAGACCTTGAATTCTTAAAGTATTTTTATTAGACTATCGTAATTAGTCTGGATATTTAATTTGAAAAAATTTAAAAATATAAAGTATTTAAAAAATAACTTTAAAATTTTAAAGAAGATTTTATTATTTAAATAATAAAGTACTGTAGCAGAAATTCCGCTCAAGATCAAACTAATCCTTCGACTATATAGTTGAATCTTTAGAAAGAGCCCATTTTTCTTTCGGACGACTGAAAAAGTGACTGAAAAATAGTTTGAATGATAAAATATGAGAGGATAAAATGACACAGACAACTCGAGTGTGTGCTGACAAATTTTTCAGGTGTCTCTATGAGACGTCTTTCTCAAATAACGATAGTTACAATCTATGTGAATAGTTCTGATTTATAATTATGTTTATTCAAAATTAAAAAAAATCAGGATAAAATTTTAAAATATAAAATAATTAATAATAGTGAAGGTTTGGATATATCATAGACGTAGCTTTTCATGTAATATACTAAATTATGTAAAAATTAAAACGTATTTAAAAGAAAATATAAGTGGTTCGTCTTACCGGGACATTGTCGCTAATGTGACTAAAGAAAATAAAAGCTGAATCTCTAAAAATTTGAGGCCATATACGCGGCTGTCAGTCACAGATGACACCATGTTAGGTGGCGTAGCCGCAATCGCATGGACAAAAGATCTCTGCTTTTCAGCCGACAGTCGGTCGAGATAGGGTTGGAACAGACGTTGGGTTGAAATGTTGAATGAGTTAGATGTGGACTTTAAGATATTGGTCCAATCTAAAGCTCGAGAAGCTCAATAGGTCCAATAAGAAGTTGAGCCCAACGAAAAGTTTTGAGTCTATACGTTATTTTCCAGTTTTCATTTTCATTTTATAATTTAGAATTTTTTTTTTTAATTTACGTATGAAAAACTGTAGAAAATTCAGCGTAAAACTCTTATGGGTGATACCTACTATTTTAAGAGCACACCAGGTGAAACTATGGAAACTCAAATCTGACACTTCCCACTTCTTGAGAAAGGAGATTACCGGTTGAGATACAGGAAGTAAATCTAAGTGACTCAAGAGAAGTGTAGATTATTAAAAAAAATAAACTTTTATAGAGCACTCTCTCTTATTGATCTTTTCATTTAAAAAACTATTTAAATTATCTTATTGCATCTAACAGAGTGAAAGATGTCAATAACAGAAGAGTGTATACTTTAAGATACTTTATAGAAATTCACTTCTAGAGAATTTAAATTCACCCGTGGCAATAATTTTGAAGAATTTGTTGGGGTACAAGCTCCAATAAAATCCTTTGATAGCCTTTTCTGCTTGGTTCGATCAATTGAATGAAGCTGGTTTGAGGATAAAGATGGCCTTTGCTATCATGAACAATGTTTAGTCAAAATCAAAATTTAAATTTTTTAAAGGACAAAATTTTACCCGATATTTCAATCATATTGGCTTATATCAATTGAATTTTGTACATGTCCTATATTTGCAGATGGGCCAAACTTTGTCAAAATCTTGACTGAAATCTTGCCAATATTTGAATTTTGGCCCCCGTGTAAATTGATAAATTTCAATTGAAATTTCAAATTTCAGTCCAAATTTACAACTATTAATAATGATTTTTGCATTGAGTGTTCATGATATAATGAGATCCAAATTATATATATATATAATTTTAATAATACTTTAGTGGGTTTACATTATTCTATGCCTATGCATTAGAAAGCTCATTTATCATCATTGTCATTTTTGATTTCTAGTTTTATCTACAGTCTCTTACTTACCCTTTTATCTCAAATAGATAATTACGTAGAAATGGAAAGAAGGAGGAGAGCCAAATGAATGTCCATAACCCATTGACATCAAGAACAATAATAATAATAAAAAACTCATAAGTTCAACTCAGTTGATTTGAGTTTTTAGAATTAGACTAATTTAATACGAGAGACATGTGATTGATTTTGAGTATTTGTGGGAAGGATCTCATCTCCAAGTGAAATGGAGATACTTATATTATAAAAAATCTTAATAAATATCATTATAAAATAATAAAGGTCTAAACAAAATTAGAGTTGCTTCAACTTTGAATCTAATCACAGTCATCAGTCACTAGTGATAGTGATAATTTTGTCAGTGTTAGGTGATTCTTTTCTTTTCAACTTGTCTAATGATACACAGAAAAATAAGATGAGAAATAATTTTAACAAAGTTGCACGAACTAGAGCTAGGTTGGAGATGAGCTGTTTTCTTTTGTCACCATATCAAAACTTACTCTGCAATGAGATTGACAATCATTGCTGTCACCCAACTTTGCTAGGAAGCATTTGATTAAGAAAGTACCCAACTTGCCTCCAATCCAATCTAATACAGATTGCAGAGGAATATGTTTAATTGTATACATTTAAAAGTATATATAACAATATATTCTTTAATTGCTTAAATGTATAAAAAAAAAAAAGATATTTGATTGGTTCTTTATTTTTACAAAGTTCTAAAAAGCTGAAATATAATATATCACTGTAATAAGAGAGAAGCTCTTGTTGTAAAATCATAATTTTTTTTATCATGTCTTTTTTTTTTTTTTGACTTATAATTTTCAATGTTGTAATGTGATTTTAGTCTATCATCCTATGCATGGTAATACTATCCATCAAATCCTGTAAAAAATATGGTCATAAAAAAAAAAATCCTGTCAAAAATATGAGTTTATATGTTAATGAAATTATTTAATAAAATAAATTGGAAAAGGTTTGATGGATTCGATATTCAAAGGCCTGATTCAATTGTTCCATAAAAAAATTCATCTTAATCTTTGATTGTAAAACATCTAATCGATGCTATATAAATTGAACATATTAAATAATTTTAAATAGTTGGCATTGCCCTTATATAATAATCATTGGAATGAGGTGCAACTTATCTCTGCTTATTATATTAATCTAATTTTGGCAGTGTGTGAAATTAGGGTATCTCCTTTTTATTTTTGGCTTGTAAATTATGAAAAGACCGTATAATAGTATTGATTCAATTTTCATTCCATTGCTTATACTCATTTATTTCGTGGCTTTTAAAACCAATGATTTATAAGAATAAAATTAAAATTTAATGAATGTAAATAAAAATATAGATTAATAAATAATTTAAAATTTTAAGTGACCCTTGTATTTTACAATCACTATTATTTACCGTGACTCACTCAAAACATTCTCAAAACGACAAAAGCTGAAAGGGACAATTGCCAACTACACTACGACCTTTTGGAAAAAAAAAGCTCAAGCCTGTGAGTTTGAGCAGAAGGTGGACGGCCATTGTTAAGCCATGTAGCTTTCAATCTGGCCTCCAAAATGTTGAACAAGAGGGTCCCACTTGCATGCAGATCTCATTATTTATTAAGTTCAGAGAATGATTTTCAGCATCAATCTCATGAAACAAATATCTTATTTGTGATGCGCCAACCTTTCAAATCCTATTTAAATTAATAATAATGATGGAGTGCAGTAATTTTAAACTTATATTTATATATTATATTTTTTTAATTTACATATAGAAAATCACGGAATATCCAGTGTAAAATTCCATTGGTGAGCTCACTACCCTTAAGGCACATCAAGGTTAAGTCATGGCCCATGGGAAGTTCAAACTCACGACCTCCTATTTTCTGAAGTGGGTAACCAATTAAGCTACACTATGTGTGTAGATTTATACATTTTAATGACATGTATACCCTAGGATAGGATGTTGATATCAATCTATATCAGTGGATTAACTCGATGTAGGTTGAGTTTCAAAAACTCAATCAGTGTTATTTTAGATTTTTTTTTCTCTTTCTTTGATCTTATTTTTAAAAATTAAATAAACAGGGAAATTTATACCCAATATTTCTATATAACAAACAGCTTAAAGTGGGAAAAAAAATGGAAATATTTTTTCTTAGAAACACACCGATGCATGTATCTCATGTTCAATTACACTTGTTTCTCACTTCCAAACCATTAAGACACTATACGAGAATACGAGAAAATAGATGCTTTGTGGAAATGGTTAAGCGTTATGCATGTCATGATAAGTTGAATCTGCTGATCAACAGTAATATATTTTTATTTTTCAGAAATACATAATTACGATGAGGCACTTTCTAAATCTTTCCGTGATTCATATCAACTTCTATAGACTAATGTTAATAACTTTTTATAGACATTTGTCCTAGTAGAGCGTCAATTACATCATTTTCTTGTTAATTTTTCTTTAATATAAGTATCTTCACTTCACTTTAAAGGTAAGATAAACTAAGATTAATTCCATGAACATATGTAAATCTTTCAATCCATATATACAGATTAAGTCGATGGCCTTGATCATCGATTGGACTTATCTGGATTCCTCACTTACGGACAGATGAATCCCAGATGAATGATTGTGTCTTTATATCGTTACATTGAAAGGTGCTTGAACTATTATTGTCTAAATATGATGATAGAGTATAAGGTTATGATACATCGAAAATAAATGTAAAAATAAAAATATTATATATTTGACTCAAATAAAGTGGTTAAAATAGAGATACCCAACCATTCGAACATATAAACAATGTGTACATATAAAAGCGGTGGATATATCATATAAAGGGCAACTAATACTTCATTCATAGTTGAACACCTTCACATTATAACGAGATTGTTTTTCTTTTTCAAATATAGTTTGGACCGACATTTAATCTTTGCAAATATATTAATGACAAAACAAAAGTTGTATATTAATATAATTAAACTTTGAACTCCTGAAATCTAAACTTCAGATTGAATTATATTTGTTAAGTTATATTTTACTGATATAATACTTTTAGTGGATTCGTTGTATATGTCTTATTTAAATCATGACACATTCATGGTATAATCCATGATATTAGTCGATATACTCAAAATAAAGACCAAATATATACGTAATTAGATTTCAAAATATGTTTTTCTAACAATAAAAAAATTTATGTAATTTTTCTTAATAATAAATTCAAATAAAATAAGATATTCAGTAGATAACTATCGAGCGGTTCGAACCCAGGAGGGAACGATGCGGTGGAACCCTAACTTCTTGACTGGGAGCCAAGTCAGATGGGCCCCGCACATTAGTTAGGTGTTGAAATCGTCTCACGTCGTTAAGCGGAAGATGTTTCGCACGTAAAGCTGAGTCAGACTCTCCTATAATGGTTGCGACACCTCGCATTTGCCTCTCTTCCGTTTTACCTTACGTAACCTACCTAATCTATTTCTGCTCTTCTTATCATCTTTCCACTTCATTCTAAATTTGCAAAGGAATTGGTTTTCCTTATATTTTCCCCACTATAAATACCCATCCAAACCCATCTCTGCAGACCAGTACAGGGCCTCTCACTGTATTTTCTTTTGTCACATCTCTTTATTCTCCTCCTGCATTGACCGAACTACATTTGGGTTCCTCTCATTTTCATTTAATTCCACCAAAAAGATGACTATCATCATTGAGCACCCTCAACTTGGTAAGTTTATCTCATAGCATTTGTCAGAGCAAAATCATTGTCCAAATCTAGTTAGGCTTGATCAATGTTAGATAGATAGATGGTTGAGGACCAAGCTTTACTTTTTTTCTTTTTTTGTATCATATTGTTCTCCAGGAACTGAAGCAGAAGATAAGAAAATCCTTGATGATCCAAGCGAACTTGTTTTGGATGGTGGATTTGTGGTGTCTGAAATGAACTCGTTTGGCCAGACATTCAGGTCATTTTCTCATTCTATTTTGTGAAAGTTATTTTTTATTTTATTATGTCGGTCAATGCTTCTTGGGTTTTTCTGTGCGTCTCAAACAGACAAAAAATATTTGCTCAGTTTCATCCATCCCTTGCCACTCCCAACTTTGGGATGGAAAAAAAAAAAAAAAAACTGATTTGAGATTGATTCGGATCCATGCCTGGTGTTTTCAAGGCCTAGGCCCAGATTATCCTAGAGCTGAGTTGAGCTAGACTGAATTAAGCCCAAAAGGTCTCACTCTAGTATGTTTGTCAGATTTAAGTCTTGGCTTCTATAGAAACTTTTCATGTCATCCCAGCGGCTTAAGTCTCTATTTTAGTGCTCTTAAGTAGGCCCAGGGGCAATTCCGATTATGTGGTTCTTTAACTTTGCACTAATGTTTCAAATACCTAAGGTTAGAGACAAGTGTTTGCAGAAAAGAGACGCTTGCAGATTTGGAGAGCGACTTGTGAGAAAAAGAAAATGTTGAAGAGGCTCTGACTCCAGAACCCCAAATCCTAGCTGCAAATTTAAATACCATGATATCCTCTAGTGAGTTCTGGGCTCAGGCCAAGCCACTATAAATACCAGGCCCAGTCCAAGCCAAGCCAAGCCACATATTGATTTTTTGGCTGTTAGATACATATCACATCGGCTGTACAACTTCCGTATCAGTGGATGGGCCAATAAAGCAGCCACTACAATATTAGTCGATGCATATTTTTTTAAAACCCATTTTGACTGTTTTTCAAGTTATATCTTGCATTAATTGTGATTCATGTTGTTCGTATGTGAAAGGTATTTGTCAATTTCAAATATTTTTCCTTCAAAATTCAACATTTTTAAGAAATTCAGAATTTTTTTTCAAATAAATTATGAATTGTAATAGAGGAGAGTGAATCGGCATCAACCATATATATATATATATATATATATATATATATATATATATTGGGATAGTGATATTTAAATACCTAGTTTGCACCCTGTATTTGCCATTATGAAGGCACTGTGGTCATTTTTACTCCGTCTTCCTCTATTTCAGAATCTTCTTCATTAGTGCCTAACCAACACTCAAGTGGAAACTATGAAATGAGATGCTTTAGGAATTAATTAATAGGGGTTGAATTATTGGAATGGGCGGGGTTTTCCAAATTGATTCAACTGAATTCGACTCAAGCTTGATGGTTTTCCTGCAAGTTTGTGATCCATCCCATAAAATCATGGTTCATGTCCCACTAAACATTATTAGATTCGAACAGTTGAATTAATGTTGATCAATACACTCCCTTGTGTGATTAGCGGCATCGGCATTAATATATTCTTCCTTAATTCAAACAAAGTTTACTGACAAAAATACTTGACAGGGATTATGATGCCGACAGTGAAAGGAAGGAGTCTGTGGAAGAATTTTATCGGATTAATCATATCCACCAAACTTTTGAGTTTGTAAGTCAGATTTAGCTGTACCATGTTGGCGATATTGCTCATTAATTCTAAGCAACTTTGAGCAATGGTTTAATTGTGTTTATTTCAACTAATTCGACGGTAGGTAACCAAAATGAGAGAGGAATACGGCAAGTTGAACAGGGTAGAGATGAGCATTTGGGAATGCTGTGAACTTCTCAATTCATTCGTCGACGAAAGCGACCCTGATCTTGATGAACCACAGATTGAGCATCTCTTACAGACCGCCGAAGCTATTCGGAAAGACTATCCTGATGAGGATTGGTTGCACTTGACTGGACTTATACATGGTTAGGACCCATGTTATTGCATTCATCTCTAATGCATCAATGCTAATATGAAACTAATCGGGTATTAGTAGTATTATAAGCTATTAATTTACTAATCTCTTATGGGATTTCAGATCTAGGGAAGGTCCTTCTCCATCCCAGCTTTGGTACACTTCCTCAATGGGCTGTTGTGGGTATGAATCATGTGGTGTTGTTTCTCTCTATATAAATCTGATGTCAAACCTTTTAAATTTTTACCTTCCGAATCTTTATTTATGAATCCATATTGCAGGTGACACATTCCCTGTTGGATGCTCTTTCGATGAATCCAACGTTCATCACAAGGTAAGCACATTGGTTTGACTCATCAAGAATCTGTTGTAGAACAAATCACACCCAAGAAAAACACAAAGATATACGTGGTTTGACAAAATTGTCTACGTCTATAAAGTGTGATATACTTCCACTATGAAGAATAAAATTGGAAAATGCAAGGATTAGTCAACCCTTCCCTTTGTCCCCTTCCTCTCTGTTTTTCTCTGTTCTCTCTTTCCAGAGAAATCTGCAGCTGCTTAGAAGAACACAGACTTGGCCACTGGGCCTTATAGACAGCCCAGGCCCAATAAAGACCTTTTGAGCTAAAAAACCAACAGAATCAACTGATCAGGTTTCAGACAAATCCCCTTGACTCAGAATTTTGGGATTTCTTTGTGATTGTTACAGTACTTCAAGGAAAATCCGGACTACAATAATCCTGTTTACAACACCAGATTAGGAATTTACTCAGAACGATGTGGACTGGACAATGTATTGATGTCATGGGGCCACGACGACTATATGTACTTGGTATTTCCCTCACCCTTCTTTGTGTGAATAATGTAGCTAAGGAGAACAATAAAATGATCAATTACTTGTTCTTAGGTGGCTAAGGAGAACAAGACTACTCTACCTTCAGCCGCACTATTCATCATCCGATACCATTCATTTTACCGTGAGTACTCACTCATTAATGATAACAGTGAATCATGCATATCAAACAAAGACAATTCATGACAATATTTTCATCATGTGAACTTGCAGCCCTACACAGATCTGGAGCATATAAACACCTGATGAATGAAGAAGATGTTGAGAATCTGAAGTGGCTGAAAGTATTCAAGTAAAGATTCCTTTTACCATTTTGTTCATTTGGGTTAGCAAATCTAGTTGATGGTTGTATCCGTCACTTCCATAATGGATTAGATGTCTGTTGGGTCTGGGCTTTCAACCTAAAAGACTAGCCTGACAAGTGGAGTGATTCAGTCCCTCATAAGTCCTTAGATTTCACCCCTTACAACTGATGTGGGACTCTCGTTCGCAATCCAATAATGCCATTTGGTTTAGTGTGAACCATCAGGATACTTAAAATGAGTAGAAATTTTCTAACCATTTATCCTCATTTGATGCAGCAAGTATGACCTTTACAGTAAGAGCAAAGTTCGGATTGATGTTGAGAAAGTGAAGCCTTACTACTTGTCTCTTATTGAAAAGGTTAGCAGCTCTCCGAGTCCTTCCCACATTGGAATTTTCTTTGATAATGTAAAATATTCAACATTTCTTATTTAGATTGTTTTTACTTGCCGTAGTACTTCCCTGCAAAGCTGAGATGGTGATTCTTGAGGACCTCATCAACGAAGAAACGTTTGTGAAGATTGTAGATAGGAGTTGTTCATGTGAGAGCAGATTACATGATTTAAGAGACGAAGTTTCAGATGATTTAAGAGACGAACCATCCAAAAGACTTCATGTATTTACTTATATAGTTGTGGCAATAATTAAGAAGTTGAGTTTATCTATTTATAAATAAGTTCAATTTGAATCTATTCATCTATTAAATAAATTGAATTGAATTTACACGTCTGTTTAATGGATCGAAATGGATCAAAAACCTAGTCCACTTTTTGTTGAATATCTTTGCTAAGGTTGCTTAAGGGCCAAACGGGTATTATCTACAAATAATTATTTAAACTACTCCCTAAATTGAAATTTAACTCAACTAAGCATGTATTTGATTCAATCTTCACCAATAGATCAAGTATCAAATATATATACTTATTTAAACAATTATTTGAATTGAATCTCAAATAAAAGATATGGATGATCTAGTTGGGCCACTTTCGCTAGTGTGATCATTACAAAGTTTCTATGATTAGACTAGAGATTTTGTATCGTACAAATGTTACGGATGGTCTAAGTTTCTAGAATTAGAATAAAAGTCTTGAGTTTGGCTCCTTTCATACATACTTGATACACAAAGCTTGTGAGTGATTTTGTATATATGTGGAATTAATCTCATCTCTAATATAAAGTGAGAATACGTATATTATAAAAAAAAAAAAATAGAACCACTTTTCAAAAAACATTAGCTACAACAATGACCACTACACCTACCCTTTAACTGTACCTGTATTCCTTCAAACCAAACGGCCTTAGCAATTTAACACAATGAAGCCACTTTTACAATAGATCTCTAGTAACTTTAGTGTAAAAACAATTTCTTTAGGCTTATGAAAACGTTTGGTGGTTGAGTTCATCTGGTATGATGGTGAGATATTAACAAAGAAATTTCGTACTGACAAAGAAATTGAGAGGATTGAGCAGTCAAATTCTAATTTTCCAATGTACACTGCTGGGATTGACTGCTAATACAGAAATGATTTTGGCTTCTTAAATCAAGTGATAGAGCATGGGTTTAAAAATCGGTATCGGCCGATATTTTTCTCTCTCCAACCGGCTGATGTTTTTCTCTCTCCAACCGATATCGGCCGATATTTCAGCCGATATTCAGTCCTTCAAAATCGGTACATATCGGCCGATATGATATGTATCAGCCGATATTTGTACCCCTGTGATGGAGCACGGGTATCACCTAGATTCTCATCTGAATTGAAAATTCAGCCAATAATCAAAACTATCTGAGAAATTTTTATTTTTAATTTATTTCTATTTCTATATTTGTAAGATTAGAGATTTAGGGTTATTTCTATTTTTATTTCTTATTTTATTATTAAAAAAAATCCTCTAGTATCGTAATAGATAAACTATTCATAATAAAATTACTTTGAGATTTTATTTGTTCGCCTGGTGCGCCCATTTCTCTCTTCTCCCTTCCATGGATTCCGTAACTCCAACAATCCCCTCTTCTTCTTTCTCTCTCTTTCTTTTCTCCTTCTCTCTTGCTACAGGAATGCAACACACGCAGATTATCTTCTTCATCTTGCTGTTGCCGTCTGACCTTGGTGGCCGGGCAGATTCGTCGGTTCAGCCCGATTCAGTCCCAGCCTTGTAGCCGATTGCATAGAGGATTGGCGTGTGTCCTCACCTGCAAGCCCAACTCTCCAACCTCTGTCTACCATCCACAACCATCACCCCCAACGAGCAGATCTGATTCATCTCTCTCCCTCCTTCATCTCCTTCAAACCCAGCCACGCCCAGTTTGCCCAACAAATCCTGCCTTCGTCCCTGTTGAACCTGCTCAAGCACCTCTACCCTTCCTACATCCAGACCCAACCTTGATTACAGAATCCTCCTTTACCCATGGTCTCTGTCCAACCGAACCATACCCAACATAATCAAACACCATCCCATCTTCACTGCCTTTTCCCTAAACGATACCACCTTCAACCACTCCCATTCTAGGTGTTATTAAAGCCACCCATTATAATAAATCCCCTCAAACCTTACCGACCCTTCTTTCATCTAGCCTTTGACCATTAAGCCATTAAGTAAGCTTTAACCCATTTAAATTTCCATCTTTAATTCGACCGTTAAACCCAATCCTATCCGCTCCATCATCAAGACTTGGGATTTGTACGAAAACTGATCAAGAACTTTGCCTTAGGCTTTATTAAAAAAAATTCCTTGTAAACTAGAAGGAAGTGATCAATGTGAATTCGTTTCTTTCCTTTTCTTCCAACATCTTGACTATAAGAAATGGAAATACTTTTGATACTAAGCAACTTTAACTACCTTAAATACTTTTCTTTTAAAGAGTAGCAATGTGGGGACCTATTCCAGTTTAAAATGGTTCGTTCACATAGGCAGTGGACGGTCGACAACCCTCTCTATAAAATTGTGAAGCGATAAAAGTATCATATCGATTAATTTGTGAAATCAACGATTTTATATAATAATCTAGATATCATTTTCTCAATGACTAGATTTTGAGAGTGAGTTATACCTCAAGAATATTATCATATTATAGTTTTCTAATATGGTATAAGAGTAGGTTTTGCACGCAGTTGTACGTGAAGGTGGATATGAAGTTTTCACGTTTAAGTGATGAAAGTTGAGGCACTCTTCTCTTAATTATTAGCTTTTGAGAGTGAGTTATACCTCAAGAATTTTATGATGTTATAATTTTTTAACAAAAGTTTGTAATAGTTCAATCCATAGACCAATTTGAAGAATCAAAATGTTTAAAGCAAGAGTGTATAGAAAAAACATTAAAGTAAAAATGTATAAAAAATTCTCAAAACAGCAAATTTTAGCATGAGGTGAACCAGGTTCCGAATATCGGCCGTTTTATTTAAAAAAAAAGAGAGAAAAATATCGGCCGACACTGAATTTTAAACCCCTGAGGTGAACTGTGACAATTTCAATATGGAAATCACGCACTAAAGATAGATTAGCCCAACAACAAATCATCAATCAATCGTGTTATCTTATTGCTCAACAACATCACCATCCTGTCATCTTATCAAGCAAATCCTAATTACTTCAACATATCATTAGAAATTGATGTTGATTAGATATGCAAACTGAACATACAGGTTATTTTCTGTAGCACTTTTTACGTTTTCTGGATCATATGCGTGAAGAGGAGGGCAAACTTGCTGCAGAGAAACAGGTTCTTGCAATAAATAGACTGACTAGCCAATTTAGCTAACCATTCTTTATCACCTTAAGAGGAATTTGCAGTAGTTTTTTCTTGCCAAAATTGACTTGACAAAGGAAGTTCCATTGCTAGGAACGTTGAAAAATGTCCAGAATGCTATTGCCGCCAATAGAAAGGAGTTGCTGAGAGAGCCTGGTGACATGGTCCTCATTCAATGCATCCTTTAGTAGGTATATTTGAAGTATTCATCAAGACTAGCACAAAACTAGAAGGAAAAGATTGGGAAGACCCCACATAAAATTATACATCAACTTATCAAAAACAAAAAAGCAAAGCTTTTTTTTTTTTTAAATTTACGTGTGGAAAACCGCAGGATACCCAGCGTAAAACCTCTACAGATGAGCCCACTACCCCTAAGGCACACCGAGATTAGGCCATGGAGGCTCGAACCCACAACCTCCCGCTTCTTGAAGCAGGAGGTAACCAGTTGAACTTCATCCATGTAGGTATAAAAGCAGAACTTACCAAGAAAAAAAAAAAAAAAAGGTCTATAAGAGAAGCATGTTTTGTGTGAAGATGGAGATGAACAACCAATCAACAGGAAGGGCTTTTGACACCTAAGTAGTTACAAATAGTAGACTACCTACTGATTAATTCACATTTCCTTGATTTTGATTTCAATAGAATCACCTAATATAAAAAAAAAAAATCATATTCAACATAAGGAAAACCCTTATGTAGTGGGAATATGTCATCTGTCTAAGACAATAATACCATAGGCAAGTTTTGTCACAGAAAACTGCTTCTATGCATCAGCTTGTTGAATTGTAAAACCAAATCACAAGAAAAAGTCGCATCAATTTCATCATCTGTTGTTGTGTTAAGTTGACTCTGGAACCACCATTTTGGAAAAACAGAGCACTTATAAGCATTCTGGGAGAAGATTTTAAGCTAAGATCCGTATCTTTGACACTTAACTTTCACGTAGGGCTGGCGGTGAGCATAGGCAGCGTAGGCCATCGCCTAGGACCCCACATACTTAAATTCCTTAATATATCAGTCACAAAGGGCTCCTAAAATCTCAATCCACCTAGAAGCCCTGAGATTTTAGGGGATCTCAGGGCCGGCCCTGCTTTCATGCATGTCCTCATCCCCCACTAGTTTGTAATTTGTATAGTTGAAAATTTTAGAATCATAAAATTAAATGAAGCATTATTTAAGGTAGGCATCCTAAGAAAGAATCATCGGAGATATTGTAGAAGTTCCTAGAAGTAACAGGACAGGAATTTGGAAGGCATATGCTGAACCTAATGGAAAAATCTCATCCAAAGGTTGTCTGTTTGCAACAAACATGTGGAGAAGGTTCTATCATTCTTTACCTTATCCTTTCTTTTTCTGAAGGAAATCCACAACCTCGGTTTATATGCATTGCAATTCCCTGGCAGCAAGTCTCACCGTATCAAACACTTTGGCATTTGAAAACCAGTATTTTTTCAATATTTAAAAGAATATTCAGAATTAGATGTCAATTTCAATTTAAAGTATAAACATTAAAAATAAATAATGGAATGTGAATTAGTTTTTTGAACAATGCTTTTGACAGAGGAATTGGAATAATTCTTCCTTCATTGGCCTGTGAGTTATAAATGATTGCTCAGTTTGATATACTCAATGTAAATGAATATTTTACTCTACAACTGATCATCCATCAGCATCATAAGTTTTAGTTAATTGTTTGGATTTGACAAATTAGAATATTAAAACATTCTTGGAAGCAAACAAGCATTAACATGTAAGAGCCTACAGCTTGAAGACCTTGTTATTTAAGGGAAAAGGAGGAAAATAATATTTTTATGAACTGCAAAGGGTGGTGTGTTTGCAATTTTGTGGACCATAATATTTAAATGTAGAGATTATTAGCAGAGATTCTTAGATTGAAAATGCAAGTTAATGTTGCAGGTAACAACACATGGAACACAAGTTAGTGTCTTGAGATTGCTGGTCCTCTTCACATAAAAGCTATCCAAGAAGAAAATGCATATGAAGTTATTATTAAAATAAAACTACAAGCCCATAACAAGGAATTGGTAGCTTCCTACTTCCATTAAGGGCCGGCCCTAACTATAGGTGGAGTAGACCGCCACATAAGGCCCCCACCAATGCGACCTATGACTTTACTCACAATCTCAGGGCCTGCACTACGCCTAGGCCTCTTAAGATTTCAGGGCATTTCAGAGCCAACACTGCTTCCATTTAGTGCTATGTTCACAGTCCTCTAGATGAATGCTAACTATAGCTATATTGAAACATTTATTGTATATAAGAAGAAGATTTTTACATGTACAAGGGATTACATGGTTCATCATTTCATTTCACATGTCCCTTCCATAGTGTGATCCTTGTTGTGATGTTGAGTCTTCAATGCAGCCTATTGTCATGTGACACTTATGGGACCAATGAGGAGAGAGCTTGGGGGTGACCGACTTTTTCCCAATGGCCTTGGAGCAGCAATTGTGAGCTCTAGATTGAGAGGATCAAGAGCAACAACTGGTTTTGTTTTGACAGAAGATGCTTGAGAATCAAAACCAGAAGATGATTCATATAACGGGCCTAAGGGTATTACATGAGGAACTGAAGGTGATTGAAGATGATTGCTTTCTTGATTTCCCCGCTGGAGTTCCTTTTCTAGAGAATTGAGGTCAATTGGAGGGTTGCTCTTATGAACATCATGGCATGTAGTGTAAGAAGATGGAGTAGGAAATACGCAAGACGAAAGAGGATCGTTGGGCCTAAGATCAGTGGCATGAACTGCTCTGTTACTGTTGCCAACCTGCAAAGAGGGAGGGAAAAAAATGGAAATCATTCATGTCATTTCTTCATAGGGGATGGGACTTCAATCTGAATTTTGTGTACCCATTACCATATCAAAGAGGCTGGATCGGCGCTTCTTCTTATTGAAGCTATTCTGTCTTAAGAAATATTTCTGAGCATGGCTAGCAACTTGGGTTGCCGTCCTTGTCGTTACAAAGTTCCTTGAAATACCTCTCCAGTCACCCTTGCCTAGCTTCTCAATCCCAGCTAAGAATGTCCTGTGCTCTTCCTCAGTCCATGGAACACCTAAAGACAATATAAGTTATTAAATACTCAAATCAAGATCCACAGAAGTAAAGACAGAACAACAAACAGGAGAAATATCATTTTACCCCGGATGAAAGAACAGAACAAAAAAAAAAAAAACCATTAGTAAGCAACCAATGAATGAAAAATACATGCCAAAAAAAAATACCAGCGCATGGAAAAGAAATAGAAAGTGTATGCTACAAACAATAAGAAAAAGAAACAGATACAGATCCTAGCAAATTAAGGAACCAACATAAAAGCCTGATGAACAGAGCAAATACAGAAATTCTTGATGGAACTTCCAGATTCAGGTGTATGTTGTGCTTAAAAAAATTACGAGACCTAAAACTCTGTCCTAGAAGGTCAAGAAAATATACTCTTTATGAGTATTTGCACCCTTACATCCATTTTCCCAAAATGATTGAAACAATTTGAACTCCGAAAAAGAAACAGAAAAGTCGATCATAGCTTGGAATTTTCCTGGAAAGTATCAAAGAATTTTCTTAACTTGACAGCACCAGTCATGTTAGCATAAATGAAACCAGGGGTAGGCGTGATGATCAAGAAGCCTGCCTCATGAAGTGGGATCTTGAGTTCAATTCACGCTCAGCCCCAGCAGACCACTCTCTGTAGACTTAGCCGATGTGTGGATGGGGAGATTTACACAAGCCCGTGGGATTAGTCTCACCTCCAATGTGGAGATACCCATGTTATCAAAATTGGGAACTGAATAACAGAGATTGCCATTCTCATGCAGGAGTGTTAAAAAAACTCGTAAAAACCAAGAAAGCTAAATAAAGAAGATAAGAGAGATGAAGAGAGGGAAGAAACAGGAACCACAGGAACCACACTAACCCTTCTTCCTCTGCTGGGTTCTGCCAATGGGACCGTCAGAGAGATAACCTTTGGATATTTTATCGGAGGCATCATCAGTAGAGATACGTGAAGAAGAATGCAAACTATCCATGCTAAAGCTCTTCCTCATGGGAGAGTCTATGTCAAGCTGCACTCCAAAGAGTCTCACCCCACCTCTACTTCCTCTGTAATTGCTGCAAGTCCTTGAATTGTGGCCATTGTTCCCACAATGAGAGCATTTCCTACCCATCCTCATTCAGACAAACAAACGGCCGACAGACCTCACAGAGAGAGAGAGAGAAAAAATCATCTAAAACAGGTAAGATGGGTGGGTTTAATAAGACTCTCAACTACTAGCTGATGCGATTGGTTTCTTTCAATGTCTGCACTTTGAGTTTGCCGTGTACAAAAATACTGTATAAACTCCATATCATGGATAGGGCCGGGCCCTGGCATTAGGAGGCTGCACCTCCCAAAACAAGTCTAAAAAATAATTTTGCAGTAGGGCCCCCTCAGATTTTAGGATCTCTGCAGTCGGGCCCCTCTTATTAGTTTTGCCTAGGGCTTAAATTTTAAGGGTTCTCAGGACTCGCACTGATCATGGAATGGTAATAAAGAAAGAGACTCAGCCAGAAATGCATATTTATAAACCTAGATTCTTTAGAAATTTATAAAGGATTTAAGTCATTCAACCAAATTTTTGGATTGGATATTCAATCTTAATAAGTGATGTCAGAGTCATATCCCCAAGCTAATGCACGTGGACTTAGGAAATTCCTAATCGAATGGGATGACCAGTGACACTCTATCAATCGAAGAACTTCATTTGAAGAGAAAATTGTTGGGACATCGAATAGGTCCCACATTGGTTGTGAAGGAAGAGATTTAGAGCCTAATAAAAAACTTTAGTTACTTCATTTAATGGGCTTAGCCTTCTAGGCTAGGTACCCAGTCCGAACATGTGTATATATGTGACGATACAACACCAAGTCATGACTACACTTGCAAATTATACATGCATATGATATGGAGAAATGAATTGGTTATCTTGGTAAGTATCTCTTTATAAATGATATATCACCTCGTAGTCTTTTTTTAAAAGAGAAATTGGAAAATAATCATGATGTTTAATTTATAAAAATATGCAATGTCCAAATCACTACATTAAGATGTTGTATATTAGTGAGAAGCACAAGTTCGGCTAAATGGATGCTGTTGAAAGAAATTGGGAGCAGATTAGTAGGTCATTCTTTCTCTCCACTTAAATTTTTTTATTTCTAGATTCTAACATGAAAAATACGAGGAAAATCCTTAAAATTCACCAAAACTAAAAATCTTTTTATATTTTATTATTTTTGTATAAAATTCCACTATTTTTAGATGATAATATAATAATTATGGAATAAATCATTTTAGTTTATCATATCCAATCCTAGTTCCCTTTTCCTATTTTTGGTTTTTCGTGAATTTTCTCAATTTTATAATACTTATATCTTGGGCCAAATCTTTGAAATTTACTAAATCAAAACGTAAAATTCTTTGTTCTATTATTAACTACTTTTATGGATTTCTCTTAACTTTTATAATATATGAATTTATATGCTTGTTTGATGGAGAAATTTGCTCAAGCAAAATTGAGACTTCCAATATTAGGTTTGTATTGCTCGATAAAAAGGAAGCAAATTATAATCATTTAATAAGTAACTACTTAAAACTCATTTGGAAGTTTCATGAAAAAGCTGACTGAATCTTTCAAATTCACAAAATTTAATCAAATACTTTTTTCTATTTTCAATAAATTTTTTACCAATTTTTTTATTTTAGATAATCACATGATAAAGATGGATCGGTCATCCTTCTAACTCATTAAATTCATGTTAAATCTCTTTTCTTATTTTTTTACTTCTTTTCATAAATTTTCTCTCTCTTGATACTACTACAACAAATACATATCAAATATTTTAAACTCATCAAATGAAATCTTAAAATTCAATTTTTATTTATTTTTACTTATGTATCCATATCGATAAAAATGTGTCATCAACTTTTATGACAGTAGAGTTACGTAAGAAACTATTCATAGTGAACCGATTTAAAAAAATTGTGTGAACTTCTGATCAAAACATTCACATGAAGATTGAGATGTTAAATTTTACTCTATATTCAACTAATAATTTAATTTAAAAGTTTACAAATCATTATTATAATTAGGACAATGATCCTGCCACAAAAATTTTGTGTAAATCGATACGTGTTTTACTATATTGTCCATTTTACATTTTGAATCAGGTCCTTGAACCTTTTGTTATAAGTGATTCGAACGTTTCGATGAGCTGATTCAAAGAGTAAAATGAATAATGTATAAAATACATGCCGGATTACACAAAAATACCTGTGAAAAGAATCGTTACCCATAATTTATTTATAGAAGATAGTTTTAGAGGGAGAAAAAGGTGTTAGTGGTTGGCAGAAGACAAGATCGACCATTGGCTAGAGGGCTGGAACCGATAGCTTACAAGTTACAACAGGGAATATGCATCATAAATAAATAGGAGTTGACGGTGGTGTCTGATCATCTTTGGGCTACTACTATATTCTTTCTATTGAAGCTACTCAGTAGAGTCCAAAGAACATATATATATATATACCAACGCCTCTAAACTTCTTTTTGTCTACCTACACTAGAGTCATGTATTTGGCGACAATCAATTTAAATATGAGTAGAATTATTACATTAAAGTCGTATATTCTTGCAATATTTAATTAAATATCATAAAAGTCGTATTTTATAATCCTTTAATTCTTCAAACAGTACAATATATGTATATGAGACCCATTAATGAAAGCAGTTTGTTTTGTAATATTAAGACCTAGGTATTCAATTCAAAAGAATAGTTTTTTTTTTTTTTAAGTAGAGTGATCTAAAAGTCTTATTTTCTAAATTTTTAATATGTGACTCATTTGTAATCTCAACAATTCCTTTTAAATGACGCCAATCATCACATCTGTCTACGGGATCTCTTGAATCACATGAGGTAGCTTAAGATCAAGGCTCACAGATTAAGAAAGTGACTCAAATCCTTTATAAATCTCTAAATCTCTCAATCTGTGAAACTCGTTTGCAACCGTGACATGAAAGACAATATCAATTGAAACAGATATGGGAATAAATAAAAAAAGAAAAGGATATCCTTTGACAATAGAAGCAAGCAGACATGAAAAGATTAAGACAGAGGAGGCCTGGCCTGTTTGAGATAAAATAATAATGTAAAGATGAATAGGATATTTCTCCTACTTGCTTTTGTGTTGCTTGATGGGATGTTAATCCTTGGGCCAGCTTTGCTTAGTATCATTAAAAAAATAGATCTTGCAATCCTAATATCTGCAATCGCCATCATCAACTTGGGAATAAGAATCTTTCTTTCTAAGATCAATGCTGTTGAACTAAATTTTCATATTATTGTTTGACTTCATTATCATCATTTCTTTCTCAAGTGCTCCTTTCAATAATGCCACATTATGCCTTCTTTTTGAGATATACTTTCTTTCATGGGCAACACTTTGTTTTGAATAGTATCCAAATGCCCTTTCAATTCCATTGCTTATTGACAGTGATTACAATCTACACTTTTTCTTTTCTTTTTTTAATTTAGGGTCTTCACTTTTTTCCAATCTTACGCCGCCCACATATTCTCTCTCTATCCATATATTAAATATATCTGATTGTCTGTCTAAATGAATATATAAAATATTGGCATGTAAATGTTATACCAAACCTTATTATTAAAATAGTAGAGGTGAAACTTGGGTTGGGTTTTGATCCAACTGCATGATCTGATTTGAATTTGAACTCCGATTGAGATGATTCCAGAAGCATTGGAAAGAAGGCTGAGAGAACTAAGCATTTGCTCATTTGGAGGTGTTTCCATATCGTTTGTCCCTCTAAAATTACAGTCAAATTAGAATAGGAAGTAAATTATTTTTACTATTTTTAGACTTACTATAAATAGTTATTATTATTTATAACAAGTACACTCCAGTAGAGGAATACATTGATAATAATGAGGGTGGATTAAGGTGAACCCCAAGTCCCATTGAGCACTTGGCAACAGCAGATGAAGAAAACATAGTTGTAAGAGGACAATTTCACCGCATTATCCTATCAAATCACCCAAACAGCTTTTTCTAAGAAAAGGGTCTGATTTATGGAAAGTAGAAAAAAAAAAAGGATCCAAATCACATCAAAGTCGGATCATGGGTGCAGTGCAAAATGCAAATGAGCCACATGGGTCACCCTCAAGCTCACCTCCTCATCCACTTGTATTGTATCCTTCTCACCTTTTTTTTTTTATTTGCAAATCATGTTTGGCCCACAATGACAAGATTGAGGGTCCAGTCCTACCCCATTTTCTTCACCTTATATACATTCTAAGGGCATCCATTAGCTACCATTTTTCTTATCTTTAAAGATTTAGTGTTGCAATTTGCAAAAGATGCATGTACATGATCACATCAGATCCTTGGACTCTTCTTCTTTATTTTATTTTTTTCAAAAAGAAGCAAAGGCACATTGGGTTAAGCCCATTTGCACTTGGATTAAAAAGTTCAACGTAGCATTTGGATATGTAGTGGTCCATTATCATTACACTGCCAATCTGTGGACAAACACTGTGTCTTTAATTTTTAATAAGCATTAAGTGAAAGAGGAGGAATTTAAAAACAAAAAAGATTGGAATTTGGAGGAAGAGTAAAAGACAACAGATCAGGTTTAATGGTCCATCAGCATGTCAAATTCAATTTAATAGGTCCCCACCAAAATGTACCATTTTGCTTGGTGACCACATGGTGTATAGGTTGGTCCATGTCACATCATTTCCCTAATTTGCATATGTGGGCAATTTTCCTACTTTCATTGAAATATCAGTATAGTTCAGCCAATGGAGTAGTAAGTAGTAACCAGTAGTAAATAAGAAAAGAAGGAACAATATCTTTTCTTTGAACTCTTGAAATTATAAAAGAAACTCTTAAAGATGAATATTCTTTTAAACTAATTGTAAATTTGTCTACAACATCAAATTTTATAGTAAACTAGTCTTTTCTATATTTGCTCTGCTATCAAATGTTACATATTTCATCAATACGCTAAAAATTTTAAAATTGACAAAACACAAAATATTAAGCTCCTCATCTTATCTCATATTAAGCTAGTCTAATTCGATGCTTATACTCCAAATTAGACTCGACCAAAGCACTAAACACATGACAAATTATTAATAAATCCCAAGATCTCAAAACACTTCACAATTCAATTATAAATGACTCTAAAAAATAGTAAAGTGGACTTCCCTGAAAGTGGCAGTAGTCTTAAAAATAATAGGCTTTTGTAATATCATGTCTAAACACTCATGGTCCAAATCACAAATTTGAATTCACTAAAATATTAAGTTAAAAGGGTGAAATATTTGATAAATCCATCGATTTCTTCTCTACGCCAATAACTATGAAATGGTTAACACTAAAATCTTTTGAGATCTTCAGATATCATTGGCATATGTGAATGTCAGCAATAAATATAAATAAAACATTCATACATATTTTAAAATTTTAATTGACAAAAAATCTTAAATATTTGATTCGAGTCAACATTTAGAGTCACTTCTCTTTCCCATGAATCTGTCATGGACAGTGAATAAATGGATTAATGGAAATATCTGCATTTAATAGGAACTTAACTCTCATTTTAATCAATAGGCTCAACCAAGTCGGACTAACGTAATGTTGAATGATAGGATGAAATGTCTTCAATATTGAAGAGGACGAGAAAAAAATTCATAAGAATTTATAGTACAACCGGTAAAAGTTTATTATTACAGTTTAAAAGCTGTCAAATCAAGTTTTATGGGGATCATATTGATAGTTGGAACTTGAAAACAAATTGTCAAATCTAAATATAAAATGTAAACTCTATATTGAAGATGATGATAAACATGATAAAATGCAATCAATTTTTAAGGCAATCAAGAGGATATTAAACCTTATAAATCAGGTATTATGTCATCTACATTTAATTTTATAAACAGTTACACTCATTTTATAAAGATATTTCAAAAAAAAAACTCTAAAATGCATATGATCTTAAAATAAAATTTGAAATAAACTGATATAAATAATTCAAATAGCCACAAATTAGAGAAAAACTGAAGTCTGAATAGAAAATGCATTTCAAACATGAAAATCTTGCTTTTAAATCTTTTCAAATTTGCAAGTAATGTAAGATTCAAAGTGACTCAGTGTTTTTTAGAGTCTAGAGACTGAGATCTACTAAAAATAGAGTGAAGATGACTTTGAAAAATAAAATAAAATTCTAACTTAATAAAGGCTTGGGTTTGGGGCTCTCCACGAAGAAAAGAAATGAGGCGAAGAGGAAGAAGGGCCGGTAAAGAACTAAAGACCGCATTTCCGCAGCCGAGCCTGATCTGGGCCCAGCTGTCCCTTTTCTAAACTCTGGATTGACATGGTTAAATTTTGGGCCAAATTTTGACCTGCATCATGGCCCAATATGAGTGATACCCAGTCCCCAATACTGGGCTGAAACATATGGACTCAAGTTTTTCAATGTGTATCAACTGAATTTTGTACCACAAGGTGAGGTTTTACAGATTGTGGATAAGGTAGTCCATCAAAAATTTAGTTGGATAGATGATTGTAACCATAATGTTTTTAGGTGATTAAGAAGACATGGAGATTTTGGGCGTCCCTTTGGGCTGAGGCTTTTTCATGTCATCCATGCCTTTTCTGGGCCCATACAAACTTTTCTATTTTAATCAAGCTCAAACTCAATATAATGAAAGCCCAACCCAAACCCAACTCATTTACGTTCCTATCCATGGAGGGGTCTTGGGATATCAAATTTCATAAGCAATGGAGATTTGTAAGGGTCCACTAAAAAACAAACCTGCATGGACTCAACCCAGAAATAACCTAGGCTTGGGTCTAAGATAACCGGGTTTAGGATAGGGCCAGTTCCAAGTTTTGAACACCCAAGATTTTCTTGAGTTGGGTTGGGTTAACCTGAAAAAAAATCCAAGACCCTAGATCCAACTAGAAATATTTTGATATAACATATTAATATAAAGACATTTTATAAATTCTCGTTGTCTCTCATGCAATCATATAAAGAATTTATTTCTTTCAATTTATACCTCTTGATTTTCAATTTTATGCGATTTTTTTTTCATTTCTACTTTTTAGATTTATCATAGCTTTTTATGTGCTAGCGCACAGACTCAGATCTAACACTTTCGTAATGCATGTGACTAGATGAGTGAGTGAAGCCCATTAGACTTATACAAAAGGAACTGGCTCTTAAGGTTTTAAGTACTGCAAGTTAGACTTTTACAAGCCTTATGTTTCCATAAACAACATAAAGTTGGCTTTAAGTCCGCACTTCACTTTATTAAAAGTGTTATGTACACTTAGATGCCTGAGGTCATTTAAAAGTGCTCTCGTTGGGAGCATTAGAATATTATATTTTTTATTTGATTTTTTTAAAGAAAAGTTTGGATTTACACCTTAAAAAATAAGTCTTGGAAGTTTGCTACTTTTAACAGGTGAAGGATTATGGATCAAAGCCAAATTACTGCTCAAAAAAATGGATCAAAGCCAAATAAAGTGGAAGATAAACTGTTTGTAGATTGACAATGATGGTGACTGGAAGTCAACTAAGTTACTTGGGGCTTGGGCCCTGTAAGGTCCAATGGTTGAAGTCCAATGTCAAATAATTGGTGTTTGGATTGAGTCAGATTCATACAAAATCGAAAATCTGAATGCGACTTCATCCAAATTTCTTGAGATATAAGAACTGACGCAACTGGAAAAAAAAAATACTCGAAAACCGAAGACCCGACCCAAAAGCCCGAGAATCTTCAGATTCTTGCATCCAAAATATAGGGTTTCGATACAAAGAGATGAAAGGAAGTTAAGAGTTTATGCAATTTTATTAAAAAATTAAATTACAAAAGAGAGATCTCTAAGAGATCGGAGACTAAAGAGTACATAAGAGGAGAAAGGAGAGGAATGAGGAGGAAAAGACCTAGGGTTTAAGCCAAGTTTAAGATTAACTTGTATATCTTTTAAATTTTGGGTGGATCAGATATTTATTTATCTGATTCAAACCGACTCTAAATTTTTTTGGGTATTTAAATGTTTGATCCAACTTAACCGCAAAACCCATAATGGTAGACCCGACCCTTGTAATTTTTTATTTGGGTCTAGAGAGGTTTTGTTTTTAGTTTTTTACGTAGTAGTATCCTTAATCTGAAAGGTATTTTCAGGAGATACTTATCAAATTAAGTTTATTAGAATAGAAAAGTTAGAAATTTCAAGAGTCCAAATATCATTATCATCATAAGCCAGAATTTCATGGATCACAAGTTATATGAACAATTACTGGACTATGTAGCATACCTTTTATCCCTTCTCTCCATATTTTTAAAAAGTCAACCTCTTATTTTGTGCCATACAATTTGTAGCCTCTCAATTTCACACTAAAGCGTTACACAATCAAACCACGTCAAATAAATTTCTCACTACTTATCTTTCCTTCAGTCTATTTTCAAACTATTCTTAATATAATAATTTCTAACTCTTATCTTTCATAATTAACTTACTCATCCAACATGAAATACACATTTTTGTAATTTCTAACTTTGCCTACTTGTGTTCTCTTCATTACCCAACACTTCACTCCAAAGAATATGAGGGGTCTGATAACTATTCACTCCAAAGAATATGACGGGTTTGATACAAAATTGTTATTTTAGGTGATGGGTAACTCCACTAACTTCAATCCTATTAGCCATATCTAATTCCAAAGACACCTGTCAAAATTGATTCAGTTTTAGACAAACCCCCTAAATGGGTCAGACTTTTTTCAGGTGATTCAACTACTAAATAACATTTTTCATCACATCCAAACAAAACTCTATGGCCATTCTGGGCCCACCAAATGGACATTTGTCCGAAAACATAATGGGGGAAGATAAAGCTTCCATGTACAGAAAGCGACTTCTTTTGTTCATGTAAAAAAAGTTATGGATCTGAGTCCGCACAATAATAGAGGAGAGAACAGAGAAGGGCCCAAAACCATCAAACTCTTCCTGCAAGTTGACATTTCAATCAGCAAACAAGTGTATCTGGACCTCGCCCCAATGTGGTTAGGAGAAAAAACAAGACACAGAACGAGTTCACTTTGGCAGTCAACGAATGACAATTGCAAAACCAGGTTCATCGATTCACACTGACGTGAGATTTTTCCTCATAATCTTTTCTTATACCATCATCGTAGTCATAATGCTACTATCATCAAGGCCTTCTATTTTGGTCGTATTTACTTGGGTTGGCGAAAAGAATCATATTTTATATCAGCTAACAGTATACTCCCTTCGTCTCATTTTAGTTCTCTCATTTGAAGTATTTGTATTTTTTAAAGAATTCTCTCTATAAGACTAGCACTGCAAGTGATTTCATCCATTTTCAACACATTTTGTGCTACTCCAATATAAATGAGACAATTATTTTGAGACAATTTCAAAATCCAAATAAGACAACTAATTTGGGACAAAGGGAGTATCATATTTTTCTTATTGCATTTATTCAAGTCTAATACAGGACTACCCAAACACCCGCAGCTACAAATCTGGCGCTGGATATTAGAATTCCCATATCCTCATCCAAGTTTTTCTAAGGTGATGAAAGACTTAACATATAAGAAGTTAAATATCAGCAGAGACATCTCTATCTATTAATACTGCTTTCCAGCCCAACACTTTCACCCATTGGTCAACTGCTTACTGTTCATTCACAAAATGCCATCCAAGTTCATCCTACATTGGCGACCAATACCACTTCCCCTTAATAAATTACTCATCTTAGAATGCTTCCCACTATACAAGCAAAACCATTGAAAGAGATGGAATTGAGTGAAGAATTAAGAAGAATACACAAATTGCTTCTGTCACGTGTAACTTGTACTGACCTGCTTACAAATGACCATCATTACACGAGGTCTGTTTTGCCTTTTCCCTGTCCCAGTATGCTGCTTTCAGAGCCTCATAGGAGAGTTTTCCACTATAGCCCTCAGAAACTTCACTCATGATAGAACCACTGTATTGATGTTGTTGCAGGTGTTGGTGGTGGTGCTGCTGATCGGGCCACAACCTTCCACTCCTGCTTCCTGTGTCATATCCGGGTGTCGAAATGAAATTGGAATCCAAAAACATGTCCCCCTCCAATATGCGGAGCACCTTTAGCCAAGTAGAAAGAAACAAACAGATTAAAACATGAGGGATTCAATTGATTGTTTCACATGTATTCAAATATTCAGTAGAAATTTTCGTCTAGAAACAATCCATTGGATGTATTTCTGATTGCTAGACGTACGGTAAGTTAAATCTCACCTGAGACATTCGTGGCCTTGCATGTGGGTCACGCCTTATGCACAATGATGCAGCGTACAACATGCAATACACCCTCTTGTTCTGAATACTGGTTCTCCAGGCATGGATCCACCAACTCATCAATCGCATATTCTTCCAATAAAGGACGGGCCTGAAACAATAACTTCAACGTTGAGAACAACTCTCTCTATCTATTGACAATAGACCAGAAGAACGAAATATTACAAAAGAAAATTCCACATCTGATTTGGAAGGAGGGCAGAGGGAGGGAGGGAGGGAGGGAGGGAAGGGTCAAAAGCTAAAAACCCTCGATGACAGCATCCATATCCTCAAATTAAGGATCAAGAAATATTCTTGATCAGATAATAAATGCCCTTCAAATTTGTTATCATGAAAATCAGATTCAGAATGACTCTTTACCCATTCAGTAAGGCATTGTTGGCCCTTGGGCCGATTGATGTCCACAGCTTTTCGCCCTGTGACAAGCTCCACCAGTACAACACCAAAGGAATACACATCAGCCTTTTCAGTTATTTGGCCACTCTGGGCAATACTCTGGCGCCAGGTACCTAGAAGAGAAATGGGAAGTTGATTTTATCCTGTCATCATTTGTAGCAATAACATAAAAAATATGGTCATCATCCTTAATAATTACCCAAATGTTCCAATCACACGTGTTTCGACACCCAGGTCTCCGTCCGGTTGCCACCTTGCTAATCCGAAATCTCCAACCTTACAAATAAATTGTTAAATCAGACACTATTCATGTCATCCTAATTCAAAAAGTGCTGCAAAAGATACTATGTGCAGATGACATAACTAGGACCACCGATGATGCATGCCAACCTAGAAAAAATGAGAAATGAGCCATTCACCATTATGGGCCCACCATGAACATTCCCTGCCCAGAAAATCACGCGGCCGACACTCGCCTATTGATCCAATAGATAGGCCATACAACAAATACAGGTGGTGGTCCTCATTTCCTAACAGTTCATTTTTCTCACATGCAGCCCATCAGTTGATGACATGATTTTGCACCGGAATCTTGAAAACGAGTCTCAACCATGTGTGATGTTATCACACAGCATAGAGATGATCTGAAGTGTCATACCTAAATATCTTTCACATTCTCGTCATAAATATGCACACAAAAACACATGCATCAAACAACTGCGATAAAAACGAGTAGAAGAAAAACCAGGACGTGAAACGAGGAAGCAAATCAGAACCAAGAAGTCCAAAAGTGCCACAAGTCTTTTTTTCCTAGATGGATAATGCAAGATCATTTGCCATTTTGGTGATACGCCCAATATAAATGATATGGGTGAACCATTAAGTTCATTGTTTATGAATTTTGTAGCTTCAGTATTATCATCCTATTTCATATTTAATAATACCAAACATTAGAGGGAAAAAGGTAGAAATTCAGAGACATTGAACATGAAGAACCAACATGAACATCGTATGGATAATGCTGTGTAAATCAATATTTTTTTTTATCTAAAGTGGCTCAAAATTTGGTCCTTACCAGTGGTTCAAAATCGTGGGTGATGAGAATGTTGTTTGGCCTCATATCTCGGTGCACAATGCAACCCACTCTACACTCTTCATGAAGGTATCGCAGCCCTCGAGCGGCTCCAACTGCAATTTTCTGACGTGCAGACCATATCAATGGATCTCGATTGCGCCCTGCTAATTTCAGAAACTTTAAATCCAGACTCTTCCCATGACTCAATAGAAAGGTAAAATGATAGCTAACAAGCAGAAACATATTGGTAGTATGATTATGTAGCCATATATATATACATATATGTAGCCAAGACATACTGGAATACAGGTCCTTGCCTTTTGACAAAGCACAAAAGGTACGGTGAAAGAAAACAAGAGTTTCAGACATGGAAAGGCAAAGTGAACATATAACCAAAATTCAAGTGATATCATCATGAGTGTACTCTTAAGTGCTCTTAAGTGACTAAACTGACAACAATCCCAAAACTCAATATTGAACCATGCTAAGGTAACAGATATGTGTTATCCTAATTATTGTAACAGAAACTATATCTTTGACAATTGTCATGCATAAGCCAGCAGGTCCCATCATATTAACACATAACAATGAAGTGTCTCAGAGTGAAAAAAAAAAACACCAAAAGTGATTGTTAGCCATTCCACTCAAATGCATTGAAATTAATACCTATCTCACTGTTGATTTTAATGAATCTAAATGTATGGCTAAAAATGTCCTTTGGTTTTGAGTTTTAATATTGATGTACTCTACAACTAGATTGTCAATATGATAGAGCCTACTGACCCACATAATATCTTAAATGAAAAATCATTTCTTTTGCTAACTTTGTTACTTTAGCATTTCTGTTCAATATAAGAACATAAAAACCACCAACATTCATGGTCGATTGCTTCTGACAACTTAGGGAATTCAATGTTTATAATTTTCACTAAGCAGATCTTTTGCCATTATTAACGAAGGAAATTACCATAAAGATGAGAATCCAGCGATCCATTGCAAATATATTCATAAACCAGCAATCTTCTCCTATCCTCAACACAGAAACCAATCAACATCACCACATTACGGTGTTGAGCACAGCTTAGAACTTCCACTTCTGAGCAGAACTCAAGATCCCCCTGAGAACTGGCTAGTTTATGTTGCTTGACAGCAACTGCCTGGCCATCCGGCAAGACCCCTCTGTGAACAGATCCAAATCCCCCTTCAGCCAAGAAATTTGCCTGTGAAAACCCACCAGTTGCAAGCTCCAGTTCGGCATAGCTAAACCACCTTGGAGGTTTCCCAAAAACAGGAGCCTTATGCTGACATATTGAACATAGAGGTGGGGGTCCTGGAGGTGCATTTCTGGAAAGTGAAATAGCTTCTCTAACATTTCCACTGAAATCCATATCTGCTCTATAGTTCAACATGCCAATTCCAGCTTCTCGATCAAGCTTAGAGAATTTCTCAAGTAAAGCTTTTGTTGTATAAGTCTGAGAATTTTCACTATGCCTCTGTGTGCTTTCATCATTATGCTTTGAAGATGTCCGGCCAGAACAGATAATCTCTGTCATCCATGGCTGGAAGTCTAAGTTCATCAAATGGGGGCTCATATTCTCGCTATCTGTATCAGAGCTAGATGCATCTGAATTTCGATGCTCCTTTGCAACCAGTGATTGTTCTTTCTTCAGTCCTCCATTTAGTTCTGAGATGAAAAATGGTGAAGTTCCAGGATCTGAGCTTGACACTGATGATGTGCCAGCCTCAGTTGCAGTGAACGGTGTTCCAAGCTCAGGACTGCTAGTTGGAGTCACAACTGGCCCTCGAATAGAATTCATTTGACCACTGCATTCTTTTACTGGCTTTTCAGATGCTGCTTCTACCTCTGTAGGCATAAGGCAGGCCATTTCAGCCTCAACTTTAGGAGGCCCTACCAAATTCAGCCGGAGAACTTTTGGTTGAGAACGTTTCATAACCACAATGTTACACTCTAGCTCTTCCATGCAACGCTTCTCCTCTTGTTTCAGTTGCCTGTACGAAGAAGCAACCATATAACATATAAACCAAGGAAAGAACCAAGCACAAAGGTAAAGCAAAATACACTCAGTTATTATTACTTGTCTAATACAACCCAGTTTGCTTGAGCTCTTTTGGATTCAGCAGCAACAGCTCCACTTGGAGATCCAGAAATGACCTTTATCTTGACATTTACCTACCAGATAAAAAAATAAAAAAGGAATACAGTAAACACACTGTAGTGAAGGAGAAGCATAGGAGAAGCTACAGATGACACTACTTTGAATTACCTTGTTTGGGTCATAAACATCATGAAGTTGGAGCATCATCTGTGAACAGGAATCTGTAATATCACCTTTCTGTTCCAAAGTGCTTCCAGAGTGCCTCCTGTGGCCACTAGCACAATCTCCAGCAAATCTTGGAAATCCCCATTTTCTACCTGCAGATAATAGATGATGAAGCTTCTCATCAGTCACTAATGCCACTCAAAGTTGACCTAACAGAAAAACAAACGAAGGACGAAGAAATTTTCATGAAATCCTTGAAGCTTATGTGAGTACAAATGAATTACAAACAAAAGCTGCAACCTGAAAAGGTGAATTCTGGAGTCACACTACATTGTAAGAAAAACACTAGATTTCTAACCTACACACAGGAACTCCGCATCCCATATCATGGCAAAAAGCTCATAATAACTATAGCTTAAAAAGTTTCTGGATGAGCAGAATGGTTCTCCAAATCAATATTGCATTCATTGTTCACCAGCACACTCAAAACAAATAGACACTAAAAATCTTTGGAAATTACACAACATGGATCATCTCATTGAGAAAAAGGGCAAGACATTTTTACCTACTTTAGACACCTAATTCAAATGAAGCAGTTGGCAGATTACCCAGAAACAAATCAACAGCACAAATTGGCTACAGAAGCGAAAGAGATATTAACAAGCACAGAACACGAGATTCAACGAGAAAATGCATCAATAACCATACAAGCAATGAGATTCAAGAGCCTAAAGTATCAGTCTCGAAGAAAAACAGGGGACAGAAAGTGACCTGAACTCTGAGAGGGGACAACAACCAGCAGCGTTATGCAATCCCCTTGTTGAACAACATGGGATAAAGCCCACACAAGAGCGGTCTTCGGAATTTCCTTGGATGCCTTGACGGCAACAACCACCTTCTCTACCACATCCGAGCCCTTGCCCTGCTTCCCACGCCTGTGATGCACATTAGTGCTCATCACAACAGTAAATTCTAACCAACCTACTCTTCCAGACTCAAATGTATCAAACCCACCCCACAAAACGCATTTTCTTAATCAACCACTATATCCATCACTCGAGTTTGCTTACCATCCCCCCATCCCATAGAATCGATCAATTGAAAAGACCCTTTAACAAGTCCAGATGAAATGATCAAGCAAAAGAGGGCAATAAAAACAAAAGAAGCACAAATTTACTTGAAGACAACTTTGAAAAAAGCGACACTGCTAAAGCTCTGCCTGAACAAAATGCCCCACTTTCTCTTGATTCTTTTTCTTCTCTTTTATCTTTAGAAACCCAAGAACTTTAAGAGCTACAAGTCTGCCCAACCAAAATACCCACTTTTTCCTTCCTTCGTTTTATCTTGAGAAATATGCGATTATATGCAAAAAAACCCAAAGAGTGAAATTCTTTCCTATAATCCTTTTCTTCTTTCCCGTCTCTTATTTTCCTTTCTTTCTTCTTTTACAGACAACGAAAAGGAATCTGACGGAGCAAAACAAACATTTCCAGACAAACACCACGATCCCTTTAATTGAGTAGTAGCATTTAGGACGTCCTCAATGCAAGGCAAAAGCATCAGAGCACTGCTCTTGTGAATGTACCATGGACCCGTGCAGGAAAACGACAGAACCAAAAGCAGATCTCACTATCTTCCACAGTGAAGTTTCCCAACCTTCAAATCAACGAGTCGGAACCTCGAAAGTGAAATCAACAGCTCCTATCTCCGTAACGCAAGAGATTTGTACAGGAATTACCTCAGAACCTTCAGATCAAAGGATTGAACCAATGAAATGATGGAAAATCTTTTCAATCACGAAAATAAAAAAACTTCTGGATTGTCTTCAGAAGTCCTGCATTCCCTACACTTCTTTTCGACAAAACATAGAACCGTATGGACACGTCCAAGAAATCATCCAAATCGAGTTCTAAACTTGGAATCGCTTTTTTCGTAGCTTCCGTCATGTAAAAACTTCCAATCGTAGAACCGGAAGCAGATAAAGGTAGACTACCTCTGGATCCAGCTCACAAATCAGCTTCGAAAAACAGATCCAAATAGCCTACTGATAGCAGCACTTCTTACAGTTGGAATTTGGAAAGTCTAAAAAACCTTGGAAACACAATCAAAACCACGATTTTCCTCCGAAAATCACCAAACTTGCCAGAACGACCAGCTTCCGAAACAGATAACCGCGACCCGATCGCTTCGGACCGCGTAAACCACGAACTTTGTCTTGGTACTGCTCAGAACTTCGATTCTGCAGCTGCAAAACGCGATTCACGTCCGAACGGGTCGGTAACCGCTAACCAAGCGAGATGCGCCTAAACGATATGTTCGCAACCTAACCTTTGGAGCCACGGATTCTTCAAATCCAAGGCCCTTGAATGAAACTGGAAACTCGTCCAAATTTTTCGAAATCCGGCTAAAAAATCAGGAAAACGCCAGCAGAGAGAAGAAAAAGGAAGGTGGGGAGAGAGGAGAAGACCCGCAAAACAAAGCGAGATCTGATATCTCTCTCACTCACTCACTCACTCACTCACTGACTCGAGCGTTCTCTCTCTGTCTTTCTCCGCTTCGGACTTTTTGTGTCTATGCAGAAGGAACTCAGGTCTCTACACTCAACCAGCGTGCTCGCTTTCTTTGTTTTGTTTTTTACTGCGAATTGAAGGCGGAGGAGGCGGGCACGGAGAGAAGGCCCTCGTTATTTGCAGAATTTCGAAACTACCCTCCGCCATTACCTGGTGGTCCGTCCGCTTGCAGTACCACTTTAGTTATAACATTTTCTACGATGATACATTCGTTACCTCTATACTCTGGTCCGTAAAGTACTATTCAGCGCATATATATATATATATATATATATATATATATATATGAACTATTAAATAATATGTTAGAAAAGTTTTTTCTTTGAATATAAAGTTTCTTCAGAATTATTTTTATTAAATTAACTAAATTATATTTTTAAGACATTAAATTTTAAAAAAAATACCATGAAAATGTTTAAAAAGTTTAATTTATTGAATTTTAAAAACTTAAGAAAATAAAGTTGAGGATAAAAATGACTTCTTGAAGTATGTTAAGAAAAAAAGTACAGTATTTTCTTAACGTGTAAGAAGATGATTGATTTCATATTAGAATCTTTTTTAGCATCACCTTATTGGCATTGGTTGTGAATAGTGAATACCTTAGAGTCTTAGATAACGTGCAAATAGGATTTATCAAAATTTATAATGAATGATTTTTAATTAATAATTTTTTCTTTTGGATACTAACGTAAAATCTCCACCAGATTCACCAAATTTAGTCATTAAATCATTTTTTCTATTTTTCTTTAAAACTTTCATAATTTTTTATTTTTAACTAATAATATAATGAAATTGAATAAAATCCTTGTAACATCAAATTTCATCTTAAAATTATATTTTCCTATTTTTAACTTATTTTTTTAATTTTTTCTATTTTGTGCAACCAAGATAGAAACAAATTATAATCACTTAATTAAAAAAAAATCATTTGTTGGTCATTTTAATTCTCTCTTTATGTATAAATAAATTAAGTAAAGAGATTGTCTGCTTCACCTAGGCGAAAAGACAATTACGTGTCATGTCCAGATTTCACCGTACCGAAGGTAACATGAAGTTGTTAGGAATACATTGTCATCTTATTTTTGAAAAAAATGTCATAAATATTTTTTCCTCTTATATTTACATGTAAAAAATCATACGATATCAGCGTAATAAAATATATATTTAATAACATAGATATAATAATTGAGCATATAAATCTCACCTTTAATTTTAAAATATGTTTTGTATTTTGATGGGAATATATTATTCTTTGAGATTCAAATTATACTTTTCAATTATATATATTTTTTAATTTATATGTAAAAAATTTCAGAAACAGTCCTATTAAAATCTTTACGAGTGAGTTCACTATTTATATAATACACTAAAGTTAGACCATGAAGGTTCAAATCTGTAACTTTGTACTTTTTAAGACAGAAATCAATCAGCTAAACTACATCTATGTAGATAAAATTTAATTTGTGAACAGTATTATGAGAATTGAATAATTGAATTAGCTAATAATATATAACTTTATACTTATTACATGATTATCATCATTTATATTCATATAAAATTTATGAATTATCTTATAAAATAAATAATTGATTTTTTTTTTTTATATATAGAAATGAGTGTTTACAAGCATATTCTAGAAGTTATTTGCCATCAAAATATTAACAACTTTTAATAAGTGGGACGTCAGAACTCAAGACGTCTTTTCCTTTCTTGCTCTCAACTAATCGGGACTCGGGAGTCTCGTAATTTTGCATGCAATTGCGCTCGGATTTACACGTGGCACCCCTGTTTTCGTGATCTAACAGGTTTGGCAGTTTGTAATTAATGGAAAAGTTTGCGTCTTTCTCCATTCAAATGATTTTCCATTGGAACGCGGGAAAATAAGATTCAAGTAAAAAAAACGAATTCTACCTCTGTCAGATCTCTCACCTTCATACAAAATTAATGATTTGGATCGAGATGACTCGTTTAGAGTTTAGACTTTAGACTACTGAATCCATTAAATCGAAGAAATGATATTATACTGTTAATTTAATGACAAAAATGATATCAGATGCGGCGTGATGGATCAAATTATACGAGTAATATAAATATTATAAATTTTTAATTAATTTTTTCATTTATCCATCAAATAGTAGGTCCATTAATTTAAAAAATATAATATATATATATATATAAATAAATAAATGGTGGCTAAATAGTTTTCTGCTAACCGGCACTCTTTTTCAAAAATTTAGATAAAAGTATCATTTTCTTCATCAATTTTTAAAAAAATTAAAATCTGATCTTATCGTCTGATCGATCAATCAATTCATTTGCTCCAATACTTGAGAAGAGTTCAATTCTTTCATAAACTTTTCTCTCCATCTTAGATTCTCTCTCAAACTAATGTCCTTTTAGAGGTTATTAACAAATGACCTCCCTATCTTCTTTTATAATTGAGACTTGGAGCATAAATGGCTAAACTTGTACAAAATAGCATCTTCCTACACATCACCAAACGTTTAGACCTTGTTCTACAACATTCGAAGAATATGTACAATTCCTATATACTTTTAGATTCTAACATTCTATACAAGTATGCACTACTAAACAATCTTCCACTCACCTTTCGAAACTGGTCAATCAAATAAAACTCATAATCAAAGTTAATTAATATATCTGTGATGATCCGACCTACTCTATCATGATATTTTTCGTTTTAGGTCCTATCCGACCCTCATGATTTGATTTGGGCCCTAGCCCACATGACTACGCCCAAAAGCCCTCACTATGGAGAGGATTGTCCCCTCTCAAATTAAAATTCCACCACTCAAGCTCCCAACCGATGTAGGACCTTTGAGTAGGGGTGCTACAATCCACCCCCTCTAAGATCAGAGCCGTCTTCAACTGTCTTGTCACATTGACAAGAGTCCACACACAGGTAAGCAAGTCACACAAGTAGAGAGCTCTCACAATCCGAGTATTGAATCTGGTTTTGATATTATTTGTGACGACTCGACCTATCCCATTGTGATATTGTCCGTTTTGAGCCTTATCCGACCTTCACAGTTTTGCTTTGGACCCTGACATGGTCAGACCCAAAAGGCCTCAAGATTGCACCCACCCCCTCCTCCCAAGCTCCCAACCGATATGGGACCTTTGGATGGAGGTGCTACAATATCAATCTAATAATTTATTATATTAATAAAAAAAATTTAAAAATATAATTTAAAATTTATTTAATAATTTTCAATCCTATGCCATTCAAATCAGACATATTAATGGTATGGCCCAAATTGATGGACAAAAGATGGAACAGCAGAAATGGTTCAGAGACGAGTTCAAATTTTAAATGCCTTCCAACTTTAGCAGGGGTATTTTCGTAAAATGAGTGACAGAAGAAGGTTATTTAAGATCTTGATTGTCTCAGGCCAGTTGTAAAACGTGACATAACTACAAATCTAATTTAAAATCTGTTACTACACGCAAATTGCAACTATGGTCGTCGTCTACAGATAGTGGGACCCAGCTACCGTTATCTCCTCCGTCATTTTCGTGCGTCGCAGTACATAAGTGCCAGCGAGTCGAGACCTCATCCCAAACTAACGGCGCCAGAAAATAAGTCCGTCAGGGAGGTGATGGGTTTAGTAATACAAATTTAAAAGTGCTTAAAAATTATCTTAACAAATTATTATTTTTTAAAATTCAAGAGAAACTTCATATTCTTCCAGTTTATACTTTAGCTATAGCCTTCCTAAACTCTTAAGAGAAATGATATAGACTCCACATTCTTAAACAAAGATTACTAGAGTTCGAACTCATAATCTCTCTCTTTTTAAAAAGAGAAGCCACTAGTTGAATTACTTGACGGTGAATAAACAAATTATTATAATAAATTGTTAAAATTATATTTCAAAGATTATAAACAGATTTTAAAAGTAAAAAACTATAACATAAAAATAATTTCATTAATTTAAAATAAGATAAATTTTGATTGAATTTAGTCATAAAAAATTCTGATATCTATATACAAAAATGATATTTGATCAATAAGCTTTAGGAGATAATTCATATTTTCCTCCTTCAAATTGCAAGTTTGCGAGGGGTATGGGATGGAGCGGTAAGGGCCCGTTTCGTTTGAATGCTGACGTCGTCAGCTTTGGCGGCACTCACGGATCGTGTCGAGGGCTGGAACCTCCTAAATTATAATTTATTAGAATCGAGGGATTTTTGTAATGGACGTAATTATCTCGTGTTTGTCTTCTTTTTACTCGCCCGAGACATGACATGAAATTAATTATGTAGTTGGGGAGGGGTGCCTGGCATGCACATCCAAAAGGGTGTTTTGTTTCCTTCCTGATAATTACAAAGAAGAAACATTGCTTAAGGCACAGACCCTGAATTTCAGAACCTAATAATCAATTAAACCTACTTAAGCACCTATTAAATAAAGACCCACAACTTTTGCAAATCAATATGAGTATTGCCAAGAAAATTCCAAACACAAATGAATCAGTCCAAACCCCAAATGGCCCTCCGTCTTTTGGGACCAAAGATTGCGGGGTGGGACCTGTTAAGAATAGTTTTTTTTTAATTAAATAAAAAAATCATTTTAATTAACTACCTTAGAAAATGATTAAAATGTCACTTGTTCGATGAAATATTCTAAAAGAATAGTTCATTTTAAGTTTTAAATGTTTGAGAAGCCATGCTAAATATAAATATTTTAAGTATCTTCTTACATAGTAAAAGTCAGAAGTTTAAAAAATATAAACGGTTGATACATCGGTCATGATTTTTTTTATTTAAAACCACCGATATCAGATAATATCAGCGATATATCGGCTGATATATATCGAATATTGCTCGATGTCAGTCAAATATCAATCGATACGTATTGTATCGGCCGATGTATATACAAGTTTTAAAATATGCATCGGCCGATGTTATCTTCCCTGATTAAAATCATTGATGGAATAGAACTCACCGTTAACATAGTGTTTTAAGTGGAGTTTATTTGATTATTATTATTTTCTATTCACAATTTCAAAGTTAAATCAAAGAATACATATTAATCTAATCTTTGTTTTGGGTTTATTCATATAATCTTTGCGAGCGATGACCGTTGGAGCGGTAGTTTCGTTGTATTATCCTATATCAAGTAGTTTAGTTGTAAATAATCTCAAAGATATTTTATTTTTCTAAGGTTAGTATGTCCTTTTCTTTCTTGTCTTTTTCGTCCCAAGTCTTAACAAATAAAATAGTTATATTGTTGGCAGGAAGAGACGACTATGAAGAATACGCAACAAAAGAATAATTAGAAAATTGCATTATTAAATAGAAAATTGGACATAAACAATTTTTAATCACGTGGGTGAAGAATAAGCAATTGCCAACGTGTTTCAATCCACTTGCCTGCTAAGTTTGAACTTAGCATGGATTCGTGCATTCCATTCTCATGGCCCAAGGGATATAAAATCATGCAAACTATTTTTATATAAATAAATAAAAGTTAGAGAGGTTTTCTTTTTCTTTTTTTGTTTACATTTTGTTTTTTAGTGTGAAAGAAGGGTGGGATAATATTTTGAAAGTTGGAAAGACAAAATCTTGTAATGAATAAAGCGACAATAATGTGAGATGGTCGGTTTGGAACTATTATTCAAATTACTATGCATAATTAATTTTATACAAGTTTATATTACTTCATTAAATATCACACTCTCAATAATGACTTTGCCTTTTCTAAATATTATCTAAACTTTCAAGTGACGATTTATAGATATATTTAGTTTGAGAAAGGCGAGCGATTCTCTCACTGACATTTTGTATATATATATATATACGGATTTTACTTTGATGTCCATTTTATCCTTCACGTAGAGTATCGAAAAAATTTAGAATGTCATAAATCTATTTACATGATTTGACATAAAGTCAGATCCAAAAAACCCATTAGATTACATGAATAAAATCTATTTTATTGAAATTATTTTTCTCATAAAAGAAGGGAGTAGACAATCAACTTCAGAGTGGAGAATTCTCTTTCTTCACAAAAGATAAAGTAACATGGTTATTCTCACCCTCACCCTATACTGGATGCAAGTCTAATTCTATAAAATATAAAATCACTCACAAACATCTTCTATCAACTAAATGAAGTGAAACTCAAGACTTCTATTATAATTATAAAGGCTTACTTTCCCTCGATCTAGATAGATGAAGAAAATAGTTGTAGCTGAAATTTGAACATAATTACCTAGATGTGTCTTTTTTGTCCCACTTTTATGCAGTTTGGATGTTCTGTTGTCATCAACATTGGCTATATTTTTGGTTCTGAGCCCTGTACCAGGTTATCTGATCAAGGGGTTTTGATTTGGAGCAGAAGAAAGAGAGATCTAAGATGAGAGAGATTTAGTTTTATCTTCCCAATAATGATAGTGGGGCTCACGGACATGATTGAAGGATACATTTTTGTTCTTTTGTATTTGGAATATCATTTCTGTCTAAGAGCAAGACAAAACGAGGCCTGACCAATTCCAGTTGCTACTATTGCCACTGATCCATGCAATCCACTCCAGCCATGCACACGCCTGCCTCTCCCTTCTCTTCTCTCTTCTCTGCTTCCCTTTAAATGCATTTGTCCTAATCTCCTAACCATAACCCTAACCCTTTCAATTTTTTTCAAACAATTACTGCCTCCTCTTTTGGCGCCAACCATCTCTTCTTCCTTTCTCTCATTTAACATCACTTGAACCCTGTAATTTAATGAACCACCTCCACATTATGATTGCTATCAACACCTCAATCTTTACTTCTTTAAATCAATTACTAAGCATATCTAATGCAAGCAGTCTTAATAACTCCATAAATTTCTTCACTTCTGTTCTGAGTGAAACAAAATTATTCTACCACTATAAATAGCAGTACCGCTTTGTCACACAATATTCAAGTTTTAATGGGCGGGAATCGTTTGGAGATTTAAATTGGATTCTAATCAGAACAATCGATAATGGGAATTGATTGATTGTTTAGACTGCTACTTTCGATTTAAAGGATACTAATTGACTATGGAATACTTTTGATTTAAAGAGAAAGTGGATGACGTAAATTTCTATATTATTCTTCTTCCTCCTGTTTTACCCTTTAATGTTGTCTTTGTTGAGTTAAAAGTTGAAGGGGTAAACTAGAAAGAAGATAAAATTTATATCATTTGATTCTCCTTCAAATCAAAAGTATTGTTGAACCCATCAATCAATTCTCATTGAAAATTTAAATTTAAATGTTACAAAGTGAGTGACTGAGAGAAAAAGACTTGTAATTCTTGTTACATGTCTGGATTTTCTTCTTAGTGGATTCATTTAGTTCCATGGATTTAGGTGGTTTTTCCGAACTACATATCTCTCTGTGTTCTTTCTTCTAGTACTTGGTCTGTAGTTTGATCTGTTTGGTTTTGTTCGATTGATTTGACAACATCTTCAACATTGCATTAATGTTGGCCCAAATACGTCCTTATACATGTGGTATTTTAAAATTGGAGCTCCTACTTGAGTGGTATTCTTGGTCTTGGGAGTTTTTGAAATTCAAGTTGAAAGTGAGACACGGTTAAGATTTTAGAGGTTGTCAACAAACAGGTGTTACCCAGTAGTAGTCATGTACGAATGTTTGGATGGCCTCTCTGATGCTCAGGTCTTCACAATCTCTGCTTGTGAATTGTGGTGGTTTGTCTAAGAATGAATTTTTTTGGCTGATAGTCTGATACTTAGAATATCAGCTCAAATAGTTTAGTCTTAAGAGATGTCTAAATAAAAATATTGTAATTTTTTAAATAATAAAAAATGAAATGGTCAAATTCCTATGTTTCACATTATTAAAAATTAAGAAAAATATACGTTATTTCGGTCAAAATGGATAAAACATTAGTCAAAAAAATTTCAATGCCTTTAAATATTGAAACTTTGATGACAAGCAAAATATTGACCTAAAGAACTTTTCAACTATAACATGATTATCCCACATTCATGTATATCATTTGGAATCAGAAATTGTTAAAACCAGAGGTAGAAATCTCGGTATCGATCGATATTTCGGCTGATAAATTTCTCTCTCATATTTTTTTTTTACAAAAATCACCAACATCGATCGATATCAGCGATATAGTCGGATATTGGCCGATATTATCACCCCTGGTTAAAACCTGCGTCACAAAGGCCATCCAACATTTCTACATGACTACTAGCATTAAATGGTTTATTTTCAAAATATTCTCAATTAAAAATAATTTATTTTAATTGTCATATTTTTTTCAAAAATTTGGAGACTCTATATTTAAAAATTTGGTAGAAATCAAATTTCAAAATCTTCTAACCTTCTACGTATAGATAATTTCAAAATAGGCTCACACTCTCAAATCTCAATTCTGAAGTACGAAACCAACTTCAGTAGTCCGCTGACCACTGATATGTTTCTTTCACATTAGTGCAGTGATAGGCAACTTGGTACTATTGAAATAGTATTATGATACACCTACAAGTCACTTTTGCCACCTGTTTCTCGTGAATGGGTGCAGTCGTCACGCTCACCAACTCGTAATGCTATTTTACAAATTGCCACTAAGTGATGGAGGCCACGACTTGTCAATAAGACTTTAGTGTCGTACGACGACTGCATCTGATCCAAGTGTAAATTTTTACTATGAAATTGAAGATAAAGACTGCGGTTGGATGAAAGGTTAATTTTATAAGGGACACATCTCATCTGGAGTCACTCTTAAATTTAAGGTGACTTTTGAATGAAATTTCAATAGAATTAAAAAAAAAACGATAAAAAAAGTAATTTTTAAAATTTTTATCTTCACTTAAAATAATTTTTAAATTATCAAACAAAGATATGAAGATATGACTTGAAATCGGCCCCCCTACTCCCATCTAAACGCAACCTAAGAATCCAACACAAGGCCCATAAATGCTTGATGGTACGTGTCATATAAATGGGATTTAGACTTAATCTAACTGCAACGCTTTGGAGTTTGTACCATCATGTCTCCTAATCCTGAGTGAATACTGATTGAGTCACAGTGTCATGGGCATTGCCAATTACAGCGACCACTCATCATCCATCATCTATCAATTTAGGGCTGACATGCATTGCCAATTACAGCGACCACTCATCATCCATCATCTATCAATTTAGGGCTGCGATTCAGGCCAAACCCGATTCGATCCGACTTAATATTTATGAAATCCAATCCAATCCGATTCGAATTTTCAACCCGAAATTCTCTACTTGACCCGACCTGAATTCTAACACAAATCAACTCGAATTCTGATCCGACCCACATTTTGAACACATTTTAACCTAATTTTAGCTGGGTCGAATCGGATTAAATTGGGTCAGGTTCACATGTAAAATCCTCAACCTAATCTAACCCAAATTCCATGTGGGCTTTTGTCTTCTCAACCCGACTTGATTTGCTGACCCAAAATTCTCAACCCAACCCGCATGATTTCTCAAGTCGGATCATGAGGGTCAAGTTAAAACCCAACTCAAGTTGTAGCTCTATGACTATAATCCACATATTGCTCAAGCAAGAAATGGATATTCCAAATGTATTATTTCAGTATCGGCTTCATCATCATTAAATACTAAAATATTAAGATTGTTGAGTATGTATAGGTGCAGTCTGGTCTTTAATGTATTGCTGAGAGGTTTTTCGTATTCTTTTAATGAATAAAAATGCTTATCATTAAAATTAAAATTTTATTTATTTAAAATTAATTCTTTAGCTCTATTTCTCAATTAGACCCTATGAAAACTCGTAGTGTCAATCACTCCACTATTTATATATAAAAATCCTTAAGAGGTGGACCTTACATGTCCTAAATAGTGTCATTTAAAATCGTGTTTATTTTGAGAGGGTCATTCGACTAGACTAGAAATGTATTTAATGGGAGTTTTGTGCATTAATAGTGCACTCGATATGGAATGTACCCATATAATTTGTTTGATTCTAAGTGGTTGATCGAGATGTACACATGGGTTTGGTAACATATCAAGAATCAAATTTACAAATTTAGAATAATTGTATAGGCATTGAAAATCCATTCTCCTCTGTGCATGTGAGCTTCAACATATGTCACCCAACTATACTACTCTTTCTGTCTTAAATTAGTTGTCTTATATAAATTTTGAAATTGTCTCATTTATATTGGAATAATATAAAGTATGTTGAAAATTAATAAGATCACATCAAATATTAACCTATATAGAGAATTATTTAAAAAATATAAATATTTCAAATGAGACAACTTAAATGGATCAGAGGAAGTATTATACTAGGCCTAATTCATATTAAAAATGTTCTCTAAAAAATCTTCTTAGGGTTCTTTTGTTAATTGACAATTTAATACTTGTAATCCCACGAGTACGATAATGAATGAATTGAAAAAGCCAACAACAAAGGAAAGAAAGAGGCCCTATATCATCATCATAAGGAAATCAACTGAATAATGTGAGGGATTCATAAGAAAACATCATTGCTTCTTGCAAATGATGATTGTAAGCAAGATTTAGTCTTTCTCTGAATTGCATAACTATTTACTTTTGTGATTGATGATAATGATGATGATACTCAACTAATCCATGCAATGCCATCCACATTGGGATGGCTTTTTCATGTAATGATCACTAGGAAAAGTCTCACTGTCTTCCTCATCCATTTATGGTAAAAACCAGCTTCTGCGACATCTCTGTCATGAAAGAATTAATAGTTGAATAAAAAAAAATTAAAGTAATTAAACACCCATCATTGCCTTTGGAGACCCATCACAATTACTACTCACAACACCAGCCTAGAACTAGAAGCCTCTATCATGAATTTGAGTAACATTTTTTAGGTAAAGTTTGGATAATTGTACTCAAATGGTTAATGTGAAATCCTATTTTTCCTAAGTACCATGATAAGAAGTGATTTTTAAATCTTTATGACAATTTTTTTATTGATATATATTAAAATGAATTCAGTATTCAACTAAAATTTCAAATTCCCAACTGTGCCCATCAGATTGGATAAAAATCCTGAAATTTTGAGGCATGGTACATGAATTACAAACGAGTTTTTTGAAATTTTTTTTTAATAAAAGGTAAATAGTATTAATCGCTCAAGAGGAACAAGAAGCAAGCCCTAAATAAGAGAATTAAGAATTTTGTGAATTGCCAACCAGTAAAGGGTATCTGACATAGTAAAGACAAACCATTCGTTGTTGCAGGGACCATCATAATAATTCTGAAAACCCAAAAATATGGTCCCAACTCCCAACAAAGAGACATGTAAGGGATTCAAGTTGGTGTTCTTGTTTCCCAAAGCCGGAATTTGAGGGTCCAACTCCAACGCAACTCTTCTCTGTCATGAGAGTCATATATATACACAATCCATGTCGATTGATTGTAAGGTGAATTAATTAGATAGGCCCCACAATCCATGTCGATTGATATCCCAGCTTTTTTTTAATCTAAATGGTAAAAAACTATGCTCAATCCCTTCATTTTTATAAGCTTCCAGTGCAACTTGGTCTGGGCCTAATCTGATCCTGCTTAGGTTGAAAAGAAATTATCGATTAGGGTGGCATTAGGCCCCAAGCCAAGGCCCAGCTTGATTCAAAATCCTAATCTTATTATATAATACGATATTATATATAGCATACAATAAACCAAAAAAAAATACTAGCCATAAATTCACTTACTAGAACATACAAATCAAGTTCTATCAATTACAACTTGAGTCCATACTGGGGCTCAAACCTAGTAAATATAACTTGGGCTTTGGCCCATGTTGCCTGATTGTAAAGCTCAGTTCATGCAAATTGCATCCCTGCCTTCCCTGGTAAACCATTACAATTCTATTTCAGCTTTTCGTTTTGTTCTCTTTAAATAAGATGGATAAAACCTTTGAATAGAATTAATCTTAATATCTAATTTTATCCAACTCTTATTTTCATTTGACTTGGTGTCATTTTCTTTCCCGTTATTTTAAAAGTAAACTAATATAATATTTTATCAACATCTCTCTTGTTGTTTTTCCACGTATAATAGAACTACTAATGTATACTCATTTGAGTTTCTACCGTTACTCTTACAGAAGTAATGCTCAAAATTTTAAAACCTAGTTTGATAGTCCATACCTTAGTACTCAAAGTCACACATTAGTTGATAAATATTCAAAATATTGGCCGATATCGACTAATATTTACGTTTTCAATTTTTTTTTTTAAAAAAAAACAGTTACTTTTTCGGTTTTTTTATATTTTTTAATTCAGAAAAAATAAAATAATAAAATAATATCGATATTTACAAAAAAAAGAGAGGAGAGAGAATCATATCGGCCGAATTATCGGCCGAGGCGTTTTTTGCAACCCTGAGTTTCAAAATATAATACACAATCTCTGTAATGTCGAGGCTAACGAAGGAAGTTTCAAAATGGGCGAATTTGAATCGACTCGGACCGGTTTATAATCAGTACGAGTCTGTATAAGACTCAGTCAAAAATTGAGTGAGTCGTTCCAAAATGATGACAATCTATCGAGTCAAATACAGTAGACTTGGATTTTATTGGTTTCTCCTCACACCCTTCCTGTCAAGGCACGACATTAACCATCAGAAGCTCTCTCACAGAAATCATTTAAATTCAATTTTTGTATCTATAGAATTCTTTTGTGTTTTAGTTATGAAAAAATATATGGAGAAAGTATTATCCATCTCAACAGATTGAAATTATTACTAAGATTGTTCCAACTAACAAAATATGGTTTGAACATTGTTTTAAGAAATTGATACAAGGCCATAAAATTAATGGCCAAAACAGAAAGTTAAAAATGATTCGACTATATTTATTTTTAATACTTGTATCAAATAGCCATAAATGTTTTGAGAGTCTAATACTTGTATATGATTTATATTTACAGTATATTTAATCACATTATTATATATTTTTAAAAAGAGTAATAAACCAGAGCGTTGGATGCACATGAAATCTGCAGCTTTTCACGTGTAAGAGAGAAGATGGCATGGTAAACACGAAAAGTCTCAGTTATATTTATGATGGTTGTTTGAATATTTAGGACCGTTTAGATCTAAATTTTATACAAGAATTTTATGGCTTGCTCATATGCCATGTGTGTCACTACAAAGATCTGAAAGGAAGTTCAGAACCTAATAATTCCTTTCGAAAAAATCTATGCTTTCTCACTAGTTTTTCGACAAGTTTCAACACTGATTAGTTGAACCTGACTGTATTGAAGGGTTTTCTTTTTCCTAATTCTTTTTTTTTTTTTTTTTGACAGTTGTAAGTTAATGGCAAATCACACTGTTTTAAGGCTTCAATGTTAGCCCTACTTTTCAACCTTTGGGAAGCATGACACATGCGACAGGAACCTGCAGCTGGGTTTTGTTTCAAGTTTGCAAAATCCAAGCAATCCTATGGTGGAAAACATACGTACAATCATCCAGTGGGAAGAGGGCCCCAGTTAAGCCAACTGGATCTAAATAGTGGTTCCCACTGCCCACTTCCAGTCATCACTCAATCCCAATCTTAACAGCTCTAAGGGTCACATGTCCGTAAATCTAGGTCCTGTTCCACTATCTCATTCTTGAGGAAATTTGGGTGAGGATATTTGTGTTTGAGAAAGTCTTCAATGTGCCAGCAGCAAGAGGTGCTATTGCTGGTTTCAACACCAAAACCACAATTTGGACCCTCCTTCCTAATTGCCTTACATTGACACCAATATACCCTTGTATGCACAACATTGCTGTCTAAGCCTTGCATCTAATCACTAAAATTGTGAACCTTGAAATTATATCCCGGGTGGAGCTAATAATGTTGCAGACCTCTAATCCACAAAGTGTCCTTGCCATTTCCATTCCATCTACCTCCATCTTGCAACCCTAATTTCTTTTCCCATAAAGAATATGAAGCTTTGTTATCAAAAGGAAACATGTTATAAGGTTAGAGGACGCAAAGTTGACTCGAGGTAGGATAACGCTAAGAGTATGCATCCAAACTCTACTGGGAAAGAAATCCATTTTGTCACAAAATAGAGGGTTAATTGACAAATAAGCCGTTCTATACTCACTGCAATCCAGTGCACTTTAAAGGTGAGGTGGAGTGATCTTTTTGAAATTCTCTTTTTCAAATCGAACATCAATTCTGAAATGGAATACCTTCAAAGTGCTCACAGCATTGTCCACTGAGCACTGACATGGGACAGTCCAACCAACCAAAACAAAATTCAAGCTGCACTTTTGAACAAATCTTACACAATTGCATCTTGCATATATACCAGCAGTTATTGCAAGTGATATGCATCTTCTCACACAATATTCAGATGATTGTAGGGACTTATTTGCTAATATTCTGGGCAATCTTACCAAAGCAAGACAGGTACACTTTGCAGTCACATACAATTAGATCAATCTGCAACCAAAAAGTCTAAAAAAAAATAAAATTGTATACAGTCACTGTTGAGACTGGTGATTCATGATAAACTAAAAGAACTTGAAAGTTACGAGTTTTCAGTGGAAATTTTGCTCAAAATTTGGTTTCCCTCTTTTGTCCAACAATTACGAAACAAACAGCGAAAAATGGATTCATGATAAACCCGATGAACGGCAACCACTAAGAGAAGCTAAGGAAAGAACTTCAAAAAGGCTGCACTTTTTTTTTTCTGGAGAGGGAGGCAGACATCATATTTCATATACCATAGGTGTCCATCAACCAGTAACATATAAACCATCCACAAAAACTGTTTCTAAATTTTAAGAAAAACACAAGAATCTCAAATGATATAATCTGACCACTCTGAGATGAATGATGTGTGATCCATGGACTCCCCCGGTATGTCTTCAAGCTGTGATGGCTTCTCCTTCCCTCCTACTAGCCTCGCCGGATTACCAACTGCTGTTGTCCTCGGCGGCACATCAATCAACACAACTGAACCAGCTCCAATCTTTGCTCCTTCCCCAATCTTCACATTCCCAAGAATTGTAGCTCCAGCTCCTATCAAGACCCCATCTCCAACCTTTGGATGCCTATCCCCACCCATCTTCCCAGTCCCACCCAATGTCACATGATGCAGAATTGAGACATTATTTCCAATCACAGCAGTCTCTCCCACAACAACACCTGTTGCATGGTCGAAAAGGATCCCTTTCCCTATCTTTGCAGCAGGATGGATGTCTACGGCGAAAACATCAGCAATACGAGAGTGAAGAGCAAGTGCTAGTGGGCGACGAGCTTGGGTCCAAAGTTTGTGGGCAACACGGTGGGCCTGGCAAGCAAGGAAACCTTTGTAGTTGAGGAGGCAATGGGAGAAGGAAATGCAGGCAGGGTCACGGAGGCGAGCAGCACGAAGGTCGGCAACAACAGCAGAACGAAGAGATGCATCTGACAAGAAGGAATTCAGGAAGAGGTCATAGAGGAGGGTGGAGAGGAGGGTAGAGGAGCAAAGCTTGTTGCCAAGATGGAATGAAAGAGAACGCTCCAAAGAAGAATGAGAGAGAATGGTTGAGTACAGATAGCTAGCTAGGGCTGGTTCAGATTCGGCATCTCCACGAGCTTCAGCTTTGATTTGGGACCATACCGATGAGGACTCATCTTCATCAGACAATGTTGGTGTAGTATGAGAGATGAGCTCTCCAGCCGGCATCGTTGTGGCAGTTGCAATAAAGTTGCTTCAGGTGGCTCTTCAGAAACACCCCTTTTGTTTGGAACTATTCATCAAAATCTTAAACATGTGATCACAGAGCCAGAAATATAACCGCAGATGCATTATCAAAAATATGAAAGTTCAGAAAAAAAAAAAAAAAAAGAATCGACCTATATCAAGTGATCAGCTATTACTCATAGAAATGAAGAGAGATGATGCTTATTAGAAGGAACAACAGTTTCTTAAAGAAATGCAGTAGTCCCATTCGTATTCTTTTAGTTTTTAAATGGGTAAAACTAACCCAACGCAATGAAGAACCATATTTTATATAACATGCAGAAAACCAAATTGAGTATGACTTTTTGCCTGTTAGATGTTTCTCACAGCATATGGTACTTCTATAACTTCTCTATTTCTTCATTAGAATTGGATAAAGTTCACATCAACCATAAAGGGTTCTGCTCTATAATTCCATTCTTAGTTGATAAGAGAGTCCTCAGCAGTCTCTTGGCTAAACCATTGGAGGTAGAATCAGGGATTTTAGTTGGGACAAGCACCTGTGAGCTCAGCACCTGTGAGCTCAGGCATTGAAACCAGGGGTTCTGCTCTTTGAACTTTAGACATGGTAGAAATGTAGGTTCTTCGCATTCTCTTGGCTAAACCATCAAAATTAGAATCTAAGGTTTTTAGTTTGGACCAAGTTTTCAGTGGTTGGTCACTTGCATTTTGTGGATAATGCTTTATTGTGTTACTAAGCAGACAAAAAATAAAGGTTATGAAAATAGTAGTTGTTTTGAGGTAATTCGTGCTAGCTTTAGGACCACAAAGCCAACTGTCACAAATGTGAGATTTTGGCATTGATGTGGCAGGAAATCAGGCCCAGTTGTCTTCACTATTAGAGTGTAGGGCTGGATCCTTTTCCATCTTCATATCTTGGATCACCCCTCTTCCAATCAGGGAAGAAAAAACATCTCTTTGGGATGACATTGTGGCGAAGATTCCAAAAGGCTTTCATATTTAAGGTTGGCAGTACCTAATCCATTAATATCAGGTTCGGCTTGAAGGTTTTGACCATAGTACTCAAAAGTGCGTCTTGGCTGTGACTATAAGCCAATGCTTAGGTTCCAGACCATTTTCCACCACACCTAGCTCTAAGGTGGGATCAACTTAATTAAGCCTTTCCTTTTTGGAACATTTTTCACAAAAATCTATTTTTTAAAGGTTCTTGCTTTATCTAGTAATTATTATAGTTAACATCAAGTGATGGGCAGTAATATTTAATTAGAAACTCCAATTAAAATATAAAATACTTGTGACATGTCTATAATGCATAATTATATGACGTGTTTGGAAGCTCAATGGTCAATATATTTTGGTACTATGGATGAGTAGCATCTCAGTTTTATTTTTTTTATTTTTTTTTCTTCTTCTTTTTCAATGGTTGTGAGTAGCATTCTAGTTTGTTAACATTGACACAATAAGGGTACAAATTGACGAATCCACACATATTCCGGAGTATTCAAATAAGTTCTCCTAGAAAATCAGGCTTGTGTATAAACATGCACCACCCTGAGCCTTAGGTTCCAGGACCCCTAGCACCTTGATTGCACCTTGCATCTTGACTACTGTGTTTTTGTGACACAATAAATAATAAACAGGTTGGGTTCTTGTCCAGTTGATCATAACCAGGTCAGGTCTGATTCTTGTTGACTCGATCATAACATTGTCAAGTTCAGTTTTCGCTAGAGATTGTTAATGGGTCATCATGTGCCTATTCAGTTTGGGCTCTCATGTGCCCATGTCTTTTCCTAGCACATTTTTGACTGTCCATTCCAATCACATCTAGTACCTTAAAGTCCTGTATTCTTCTTCTCACACTCCTTTATTCATCAACTCATAACCAGGTGTTCAGTTTTTTGTTACAAATCAAAATCACAAACTTTACTCCCATATTCTCTCTTCATGACTTCTGTTTGCCAACTCAAATCACAACCAGGATGGGTTCGAATTTGGTTACAGACTAAAATCATACGCATCAGGTTCTCATGTGTAGCCATCTTCTCCTCACTTCTTTGTTTATCCATTTGGATCGAACAAAGATACAAAGAGCTTAAACATAAACAGTAACATTTTTTTTTTGGAAAGGTAACATAAACAGTCACAATTATCAATTATCATGCGACCCACTTTCCAATTTTCATCTGATCAGAAGAATTTACCAAAAGCTTGCAAGGACAAAGTTAGCAGGCCATTGCACAACATGCAAACTATGTTCAAAGATTGAACATGAACCACACACAAGATTTCCTGTCTCTTTCGGTTGTATTGTGGAAGTCCACCAATACAAGGGGAAATAAAATGACTGCAACAACCCTCATATGAAACTCAAGCACTACAACACTGTTAGACAACCGATTTCACGAAGAATTACTATCATCACCCTTATTGCCACTTGCCAATCTATTGGGTTGGCTTTGTGAATTCTAATCTTCCATTATGCCCTATAAAATCATAACCTCCATCATTCCACAATCTTATCATACCCTCTTTATCAATACCTCGCAAGTTTTTAGAGGCCTCTCTCTCTTCCTTGTTGCCTCTCTTGTAACCTTCCAATTCTTCATATTGGAGTTGTTTTTGATCTTCTATATGTGTTAAACCACCTTAAGCAATTTTCTTTCATTTTCTTATCTATGGGGGTCATTTTCAAGGTCTCCATGATGTGGTTATTTCTAATTTTGTCTTTTAATGCTACACTGCTCATCCATATTAGCATGTGCATCTCTATAACATTACTTTGTTTACTTGCCCGTTCCTCACCATTGACAACACTCCTCTCCATAAGCATTATTGTTTCTCAGTGAAATTTTATGTTGATGATAGTGTTCTTACTGGGAATGATGCTCCATCTATTATTGCATTCAAAGTCTATTTACGACACTCCTTTGATATCAAAGACTTGGGGTCACTCTGTTATTTTCTCAGGATTGAGGTTGTTCATTCTTCTAAAGGGCTTTCTTTTCCTCAGAGAAAATATGCTTTAGATCTCTTACAGGATGCATGATATTCTGGATGCAAGCTAGCAGAAAATTTGGTGGTTAGAGATTGGGCTGTTGAAGTTGGCTGTGGGATCGGGAAACTTCCTTTCTTGTATCTTGGGCTTCCGGTTGGGGGTAATGCTAGGTTAAAAAGCTTTTAGTCCTCGGTTTTAGAGAAAGTCGAGAAGCGCTTGGTAGGCTGGGGTAAGAGGTATTTATCGTTGGGTAGAAGGGTAATGCTCATCAAGGCTGTCTTGGTAAACTTGCCAATGTACTTCATGTCTCTTTTTAAGATCCCTATAGGTGTGGCCAATGCATTGGAAAAGCTTTTTCGGAGATTTTTATGGGGTGACGTAGAAGGGAAGAAGAAAGTTCATTTGGTGGCCTGGTCCGAGGTTACTAAACCTAAGCACAAAGGTGGCTTAGGTTTATTGCCTATTAGAGTGAAGAACGAAGCCTTGTTATGCAAGTGGGGTTGGCGCTTTGGTTGTGAGAAATCCGTCTTATGGGTTTGGTTACTATCGGCTAAATATGGGACTGCAAATGCAAATGGGTGGACTTTGGGAGAGGGTGTGGCGCAGTTTGGCTCCAGGGTACTTAAAGATTAGTGGAATGTGTGTGAAGGAAAATCTGAGGTTGGAAGATTATTTCAAAGGAATCTTCGCCAGTTGGTTGGTAAGGGGGACCGAACTTTTTTCTGGGATGATATTTGGTTGGGGGATAGGCCTTTGAAAGAGATCTTCCCTAGATTATTCAGAGTTTCTAGGAATAGGCAGGCTTTAGTTCAAGATATGGTCAGGGTGGATAGGAATGGGACATCGTGGAGTTTTGATTTCAGGAGAGAACTTCGGGCTTTCGAGGTTGACTCTTTGAACGACCTTAAGGTGAAACTGGGAGAGTTCAAGCTGAATGAGGAGAGCAGTGATGAAAGGGTATGGACGGGGAATTCTTCTAGGGTCTTTTCGGTCAAATCTTTGTCTGACCTTACCACTCTTGGTTTGGAGGGTTCTCTAGCTTCTCAGGCGATTATTTGGAACAATGTGGCCCCACCTAGAATTCAGACGTTCACTTGGTGTAGTGCAAAGAGAAGGATCCGAACTAGATTGGAGCTTAGTTGCAGAGGACTGTTGGGTGTTGATGGAGATTCTAGGTGCCTCCTATGTCAAATGGCTGAAAAATCTTTAGACCACCTTCTTCTTACTTGTCCAGTGGCTTGGAGATTATGGAGCGGTTTCGTTAACCTATTGGGAGTCTCGTGGGTCAGCCCTGGATCGTGGGAGGGGTTCCTAGAGTCTTGGCCTTTGCCTCGTCTGCAACTTCGGAAGAAGCTTGTTTGGAATTCTATTCCAGCAGTGGTTTTGTGGTCCATTTGGAGATAGGAAGTCTCGAATTTTTGAGGGAAGTAGTTTGGAGTTCAGTGAGCTTTTTGAAATTGCCAAATGGAGATTATACTCGTGGCTTTGTGCTAACAAGGAATTTAAGGATTACAAAGTTGGGGATCTGTGCCTGTTTTTGGATGGGTGCTTGGGTCCTCCACTCAAGAGGGGCAAACCTCTAGTTGTTTGGGCCCCTCCACCAGTGGGATCGTGGAAGTTTAACGTTGATGGGGCTTCCAAAGGCAAACCTGGGCCGACTGGGATTGGGGGTGTGCTTAGAAATCATCTGGGTTTTACTTCTATCGCATTCTCAGAGTCTGTCGGGATCAAAGAGTCTAATGAGGAGGAACTTCTTAGTATTCGAAGGGCCTTATCCTTAGGGGCGGATATTAGGGAGGAGAAATTAATTATTGAAAGTGACTCTTCCAATGCTATTAAATGAGCCAAGGGTCTGAAACGTCCCCATTGGAGATTAATTAGCTTAGTGTGGGAGATTAAGGAGTTAATGGTTGGTTTGGAAGTATCCTTTACTCAAATTAGTAGGTCTGCAAATGGGGCAGCGGATTTCCTTGCAAAAAACGGTATCGACGGGGCTTTGTGCGGTACCTTTGTTGCCTCAGGTGGTTAGCGGCTTCTTCCTCTTGGGTTTTTTGTTGGATACTTGGCTTTGGCTGGATTTTTTGTATTGTCTTATTTTATTTGTCCCTTTTGTATTTGGTTTCTTTGTTGGGCTGGGGGCCTAATCCTCTTAGGCCACCACTCCTTCTTTTCTCTCTGTGTACTGTCTTTTTTCATTAATGATAATCTATTCTCAACTGTTTCAAAAAAAAGCTAGCACACACTCCTCTTGATGTCAATACTAAGCTTTCTGCCTCAGATGGGATTCCACTAGATGATCCCACATTTTATCATAAACTAGTGGGTAAACTTATTTATCAAACCATTAGTAGGTCTAATTTATTTTACGTTGTTGGAGTGGTAAGTTAATTCATGCACGCCCCACATGATGCTCATCTTCAAGTTGTTTTTTGGATCCTTCATTATCTTAAGGCTTACTTGGACGAGGATTATTCTATAAACACCAGTCTCAAATGGCCATTCGTGGTTACTCAGGTGTTGATTTGGCTGGCTCTCTTGACGACTGTCACTCAACCACAGAATATTGTGTTTTCTTGAGACCTTATTTTATCTTTTGATGTAGTAAGAAACAAATTGTTGTTGCCCGTTCTAGTGCGGAGGCTAAATATCATGTCATGACCAATACTGCTTATGGAGTACTATGGTTCCAACAATTTCTAACCGAGTTGAGTTTGCCTCCTCTGAACCATTATTTATATTCTGTGATAATTAGGCCGCTATCAACAATGTATCCAATCATGTGTTCCATGAGCGCACAAAGCATATTGAAGTCGATCGTCATTTTCTTTGCCATCATGTTTCTGCAGATCAAATTCTCACTCCTTATTTGCAATCCAAGGATTAAGTTGCAGATATGCTCACCAATGTCATCTCTCAATCACAACTTGATAATATCTTAAGCAAGCTCGGCTTAATTGATATCTTCACACCAGCTTGAGAGAAGTGTTGTAGTAATTTCCCATTTTACATGTGCTTTTGACCTTTAGATATCATTGATTGTAATTGATTGTCACCGATCTTCTTTTCCTTTTTTGCTCTCCCTTATTGGCTTTCCGTATTCTATATATACGCGTATCCTCTTTGATTAAACAGAAGAAATACAACACAAATAATTCATCTCTCTTTTCTTCCATTATTTTCTTCCTTTTTCCTATTGTCCTTCTAACACTTTCTTCCTACCATGCCAAGTTAGATGGTAGACTATCATCTTCAACCATGGCAAATGGGATGAATGGAATTTGGAAATTGAATCATGTCAACTATAAACCTACTTAAGTTGGGCCTAATCATATCATCCTATCCCTTGATTTCTTAACTCTAAATTTTGAACAACTGATACATGAGCAAAGAATTAATATAGCTATCAGTCTTGTTTGGCTTTAAAATGAAGAGTCAAAGGAGTGTCAAATGTGAAAAGTTGCTGATTGATCAACAAGTATGCCCTATCTACAAATTAAGAAAAATGTGCTTTATGTGAATTAGGTAAATAAAAAGATAAGTTAGTGATATTAATAAGAAGATTACAACCAAACAACATTTCAACTCTTTTTATAAATACAGCTCAGGCAATCGAAACAGGATTTGAACATTTTCAGGAAATAAATTTGGCAAGAATTTGGTGTAAATCTATTATAGTGTAATACCAAGAAATACATGTACTGCATTGTAACTGAATTAACTCAAATCAAATAAGCCCTAAGGGCATGTCTATTTATTTTCTCATTAGAAGAGGAATTAAAGGTTGTGTTTGGACAAGGAGAACTCAAAGTAGGAGAAGTCTCCTTACTTCTCCTTGGATAAAAGAAGTTGGGAGAATTCTACCTCTTGATGTTCTCTTCAAGATTGCTCATTTCAATGATTTAGGTGGAGAACCTAGTAAGACTACATAAATTTTATGTTAGATTTTTAATTTTTAAAAGAAAAATATCACGTGGGATTATAAAATTATTTTAAACTCGACATGGGAATCAAATTTTAGCTGAAAAATAAAAAACTATCCACTTAATCTTAGAGGTCAAAATTACCAGCCTCCTTTCAAAAAAAGTCAGGACGCCGGATGATATTTAATCACTAAAATCAAGTAGCCAAATTTTGATTTTTTAGTTAAAATTTATCCACTTATCGAGTTTTAAATTAACTATCAATCACATCGGTTAGACCTTTTATTGAACTTAAAAAAAATAATCAAGTGTAACTTAACTGACGTGTTGCAGAAAAGAAAAATGATTTCTCCACTGCAGAAGAAAATGGTCTTCTCCTTGACTAAGAGAAATTTAGGCACGTGCGGGTCTCACTTCTCCTAAGCCAAACAGGAGAGCTCACGAGAAGTCTCCTCAGTTCTCCTCATCCAAACACAGCCAAAGATTTCATAGGAAAAGGTTTCAATTTTTTTTTCTTTTGAGCGGTAAAGGAAAAGGTTTCGTGGAAATGGTGCGATAAGCCTTATTCTTTGAAATCTTTTCTTCCCAGAATCCAACCAGACACTTTTCACCTTTCGAATTTTTCAGGAAATAGGGAGCTATTTCCCTTGAATTCCGGCGAAATTGAACTAGCCAAACGACCCCTTAATTCCCAGAAATTTCACAGTATCTAGAGCGAAATTGCGAATTGCAAAGTCATAACTCAGAAATTCATTTCAACGGATAAATCAGAAATCAGAACACTCGCGTGCGCGAGAGAGAGAGAGAGAGAGAGAGAGAGAGGTACCTCGTGGAGGAGAAATAGTTGAGGAGACGAGAGGTGAATGGCTGGTTTCGTGGTCGTCTGGCTTTATTACGAAATACGAAAGAACAAGAATGGGTCTCAGAAGGAACGAGGAAGGGATGATAAAAAAAATCGGAATTTGCAGTCTTTTCAGAAATTTTAATGGTGTTCGTGGGCCGTGTTAAATGGATGAGGGCCAATTGAATTTTATCGTCAATCTTAGTTTTTTAAATTTCAATAAATACATTATTATTATTATTTAATTAAATCAACAAATAAAAAATTGAATGAGTCTCCGGTCTCGATATAGATCAGGGTAAATAAAGTCTCGTTAATGTTTTTTACTTTTTATGGTAAAATAATAAAATTATCATTTATAATTAAAAAGAAGAGTTGACTTTAACTTTTTTAATTATACTTAGTATAAGCACATAGTTCACACATGATTGAATTCAGTGAAACAACATTTTAATTTACAAACTAAGTTATTCCATAACTCTTAGTAATAATTAGTTTTTTAATCTACTTCTGAAAAATATATTTTATTCTTTTAAGACACTCGAATAAGTTCAACCAACACTCCATTCTATTTTATAGAAAAGGACAAAATCTTTCGGTTATCTTGAAAAAATGATAAAGATGATCGTATTCATCTAATATAAATAATATAGACATATATTGTTCATGAAAAAATAGAATCTACTGGGATTGAGATATAGGCTGATATGATATATATTAGTCAATGTTATTAATATCGGCTAATATCCGATATATCGTCGATATCGATCAATATTGATATATTTATAAAAAAAAAAAGAGAAAGAAAAATATTAATCGATATATCGGTTGATACTGAATTTTTCACGCCTGCTACTACATTCAAAAAATTTAATTTTTTTATGCGATTAAATTTGACCGAAGTTGTAACCCCAAGCATAAGAAATGTTATTTGAGCAATTCTCTTTTTTTAGATTTACTAAAACCTCCACAAGTGAGACCTCTGACCCCATATATTAAATTTCCATGGAAAAATTACATAGTTATCTTGGGATAAATCTCATGCTTAGATAAGATTTGTAGAGAATTTTATGGGTAAAATAATTCATAAAACAGCTGTTAAGTCCAATCATCTTAATTTTCTGAGATGAATCATTAAAAACAATGACTTATAAAATTAAATTTTTAAAATCTAAAATCACAATAATAAGATTAAGTTTCACATTATACTCTATCCATTGTCTTTTACCACTTTTATAATTTTAGTCAAACATAACAAGATGACTTGATGAATCTCGCTTAGAATTGTAGATGTTATTTAGGTATGCCGACAACCTAAATTAAAATAAATGTAAGTTGGGCTTGGTCCTATTTACCTAGTATACGGATAGGTGAAGGGTGAGACTAATCACACGGATATATGAAACTGCTTGCAAGTTTTGCATATCAAGTGAATGTGAGAAAAGTCAAAATCAAAACCTCTAATCTAATATTTGAAACTTAGACGACGTGAACTGTCCGTTCGAGTTAACAACATAAGTTTCTTCATGACTTCGCATGATTTCTTAATTATTTCATTTCGGGTCATTGATCAGTCTGCAAGATCTAGTAGGCGAATGGTTCATTCTCATAGAAAGATAGAAGTAAAATGTATATTCTCTCTTCTTCCCATATATTTTGATCTGGAAATGTTTCGGAACATAATTTCATCTATGAAAGCCAGATTCAGTACACAAAAGAAAAGGTCTCAAGGACGCATGAAAATGAAGCTGTGAACTCAAAGCACCTATTCATTAAGAGTAGTAAAGATCAAATACATTTGATGTAGGGATCAGTGAGGGACAGGGAGAACATGTGGAAGAGAATCATGTGGGGACATTGGTATGGTTTGAAACTTGCAATCAGCTGAAATCAATTGAGCAGAGAGGGCAAAGACGGTGTCAATGATGTGGAGGAGGACCCTCTCAAGATCTTCTCCATCACTCCATTCATGAATCTCTGCCTTGATGAGCAATGGATTGCTAGAAATGAGTTCCCACACAGGAAAGTTCTTCCTTGGCATCACAAAATCTCCTTCTCCAAGCTTTAGAGATGGACAGTAGTCACCCTTTCCATCGCCCAGGTAGATGATTCGCTTCTTGCCCTCCTTGGCTATGGAGGACTGAATTCTTTCCATTATAAGCCCCTTCACAGCAAGAGAGAAAACAAGGAGTTTGTTGTCAGGCCATGTTTGCACAAACCAAAGAGGAGGAAATGAAAAACAGAGCTGTCGAACTCTTTTGTTTGGGTGATCACAGAAAGGGGAAAAATAGTATCATTGAAGAAGAAAGAAGAAAGGCCCACAGAAATCACATGACACTTGGAAAGCAAAAGGGAAGCCTCCAGAAAATGTATGTAGTTTCAGTTTGGGCCTTAGGGATTTTTAATCTTTCTACTAGACACCATTAATCCATTCTCACTAAGCACACGACAAACAGGTTACCCATCATCCAAAGTGAATACTGCATTCTAGAAAAGGTCTAGAATTGGTAGGAGGCTTATGTATTTTTATTTTATTTTGTTGTTCAAGGACACTTTCAAATGACGAACATAGATGATTATGCACTGAAAAATGGCATAAGACTTTTATAAATAAATTAATGGAAAATGACTCCAATGACATTCAGATTATAAAGGGCTGGTCTAACATTTTCTGCATACAGTGCAGGGGTCCATGTGTCCCTCTTCATAATAAATTTAATTTATTAAAATGACTTTTTATACGTTTGAATAACATTAATATTTATATTCATTTGATGCACCTTCACGTGAAGGTTGAATTAAACAACATCACTTATAAATTTATCCAATAGTTTAATTTTGATCTTTAAAAAAGGATAGAAAAATCTCTTCAGTCTTATTTTTTATAGTTTAATGAGTAGCAATATAATTTATTTTTTTTAAAAGGATAGAAAAATCAAAACCTTGGGTTCACGTGTCATTCAACTCTTCTGCATGTATTCAATGTGTGAGTGTGTGAGAAAATGTAGACCGGCAATAGTCACATGCTTTCCGGAGTTCTCTGAACAAATTGCAAATTTGCCTAAACAATCTAAAAAACACTAATAAATATTCACTTAAAAGAAGAATTTATCATCAACCGAAAAAAAAGAGCTGACCTCTAAATTGAAATACACATCAATTAGCAGTCGGAGAATTAAAGGTATACCTTGCACATATTTGGAGGGCAGAGATCACATCCATGAGGTATAGATGTGAAATCATGATAAGGGAAGATCCTGAGCTTTCCATCTTCATCAACATAACTTGGGTTTGTGTTGATCTCTGAGAAGTAGTCAATCAGACCATGATGTTTGAGGATTGTCTCAATGAAAAAGAGATTGGCATCACTCACTATCCTCAATTCACACCTGGAGTTTATTTACAGCAAGCAAGAAAGAACACATTGAGATATTATTCATTCTAGAAAGAAAATACGAACTAGAAATTGGATTAATGGAGGAAAAGAATGAAAGATTAGAAGAGTACCCAAGAGCATAAGCAGTTTTAATGGCTGCAATGATGCGTGGGTGCAGAGGAGCCCTTTTCAAACTGTCTTCAATTTCTTCTATTGTTTTTCCTTGTGAATGAAGCTCACTCATCATTCTATCCTGGAAATATTAGGACAGTAAAGGCGTTATTTTTCTTCTTTTTTTCCATATTTTTTCAAGTACAGATTACATGAACAATCTATCATTTGTTGGAAACTTTGGAATCATCTACAGCATCTGATACGTTTACATGCGCAGATTGTTTTTTTTTTTTTCCATATAATTTAATTATTTTCAGCTACCCAAAAGCAGAGAAAGTTGTTATAACTTATAAGACTTGAAACAAACAATATTTGTAATGAACAACAAAACTTTTCAACGGGGAAAAAAAATGCAGAAGCTAATTAAGGTTACTGAGGCAAGAAATCTATCAACGAGGAAAAAACAAGAAACACTACTTTTCATAAAAAAAAAACATTTCAACTTTTAAAAGGAAAACAGAGAGAAACAGAGTTTAATCATGGATTCCTTCAGCAGTAAAGAACCATTTATAAAAATGCTGACAAATTAAAGGAACATTGGGTTAAATGACTTCTGCGACAATGGGTCACGAGGAAAAGTGCAGAACTTCAACCCAAAAGAACAAACATGCATTAACATAAAAGCCATAACATGAAATGTGATAAAGTGAATGTAACCACAAGAATTAAACGGTTCTAAAAGAATGGCCAATAGGTCATTCAGAAAACCGAGATTACTACAATAATATACAACCGGGAACATGAAATGTGACAGAATAAAATAATGTAACCAGAAGCGAATATATTTACCATGAGAGAATTCCATGGCATGGTGGGTAGAAGCTGATTGAAGAGCTCTGTGGCTCCCAAGCCATCCACCACCCAATTATCGCTATCGCAGTCGATAATCGTCTTGTCGAAGTCGAAAACCACCAGAATTCCAGCCATTGGGAAGAGATTTATGGTTTTGCAAGCAGGTTTAGGCACTCAGTTGCTAGAAACGCCGGGAATGAGATTTGGCAATGGCGAGTGTGAGGTATTTATAGGGCCTGGAAGGGTTGGGTCTCTCAGGAATTTTGGCAGCCAGAAGAATATTACGTGATATGGATTGTGTGGCAATACCCTTTATTTAATGGTTGGTGGGCCAATATAAAACGTAAATCTATATCTACTGGGAGATGAGGATATTCGCTTGGAATATATGTTTTGTTCCATTTTACCAGTGGTGTTTGGATGCTTTTCCGGCCAATATGGAGGGAATATTCAGTGTTTGTCCTATGATTCTTCATGACACTTGCTTTATCAAGTGATTTGGTTTGGTTTGGTTTCTTCTTTCTAGCGTTTTCCCCTGTTTGGGTCGACTGTCTTTCCTTCCGCCCATCGCCCACTTTCATTGAACCACATGATTAGGGTATTTATTTCTAAATTGTCATTTCTGTATTTTTCCTCTTTAAAAAGATTAGTGGGGTGACTGGGATTTGACCACTGCTTTACGTTGCGGCACAATTACCTTTAAATTGTTTATTTATTTTAGTTTTTTCATTTCAAATATTTGTATTTTTTTTAAAAACTCTCTATATAAGACTAATACTCATTTGATCTAATCCATTTTCAACATATTTTATACTACTAAAATACAAATGAGACAACTATTTTGGAACAATTCCAAAATCCATATAGGACGACTAATTTCGGACAGAGAGAGTATAATTTATGAGTAGCTATTTATACACCCGCCTTTTCTTTTAGGAGGCACTCGATTTCAATTTTTTGTGTGAAATTATCCTTTTGCCCCTCAATTTTGTGTTGATGAATCTTCATTTTTTTTAAAAAACTAAGAGGTAAAATGGTAGATTTCAAATTTTTTGTGTGAAATTATCATTTTGTCCCTCAATTTTGTGTAGATGAATCGTTATTTTTTTTAAAAAACTAAGAGGCAAAATGGTAATTTCACATGAATTTTTTAAAAATCGAGTGTCCATTAAAAGAAAAATCGAATGTCTAGATGGCCACCCAATTTATTTAATAGAGATCGATCATTCTTATACATGAGCAAAATGAGCCACATATTTCGTGAATCAATCAATACTTATAATTTTTATTGTTAGATAGATCAGAAAAGGTGACATATTAATAGTTAATCATTATCTGATTAATTCATTACAAATATGCATGAATCGCAGACTCAAAAAGGTCCTAATTGCTTTTTTACTTGAATTATAATGGCTTCTATTTTATTAATATGCCCTCTATCTAAAAACTGATGTCATAATTATCTCTAACAAACTCTATCATCATCATCAAGTTGCATCTCAGTACTAAAAAAAATAATTATATATCTATTTATTTGTCCTTTGTAATTTGTAAATGACGACGGTAATCTCTCCAAGTTAATCATTATTTGGGCCTTAATTATATACATAAGACTGGCCCATTTAAAATTTTATTACCCAGAAATAGGACCAGTCCAACCAGATGGTCCTAAACCATATCTTAAATGCGATCTATTTTAGATTTTTTTTAACATGGGTATCTCCACTATATATTGGAGATGAGTTAATCTCACAAGTATATGTGAACCTCCCAATCCACATAAACGGGTTTAATAGATGGAGAGTAATGCAATAGAGAGTGGCTCTAAGATGTTGAGCGTGAATCAAACACAAGACATTACTTTATAAGATGATTCATTTTAGATTTTTGAAAACTAGATTTATACCAAACTAAAATGGATGTGCCTATTCAACCACAGCCAAGTAGAAATTATGAAAAATATTTTCTTTTTTAAATATAAAAGAGTGTTCAACTGAGTAGGACTTTTCTTAGATAAGATAGATGGAAATCAATACAAGTTTTAGAAAATTGAATCATTAACAAAACATCAATTTTAAAATTTCTTATCACCCTAAATCAAATGAGTCAATAAAATTCCAGCGTAGAACTGATATAAAAGGCTTTAAAGTCTTAAGACAAGTTTAATTCAAATTTAAAATTTAAATAACTCCACTCAAATAAGAGGAAAGATCTTCTAAAAGCATAAAAGATTAAAAGGTCGAATGCATCATAAAAATGGCAATTGTCCCTCTCCTTCACATGGTCACAGTGTTAGTGGAGAGAGTGCATCGGATACCAGGCGAGGAATTGAAGTGATTCAAGCTGAGTTAGATGTATGAATCAATTTCATCCTTCTCATCCAAATATCCAATTCTTAGATCTTGCGTCCTCTAAGAACAATTAGGGTTTGAATAATTTGAGCAAAATTTTTAATTCTAACTTAAAAACATTCAATAAAACTCGTTGACTCTTTTAACTTAAAATTTTGTATAGTTGAGTCTTCGACCGATTTACCTAATTTTTTTAAAATTTTCAAATATAATTTAAATCGGGGCAAAATAAAAAACCTTCAAATCTTCCCTTAGCTTTTATAGTAAAACAATTTGATTTTGATTGAAAAATATATATATATAAAGGCTACATGAGAAATTCTCTCTGAATCTGAAGCAATCAAGATTAGAAAGAACATTAGTGTGGCCATGGAATGTGCGAATATCCATTACCATCTAATGGTGAGTGGGTGACCACTTCAAGTAGTAGGAAGAACCACTTCCTCTTGCAACAAGTTTGTAGAAAGTTGGGAACCACTTGTTAAGATGCCAATCACCCACCACCACATGTGCCCATGCGTTGCCGTCGGTGAGGTCCATAATCTACGTCGGTCGGACGTTAAGGAGAAAAGGAAACATGTGAATACCTCTTACATATATAAGGTTACTTGACATCACATTTGTTGAAAAGGACGTATTATCGGAAGAGTTGAGCCAATAATATATCTTTTTAAGCTGAATGTTAGTACGAGTATTCAATTTAAAAAAGGATGTTAGAATTCAGAATAATACTACTTATTATATTTAGAACTAGAAAAAGATATTAAATATGAGATATAATTGAATTCCATCATTTAAATCAAATGTTTTTCAATTGCTTCAAGTTTTCTCCTTTTGTGGTTTCTTTTGCTTTTTTATTTTATTTCTTAAAATTGTTTGATAGATCTTTTCTTATAACATTTGCTATATATGAGATATGTGAGATTTAGGTTATATTCTGATAAGTCTGCTCCATATTAAATTCGGTCACTAGCTTTTTACTCAGTCCAAATAACCCAACCTTCATCCTACCCACGTAATACACCAACGCATTTTTAATCTGGGCCACTTAATTCCAATCAGATCAAATTGGGTCATATGCTACAATGGACAAAGAGGCCTTCATACTATGCACTCTAATGGGCTATTTTAAGAAAGTAGACATTTTTGAGGAGTTAGGCCTCTTTGCCTAAACCATTCTGCCATAAGTCTTTATAAAGCTTCAGCCTAGCCTAATGACCAAATAAATAAAATCGCCTATTTTTTATAGATCTAAGATTAAGTAAAAATATATTTATGTATAATTTGGGTGTGTTGGGCTACTTAAAGCTCAATCCTAGCCAACCCAGATTGACATAAGTCTGGATTTTTGCCAAGATGAAATTATCACAACACATTTGAATAGATCAGGTTAACCCACCCAACTTCAGGTCGAGCCAATGAGGTTCAGATTAGCCCTAAGCTAAGTTGCACCTCTACTAGTAGTTCATTAGCTATTGGAGATTAACTCTTTTGTTGGAGCGGATTTTCTTTATAACTCTGGTGTTTTTGTATTGCTATTTTTCTTCTATCTTTTGGTCTAAGTCTCTTAGGCCTTTTAGTGTCTTATTTATAAATATAATCTTCTTCTTTACTGCTCAAAAAAAATTTAGCTATTGGTCCAGAATAGGTAAAACTATATCTGACCCAAAGCGGGCTGAATTTGTTCATGGCTCTCACTGGTCCACCCATTTACCATATATTTAGGAGCGTATGTCAAGAAGAAAGATGGATAAGGATCTTGATATGATAGTTGTATCATTGTTTCAACTATAATAGTATTGACTTTAGTAATTAACTAAAAAAAAAATGTCCAATTTAATTATGGGTGCTGATTGCTTGATCATAATGATGGTTATAGTTGGATCCACTCTTTGAATCTCGTATGATACAAAACAGTAAAGAGAATCAGTTGGGTCAGGGCCCAAAGAAACTGACTTGAGATCAGTTGGATTCCATATTTCATGAGAATCCAATGGCTAGAATCATGCAAAATCTAAGTGTTAGTCCAAAGTGATCATTTCAAACCCTTTTGCACGACTCTAGCCCATCCAATTCAAATTAAGGACCAACACACACATCAAACCAATCTTAGAATAAACACACTATGAACTCCCCTTGCTGCCACTTGTGTGCACTGGGCATCCCCATGTTCGGTCCATTTAGAACTATCAAGACCTATATAATAGGGTAGTGCAAATCCCTTAACCCAATAAACTCTTCAAGAATATGAAATACTCAAGTTATTTATCATCATCAATCATAAAGAAAATGTGGGAATTTATTATAATTTGTCACTTTGAATTTGCATACACATGGAGGAACGAATGGTTGGAAGTGTAGACATCTAATCTTGTTATAATCAGATAGTAAAAGAAATATTCTTATCATTTTCTTTTAGAAATATCTATTAATGAAGTATATTTCGCATGTCGCACGTGTCTCTTTTTCAAACTCTTCCGTCATTAGTCAGATTCCATCAAGGGAAAGTTTTTTCCCCTCAAACTTGCTCGAGAAACAAGATCTTTCTTTGAAGTCATCTCTTTGGAGCAATTTTCTAAGAAGCCTTGAGGAAAACAATTATTTTACAAGACATCCTCCTTGAAAAGCCTCACTCTGACTATATTTAGTCATTTTTTAGAACTCATTTTCCTGTTTCATACATTTAATACAGGAGACTTGTAACAAGTTCTACATATCTATAAGATTAGCTTCACCTCCAAAGTAAGATAGTAATACTTCCTAAGTTAGATGTGTGATGAAAATATAATTTCAATGCCTTTGATGGTTTTAGACCAAATGAATTTTCCTTCTAAGAAAATAAAAACTAGGTATATTTGTCGTATAAAATCATATGAAACGAATTTTAAAACTAGAATGAATGAATTACCGAGTGCTAAAGTTTTCAAGATATCATGATGGACGAATCCACTTTTGATGACAGGAAAGTGCATCGATTTTCTTTGTTGACAAGGCCTTAGACTTGCCGTAATGGTAACAAAATCAAATGTTGTAAAGGAGAGAGTGCCAGATTCAAAAAAGTTCTTCTCAAACATGAAATTATGAAAATGCAAGGAATACCAACCAATCCACCAAACACTTTTCTTTTCTTTGATGGTAACAGGATTGGCATCACTCCCATTATGGGAAAAGAGAAGACCATCATGCTAAGGCGTAAAGATCTGGTATAGAGCTTGTCATGGAAAGTGCCCTTCCTTCAGTAATCAAAACATCTTCACCAATGCAACACTTGAAGTCGACTCATGTCATTACAGTCAATTTTGTCCAATCCAGCTGACCCCCAAATGGTTTTATCCAAAAAGACCCTTATGTTTGAAATTGCACGAATCCTTCAGTGCATATGGGTGCGCCCATGTACACACTTTTTAGCAATCACACAATAATAGTCGATCTTGATTAGATATCGAATCGAGCAAGCCGGCGAGTCTTACTCAACTTATAAAAAAATTCACTAATAGCTCGACATCACTTGCAATTTAGATGGCATAAGAGTTTCAAAAATTTTAATCAATGACTGCAAGAAGCAAGCCATAAAAGTGAAGCAGAGCAAGTAAACAACCAATCCAAGAGTGATAAATTTACAGCAAGATAAGTCCACTACAAGTGTATGGTCTCATCAAACACCCACTGTCACTAAAGACATCTGCAACGGAGTCCGCCTCTCATTAGTAGAGTTTCTCAAGTCTTAGCCATATTTCTAATGAGTCTGATCTCCTTCATTATGTAGAGAAACCTGCAATGGGTCATCCCACACCTTTTGCAGAAACTCGGCTAAAAGCCCTCAAATAACGACTGACCATTTAATTGTTCTTAAACAGTCATCAAGTCTAACTTGACTGCAAAAATATTGGCCCAATTAGAAAACCTGGCTACTAAAAATTATAGTTTGTACATAGTCCCCTTCCAAGAAAATCTTTTTACTCCCACCTTACCCCAACCATTTGAATCCATTCCGTGCTTAGATTGAAACTCCAGAGGGTGGAGCAGTGGCCAGGACAACATCTAGAACATGGCGGACGCCTAATTTCTATTTCAGTCCAAGAGGAACACTGAGGAAATTTGCGGCCCATTTGCCCATTCCATAACAACAGTTTATTTGACTCTCGAATGCAGAAACCTTGTGAATCATTGTCATTTTTATAAGACTTTTATTCTCTCACACAACTGACCAACCAATGGCAAGGAAAGCAACTTCCATGGAATTTTGCTTTCTTTCTTTCTATTCATCCAAGAGAGCCGGAAGGAGGAAGAACCCACGAATGAAGAATAGAAGAAGGAAAGTAAGTACAGGAGCGATTAGAGAAAGATGGTCAACAAATTCTTCAACCACCAAACAGAAAAGAATAAGCATTGGCTAATCTAGGAGTAGTTAATTATAATTTTTTTGTTAGTATGCTATCCAACGTCAACTTCAACTTGTCATTTGTTGCAGTTAATGGTTACTACCCTCCCCCTGAATAGAATGAAATCCAAGAATGATTCAAATTGCCACTTCACTGATTTGGCACCGACTCAACTTAATGTAATGAGCAATCAAGGACCATTTGACTCAACCATCGACTCATTTATTCCAACCTATTCTAGTTTTTGATGAACCAAACTAGGGGGAATGGGTCCTATGAAATCAAGCAGACAGACCCTTAAAAAGGGGAACCAAATTAAGGCAAACAGCCCCCAACTATTCAATTCCAGGAAGGCCTCGATTGCAGGTAAAACACCATAATGATACCGAGCATGGTATTCAATTACATTTCATTTCGGTGAAAATGAGTCGAAACAAAATACCCCTTTGAAATTTTTCTATTTCTACTTCACTTCATTTCTGTCTGTATTTCACTATTTCGGTCTATTTTTTACCAAAACAGACAAAACAAATATCTTCCAATAAATATATAGTCGAAACAGGTGTCTTTCAATAAAAATATATAAAAACTGAATTTTAATCTGATAAATAAATTTATTTTAGTTCTTATTATTAATTTAAACAATTTTCTTCTTATTTCATCAGAAATTATTAATTTATTAACTCTACATAATCTATTATTTTATTAGTTTTTTTCTATTTTCTATAATTCACTATTTTGATATTTATATTTTAAATCATTATTTTTTGCAATTCGTAATATATTTAATTTTCTATATTTTAGTTTATAAGCAAATCGAAACGAGACCACTTACCTCTTCAGTGTACAGGCTTAGGAATTACTCAACTGACACTTGCTCACAAAGAAGCACCTGGAAAGAAAGAAAGGGGTGGGCCATTTACCTTTAAGGAGAAACAAGCCCTTCACCTAAATCAACCTACCTCCAACCTTTTCAGAATCACGTATCTCACCCACTCAACCTCAGAAACCACCATCAAGCTTTCAATGTCATGGTGAAGATGAAGGTTGAAGCTGAAGCCCATCTATCAATGAACAGGTTTTCTTAAGACGACTCGTTCAGATCGTAAAGCTTGGGCCAGATGTAGAAAAAAATTGATCCAATTGTGGAACCATAGCACAAGGGGAATGGTAAATCATCAGACAAATAGTGAGTTACTAGTCAAAATTCAGAATCCTCACATACAAATTCAGAGACAAGGAAAAGTAAAATATTTGAAACAAGAAACAAGAAGTTCAAAAAGATCCTCCAAATGATTGAGGTCACCTCCACCATCTCTTCATTTTTATTTTTATTAGTTAAGATAATAAATAATGTAAATTTACAGACATGTTGACCTCTCATGACTACAAATTACAAAAATGAATAGAATCACAGATCTCTCACATACCTCCTTTACAGAAAACACTTCTCTAACAGACATTTAGATCCATCACCATCACAAGGATGACAAAAACCTACCCTCATTACAATTGGTATGAGGTACCACGGATACAAGGCTCGGTTGAAGACATGGCCAGAGATCGGATCAACAGGATTCCGGTCAAAATGACTTGACTGTTAATTGAATGCCCTGGCTGGAAATCATGAACTCTGCTTGTATCTAGTGGGGCCAAGTGAGACACGTGTCAAAAAAAAGGGGGGCTTCCATCAAATATAAGTCCGGTGACAGATATTTGCCGAAATAGTGGAGTCCTGCTTTACTGTTATCTCTCTTCCGTATACCTCTTTTACTGTTCTCCCACTTATCTACAACCACCACTACAAGAATTCCCTTCGTCGCTACAGCTACAAATCCCACCCAACACTGAAGAATTGCTGGCATCACCACAGCAACAACAGGTTACTGATACTGAAACAGTTACTGCCACCTAGTTTCTCCTCCGCGCCAGTACCACATGGCCTTATATCTTTCCTTCAGACTTTCAGCGAAACCCGTGTCTTTATAGGCTTTAACTTCAAACCCATGCTTTCTGGTGAGAGCAGCTCTGGAGAAATGCATGATGGGCTCAGTGGACTCCTCGGGCTCCCAGACAACTGGCATGGCCTGTAGAGCCCATATCCCATTAGGAAGTACTCCAAAGGTATGAGCATGGCATGCGGTTGCTCCTCTGTCACCATTGAACCACATGCTTGAACCTGCATTTTAGCTAATTTTTTTACTTCCAACAACTAAACATGCACCACTGTCGCACTTCAATGTAGACGTAAAATAAAATGAACAAGATCTCATTAAATATGCATATGCAAAAGTCACAGGTATTGAACACAAAGCATTTCAAATATTACCTCGACCAGAGCACTATATCTTCTGTCCAGTTTAGATGTCATGTGAAGGGCCTCAGAATGGAATGGGGAGTTCTCGCCCACAAATATTAGTGTCCTACACTGCAGTTTCCTCAATCCTTCAGTAATATCAGGCCTCCTGTATGGTCAAAAGTATAATTAGTCTCCTGTATTGTTGAAAGCATAATTAATTGGATCCAACAGCATACGCCCACTAGGGAAAAACAAAAAGGTAACTTGGAAAAAGGTCTAATACCATTCAATTGCCTGAAGAAAGCGCAGAACATTTGTCCCTTGTCGCTCATCAAGCAACTGCAGAGCAACAAACATGCTGAGGAATCAAATGCTGCTCATTATATCGATGTAATCAAGATGTAAAAATAGCAACACAAGCGATATTCATAGTAAAGAAGAGGAAGCACTGACTCTTCTACATGCTTGTACAATGTCAGATTCAGGGACTTGCACATTGCCTCGAACATCCTGTCAAAAGGCCATCCTTAAATGCTTAAGTTCATGTAAGCTCTTTCAACAGGCCACATATTACATAGAAGTGCAGCTGACATACCTTGCTGAAATAACGGTGAATCAAGCATTCTTTCAGCAGCCCACACATTCCATAGAAAAACAGCAAATTTGACATAACCTGTGGATGATTCACAGCCTTACTGATTAGATCTAACTCGATATTTTAAGATAATAAATGAATAACCAGTTTAATGGAATCAGAAATGAAACCTTATTGTACAGCCACTCCATCCAAGAAGGTGCTTTGCATAAAGGGGAAACAAGAATCAGGCCAACCACACGCTGCCTGTACTTCATCTGCAACCATGTGCATGGTACATAATTTAAAAAAAAAAAACTAACGAAAGATATTGAGACAAAATGCATTATTTGGAAAAACACATACAGCAAAAAGAGTAAGGATGTAAGCCCCTGCTGTGACACCCATGCACATGACTGCACCGAGTCTGAAAATGGAAAAAACCCAGCCATTAGAAACAAAGGAAGCCAAGAATGCAAGGCAGCAAAGTGTTTTTTTGCCCCTTCATTCAAATTTGACAAGAAAGGAAAGTGCTATAAACAGACTTCTTTTTTCTAATTAATGACATATTATATTATGGGTTTGGATTAAGTCGTTAAAAAACTTTACACAGCAAAAAATTGGTTTGTGGGTGGCAGAGACTGTTGGAAGTCAGGAACCAATATCAGTTCACTGCTTCTTCACCAAGAATTAAAATGCTCTTTCTCACTCCTTTTTTCCCCTTCTTTCATTTTTTTTTTTTTTTTGGTGAGATGATAAAAGAGCAAAATGCTCTCAGGCTTAGCCACTGAAAGTATGAATGTAGAGGAAAAGTAAAAAGTAAAAACATCATCTACCCTTACCCAAAGTAATCAAGAACATCAGCAATTTGATCTGCTAAGTCATCAACGGAGGGGACGGGACAATTAGAAGAAATTGCAGCAGCACCTAACTGCAAGAACGCTTGAGGAAAGTGTCAAAAATGAACCACATAAATATAATTTTCTATAGCAAAACCAAATGTTTTATATAGAACTTTCCAAAAAAAAATATCAACAACTTCTAAAATTGTTAAGAATAGCAAATGACCGACCTCATGTCCTGGAGGGCTGATATGGTAGATGCAAAAATTGTGAAGCAGCAAAGAAGCAGCTTCTGGGCAAAAGAATAATCCTTGGAAACATGACATATCTGGTCAAATCCAAAAGGATGCATAAGATAGTGAAATCCTTTTACTTAAGAATGTGAGAGTCTGAAATATTTACAACATTGGCAGATGTAGAAAGAAATGCATAAATTAATAAAGAAGGAGAGGAAACCAGCAATCAATCTTCAAATCAGCTGAGACTTATTGTACGTTCTATTTACTTAATTAAATTTATTGTCCACTCAAACGAGAGAAAAAACATATATAACCAAATCGGTAGCCAAGTAGATCCAGGACATTCCTCTATATAATTGGACACATACATTGATATGATAAGAAGGAAAATTCAGAGGCAGGGATCTTGGCACTGATCCATTTTCAACATGACTACCTCAGCACAAATTCCTTGTTTGATACTTCGATCCATTCTCCCACTTTGAGAAGTAACAGTTGTCAAGAAATATCTTCTTTGAAAAATAACAGTAGTCATCAAGTAATAGGGAGTTCCCCGTTAAGAGAGACCCATACCCAACTCAAATAAAAGCAACATTACAGCATACATAATCTTGATAATAGACATGGTATATGATATCAGGTATAATGAACCATTAAATGTATAAGCGCATAGAATAGGAATGCTCAGAAAAGTGAAGATGACTACTACACAGCAGATTATGTTCGATTCATAACAGCACTGTACTTACGATTTAGAGCTATATCGGGATAAGTCACCAGTGCAGGTTTATCTTGGTCTCCAAACACAACAACAGATACAGACCCATAGGCAGTCTGAATAAAATGTTCCTGGGAACAAATTACAAGAAAATATTCTTAAGGCAAATTACGAGAAACACAAATTCATAAAAGCAATTGAAAATGGTAGGAGGAAAAATGCCCCGGGGATAAATTTAAATACAAAAAAGGATGTTCAATTGTTTAAGAAGCCTCAATAAACATAAATCTTAAGAATTACTAAGGAATTAACTTTTGTGTAAGTAAAATGCACAGAAAGCATATCATCTATTAGATGGGGAAATGTTAAGCAATAAAATATAAAGGACTGGCCTCTTTTAGCAGCAACAAGAGCAATTTTTGATAGTCAGATAATGCTTTAATGATGAATAAAATTTACTAAAGAAGTACTTCATTGTCATATCTGTTATTAGAGAGCATAAAGCTAACCAAAGTGATTCTTCTTTTTCTCTTCTTTTTAGGTATGGGAGAATAGGGTTGAAGAATGGGATAGCTTAGCTGTTTGAGTTTACAACAGCCGGTGATCGATGAATTAAGTGTATAATATTCGTATCAAAAACAGAAACAAAAAAAAAAAAGTTATCCAAGCTCTTTTGTGTCTTTCATTCATTGCTTTCTTCCAAAGACCGGCTCCTGTGCAAGATTGCTTACGAAGAGAAGCTCACTGTTCTAGCGACACCAACGAAACAAATATTCCTTTTCTAATATAAGAAACAAATGAGTTAATTTACATTTTATCATTCAGAGGAATACCACCTATTCATCAGCTCTAAAACACTAAGTTCACACAGAGAAAAGTAATTTCAATTAGGAGATCTTCATAACAACAAACATTTGGTAGCTTAACATGTTATCAATCAATAAATGATGCCAATAAGCATAAGAACAGCAGATAAAATCAGAGAAAAGGGAGAAATTGAAGAAAAACAAAGCCACTGAATCCGGAAAAGAAATACAATTCAAAAGCAATAAGCGGCTATCCAATACATCTTCAATGCTTAACATGCCAGAAAAAAAAAAGTGATAGAGAGAGATTTTAAAATAATAATTAGAATCCAAGCGAGTAACCAAAAATACTAAGCGCATTCATATTTCAAACTTCAGCTCCAAATTTGCTTCTTCTTTTTTTGGAACAAATAAAAAATGCCCAAATGGTTCAAAAGGAAAAGGTGGAGGAAGAGAAAGAAAGAAAAAAATGTAGATGAAAGAGATCAAACCTTGCCTCCAAGAGAGATGGTCTCAATGTCTATGGAAACAGAGCCGCTGGAATCTGCCATTGCCCCGGATTCCCTCGTCCCAAACAGAAAATGGAAGAGGAGGAAATCTCCCTGCCTTAGTGCGTGGGGGTGATTATTTAGAAGAGAGAGGTCGGGTTGTTTGGCACAGAGAAATTCTCGGCAGTGGATGGCCATTATATACGGTTAGAGAAAGCGAGTTGCTGGATCGAGTTAACCCGGGTTTACCCCACCGACGCTTTTTTTTTTTTTAACACTCTCGCCCCTGCCTCTGCCTCAGCTGTAGTTTTGCCCCAACAAAATTATTAATCATTTCAGTCTTCCGAGAGAGGATGAGTTGACCACTTTTTCCGTAGAGCCCTCATCCACCGTAGATTTTCTCCTCCATCGTTATCATCATCATCATCACCATCAATACCCATTTTCATTCATTTAATTAGATTGCTTTTCTTTTTTTGAGTTTCGATTTTTTATTTAATGTTATTAAAATCATAAAAAAATGAGCACAGAATTTATATATTATTTTTACTTATTTAATTTAATTTTTACGTCATCTCTCCCTTTCTTTTTTGTTTTACTAATAATGTTTTAATTTTTTTAAAGTTATTTCTAACTATCTACTTAAATGTTGAAATTGTTTTAAATGACTCTTCTATTATTGTTATTTATTATTTTTATCTTTTACTCAAAATTCAATACAATAATATATTGTCTGTTTAACAGCAATTTTCTCTAGACTCCATTAACATACTTCTCCTTAGCTACGAAACTCTTGTCTTAGTTGCTATATCCGAATTTATTTAGTTTTATTCATTTTTTTTCCTCAATTCTTCCATCTTATTATTTTATTTTATAAAAGTGGAATTTCACAAATTAGTTTTGAACTGTTCAAATATCTAAAAGATGGAGTAATACGAGTCATTTGTATCAGTTGAATGTAGAAGTAAATTTTACAATTTTTAATAGTGATAAATTTCACTATTTTTAAAAATATATAAAAAAAATTACAGTAAAATAACTAATTAATTAATTAATTAATTAAGCAATACACAATTTCACATTGTTTTTACAATTGCTCTAGCCCCACCCAATCAGATTTCTACATAGATGTTCAATTGTTCATATCCAACTTGAGCATTGAACCCAATCTAGATAAATAGTCTTGGACAACTCGAGTCAGACTTTTATTTAAAGCCCATCAAAGGTTTTTAGGCTCGTTTATTTTTATATATTTTTTATTTTTATTTTATAAATAAAAAATATAAACATGTAGATTGAATTAAGAATTAAAATAAAAAATATATAGAAAATTTATCTCAAAAATCAATTTATAGCCTTCCATCATAATAATCAAAATCACTAAATATCATATTTTTAAGGACATTTGCCAAATTTTATTATCAAGATCAAGTGACTAGTAATTAAATTTTGGATTAAAATTTTAACTGATGATAGATACTTTCAATCAATATGATTATCTTTTAAATTTACACAATAATTTTTAAAAAATTGTAGCAGATGCAAAAAATGGACTTTAATCAGACATGCTTGGGATTTGTGTAGGCCCCGACTTTGGTAATATATTATCGATCTTAAGCTTTTTTTAATGAAGTCCGGCTCAAAATTAGCCCGTGAACACTCCAAATCTTATATAACTGTAGTTATTAATGACGCATTTTGATGATAATTTAGTCTAACGGGTTATATTTTAACATAGTGCATACCAACAATTAAATTGAATAATCATTTTAAATATACTCTTAAATTTATAAATTTATTAGTATTTTACATTTAGATTAATTCTAATAATAAGTGTAATTTAAAATAAATTCAAATTCTAAAATTTGTGTGGTGGCATTTCTAACTAAGAAATGGTGAAAAGGTTGTGAAATTTATTGTGAACCAGTTGTGACTTGTGACCAGTAAATTTCCCTGCCTTTTCTATTTTTAAAATAGAGACAGCTGATGAAAAGTGCAAAAACAGATTCGGAGTTTAACCACTGACCGACAGCGTGGAGTATTGACCCGCTCTCGTGCTGTAACACGAAAATGACGCGCCTTACCTCTGCTTTTCACTCATCTGCCCTGGGCCCCAACCAATTGTAACGATGGCGTACGGAGACGAATTCAACGAAATCTCCCCCGCCAAACACGCAGCGAAAATATGTCCTTCAAAATTTTGAAGCTTATCAAACTGCTGTTAATATTTTGAAATTTATTAATTCTACCGTAAATTCTTGATAAATTCATAACAAATAGTAACATCAGATAATATCTCGATAAAAATTTAAGAATTTGAAAATATTCTAATATTATAAATAAACATTAATATCTTGATATTTGTGACTACGTTTCAGATCACTGACACTTGTTATTTATAGAGAATTCTATAAATAAATTTGTATAATAAATTTAAATATATTTTTAATTTTACATTAGCCTTTATTCACAATAAAGGGAAAATAATTTGAATAGATTTGATAGTAGAATAACGAAGTGACATCTAAGAAATTATTTGATACAGCATTGAATGTAGCCGTCGGTGGCCATTCAAGCCACATGTTTGTGATGACCCCATCCATCCCCTAGATTTGGTTAGACATTGCACACTTGTGTCAGGTGCACGATTAGTTTATTGTTTACTGTTGAATAGCCAATTTCAATTTATTTTAAATATGGGTTGTGTATCTTATTTTTAATAAAGGTATATCCATCTATGAATCTTAAGGGATAGAATCTATCATCCGTAAAGATTTTACATTAAATTTCTCACAATTTTCCAAACTTAAATTAAAAAAAAATATCATCAATGATATGTTGACTTGTAAATAATGATAAGTTAAGGTGTTACGATGGATCCAAAGTTGAAAGTGTGGGATTTTCGGTTTTTATGCTTTTATTTCCAGACAGCAGCACTTCATAGTTAATGTCGGTTCACGACGCGTAATGAATTGATGATGCACATGCTCCAAACGTGGATGCTACAAAGTTGACTTGTAAGCGTTGGAACAACAACTTCTCTATTCTTTCTAATTTTCCTCATTATCGATTGCACCACCTACTAAACTAATTAATATAAGAGATTAATTTACGAGCGCGACTGCGTTGTCAACGTAACTTCGTATTCTACAGGATTAATTTACTCATCGTACATTTTGTGCGTTTTCCACTGTCAAACTTCGATTTTACACCAAAGTAAACTAGTTCATGTAAGTAAACAACTATGCACTCTTAAGTCTTAACAAAAAAAATCACATCTCTCTTTAAATTTGAGCCACCAAATTAACAATGAGAAAGGGTCAAATTCAGATTACATTTCCATTACAAACTTTGGAAAAAATTTAAAATATAGACTAAAACTTCAAATTCTAATCCAAAATTTAAGTTATATTGACAATTAATTAGATTCTTATCATCCATTCAACCTCAATGTGTGTAAATTTTAGAATCATATGATTTGTAAAGTAGAAATTCATGATTTTCATTTAAATATAATTATTTGATTTAAATTAAATAAAATGAAATAGTTGAATTAGGATTTAATGTTTAATCATTTATTTTACATGTTTCAAAATGATTAAATAATATGCAAATTGAAGCCGGCTTCTAATAATTAGTATTTCCACAATGTCAACTTTAATTTAACAGAGTAAATGAACTCATCCAACATCACACAAAAAACTAATTCTTCAAGTAGGTTACGTTAGTGTCCTTATACAAATACTTGAATTAATTAGATTACCGATCATTGAATGGTATAATCATTTTTTTATGCATGAGTAGAGTTGTATAAAAAATTACCTTAAATAAATCACTTCCAGTATAATTTTAAAGGAATGATATTCGTGTGGGCAATGCAGTATTTTAGGTACCTTAGCATGCAATTTATTGGAAGTGATTTTTTTTTTATAATATGGATATTTTTATTTTATATTGAAGGTGAAACTAATCTTAAGAGCATGTTTAAAACCTCTTAATTTATATACATCGATTAGTCTATAAAGAGTGATCTCTTAAAGTTGAGTGTGAATCGATAAGCACTTTCTTACGAAAAGGGTCAGGAGATTTAAAGATAATAACAAAAATGTTTTATTTTTCTTACATTAGAGAAGAAAATAATAGAAATTAAAAAAAAAATTGAAAAAGAAACAAACATATGCAAATATTTGTCTCAAAGGCATTGGATATCACCATGGGGATTTTACGTTTGAGTTTTCCGTGATTTTCAACAATAAATGTGATCTTATCTCCAAATTTGGCTAGGAAAAGCGTTTTACACATAAATTAGCAAATGATCTCAGTAATTTTTTCTTTATGCCCGGATTTCCTCTTAGATATTGAAAATTATGCTTCAAATAGAGATTTTGAGAGGAAAAATGCCCATCTTTTCTGGCAGAATTTACCGTAACTTCCTGTTTAAAAAGTTTATTAGAGAAAATATAGAAGATCTTATTTTGTTAGAATAGACTTATCTGTGTATTAGACTGTAATTTTATTAGACTAATTCTTAAGACATGTGCAAATCTATATATACATCCGATACAATATTCAAGTAATGAAGAGTAATCTTATAAAGAGTGGATCAATGAAGTTTGATCGAGAATCAGAATCAAGACCTTCCTTTATTAAAGAAATTTCTTGACCGTCTGTCTCTGTGCAACTCTCTCTGTACAAGCTAATAAGATTTGATTAATTGTAGAATCTACTAAATCTCATTTACAATGTTACAAAAAGAAAATATACAGAATTGTTGAAAGAGTAGAAAGTGGAGACGGACAAAAAAGAATTACTTGATAATCAAGACACTCGTCTTATGAAGCGATGTCTTACTCAGTGTTTGTAGATTGAGAGCTAGATTTATACATTTTCGTAGGATTAGTATCACCCAGGGCCGTCTAGAAATAAGTTGAGGCCTAAGACAAAAACTTTAAATGGGCCTTCTTGATATTTAACATATTATTATAAGTAATATTTAATTAAAATTTTAATTATATATTATAAAATAAATTATTCTAGACAATAATTTTTTAAACTTAAAAAGATCAAGAGGCCAACAATATAGAGCTTTGAAAAATTTACCCATCCGAGTAAAATTAGCATATTTATTCCAGTGAAATTAGCACATTCAGAAATTAAAATAGAATAAGAATACTTTAAAAGATCAGTATACCGAGTGGACTGAAGCGCCAACAGAGAATGAGAGATGTGTTCTCTCTACTGCTCTTATCTTCTTCTTCTTTACTATATAATTTGAATAAGGGTAATTATCTAGACACGAAATTTTTCTTTCAGCAGACACGAGTTTTCAAATTTTTACTAGAAATTATCATTTTGCCCTTCCGCTTCCGCACCGTCCTGACGTGAATTAAGAACATTTTTCCTTTGTTCGGACCATTATTCATGAGTAAATTTCATTCGTCCCGAAGGTCTACAAATGCCACAATAATGCATATAATTCTTATAGTTTTGAATAATAAAATCTCCTTTAAAACTTTAAAGTTATTTTTTAAGCACTGTGTATTTCTAAAATTTCTCAAATTGAATATCCGGACTAATTACGATAACCTGATAAAAATACGTTAAGATTTCAAAGTCTTTTGACACTCTCAAATATTTAAAACACAGTGTTTTATAAATAAAGGGTACCCCTCGGCTCACATATTTGTTTAGTTTTGAATTTGGAGTTCAACGGTTTTTTGTTTGGACTTCTGGAAGTGTATTTTCGGCACAGTTGAGGAATACTCTTATTTATAAAACACTGTGTTTTAAGCATTTAGGAGTATCAAAATACCTTGAAGTCTTAAAGTATTTTTAGTATTTTTATCAGGTTATCGTAATTAATCCGGATATTCAATTTGAGAAGTTTTGGAAATACAAAATGCTTAAAAAATAACTTTAAGGAAATTTTATTATTCAAAACTATAGGAATTATATATATATTTTTTTAACCAATGCTCTATTGGAGCTTAACCACGTCGAGAGGGGCTTTCTTCGTCAGGGGGCCTAAGGCGATCGCCTTTTTTGTCAGAGGGTCGGGACGGCCCTGGTATCACCTCTAATATAAGGTGAAAATATCCATATTAAAAGAAAGAAAGATGGTCTATGCTTTAACCATTAAATTTATGTTAATAAATATTAAAATTTTAATATAAAGTGATAATTAAAAATATCGAAAGCCTTCTAGACTTACTTTTGTACAACATGTCATATGAAGTGATAATTAAAAATATCGAAAATCTTCTGAGCTTACTTTTGTGCAACATGGAGCGATGCAAAAGTGCTCTTCGGAATGTTTTCTGAGAAATGCTCCCTAATTGATCTCATTTTCCGTGGAAATTAGAAAAGGCAAACAAGAGATTCCTTCTTCAGGAAGAGAAATACTAGGTTAATGACGAATCAATTTTCCGGAAGAGAAATTCAAGTGGTTTCAGCACTCGGCGGAGAAATAAGAAATTGATGGGGGAGCGGCAGAGCGGACAGGATCTGTCGAGGGCGAGCCACGTGGATATACACGAGCCGTGGTACACATGGCAGTAGGGCATTCGCTTGGCGCCGCTGCCAGGCCTGAGCTCCTCGAGGCAGACGGTGCAGATGCCCGCCGTGCTCAAATCCGACGGCATGGTCGATACCGAAGAATCCAGCGATGGGGCGCTGGTGGCCTGCCTGGCCATCGAAAGTGGTGAGGGCATGGGAATCGAATCCGCAATGTGTAACCAATTGAACTACATCTACATGATTTATTTATTTTTTAATATATACGTACCACATATAATTGATCATATTAACCTTAATTCATTTTTGTTCACGTTCGAGAATCACTTGAGCTAGAGAAACTAAAAATGCTCATACATTTTGGAACAAGGATCCTACATAAGACCTACGTAATATTGACTTCAAATTATTAAAATTATGTTTTTACTTTTTATAATTTTCATTTTATGCATACTTATAATTGGATTAATCATAATAAGTTAAAATAGTTGATTGATGATTATTTTTAATTTATAAAATCAAAACTAACATTTTACAGTAAAATCAGGGTAATGATTTTCAAACCAGCAATTTTGATAGTTGCACACCATAACAAAATGAAATCTCATTATTACCCTTTGTTATTTAAGGTGTAACTTGCTTTCAAAGGAGGAGAAAAAAAAGGGTAATAATGAGATTTCCTTTTGTTATGGTGTGCAACTATCAAAGTTGCTGGTGTGAAAATTATTATCTTAAAATAATTCTATAATAATTTATTTATTCATATAATTTTTATAATTATCAATAAAATACACCATTTAACACGAGCCTGCAAAACACCCGAAGTGAACCAGACCTACCCTCTTTTTATCTACTGTGACCCAAATGGGTGGCCCATGAAAGCAAAGACTCTTTGCAAAGAGTCCACAAGAAATCAAGAGTTTCATACATCCATTGTCTTTTTGCTAGTTGGTTCAACCATATTTAAAATGTGCAATAGCAAATTTTTAACAGGACAGAACCAACTATTTTAGGTGGACCAAACTTATTTAACTATAGTTCAACTTCAACTAAAATTGTGACAAATATTTTTAAAAGAGCTAAATAGAATAATAAAAATATCCACAGATTTAGTTGGTTGGTGCCAACAATAGACGATCAGTGTAGATGGATGAATGATTTAAAAATAATTAAAATTATTTTGACAAATTTTAACCTTAAATGATTTTGGTTCCATCAAATCGGGTGGTGACAAGATTCAACATATAAAACACTATTGGTAATTACTCAATAAACAAAATAAAAGAACTTTGGCACATGTCTACATCAAGCATATGGTGTGATGTATTATAAGTGGTTGCAATAGCTCATTCCTTAAAAAACCAAAATTCAAACTTGTAATAGAAACAAAATGGAATTTTCAGTCATTGTACCATTGTTGCTTAGACCCTAATTAGACTCAAATGATTCTAATTAAGCCTTTGTCTAATTGGGACTCTGGTTTTAGTTAGTTAGTATGAAGGAGTTAAATAGGAGGAAGATAGAGTAGAGGCCCATCGCCAGGGCCGTCCCGACCCTTTGGCAAGAAAGGCGATTGCCTTAGGCCCCCGGATGAAGAAAGCCCCTCTCGACGTGGCTGAACTCCAATAGAGCATTGGTTAAAAATATATATATATAATTCCTATAATTTTGAATAATAAAATCTCCTTAAAGTTATTTTTTAAGCATTTTGTATTTTCAAAACTTCTCAAATTGAATATCCGGACTAATTACGATAACTTGATAAAAATACTACAAATACTTTAAGATTTTAAGGTATTTTGACACTCCCAAATGCTTAAAACACAGTGTTTTATAAATAAGAATATTCCTCAGCTGTGCCGAAAATACACTTCCGGAAGTCCAAACGAAAAACCGTAAAAATCGTTGAACTCCAAATTCAAAATTAAACAAATATGTGAGCCGAGGCAGGGGTTTAAAATGCGTTTTCGGCCGATATATCGGCCGATATTTTTCTCTCTCCAGCCGATATTGGCCGATATCGGCTAATATTTTGATATCGGCCGATATAATACGGCCGATATTTCAACCGATATTGTGAATATCGGCCGATAACGATATATATCGGCCGATATTCATTAGCTCAAAACTGATACATATCGGTCGATACGATATGTATCGGCCGATATTTGAACCCCTGAGCCGAGGGATACCCTTTATTTATAAAACACTATGTTTTAAATATTTGAGAGTGTCAAAAGACTTTGAAATCTCAAAGTATTTTTATCAGGTTATCGTAATTAGTCCGGATATTCAATTTGAGAAATTTTGGAAATACACAGTGCTTAAGAAATAACTTTAAAGTTTTAAAGGAGATTTTATTATTCAAAATTATAAGAATTATATGCATTATTGTGGCATCTGTAGACCTTCGGGACGAATGGAATTTACCCATGAATAATGGTCCGAACGATCCGATGGTCCGAACGAAGGAAAAATGTTCTTAACTCACGTCGGGACGGTGCAGAAGCGGAAGGGCAAAATGGTAATTTCTAGTAAAAATTTGAAAACTCGTGTCTGCTGAAAGAAAAATTTCGTGTCTAAATAATTACCCTTATTCAAATTATATAGTAAAGAAAAAAAAGATAAGAGCAGTAGAGAGAACACATCTCTCATTTTCTGTTTGCACTTCAGACCACTCGGTATACTGATCTTTTAAAATATTCTTATTCTATTTTAATTTCTGAATGTGCTAATTTCACTGGGATAAATATGCTAATTTCACTCAGATGGGTAAATTTTTCAATGCTCTATATTGTTGGGCTCTTGATCTTTTTAAGTTAAAAAAATTATTGTCTAGAATAATTTATTTTATAATATATAATTAAAATTTTAATTAAATATTACTTATAATAATATGTTAAATATCAAGAAGGCCCATTTAAAATTTTTGTCTTAGGCTTCAACTTGTTTCTAGACGGCCCTGCCCGTCGCTTGCACCGAGCAGCCGCCTTGGCTTGGTCTAATGGTTGTCACATTTGAAGGACAACCACCCCTTCAAACTCATCTAATTGGAGTCCTTATATCTGCTCACATGAAACATTGTCATAATTTATTTCATAAAGTATAAATTCTAGAGAAAAACCACACAATAATACAATTCATAGACTGCATCTGATGATCAAAACCCTTCGCTTTAATTTTCTTGTTGTTTCAAATCAAATTTAGGTTTCTTTCATCTGGGAAAACAAGAAAATACATGAGAGTTACTCTCCTTTTCTATTTGGTATTTATTAAACAAAGACCCTTTGTTTAGATATTATCAAATAAGATACACGAGAATTCTTCGACAAAAGTGAAGGGTAATCTATTTTCTTGAGAAGTGAAAGGTGTTAAATTCGAGCCCCCGTCACTTTGCCGTATCCATCTTATGAAAAATATTGATATGTGTCAACGTAAAAGCATTCACAAAAGTGAAAGAGACTGCATGATAAAGCGTCGAAGCTTTGGCTGAGAATTCAAACACATGAGTTCCGATGTCTTTCACTACCTACCAGACGTCCACAACCATACATTGGACATTCAAAATAATAAAAATATTATTGTTTTTTTGTTAGTAGACCAAAAACTAAAAAAAACAATCGAGAAATGCCCATACCAGACCCCATGATTTGATGCATGAGCTAACATATGACAGATACTGTATCTTCATTGGCCCCTTTTATCATTAAAATTGATTAAGACTATAATTAATTAATGGTATTAGCAAATGCTCCTCAGTGCATGTAGAGTACCTTTCATGTTACGTATCGCCCATCATAACAAAGATCTTTGAGCTTTAGAACTGTGTAATAAGTAACATTTATGGGGTGTTTTCCTTATTTTATTAGCACATCGAATGATTGCCCATCATCATATCTACAAATCTCATTATATAATCCAGTAAGATCCAGTCAATTAGGCAGTTTGATTACGTGTTAACAATACCCATCTCATAAATAATTAAAATAATTTAAAGAGATTAAAATAATGATTAGATCAGCAATGTTTCGCACTCCAACGTAAAATCACTTTTCATAGAATTACTTAGTGAAAATTCAGCAACCTTTCCAATTAAATGTCGTTCATCGTATTGTAAAGTAAAGTAAGATGCAATTAATTTTACTGGTAAAGTTTCTTTTTAGTTTTAAATTTTTTTAAATGTTAACATCTCCTTGTAGTTGATGATAAACTTGAATTGAAATATCTTATAATATATGGTAAATTAAAAGAACTAATAGTGTAAAATATGATGAGAGTCAATTTTAGGATAGTGATTTTCAGTTTTTCTCACGGTACACCAATATTAAAGAAAAAATTAATTCTAGAATTACTTTTAGAGAGAAGAGAAAAAGATGAAAGTAAGGAGAAAATTGAAATTTTCTTTAATATTAGTGACTGTGAGAAATACTCGTTGTTCAAAAATTACTACCTCAATTTTATAGTTTTTATTATTTATTATGATAATATTTTAGTAAAAATTTACATATGAAAGTTACCATGAGCAAATTTAAGTGCTTTTTCCTAAGAAAACAGAGCTCCACGTAAAACCCGAACAATTTATATTTATTCTATTTTCAAACTTGGATTCTGTTTTTTATAATCTTCATTGATGTATCTTCAGGATTGAATTTATTTAAAATAATAATAATTAACATAGTTTAATTTAATGAACTAGTTAACATCCCACTTTAAGAAACGGATTGTACCCGCATAAATTTTAGGCTCAGTTTTCCACACATAAATTAAAAAAAAATATATTATTTTTATAATACAATTAACTCCTATAAATTTATTTAATGTTTGTGATCACGACATCCACCGTCTCACGAAGCCCGTGAGAACGAGAGGCTTTCTAAAGTACGTACTTAATAAGCACGACTGCGGAGGAGGTACTGTTGTCGGCAAACCATTCGCTAATTGACACGTGTTGACTGAGTTGGCGATTCACTATCGCATAGACAGCAACACGGAGCTGGCACGTAAACCAGTCTGCTGACACGTTTTGACATCATTTACCATACACGTGGACAATGACGACGCTTAGTGCCACCTGGCAATAGCATAGCCCCAACCACATGAAAACTAGCCACGTGGCACTTGATTAGACGTGATCTTTATCTCATTCCATGCATGCAACAACCATTGTCTCATGTTAATGATTTTTAGTAAAAGGTTGAGAATGCACAGACATTTCGTGGTAAAAAATGTCGTACTGGATTGTAATACTGAAGAATATTTATACCATAGAGTAATATGTCAATGACAATGAATAGGCCATATTTTGACAAAATTTACGTGCAAAAGGAGCTATAATAAGACGGCCTTATTGCCCCTGGATTTTACTGATAAAACACTGATAATTTTTATTATAATAATCATTCAACTTGTCCTTGTCTAAATAATGAAAAGATATATTAAATTATTAATATTTTTTATTATAAAAAACACGATATCTCAAATAATTGTATATCTCAAATTCTTTGCATTTTCCTTTGTTAAAGTACAGCTTTGAGGGTTTTGAACAGTGCAGGGTAGGTAGAAGTGGAATTCTAGAATCAACCAACCATTCAACTATACTAATATTCACGACAGCTAGGGCCTCAACATCAAACTAATCAAATATTTCTTTCATTCGGACATCAAGTCACCCTTACTACGATTGGAGATACCAAGCAAGAGGTGCATAGATTATAAGATAATGACAAGACAAACTTTTACATTTATTCTTTAAAAATTGCTACAAAACAGCTTAGTGAAACAATCAGATTCAAGTTCCACCCACGACCAGATACTGTTCTTGAAAAGATGGATGGTAAAATTGTCAACTGTTCATTTTTTCCTTCAAAACTGGAAAGATAACCACCAAGATCATGAGAGAACTGCGGAGCCTAATTTTAGCCAGATACAGGTAGAGTCAGTTTCATGGCCTGTCTCAGCCTGAAAAAAATCAGATTTTTTTTTTAAAAAAAAAGAAGAAAAAAGTCCTATAATTTTGCACTCTAGCTCAAGCTGAGGATCATTTCTGGTCCATGGACTAGATTTGGGCCTAAAGATAAGAGAGGGTGGGCTTGGACAAGGCTCCGGCCAGGCCATTTGCAGAGGGACGGATGATGAGAATCTTTAACAAATGCAATGACTAAAATACCAGCACGTCAAGTCCTCCTGGACCAGGTACCAAACCAGTCGAAGTGTCCAAAACCAGCAATTTCAATTGATTTCTACAGTGGTCAGAAAAACATTCAGCCAAATAAAGCAATTTCAATCTCCAATTCCATTTAAAAAGCATGGGGAACAAATCCAAACAATGGTTCAAATCAATTGCAGTTTTTGGCACATCCAAATTCAAGCCAAAACGCATGTTCAGAACAAGCAGTGAGTGTGCATAATCGAAGCTTGCTATGCAAGAGACTCTTAACCGATAAAACCAAATATCATTCTGCCTCCAATGGTGATGCAAATATTCTATTAAAGAACCGTCTCATTTTCCAAATATTCCAACAGAATGGACCAGCAGTTTTGGAAGAGATTTGACAAGGCAGGCTTTGTTCCTTCAAAATGATACAGCATTGAGAAGAATGAAAATGAGCATATATAGGATGTGGCAGAATGATTAGCAACTTAGATAATCAAAATTACAACATTACAATCCAGAAGAGCATGCCTTCTAATGATACAATTCAGCATCACTAATCGATGCACAAACGAGAATTTAAAAAAAAAAAGAGTCAAAATAAGTGCTTTCAAAAGGATGCACATATCACCGCACACCTAGAATGTCAAGAATCACAGATTTTTCCAAGGATCACAAATGTCAACGCATCTTATAATGTTGTGTTCTAGAGATCTGGCAGCGTTGACCATTCAATGAATATTTAAGCATTATGTCCACATCACGAGGGTTCTTCTTATTGGGCGCCACTGTCATGCTTCCAACCACAGCCTCGCCCTCACACACCGTTAACACATCCTCAAGATATAGAACTGTCTGCTTCCAATGAGTAGCCCGTGATTTTGGACCTGCAAAGTTTTTATTTTCAGAATACCGGAAAACATTGCGATTCTGACAGGTTTGATGCCATGACACCATGATATCAAGTTTTTGAAATAGAAAATTACCGTGCAGTTACAGATGGCAGTGTTTTCAAATATAATAATACAGGACATAGCACAGTAATACTCTTCAATGACATAATAGATTGATACCATGTCATAAAAGAAATACCAAAGTGTAATACACTCAACAGTTCCCACTTGTTAAGGCATTTTCTTGAATCAAACATGTACCAAATGACCCTTCTTTTATGAACTGAGAAGTACCAAACGATAATCATTTATAATCCATCTGTCTTCAAACTCCATGCCTTATTAGCAAAAATCAAATTTATAGGTTCTTCAAAAAACAATCAAATTTGTAGGGAAAATGTTGCATCAATATCATCCTGTGCTAAAAGCGCTAGGCCCATGAATACATGCATGTGCACAAACAGGACTCTCCAAGGTTATGACCTTCAAAGAACTTCAGCATCTCACCACACAATCCCAGTCTCTGCTGTCCCCAGTTATCCACTTTACACGTTCTCACAATGGTGATAAACAAATAATTAAGCAGACTTCATGGATTGGAGACAATCCATTAGCACAAAAAGGACTTGGAAACAGGACAATCCATGATTTAATACATGCATGTGCACAATCAGGACTCTCCAAGGTTATGACCTTCAAAGAACTTCAGCATCTGGCAACACAATCGCAATCTCTGCTGTGCCCCAGTTATCCACTTTACATGTTTTCACCCATGGTGGTAAACAAATCATGAAGCAGGCTTCATGGATTGGAGACAATACATTAGCACCCCTACCTCACAACACAGTTGACACCAGATGACTTGCAAATGGATTGTATGAACTCTCTTACTATTTATTCCGGAGACCAACAATGTCATGATTTTTACCGTGGGTTCCATGTCCATGGAGGTTGGGGTAAAACAGAATTGCGGATGAATTAACCCAAAATTTTCCACTTTGAGATTCATTAATAGTCATTAGAATAATATTTTAGCACAATTATCATTTCTTAAAAAGTAATAAAAAAGAGATACCTGTAGAAAAGCCAGTGAATTTGTGACACTTCGTAAATGAAACATCAAAGTATGCCACAAGAGCATGGATGAAGTCATTTCGCTCAGCCACGAGCTTAAATGGTGCGGTGAAGGAAGCATCACCAGGATCCATCTTAGAGATGTCCATTGTCTAAATCAAATGCAACAACATCAGTGACTCACAACAGAAGTTTAGAAGTCACAAAAAAGGGGAAATATTGTCAAATATAATTATCACCTTGAGCAACTGGCAGTTTGTTACAATTTGATTCTGGTCAACTGTATCAACAAGAGGCTCCGTTAAGGACTGTTTCTTGATGCAGCTCATGTCGAACCCATAAACATTATTCCAGACTGGAACAAACAAAAATTATAACGGGTAATGAGTAATACATCATAAGACTCATGAACACCCAAAGAACAGAGTAACTATGAAAACTAATCAATATTTGGTCCAAAACCTAAAAATCATCATGAATGGATTGTCTACTCTTCAGGCTGATTCAGAAGGCTCAACAGGACCGACTCGACTATTCAAGTAGGTACTTAAATGTCAGAATGCATAACCATCGATTACATATAAATGTAGCAAAAGCAGAAAATGAAACTACAAGAGAATGGATTCAACAAGAAAACTTGTTGACCAGAATTGAATTAATCAAGGTGACTGTGCTATGCTACGTCCGAGTCAAACTAGATAGTTTTAGAACTACGAATCAAAAGAAAATGCAGAGAGAGAGAGAGAGAGAGAGAGAGAGAGAGAGAGAGAGATTCAGCACCCATTCATGTTAACTACACACAGAGACATGCACAAATATTTAACTGCGTGCAGGGATAAAAGGTATACATTCAATCTTGTCTTCCTTGTACTCAGCATCCTCAATTGCTGTCAAATAAAGAGAAGCTTTGTCTGGCAACACAATTCCATCATTGACCTGAAATAGGCAAAATCCAAATTAGAAAAATATTATATCTTTTTTCTATTTTGTCAGAAAACTTCTTGCATAAATAAATGATTCAACAGAGTTAACTGTCCATCTCAGTTCTTCATTTCTTTGAAGAGATGTTGGAATATTTGCCTTGGTATACTTCATAAGTTTATCAAAGAGGACAGAGCAAATATAACAGATTGTTTGTTTAAGGGTTACTATATTAATAGAATAAGAGGCACCAAAGGTGGAAAAACAGAAGCAAAATAAAGCAACGGAAAGATAAAAACTGCCCACAACCCCAACATACCAACGAGCAACTCTAGCATTGGACAAAACACTAAAAATCTTATGCCATGTTAATACATTCTTTCCAGGCTCACAATATATCATTGATCGATAAATTCCTAAATTCCGCAAGGAAGCAAGCCCATGAGGCACACTTGACAAAAACTCTTCTCAAGGCTGCTTCGTTTGACTCAACACAATCCTTAAAGATTCTATTGTTACGTTTCCATCATAAGCTCCAAACAATGGCAAAGAGAGACAAGCATCACATTGAGGAGCATTTTGGGGAGACCAAAGCAATATCCCCAGCATAAGATAATTCAGCCACCGTAAAAGGCATAACCGAAAGCACACCAAACTTATCCAAGAAAGAATTCCATATAGCATAGGAGAAAGGCCAGTAGATAAGAAAGTGTTTCGTTTCCTCCGAAGCCTGAAGGCAAAAAGGGCAAGCATTGACAATGATTCTTCATATTTTGTGCAAGTTGTCTCAGGTCACAATTTTCCCCATACAGGAGTCCAAATGAAGTAAATTGCATGAGGTGGAGCTTTGGAAGTCCAAATATCAGGGTTGACAATAGCTGGAAGTGTCACTTGATCGTTCCAACTGAAGAAAGACTTGATAGAGAAGCAACCAATCGGGTCCGGTCACCATACAAGACAGCCCTCAGAAGAACTACGGATCTTGTAGGAAGAAATGATGTGAAGCAACTCTGAAAAGTCATCTATCTCTGAGTCAGAAAGGTTACGCCAAATGGATAAGTCTCAAACAACTTGCTCATTGCAAATGGAATAGAAATCTGCAATGAGCCCAGTCAGAAACCGAGATAGACAATAAAGAGAACGAAATCAGGATGCCAAGGAGGTGTTGATACACCAGGTCTTTGTCCAAAACTTAACTTTACTATCACGCTCCACTTTGAATCCGATCCCTTCTTTAAACTTGTCAACACAAGCTACAATAGCTCTCCCATTCTAGGCGCTCTGCGAAGAAAAATGATTGACGTCTCATCCTAAGATTTCACAAACTGTATTTCTGGATTAATAGTCTTCCACAGAGAATCACCCTCTGTACCTAACCCCCAAAGCCACTTAGAGAGAAGAGCAACGATAACCTCCATAATAGGTTGCACTTCAAAACCACTAGCACCACACTTGCTCCCAATTCACAAGGTGATATTTCCTTCTATCCTCTTGGTCGTCCCACAGGAAATTCCTCATAATTCGCTCCAAAGAGTGAACAACTTTACCTAGACATCTGAATGCAGAGAGGAAATAGATTGCGAGAGCAGAGAGAACAACCTTAAGCAGAGTAATCTTGCCGCCGAAGGACAAATATTTTCCCTCCCACGAAGCTAGGCGCTTCTAAATTTGTGGATGATGGACTCCCACTAGGAATACCCAGGAGAGCCGATGCAGAGAGGAAGCCCCAAATAATTAGAGGGAAGAGAAGATGCAACACACCCCAACAACTTTGAAAGTGATCGAATCTCCTAGTCATCCAAATCAATGCCGAAATTTCACTCTTTAGGTAGTTGATCTGAAGGGAGGATGACAATTCAAACCATCTGAGCAGAGAGCGAAAATTCACAGTAGACTCCTCAGCAGCCCCAAATATGATGATTGTTTATACGAGTAGCTGGGTTTGACACTTTTTTCTTAAAAAAAGGGGGGTAGATTCAACTAATTTATAATGGTTATCTCATTTTTGTTACCCCTTAAATATGATCGGTAGTTCCTCTGAGGCAATAAATGCAACTAACAGAATTAAGAGAGAGGAGCATATAAAAGATAAACATTTTATTCCATCGTTAAGTCAATCATTACTATCATCATCAAAAAGCCCTATATCTCATCAATGGTTGGCTTTCTTCATTCTACTTTTCCATGTAAACTTACAAAAGTAATGTTTCCATCACTTAATTTGTCCATCCTTACCACATAAACACACGTCTTTTCTCCCTCTTCTTGAGTTCTCCTAGTTCTTTCCACTCACAACCCTTTGGTTCTGCATAACTGAAGGATTATTCCTAATCTTACAGGTGTATATGCCTAAAACAATCTTAAACAACATTTCCTCATATTTTGTCCTATTGGTTAATAGCCCAATACCCGAGCATACTAAAATCAAAAGCATTGCCACAAAGGCAGGCTTGCCCCATTGCCCATGGTAACACCATAATCATGTTTATTGAATATCACATGCAATTCTCGAACTCCATAATTACATTGCAGGAGTTATTCAAATGAGCAACATACTGAACCTGATACAAACTTCATGACTGCAGTTTGGGATTCAGCATCAAACCCTCCTAAGATATCTAATCTTTTTAAACACCACTTTAGAAATTTTATCCAAGAGATCTCCTTTCTATTAACCCCGCAAAGTTTGTAACGTGAATTCTTCAAAAGACCACCAACAACGGTGTTAACACTAATAACATGACAGTTCTCCTTGTTTACAATACTTTTTGGAATTCCTAATTTTTTTGGTGACTGCCAGTTTTATCTATCATAAGATAAAGAGTTACACAGAATTTATCAAACAATTAGCATCAGCAACGTTAAAAAAAAAAATAACAAACGATGTAACAGTCCTCAATTATACAACTTAAGTCCGTAAGAAGTGGTGTCAATCAATTAAATATGCTGATTGTTCATGTTAAAATAGTTGCATGGTCCTTTTTTTCTTCTCTTTTTTTTTCTATTTATTCACCTATGTATCAGTGTGGTGTAAAAATTCTAGAATCGACTTCTAGCTAAAACAGCATCACTGGAACACAAAAATGCATGCTTGAACCAGATATTGAATTATTTTGAAAAAGGCTTGACTTACAAGCCATTTATCACGAGCATACAGAACTGTGTTGAGCATATTTTCAAATAGTAGAAAATAGCCCATCCACTCTGAAACAATGATATCGACATGGTCAACAGGAAGCACAATCTCTTCAACCTTTCCTTTCAAGACAGTTATGACTGAAGAAAATATAACAACGTTAGGAGATTGTAGGGGTATTGTTTCACAGGAAATGCAAAATACAAAGAAAAGAATCAGTAATAAATGTCCTAGGACTGGTGACGCTCACCATCAGAAAAACCATTTGCTTGAACAATCTCTTTTGCCATGTCAGCCATAAGGGAGCATTCTACCTGCAGGGCCAAAGGTGTTCATTCCACCAATACAAAAAAAATAATAGAATATAACTTCAGAGCAAACATCACTGATTCAACATCTAAGGTAGAACAAGTAAAAATCCATCATTTTTTTTAATGGTAAAAAACCATCGATATTAAAAGAACTTGATTGTTTCATTAGAGGATAATCACTCTATCGCTCTTAAAAATCACTATGAAAATGGTTAAAGCCCCTGCATATCCCATATTAACAAGAAACTACAAGTGAAGAATGGCTCAAATCTTAAACATATTTAGCAGCAAATTAGCACCATCATCATCTTACTCACCAGGGAAACCTTCATCGGCATCATTGGCTAACAAACCAGATTAAGTAATTGAATTCTCACCAAAGTTCTAAAATTAGTTGGTTCCCTACCTGCTGGGACTTTATCAGTATCAATGTTGGTAAAGTTAAAATTGAGCATGGTATTAACCAGTAAGAAGATACATAAAAAGATAAATTATCTGCTACCCTAGATATGGTGACAGTGTTTAAACAACTGATACCATTTAAAAAAAGTTTAAACTGATACAATTCTTTGAAAGAGACAGGTTCACGTGAATCAAAGGGGTCTAGATAAATTATATATCTAATTACCTATAACAATAATCTTCAACACCTAAAAATGTTATAACATTCTTGTCGTCCAAAGAAAATCTTTACTTTTTGGAAAGATTCACCACAAGAAAATCATGGAAATCCAAATATTACTGACATTAAAGAATCCATCTTTTTCTTTTGAAACAATAACAAGTGTAAAATTTAAAAATTAAAAAAAGGGACTAAACGTAAAGCTCCATTGAGAATCCATCATATAATCATGGCAGTTTACATAAACTTTCTAATACATTCAACATATCCATCAGTTCTCACACATTTTTTTCTGTTTTTCTTGGTCTATATTTTAAATATTTGAACTTCAAGATCTTATCAATGTATCCTGAGAAAAATCAGGAGATTGGAAATACCAGGTGTGAAGTTGCAAGTGAGGTTAGTTGCAATGTTGTAGGGGCAGGAAAGGGAGGTGAAGGAAATAAAGTAGGGCATTGTGGAATATGTGTTAGTATCTATCCTGTGTCCAACTAATATGCCAACATACAATGTTTCTGGAAATGTTAAAAATAACAAATAAAAACACCTGTTATGTCAGGTAAACTAACCTTACAGTTCCAGGTAAATAATCCCTAAATACGAACAACCTAAGTACTAGCATATTGGTTTGGATTTAAAAAAAAAAAAAAGAGAGTAATATAACACCTACCGCATAAACATGCTTTGCCCCTGCTTTTGCACAAAAAAGGGACAATATTCCTGTCCCAGCCCCCACATCAAGAACTATCTTGTTCTTGAAGAGAAAGGTGTTTTGGTATATAACATTTTGGTATGTCTTGGTCCTGACAGTGTCTTTCAGCATTTCCTGCAATATAAGGTAATCAAAAGAATAAGTTCTGCATCAAAATTAATCAAAATAAATGCATGAGGGCTGCCTTTGAAACAAGCAACTAACCAAAGAAATAGTGTGATCCAGATTAAAGAAGAAAACAAAAAAACATAATACACTACAACAAACATCGATTTTTGCTGATGAGTCAGTCAGTCAGCTGCTAAATGCTCAATGTCACAACCAAAAGGTTGAGGGTTCAAGTCATCTCAACCATATCAACAACATATATTGATTTTGGTATCATGCAAAAAATATTGATTTTTGCACCAAAAACATATTTCATGTTCTTCACATGAAACAGAGAGAAAAAAATCCAATCCTTGGGAACTCCAACAAACATTGATTTTGTATATAACTCGTCCAAAAGTCCATATCCTTCACATAAGATGAAAAGAATAAAGTTCAATCTGCTAAAGACCAATAAATATCAATTTATTAGGAAAAAAAAGTCAGTATAACTCACATAAGTAATGCATGGTTAGTTGACAACCGTCCCAAAAGACTACGTAATAACCAACTCAAAATACCACGCTACGTTCAAAAGACCTGTCGATTTTATAGAATTCTGAAGTGATTTTGTATGTAAGGCTCTAACTCAAATTCATGGATCATAATTACACCATATCGAAGTCCACCTTTAGCAAGTTAAACTCTCAAATGAAATAACCCATGTTGATGATTCATCATCTAAACCGTATACCATCTATTTGGGTTGCTCTTGAGTTTGAGTTTTCTATTCAGCCCCATAAAAATCAAATTTCTCCAACATTCTACAATCTCTTCTAGAAAGTTATCCAACTGTCTATGTACCATATCCTTTTTTACCACTTCAACCGAGTCATTATTGGTGTCCACATTCTCCCATATCCTTTTACTTGAAAACCTTCAATTCTTCATATGGGACTTCAGTTTTATTTTTGTGTTCCTAAACTATCTTAGATGGCACCCCCTATCTTTTCCATCTTTTAAAGCATCCCTAGGTTAACTCTCAAGAAAGGTTCGTACTTTTTATCTTTTCTTGATATACCTTGCATCCATCCTAGCACATACATGTCCACGTAGTGTACTTATCTTCTCGATTTTTCTCCCTTGCCAAACATTCACAGTTCCATATGAAAATCCAGATCAAATTTATATTCAATAAAATGAAAGCAGAGAAAAAAGGTAGATTATTAGGAAACAACAAAATGCCAAAATATATATTGTTCTTAGGTGTAAGGCTTTTTTTTTTTTGAAAAGATACGGAAGTAGGTAAAAGTCAGCTCTATATAAATGTAATCGACCCCCTTGACCAGCACATAAATCTCAAAGACTCCCTTACGTTAGTTCCTGTCCAGAATACTCCAATAATCAATAACTAACTTTGATTGAAGACATAAAGTTATCTGCGCTCACATTCTATATCATTCTTTTTCTGCCATTTAATCTATTTCAAGAATAAGTTAATATTGGATCTGCATGTAGCGAACAAGAAATGTAACTTGGTAATTTTAAGTTTTTAACTGGTGTATCCCATCATACCCACTAAGCAATGCATGTTTGAAGTTATGCTGAATCAAAAATTTGTAATAGATACTTCAAATAAATTTCAAAGATGTATTTATATTAAAATTTTATTTTTATAAAAAATCACGAGAAAATTTAAAAAAAAAAAGGTTAAAAAGGATCATTAACAGAAAACTTGCCTCTCTACAGGCAAATATTGGTACTGTAAAATTTGTTATCTCCTGCAACATTACAACTTGAAATTTTGCTCCTCTGCAAAAGCTTATAAACAGATTATTACATAAGATGAAAAGTACCACTGAAATTCCAATCCACTTTGCCATTAGAACAAACTCATTTTTATCTTATTAGAGAATACTCATCTTCGGCATTCAAGTCAATGATGTATTATAATGGTCTGCCAAGGACCTCCTTAGAGAATAGTCCTAATAGTAGATGTCACCATCAGCAAGGCTTCAGAACCTCTCTTCTCTTCATTTCTTTTCTTTTCTTTTAGAGAGAGAGAGAGAGATGGTTTCAGAACCATAGAGTATAAACAACGAGTGGATGTAGGGAGGGACAGAATAAAAAAGATATATATTAACAAATAGTGTCAAAAACAGATAATGTGGTTTCTCAAATAAATCTATTGCAGCTGTTGAACAGTTTGGTATGTGAATCTCATTAAATGATCTAAATTATAAAGGAATATAAACTTCTTTCCCAAAAAAAAGGTCGTCATTGTGATTGAAGGTTGATCTTTTGAAAAAAAAAAGGTGCAGGCATGTGCACAAAACTAATGTCCGAAGAACACATCCATTGTTGGAAAGTCTAGCTCGTAGCCACTGAAAGTAAAGTAGGCACAAATAGATGCACGAAATAGCAAAAAATACTGCTGCACGTATAAAATCTTGAGTCCCCAAAATCTAAAAAATGTGCATGAGCTCTCTAGAGATGCGTGGACAAGAAAGGCTTCTGGAAAATAGTTGTTTTTAACTAAACTGTAAATGGGGTGAACCAGTTCTCGTTAAAAACTATTCTTTTCCAGGTAAGAACTTCCCTTTCAATGCCTCTAATAAAGGGTGTGAAACTGAAAGGAACAAGAGAAAAGAAGATAGGAGTAATGATTGGATTTTTGGTGTTGGTTATTAGGCTTTTTGCTCTCGTAAGGAATTACATTCCAATAGGGGAGTTTGTATAATAGTCCTTTTTTCCTATATTTTACATTTTGTTGACATATAAGCATTGCAATTCTGCCCATTCGTTATATTTAAAGCCAGACTTATAACCCAAAAACAAACTCAACAATGTCATATGCAATAAGTTTTAACCAGAATGCATATTTTTATCCATATAATAGCGGAAAAATGGAAAAAAGCATAGCCCCGCAATAGCATTAACCAATCTCAATGAATTCCTTGATCGAAATTACATTTACCACTCACTCCACCTGTACGGACATACTTACTTCATGAATGCCTGCAAAGAAACAACACCAAAGTGAAAACTCGTCAATCCTCACATTGTCAAAGAGCAGTCAAGAAATAGAATAAATTAAACCCAAATTAAAAAAAAGAAAAAGGGTCAGAGATTATTCTTAATGGATTTTGTTTTGAGAGAGAGGGGGAGAGTAACATGGCAGAAAGTCTTACCAAAGTGGGAGTATGAATCGAAGTAGTAATCAGCGCTAGTCTGGTCGCTGCCGATGAGATCTTGGGCAGTGTCGCACATGGAGTGATCGAGATTGGAGCTCTCTTCCACGTGTTCTTCGTCTTCCATGCTCATGTTCGTGACTTGCAAATTAGGGCTGCTGCTGCTGCTGTTGTGGTTGTTAGGATACTTATTGTAGTCGACGTTGCTGCTGCTCTTCTTGCTGTTGTTATTGTTGTTACTGCTTCCGCTGCCCTTTCGTCTACCCATTCGCTTCCTCTTCTTCGAATTCTATAGCAGAGAACAAAAAAAGATGGGAGTCTTCTCGAGAGCAGAAGCGGCTTCGAACTGAGACTCGTATTCCTTTCTTGCAACGGAGACAGAAAGAAAAGGAGGGAGTTTTAAGAAGGAAGGATTTTAGGGCCAGAGGAATTATGTGGTCCTCGGCCGCTGGCGGATACATGGGGTTAGTATCCTCGAGTATGATTTCTACATTTGGCAAATGGGGCCCAATATCAGTCTTCCATAGTAGCATATAATATAAACAAGATAATAGTAATGATATCAGAAAAAAAAAACTGCCGATATAATATTTTCAGTTCAGATTAAAACTTTTAGTCGATATTTAACAGTTATAGTAAAAAATATATTATTAATTGAAATTTCAAATTTTATCTATTTCAATCAATATTTTAACCAAATTTTCTCATATTGTTAGATCATGCATCATATTAGATGTTAAAGGTGAAGTCTATTCTTAAAGGGAAATCCATTAGAGTTCTGTTAGGAATCCAAATTCCTTTTGAATTTGAAATGTCATTGACTTTGCTAGCTTTGGTCATGTACTTTCCTTGTTTATTTGTGTCTTCTTATCTTTTTATTGTTTCCTTTTACTAGACATATGTCAGTCATTTGATGATTTGAAAAAATTGTCAAAACTCGAGTGAGACTATTTTTTGATCTTTCCAACAGTGTTAAGTTCTTCTCATCCTTGATCAGGATCAAAATCTGAATTACAAATTTGAACTTCAAAAAGACAAAAACATCTTTTTTCTTTTACCATTGGACTTTCGCTTGAAAAAGCAGGAGGTTTCAAGGTTAAAATTTGGACTTCTGATCTAAAAAACTAGCATGTTAGGTGGAGTAATTCAAATATTTTATAAATTTCTATATATACTTCTATATTTTTAATGTGGGACTCGTTCACAGCAACTCCAACAATCCTCTCTTCGAATGAGGCTCTATAGCGGAGAGAGCGACGCTGACCATCCCTTTCGCTTGGGGAATCTCCTGAGCCCATATGAAATAGTTTGAGGCCTCGCTCTTATACCATTTGTTAGAACTTGGACTCCCAGTCCAAAAAACTAGCCTGTTAGATGGAGTAACCCAAGTCCTTTATAAATATCTAAATTTCCCTCTACACTTCTAATATATGACTCGTTCATAGCAGCCCAAACAAGCTCACCCATGACAATTTTACGTTGTGTATCCCACAATTTTCAACATGTAATTTTTTTTAAAAAAATAATAAAAATCATTTGAAGTATTTAACCTCTTAAGGCCCATTTCTCTTCCACAAACCAAAGTCAATTTCAAGACTATTCGACCATTTCAGACGATAAACATATTCGCTTCCATCAAAGTGAGTATAGTCCACTAACACTTGCTACAAATCCAAGATATTCGCTTCCTGCTAAAGCAAAGCCTGTTAACCTATGGGGCCCAACCTGTTCTATTTATCACTGTATCAAGTTGATTGGGTTGATCAATCTGATCAATTTAAATGGGTCGATTAGACTTATAATTGAACCGACTCATTTCTTAAGCCATTCACTTAATCCATCAACCAAGCTTAAATTTCTCGTCCTAATTAATCTATTATTTATATTATTGAGCCAACTAAACTCATAACTTATTCAATGCACTTATTGAATGAACAATTTATATCTAAACAAATTTTAAATAGGCTCGCGGTACAATCCATATTTCACTTGGTTAAATGTGGGTAAACATATTATTACGTGTTAACTTCAAGCCTGATCAGCAAAGGGAAGCCCAAGTCTTGTACAATGGTCAAGTTTGAGAAAATTTGATGGACAAGCCTGATTAAAATATGAACAGACGTAAGACTTTTCACTTTCCATATTTTTAATTTTTTACAACTATATATTTAACCATGATATAGAGTTTAACTATGTCTAGAATTGACACGAAAAGATTGGCCCAACTCAACATATTTATTTATTATTGATTTAATGCAATTAATATATACGAAACAATTTATTAAATAGATAAACTAAAACATTACTCATTTATTGACCAATTTAATCAATTTCAAAATTCAAATGAGTTGCTTCAACCTACACCTAAATTGACTCATATAGATGGGTTAGAGTCACGTGTTTTGAATGCATGTTAGGCATGGTCTAAGAAATCAACCAATTTTTTTTTTTGGAGATTTGAGGTGTTGGAGCATCACACTTGACTAATACTCTGAGGTGTGTGAAAACCCCCTATTACTAGGTGAATGATCTAAAAACCGAAACTTAACCTTTTAGTTTTATTAATTTGATATAATCTCACTTTCAAGTAAGGAATTTAAGATTCCAAGCTCAATTGTATATTATTGCAGCAATGATAGAAATTATATTGAAAAAGTTTAAATATTATATTACATAAAATTGATGTAATCAGTCTTGGGTACCTTACACATGAATAAGATCATCCACTGCAAGCAGTCTCTGGCACCAATTATAAACATATTATAGTTCACTAAGTAGCTCTGTTAATTTAAATTTCTACTTGAATTAGATTGAAGCAGTGATAGAAATATCGATCGAGATATCTCAAGTTTTGGATGCTCGATATATCTTGGCCGATACGGATAGATCTCAGCCGATATGGCCGAGATTTGACAAAAAAAGAAAGAGAGAGAGAGAGAAATATCAGCTGGCCGAGATATCGGTCGATATTCGTAGGACCGAGATCTCGGCCGAGACGCCGAGATCTCGGGCCCAACATTTTTTTTACCCCTGAATTTATAAGGCTCGAATGCACCGCATGCTTAGAGGTTCTCCCACGACACCGGAACACCGGGCATGCGTTGTAATTGTGAACGTAAAATTCAAGCATTTCCTCCTACCTTCCAGCTAAACTCACCTCCCTGCTCCGGCCCATGCATTCCCTCATTTCTAATAAAAAAAGCCTGCATTGGCATCCATGGCCCTCGTTCCCAAGAGAGTAGTTGGGCTGGCCCTGGTCTCAGCCCAAAGGACCGTGGCAGCAGCGCCCATCCACACCACGCTCCCCTCTTCTTCCACTTCCCCCATCCCTTTCCAGCCTCCTATGGCCGGGTTCCACCTCCGTCGGCCACACCTACTGCCCTACCAAAGACGGCAGAGTACGTGACATCGAAGGTGGACGCTTTGATGAATTGGTGTCGAAGGGAGTCCATATGGCCCATGACCTTCGGCCTCGCTTGCTGCGCTGTACAGATGATGCACGCAGGTGCCGCTCGATATGACTTCGACCACTTTGGCCTCATCTTCCGGCCCAGTCCCTGCCAGCCTAACTGCATGATCGTCGCTGGTACCCTCACTAACAAAATGGCCCCTGCCCTTCGCAAGTATTCCTCTGGCCCGCCAACCCCAATCTTTGTTTTGCATATATATCATAATCATTGGTGTGTTTCCTACTTTCCTTTCTTTATGATTTGGAGGGTTGGTTTGAATCTTATGACAAGCCATCTGCATGTTGGTATTTCATCCATACGATGCAAAAGAGGAGAAATCATACATGACACACACTAAAACTCATATTACATAGTATTTCCTTGTAGGAATTGTATAAGGCCAAAATCATCAAAGTGGCCCATAAAGTTATTCAAAAGCTTATGATCAAATATATAGACTTAGGCCCAATTAATTCCTGAAAATCATGACAGATTTTATCGTGGATAGATAGCCTTTCTAACCGTCTAAATGGGTCTAAATGTGGAAAATGGAAAGCTGGATGTATGGGTTAGGGCCTTATTTAACATGTTTTGGAGTAGAAAAGCCCATTTTTAAAGGTTCATTGGCAAGTAGGAGGATTGACGGAATAAGATCACATCAACTGTATCTCTTTGAACCAAATAAACAATGAGACTATTAAAGTGATGAGGGGGCATCCAAGGCATGACTATTTTAGAATTTTTATATTCTCTTTTTTAGATTTGTTAAGATATGTTTGGGTAATAGAATATTTTTAGATATTTTCTTATTCTTGATTATTAATAATGTAATTATCAGTTTAGAGCATTCCTATCTTATTTGATTTACTTATGTATTTGTATCTGTCTCTCTCTATAAATAAGATTATAATCTCTCTCCTAAAGAGTGACACACCAACTCTAAGAATATATTATTCTACAATACTCATCAACAATTGGAGATTCAACACAATCATTTAAGTAGGAGAAGAAGGTTGACTCCAAAATAATTCAATCTCCATCGGAGAAATCTTATGAGATGGTTAGAAATATTTGGGATCAAAGAAATTTTGCAGTGAGATGTATTTATTTTAGTCATAGATCTAATATTGAATAAAGGTGGTTGAAGACGTGATCACTATATCCATCCCGAGGAAATAAGGGCTGCATTTGGACAAGAAGTAAATTTAACAAAGGTTATCTGGAGTTACCTTTGAGCAGGGATTACTTTTGAACATGAGTTATGTAACGACTCGACCAGAATATAGGGCTTAGGGCTTGACTCAGTGTGATATTGTCCGCTTTGGGCCTCACACACACACTCGCACCTGCACGGTTTTGCATTTGGACCCGGGCCCACCTGGCTCCGTCCAAAACGCGTCACAAGAGTTGAGAGGCTTGGCCTCACATATAAGCGCTCCCTTCCTTGCTTCCACTACCGATGTGGGACTCTTCCCACATCGGTGGAAGGGGTTTCACAAGTTACTCTTATATTATTTAGTAATTAAAGAGGTAAAATTAGAATATGTCCTAAGAGAAAAAAATCTTGTTTAGTAACGATAATAAGAGGTAATATGATATATTAATAATTTTTATTAAATTTATATAAAATAAAATAAAAATAATTTTTTATAAAATATAATTATTAAATATTATTCATCAATTAAAAAACTTAAAATATTTTTACTCTATAAAGAGTGTAAATAAGGGCAATGATTCTTCCATCGTTTTCCTACTCGTTAGATCCAACACTAACTAACGCTCGATATCACCCCCAGTCTCTCCCTTTCCGAAGGAAGAAAACGATGGCCATGGTTCCCAAGAGAGCGGCTCGGCTTGCGATTATTTCAGCACAGAGGGTTGCAGCAGCGCCCATCCACACCACCCTACCCTCTTCTTCCTCCTCTCCATCTCCAGCCCCCTATGCCCGGGCCCCACCCCCATCGACCCCACCTATGGGCCTAACGAAGACCGCAGAATACGTGATTTCGAAGGTGGACGATCTGATGAACTGGGCCCGGAGCGGCTCCATATGGCCCATGACATTCGGCCTTGCCTGCTGCGCCATCGAGATGATGCACGCGGGCGCTGCCCGCTACGATTTCGACCGCTTCGGCGTCATCTTCCGACCCAGCCCCCGCCAATCTGACTGCATGATTGTTGCTGGCACTCTCACTAACAAGATGGCCCCCGCTCTGCGAAAGTACCCTTCTATACCTCCTTAGCTCCCTCCCTCCCTCCCTCTATGCTTTATCATACATTTTCCCGCTTTTCCCTTTCTTTGATTTATCGTCATCTCGATTGATTAAATGAATTGGTTTGGATCACCTCCCAGGCACGAGGATGAAGCCGATTTTTTTTATATTACCATTTTATGTTTTGGCCTATTTTAGGCTGCATTTGGGTGTAGCCCAGGTCAATTGCAGTTTGAATCGAAGTATTAAATATCAGTAATTAGCCAGATACAAGTTTTTTTTTTCAATTAATCAAAAGAAAAAACAATACATATTGGCTGGTAGATACTTGTTTTTGCAATTATGAGATTGTAGATTCAAGTCATATGGGTGGTGGATTGCCAGGTGGACCCTGGAAGTAAAATCCAATTAGGGGTGCCATCCCTCAATGGACAAGATAAATGGCTCAGATAATGATGAAGAACATGCATTGTTCACAATAATGCCAGATACAACTTTCTGCATTAGCCATGGTAGATTTTATGGACAACTGATATAGTTTTGAATTGAGACCCCATGAAAGATGGTCAAGTTCCAATGCACCTAAGAGCCAATGCACCCAAGAACCAATGCACCTCTTTCCAGCTGATAACCAGTGCAGTGAATGTCATGGCTGGTCGTCAGTATGTGGATAACTGGATAATGTAGGCACACAGGCATTCCTAGATTTGGTCCATGTCATACCTTCATATTACATGCTATGGCTCATTTGTGTTAGATCAACAAAGTTATGTCTTGTTTCAACTAGTGTGTATATATATATTTTCATGTCCTTTAATAGATCTTCAATATTTTGGGCAAGTAACATAATAATCTTGCAATTGAGTCAAGAGTGACCTAAATCACCACATAAAACAAGTCAGGAACACAACAAACATTGATGTGGTTGGGCTGATAGCCTTGATACTGGTTGCTTTATGGTGGGATGATGCATGTTTGTTAGTGATTTCTTCGTGCCTTAGAAATGCAAACAAAATAGCATTTCAAAACCGTTAACTTAAGCTAAGTATAGATCCGTTTTCTAATTTCTTAGAAAGAGATTGCACTTGACTTTTCCTTGAAGAACTTGGAATTTATATCAATGCATGTGTTTCCATATGCTGGTAGCACCAGATGCATCCAACTAGCACTGAACTTGGTCTTTCATGAACCAACAAATTGAAGTTGGTTGATGGTCTATTATGGAAGAATTGATTGATGGGTTCATCACTCTTCCTCATTTTTTTTTTGTTTTTTTTGTTTTTTTTTTCTTAAATGGTTTATATATAAATAGATAAAGGCACTAGATTTGAAAATACAATTAAAAACAATAGGTGGAAGGAAAACTCCCACTAGAAAAGCAAACTAACAACAACAGAAGACAAAAAGGAGATTCAGCACATTCTCTCCAAGCACGAAGGATGTTAGACATAAAGATATTCCGGAGCTCCTAGAGAGAGGCGACACATGATGCACACATGGTGAGGCTACGACTAGCGACCACAACACTGTTTTACTGAGCAATTGAACACTTTGCTATTACGCTTCCACTACAAGCTCTAAAGAGTAGCAAATAAAGATAGTTGCCACAAAGATGAACACTTAGGCGAGACGGAAGCAATGTCCCAAACAAAGGACAACTCGGCCATCAAGGGAAGGCATGACCCAAGCCACACCAAACTGAGCTAAGACAGAACTCCAAACAATAGAAGATAAAGAGCATCTACTGAAGTTATGACTCTTGATAAGAGATTATCTGTTTTCCAGTACAAAATTTGATGGTTGTCAATACTTTGCATCAATTAATAATTTTTATTTAATTTGTATAATATAAAATAAAAATAAAATTTTATAAATATAATTATTAAATAATATTCATCAATTAAAAAGCTTAAAATATTTATAGAATGAAAATAATGGCAATCATTTCTTGAAAACCCATCCTCCAAACGGTAATATAAAAAGAAAAAAGGATAGGTGTTGCGTATTGTCTAACCTCGATGTCACCTCGACTTTGAACTCCCTTTCATCGTTTTCTTCCTCGTTAGATCTAACACTAACTAACGCTCGACATCACCCACTGTCTCTCACCCTTTCCGAAGGAAGAAAACGATGGCCATGGTTCCCAAGAGAGCGGCTCGGCTTGCGATTATTTCAGCACAGACGGTAGCAGCAGCGCCCATCCACACCACCCTTCCCTCTTCTTCCTCCTCTCCATCTCCAGCCCCCTATGCCCGGGCCCCACCCCCATCGACCCCACCTATGGGTCTAACGAAGACCGCAGAATACGTGATTTCGAAGGTGGACGATCTGATGAACTGGGCCCGGAGCGGCTCCATATGGCCCATGACATTCGGCCTTGCCTGCTGCGCCGTCGAGATGATGCACGCGGGCGCTGCCCGCTACGATTTCGACCGCTTCGGCGTCATCTTCCGACCCAGCCCCCGCCAATCTGACTGCATGATTGTTGCTGGCACTCTCACTAACAAGATGGCCCCCGCTCTGCGAAAGTACCCTTCTATACCTCCTTAGCTCCCTCCCTCCCTCTACGCTTTATCATACATTTTCCCCCTTTTCCCTTTCTTTGATTTATCGTCATCTCGATTGATTGAATTGGTTTGGATCACCTCCCAGGCACGAGAATGAAGCCGAATTTTTTTATATTACCATTTTATGTTTTGGCCTATTTTAGGCTGCATTTGGGTGTAGCCCAAGTCAATTGCAGTTTGAATCGAAGTATTAAATATCAGTAATTAGCCGGATACAGTTTTTTTTTTTTCAATTAATCAAAAGAAAAAACAATACATATTGGCTGGTAGATACTTGTTTTTGCAATTATGAAATTGTAGATTCAAGTCATATGGGTGGTGGATTGCCAGGTGGACCCTGGAAATAAAATCCAATTAGGGATGCCATCCCTCAATGAACAAGATAAATGGCTCAGATAATGATGAAGAACATGCATTGTTCACAATAATGCCAGATACAACTTTCTGCATTAGCCATGGTAGATTTTATGGACAACTGATATAGTTTTGAATTGAGACCCCATGAAAGATGGTCAAGTTCCAATGCACTAAGAACCAATGCACCTCTTTCCAGCTGATAACCAATGCAAAAGTGAATGTCATGGCTGGTCGTCAGTATGTGGATAACTGGATAATGTAGGCACACAGGCATTCCTAGATTTGGTCCAGGTCATACCTTCATATTACATGCTATGGCTCATTTGTGTTAGATCAACAAAGTTATGTCTTGTTTCAACTAGTGTGTGTATATATATATATATATATATATATTTTCATGTCCTTTTTTCACTTGACATATGTGTATCTTTTTTCTTGAATTACACTATTTTGGAAGGCCGCCTTAAGATCCATCTAATAGATCTTCAATATTTTGGGCAAGTAACATAATAATCTTGCAATTGAGTCAAGAGTGACCTAAATCACCACATGAAACAAGTCAGGAACACAACAAACATTGATGTGGTTGGGCTGATAGCCTTGGTACTTGTTGCTTTATGGTGGGATGATGCATGTTTGTTAGTGATTTCTTCGTGCCTTAGAACTGCAAGCAAAATAGCATTTCAAAACCGTTAACTTAAGCTAAGTATAGATCCGTTTTCTAATTTCTTAGAAAGAGATTGCACTTGACTTTTCCTTGAAGAACTTGGAATTTATATCAATGCATGTGTTTCCATATGCTGGTAGCACCAGATGCATGCATCCAACTAGCACTGAACTTGGTCTTTCATGAACCAACAAATTGAAGTTGGTTGATGGTCTATTACGGAAGAATTGATTGATGGGTTCATCACTCTTCCTCATTTTTTTTTTTTTTGTTTTTATTGTTTGTTTTTTTTAAATGGTTTATATATAAATAGATAAAGGCACCAGATTTGAAAATACAATTAAAAACAAGAGGTGGAAGGAAAACTCCCACTAGAAAAGCAAACTAACAACAACAACAGAAGACAAAAAGGAGATCAGGATAAATCAGCACATTCTCTCCAAGCACGAAGGATTTCAGACAGAGATATTCCGGAACTCCTGGAGAGAGGCGACCCACGATGCACACATGGTGAGGCTACGACTAGCGACCACAACATTGTTTTGCTGAGCCATTGAACACTGCTATTACGCTCCCACTACAAGCTCTAAAGAGTAGCAAATAAAGATAGTTGCCACAAAGATGAACACTTAGGCGAGACGGAGGCAATGTCCCAAGCAAAGGACAACTCGGCCATCAAGGGAAGGCATGACCCAAGCCACACCAAACTGAGCTAAGACAGAACTCCAAACAATAGAAGAGAAAGAGCATCTACTGAAGTTATGACTCTTGATAAGAGATTGTCCGCTTTCCAGTACAAAATTTGATGGTTGTCAATACTTTGCATCAATTTTAGTGGGATTTTGAAAAGGATGTAGCACTACATAAGGAGCTCTTGTAGGTTGTCTCAAGAGAAGAATTCACTTAAAGTAATAGGTCTCAAATAAATCATATCGTGGACACAGTATACTGAGATAGGAAGAACTTGAAGCATAGTTGGTAAGTGCTCATTGGTTCTGCTGCAAAGTTGTAGGTTCAAGTCTTAAGGTGTCAAAAAGGTAGTCGACTCAAAAAATTGTCAAATCCAATCACAAGTGCCGACCTTAATTAGATTGGACAAATGACTTTGACAACAATGATGATGGTGTTATTAGTTAAGATGTGATTGAGAGATTGATGGTGTTATTAGTTAAGATGTGATTTGAGATTTTTGTAACCATAAAGATAAGATATTTATAATGGTTAAGATGAGATTAGAAAGATGGGCATGTAACCATATAAGTGTTTGAATGGTAGGGATGCAAATGAATGTCCAAAATTCTAAAACATTTGACCCAGAATAAATTGGTTTCGAGGATACAAACTTTAGATTCATTTAAGTTTTTGGATCCTAATCCACATTCAAAACTAACATTCATTCGTTTTTTAATGTGGATTTGGATAAAACATATTCGCATCCACCAACTGACTAACTCAAACAATAAGTAATATAAATACCATTTCTATGCTTAATGGATATTCATATGCTAAACTATACAAGGAAGAAACCCTAACATTTACTCTCACGTTTTTTGTAATCTATTCACCCTCTAGATGCGCCATCTTTGGAAATAATGACCATTTTCAAATTGAAATATAGCCACTCTATTACTTCCATGACAGACTTCTTCCAACGTTTCAAATGGCAATTGTATCCCTTCATGTTAGAGTATGTAGTTGGATTTTACCATTCTAATTAGTGGTTTTTATCCTTTTCCTATATTTGGGCATTTTTTTGTGTTCCTTTTCCATTATTATTTTTTCTTGTGTGGGTATGTGGGTTTAAGAGTAGTTTTTGATATTACCTTTTCTAAGTTCATTTCTTCTAATTTTTATGCTTGATGGTCTAGGAGACTTGGTTACCTTTTTTATGTTTTCCAATATGAGAACTTGATTATTTGATTAATCTGAATTTTCTTTTGTTAAGGAGACTCAATTTTCTCTCTCCCTCTCTCTACATTTTTGTCCTAGTCAGTGATAGGATCTGCGTTTGAATTCAAATTTGAGATGATGAATTGAGTTGAATTTGGATTGTGCATCTAAAAGTCCAACATGATCCAAATTTAAATTTGAATCTAACACATATGATGCAAATGTGAATATGAAACACTTACCCTATCCGAATCCGACCTGCTTACATCCCTATAGTGCGTTGTGTATAATAAAAAACTCTGAGGAGGCTGCCAATTATTTATTTATTTTTTAACTGTGCCATATATATTTGATTGATATATGTGGAAAATTACAAGGATAGTGAGTAGGTAAAATTTGACCTCCATCTGATCATCTTGGAGTTGTTATTTTGGACCTTAAAAGTTTTGTTGTGATAAGCCATTGATTTTTCATGGCCCATCTCACAAAGCTTCGATAATTAAATGGGGGAGTTCCCTTCAAATCCTTTTCTCGAAGTAGTCCTCTTTACATTCCATCCAACTATGTAGGGCCCAACCCATAATAAATGTTCAGCCTCCCTAGACATAATAACTAGTTAACTACTTCATCTCTCTAAACCTGCTCATATAATAGAGACACAAGATGATGAAGGCCTTGCACAATCCGAAGGTGCTTGCATTGTGGCCACAAGGGTTCAAGTCATTTTTTTTAAGTTACAAGTTATTGATTTGATAAAAAGAATACAGCCCCAGCCAGCTATGCAAGGCTCAATAGGCCTAAGAAGAGCCAAAGACAGAATAAACTACAGTTACACCACCCCTTACAAGGTCATTGCACGACAGATCTTATTATAGAATTAAATCCCTCCTTTTTTGAAAACCTATCAGCCCTCTCATTGGTTGATATAATGATGGCATAAATTGGAAATAAGCAAACCTTTCTATTTGCAATTTGCCAAATCTCCTTTTCCCCATGTAACAACCGCCATGGGCACAATTTTCCTCTTGCCCATTGAGTAATCATGAAGGAATCACCTTCTATGACATCACCTCTATTACCGATCAATTTCATCTCCTTCGCTCCTCTCCACAATGCTTGAAGTTTGACCTCTTTCCGAGTGTAGAAATCCAATAGGCCAGCAAGAATAACCCCCTCTTGAAGAGATTCTCTTTGCCAATAGAATTGTCACTACACAAAGCCCACTCTTCTATTTTATCATTACTTCCATCAATGTTCAACTTGAGACAACCTTGAGAAGGGGACGATTAATTCATTGACCTCTTAGCTTCTGACACCTCAGGAGGAGCAAGAGATGTCCAGCCTCTTATAGTCTTTGAAATCCCAACACCTTGCATTCTGGTATCAACCGCAACCAAATAAGCAATCTCGAGTTTTGCCACAGGAACAACACTTTTCATCCCTTTACTTTTGCCTTGAAACACCCATCCATACCAAATGAACCCACGAATACTTAAAATTGAAACACTCCACAGAACCTTAGGAAATCCTTTTGTTTCACAAGCTATCCATTCATTAATCAGCTGATGTAATTCTGTTACATGCAGCATGTTATGGCAATCAATCCATGGATGTGGGTCACATGCAAAAACACACGATTCTTTGAAGAGTCTAGACATTGTTGGCCTTGATTATGGGGTTGGCTGTACGTGTGTTATTGTTGTTGAATGAGTCCTAATTTAACTACAATAATGGGTACATGTTAGTTGCTTGTTGCTATTTCTTAGGAAAGTGCTAGATGTAGGAGTTCATCACATTTTGGTAGCTACAAGATTGTACTGATCGTCTATACGTTTGTGATGATGGGACTGAAGCAGGATATCCAGAGAAGTTATTTTTCATTTGAATTCAAGGAGGCCAGGTTCCCTTGAAGCAGCCCATTCACTGCTTTCACTTTCCATCCCATATCCAATCACTTTTTTCCCCTCCCCCTTCCTTCACACCATCGTCCAAGATTGCCCCATGTCATGGACAGGGGAGAGGTTGGAGACGAGGCAATGATTGCACAACAGAGGGGTCTAGAACAGTAACCTCCTTTTTCTGTCTCGTCACTGGACAAGTCCACCTGTCATCAGCATCTGGCCAACAACTTTTAATTGCATCTTTGCCTTGGCTTGAACTTTTCATTGCAGGTGAACCATAGGCCTTTATCTTTTCTTCAGCTCCATGAACGTGAGCATTTTAATGGCTGAAGTAATGGTCCTTGGGAAGCCTGTGGATTAAGGCATGGAATCCTTTCTAGGATCTGATGCAGAAAGCTACCACTGGGATTGATATTTCACCTTGTAATGCCTAGATAGGCCAACTGTAGCTGAGAAAGAAGTTGGACGAGATGCCTGCACATCTGTGTGGATGTGATCCCTGTGGCCACTTACCAAACACTCCACCTGATGAGCGGTTGACATCTTTCTAGAGTGGTTGAGCAGCCTCTCAAATTGTCCTTGATACTCCTGAAACGAACTAGTTCACTTGAATTTGGTGACGTCCTCAAATAAGTCCTCAAATTTAGTGGGTCCATATCTAGCATGTAGGCCCTCCTTGAGAGCCTCCCAGGTAACTGTTTGGTCTTGATCCTTTGGTAGCCAATATAATTGTCTAATTGAGCTTCACCCTCCAAATGATCAGCAGCTAGAGAGAGGCACTTGATCTTTTAGAGCAATTTATTAGAATTCAAAAAACTGTCCACTTGAGAGATCCAACTCGTGGGGTCCCCAGCTCGATTGAAATGATGCAATCCAACTTTGCAAGTTTAGGTGTTGCCAAGCTACACAAGCCGCCTGAAGGACCATTACCCTTTCCAGACTCATTCCGCTTGGAAGAATTCTCTCCATGATTTTGGACAAAATTGCCTACGAGTTGGTTAAATCTCCTGCATTTCCTTCGTATCTCTTGCCTCGAGTTCGGAGACCCCACGTCATCTTCAAGTCAGCTGATGCGTTGATCTTCTTCCATGCCTGCCTTTGATACCAAACTATTCTGGGTCATGCTACTGGTGAGACCATCACCTTGGCTCTGACCTCTTCCCCATCAACGACTTGGTTCATCTTGGTTGACGGTGCAAAGAAACGAAAAAAAAGGCGTCAATGCATACAGGAAGGAATGCATGTACACCTAACCCCACAGTCAAGCCTAATGGTGTCTAGACTCTTCAAAGAATGCTCTTGTTCTCTTCCATGTGGCCCACATCCACTGATTATCACCATGACATGCTGCATGTAACAAAAATCCTTTGGCATACACCACCTGATCCAAAACACCTACAAAAAGTAGTGCCAAATCTTCTATGCAAAGTGACACTGAATGGAAAGGCATTTCACATCTTCCTCATCTGCTGAATACAACGTGAACCTCCCAAACAACTGGGGAGATTTTAGGCATCTCACCTTATAAGACATTTGGAGTGATTTATTAGGAAAACTCCATGTACATCAGCCTCCCAAATTTAAGCAATGGCATCCATCCTGACACTTCCCAATTTTCTATGTTTCTTCTGAATGTAGGCACCTCCAGTTTTTATCTTGCCATTCCACCATTGCAGGAAATCTCTCCATTGCATCTGCAGCAGTCTGCTGGTATGATGACCAAGGAAATCTTCTATTCAAAACTGAATCACAAATCCACTTATCATCCAAAATCTGAGTTCTCACCAGTATGCACTCTACAACAAATAGAATCATTAAACCTGCTGGCCACACTGCACCCCCTCCCAAAAGCCAAAGAAGATATAGCATTGGGTAGTTGAATTCTCTACCATTCAAATAGAGGAGACAAGGCCTCTTACAAAGGGTGTTGAAGTAACATCTATTAAATCTACGATAACTCCCTTGCACACAACATGCAATCCATACCCATGAGATTATTTGCACCCTTCATGAAGAAATAGAGCATGACAATACTTACAGGTCTTCTACCACTCAACCCAAATAATAATTGTACTAGCAGTAGCAGCAGTAGTAATAATGGCAATAGTGATGTTTTTTTTTAAAAGTGTATCATTTGACCAGAGTGATAACTGGAACTTTTGCATTATTGATTGTGTGCTGCTGCTTCTATCTAGTGATCCATTTGCATCAGGACTGATCCAACAGTAACATTATTAGTCCATCATGACTGCTTCTATCTTGAGTTTGTTGGTGTGGTGGCCCTTTGTGTCTGTATTTCTCGTCCTGTTCTGTTCTTTTTGTTTTGGTGCACTTCTTGTGTCCTTGTTGAAATGGTATTGGTTCAAAAAAAAAAAAACATTAATGATGCAACAGTCTATGTACATGCTACTATCAAAAGGGGTGCATGTACGATAAGTTAATGCATATTGTGTTCTTGCTGCAGGGTCTACGACCAGATGCCTGAGCCTCGCTGGGTGATCTCCATGGGTAGCTGTGCAAATGGTGGTGGCTACTATCACTACTCATACTCAGTTGTCCGGGGCTGTGACAGGATTGTACCTGTTGACATTTATGTTCCAGGGTGCCCTCCAACAGCGGAGGCCTTGCTCTATGGAGTTCTGCAGCTGCAGAAGAAAATCAATCGACGCAAGGATTTCCTTCATTGGTGGATTAAGTGAAAGGCCCTTTACCGGTCTTGGTCAGCTTGAGTTGGCTGTGTTACTGAGCTTATATTTCTCATGAGGAAGAATAAATGTAGTTATTTGAGAACTTGATACTTTGTGCTATGTCCAAATGATGCAAAAACCAATTGTTGCACTTCATTTTATGTTAACTCATGCTATTTTAATCGATGGGACAAACGATCTTTCAAATGTTCTCTTTTTGGTTGTTGCAAGCTGTATATGCAACCATCCCATGCAATTGCTTGCATTTTTGTTTCTTTCATGGTTTATTTGTTTGATGGATAATGGTCTTAGTCAATCTCCTTCTCCTTTCTGCAAACACTGTTATACGAGTTTGATGCTGAGCCATTGCACACTTCATTGAATTTCACATTTCCACTCCAATTGAGTGCCGATGTTGGGGTGGTTTTGATCATTAAACCATGGGGCCTAAATTCCCTGAAATTGTATGAACTTGTGTCTATTTATTGAGAAATGTTCAATAGGATGTACTATATCATAGAAAGCCAACATAACTTCTGCTTTGCTAATTCCATTGATTGCATTTGCCGGAAAAATCACCTAAACTTTACCATCACAAGAGCATTCAGCAAAAAGAAGTTACATCAATTCGATTGAAAACCTCATCTTTACTGAACCTACAGTTTTCTTTCAGTTCTTACTGCATCAGACCATTTCTTTAATGGCCTACTTGTGATCATTAATCATGTGTATTTGCCATTTCTAGCCCCCACTGTATCTATATGAACCATTTTAAATAATATAACTCTTTTTTATTTATCTTTTAACCTTTTGACTCTCTAATACAATCAAATTTACAGGTGACAATTGTTCTCAATGAGAAAATATTACAAAATTCAAAATAATTATTTATACAATTCAAAATGAACTTTTTTAGTACAATGAAGTTATTTTAATGAACACATTCTCTTATAAAAATTTCTTTGTCCAGAAAATGTTCAATAAAGATAAAATTCCTATGAACTTGATGAGTACTTTTTATGTGGCCAACACTCATATTTTTCCCTTTCACACCCATTATAATCCTATGATTCTTATCTAATTCGGATCACTTTAAGTTACATTTAATATATTGGTTGACATGTTATCTTATCATCTTATTATATCAAAAATTTTAAATAACAAAAAAATGAAAAATAATATATAATCAAATGCTATAGGGTGAGACATTGTTTTGAATGTGAATTGATGCATTCAAGTTGAAAAATACGAATATCTGAAGTATTACAATTTAAAAAAAAGAAAATTCAAACATTTTAAAAAGAAATTAGAAAACCATATAACCATGCATTTTGTAGCTAAATGACTTCACAAGGTTAAGGGGGACAACAAGAACAACAGCGATTAAAGTTTTAACTTATCTCATCAATCATATTCAGCTTATAATGTTGTCCTTACTTATTTAGCTTTGTAAGCCATTGATTAAAAAATTCTTTATATAAAATCATAATGAAGAACTAAGGTTGAATCTTTAATAAGGGTCCAGCTATGCGTTTGAAAATGTTCTCAATCACCAAATAATGTTTTAATCTATAATTTTATGTGTTCTAATTAATTTATAAAATACAATTTTATTATTAAAGAAAAAAGCTAGGATTGGTTTTTTTACAATTTTACATTAACACAAAACATAACTTGAGTAAGTTCTTTACTTCGTGCTGTAGCGCATTTGTTAAATAACTCTAAATCTTGAAAAATTAGAATTTTTAATAACTAAAAGAGAATATAGTTAAAAATTGTAATTTATTTCTAAAAAATAAACATAATTCCACCACTTCATCTATCACACGCCTTACACCTAGATCTGGCAAAATTTGACCCAACCCAATTATTTGAATCAAACTCAAGCATTTTAAATGGGATATGGGTTTAAAATTCGGTGACCCGAATCCTAAATAGACTCGAACCATCTAACCCATTTAATAAACAAGTAAATAATAGATTGAGAGTAGTTAACCTAAACTCGGTAATGATCTAACCTGATTGACCCGCTAAGTCTATCTTGAACAAGACCAAGTAAAATTTAACCCAAACTGAATCCGATCAATTTAAATAGGTGTAAGTTTAAAATTGAACCAAATAATCTATTTAATAAATAAATAAATAATAAGTTAGAGATTGTTAGACCCAAATCTGAATAAAATCCAACCCAAAATCAACCGGATCCAAACCGGTGTGGTTGCCCCTCTCAAAACAAAGCCTGGAGAAAAGTCTTCCGGGCTGCTTTCCAAATTTCCAATTTCTGCGCACCACTGGAAGTGTTTCGCTGTAAAAAAACATAAGGACCCTCCCAGTTGAATTTATTAACGATATTACCCCTCCAATACGCACTAGCGAGTACCGACGACGATAAAACCACCAAAATCAAGGGCGCGTCTTTGCCGTTCCATTGCAAGCCAAGAAGGTATCATCCCTTTTTTTTTTTTGCTATTTATTTTAGTTAGGGTTTTCAGATCGTTTCTCTTAAATCCAGGTTGCTTAGTCTCTATCCTTTTTCGATATATTCCTACTGCTCTATCCCGTTTATTTACTTAATCTGAGCTTGAGATTCCCATTTTTTTTGTTTGAATTGCCTCTTTTTTCACTGATGTTCATTTTTATTTTCAGTTCTTAATTTTATAATATTGATCTCGATATTTAACAAGGATTTACTCGCGGGTGCTTGGTTTGAGGGTTCTGGTCATTGGATCTGTTAGGATTGAGGTCACATTTCTAAATATGTACATATTCTGTGAAGTAGCGGACAGAGAAATGCTAGTTTTAATGTTGTATTCTATGATTCATGACATGTGAAATGGACTTTCATGGCCGAGAACAGTTGTTTGTGTGTTTCCGGCCCGTGAGCTAGAATACAACTTATGGCAGCCGGAAATGTAGCGTTGGCTATTGAATTTCCTTGAAACATGTTAAACGTGTTGGTCTCTGGAGCTTCTTTTTATCACTGCAGTGCTATTATCTTCTCTGTTGCAGTGATATTGAGTGTGCTGAGTTTTGTGTTAAATGCGATGTATTGTGCTGCTGGAATTAGATTGAGCAGAAGTTTTTTGTGTAGTTCTTTCATCTTTGAGTTGCATTTGACCTCTTTAAAATGCATGACCTATGGATTGGTGTTTTTGGAATTATTTTCTAGTGCGTAACTATGGTGTTCTTGAGTTAATGATTGCACTATTCTAGTGGTTTTGTGAAATGTGATTTGTAGATCCCATGGCTATTATGTATCTAACAAGCATGGTTTATTGTGGCCATTCATGTTTGAATTGCTCTTAACCTCTCAAAAATGCACAATATGAGGGACTTAAATTCTAATGGGGTGCTCACATGTGTTATGCATTTGTTTCTAATTTAGGGAGTATGGCATCGAAATTGCAACAATTGCAGTCCAAGGCTTGTCAAGCATCGAAATTTGTCTCCAAGCATGGAACTACTTATTATAAACAATTGTTAGAGCAAAACAAGCAGTACATCCAGGAGCCACCAACTGTGGAGAAGTGCAATTTGTTGTCCAAACAATTATTTTACACTCGTCTTGCCAGGTTAGAATTTCTGCTATGGTTGAACAGATATGTCTAATTGATTACAATAGAATTCTTAATCTTTCCAAAAAAAAATCACAACATAATTTTTTTTGAAAGGTAAAATCACAATAGAATTCTTGAGGTAGAGAAGAAGAAGAGAAGGAATTCATGAAGTAATCATTCAAAAAATAATAGGATTCTTGAGTTATATGCTTATGGGAGAAAGGAGGAGAGAAAGGAGACAGGGTTGTTACTGACTTAGATCTGTCCTTCCTTGTCCCACCTGACTTGTTTATTTATTAAATAGGTGGTTTAATGAGCCAAAGCATCATCTGGTGGACTCTAACCAGTTTAATTTTGCCCATCATAACATCTGGTCTACTGAGAATTTCTATATATCATAATGGTTTAGAAATAGTTTTTTGTTATCACTCAGAAAAGGGTCCAAAAATTGTTATCGTCTGGTTTCACCATGCTGTTCAAATCAAAAGTCTTTATATCAACAAACCAGTGAACAACTTTTGCATTAAATGTTAGTGTTAATCTACTAAAGTTATATATCCCTAGGGAACATCCACCTCAGGTTTTAATTTAAATCTAAATTTGGATAAAAAATTTGCAATCATACCCATTTATTCAGGTTATTAGGTGGGTACGTAGTCTAGGGTGGCAATGGGTTGATTTGGGTTGACTTTGAGTTTTGGATGGTTGACAGTTTATTCAAACCCTCAACCAAACCTGGATGTAAATAGATAGATTTGTGTTAGATTTGAGCAAGTTCACATCCAGATGCAAATCTTGAATGCAGGATCTGAACTGACTAGGACTGTTGGTATAGGTTCTGATCCCATATCTGCATCCAAATACTATTGTAGTTTCATTTGCATCCAACTCAGGATCCACATGGAGATTTGAATTCAGATTTTTTTAATATCTTATAGTACATTATTTATATTACATGCATATCCTCTCCATGTACATTATTTACACCATTCAGATAAATGGGTCATTGGGTTTGGATTTAGCCATATTCAAATCCACATCCAAAAACAATTGGATATTGAATTTAGACATGGATTGTGATAAAAAAAATTTAATGGATCCAAAATCTGCATCCAAATCCATTTCTTTCAGGGTAGTTTTCAAAATTTTGAACTTAAGCTAAACTTACCCACTTATTAAGCAGATTCGAGTTTGCATTAACCCATTATGGGTCAAGATACTTAATTCAAGCCCTATTTTTCTAGGACATTTTAGGGTTGGGTTAGACTTACAAATGTTTAGGTCAAATTCAATTTAGGTCGGTTGGAGTGACTCAAATTTTGTAAAACCCCAAACCCTACACATTTACTAGAGGTTTGCATCTGGTCAACTTGTTTTTTAAACAAGTTGGAGTGCTTGACTAAATCCTAATTTTTTGGGTTGAGGGGGTTCGGTTTGAAACTCTCGCTCCGAGGGAAGTTCGTTTCTTTTTGCATCTAAATGGGCTTGGTTGGATCTAAATCCTGCTAAAAGCCCTATGCCACCATGTAAAAAACATTTCATTTTGTCCATTTAAAAAAAGTGTATTTCATTTTGTCATATAGCAATAATAATATCCTATGTTGCATGGACTCTTCAAGATATGCAATGCACCTATGTTGAACACATGTAGCCCCCGGACTCCTCTAATACTTTTCAGCATTGTTTTTCAAGATGACTAAAATTTTACCACATCTTTCTCCATTTGAAATCTAATTAAAATGTCAATATTTTTGTCTCTTGATTGTTTGGAATAAAACTAGTATATTATTTTTTGTCAGTATTATTTTTTCATGTTACTTTCATTTAAAATAAATTTAGTTTAATTTATTTAAATAGGATGCTGAATCCTTGAGTTCTTTCTTTTTGTGGTTTGTTGAGTTTGACATCCTACACTTTTGTCAAATTCTTGCATACACATTTTTTTGAATGATCTCTTGCACACACACTTGTAGCCATGCGCCTTAGAAAATATCTCAATTAAATTGCAAAAAAAAAATCCCATACCTATGATAGGGACTAGCTTTTTACTTAAATAATTTATGCATAAAGAAAAAAAATACTCTAGAAAAACTTTGCTTACCAAGGATCAAGATTGAATGCCCTTAAGTGGGTTTTGAGCACCTTATAGTTGGGTTTGATGTTAAAGGACCACATGGACAGAGGGTGGGTGAAGTTTCACCTCTATTAAATCATCCTATCTCTTTTGATCTTTAATTGGTAAATTAGGGACTTAGTATTTATCAAAATTTGAAGGTGACTTAAAATTTGTCATAGTTTAAAGGCCAAAATCAGAAGGCTAGGAAGATGACTTGGGATGAAACTTCAGCCACCCCCTATTGATGTATTCCCCAATGCATTCCTCTAACCTATGGGAGGCATAACATCCATTTAGGGGTAGTCTTGGTAAGAAAATCTTCTAGAGTAACCTTGTATAAAATGCTTGGATAAAAAGTGACTTATAATCATCAAAATTTAATGCCAAAATCGCAAGGTTAGGATGATTGATTCGGATGAAATTTCATCCACCTATATTTATGTAGTCCCAATGCATTCTACTAAACTATGTAAGGCATAGTATCCAATTAGATAGCAATTTTGGCTATAATATTTTGTTAGAGAAACTAAGTGTAAAGTGCGTGGTTTCTTAATCATTGTTATTGATCATAATTAGTTAATTACATAAATGCTGTTTGCACTAACAAACAATCACTTGTGGATACCTTTATAGTGTAGTGAGCACTTCATATGCTTGTCACCTATGCGAGGTCTCATTGGTCCATTGGAAAGGCCTATACATGGATATGGGGCCATCTAAAAAATAATCTTGATTAGATTAAGCTCAAAATTTTATTGCTTTAAATTATTTTATTTTTGATCTCTAAACTTTTCTGACCTTTAAATAATAGCTTCACTAGTTCCAATCAAGGTGATTTTGGTAGGACGCATGTTCAAGCGTAGACCTTGCCAATGGGTCCAAAGGGCAAAAGTGGACCATACATAGGGGTGCATTGAGTAATATCTTGCACCCTTTAGTGTGGTTGAACATTTTTTTTTTTTTTGCATATTAGTGGATTTGGAAATAGCTTGATCCAATTTTGTATCTACTTCTTTATTTCTTTTTTTGCTTTTGAAATGGTACGTGAATTAAATTAACTATGATTGATTCTTTTACATCTTTTTTCCCAATCTTTGTTTTATTGCATGTCTGTGTGCTTGGGGAGTAAAAGTGGATTACCCACATTCTTTATGGTTGCAGTGGTAATTATTCGCCAACTATGTTGTGTGCTATAGTAAGGAACCATGGAGATTCTCCTTCCTTATAAGCACATTTGGCCAACAATTGCTAATAAGCTTGGCAAGGAGGGGTTTAAGTGTTGCATTTCAAGAAAGACTGGTCAAATTTGTAGATGACGTGTTCTCGTTAGTGAGACAAGAAACTAGCTAAATAGTAAGTTGGAAATTCAGAGGAAGATTATTGAAGGAAACAATCCAAATTCAGAAGGACAAAGTCACAAAGATAAAATATATGGAGTGTTTGTTTAGGGGTTTGAAAGTAGGATGAATGGATTAAAATTGAAAATGACTTAGTACCACATTGAGAGATATTAATACTTGGGAGCAATTGTAGAACGAAATTGATGGCCTGATTTGGATATGGCTATTAGGACAGACATAGAGTGGGCAGAGTATAGGCAAGCTGGTGGGGTGTTATGTGATGGAAGAGTGCCATATCAATTAAAGGGGCATTTTTATAAGACAATCTTTGACCTCCAATACCATCTAGAGCTATATGTTGGGCAATGAAGAAAAGGCAAGTAGATATAGTACTGGTGACAAAGATGCATATGATAAAAATGGATGTGTAGTGTAACAATAAATGATAGAATTAGAAATGAGCATTGGTGAAAGTAACGGTTTCTCTGATAGAAAGACAAAAAAAAAAGGATGGGAAAATGTTGTTTAAGACGGTTTGTACACATCCATAAAGATTAGAAACAATCCTAGTGCAAAGTGTTGGAAAGATTAAACATAGAAGGTATTAGGATAGGAAAAAATAGTTGAACATATGAACTGAGGTGGTAAGATAGGATTTGATACATAGTAGGGTGATGGAGAACATGATTGCTGATGGAGTTGATGGAAGAGTATAACTCAAAAAGCCAACTCCATGTACTCAGGATAAGGCTTTGATGTTAATGATGATTGGTATTATAATGTAAAATCCATCGATAGCATCTATGCTTTCATTTTATCATTCTTTTTTAGTTTGTCTCCTTTTCAGACTAGATCAGACTAGAACTTTTCATCTAAGCTCCATGGCTCTTCTTATTTCCCTTTTTGTCTTTAATGAACCTCTAAATTTCAAAGAAAAGGGTATCAAAAAAGCATAAGAAAATCAGCAAAACTACTACTAAATGACCACTACAAACAACATACATCGAGGAACTTTATCTTGGATTTATAATATTTAAGTTGTTCATAACCAAGGAAGATAAATAAGGGCTTAGAGTGGACCATTGATGAAGCCCCAGTCCCACTGAAAACCATGCTGTCTATTATCACAGTTTTTTACGTTTGTTTTTACCTCTTTTTTTCATGTTCTGTACAATCCTATGGAAGGATCCTAAAAATATTTTTGAACTCTGATTCTGCATGAACGTATGATGATGAAATGATGATATGGGAGATGGAGGTAGCCACCGCTTCCGCCCATTTCACCCCAATTTTCAAGAGTCCATATTTCCACATTCACCTCTTCAGTTGGTTAAGGTCTGGCATGTAACAAATTTTAGCCTACTGTCTGGTAACAATTTGGGTAATGTTTCCGTTATTTTTATGTGATTGTGATGCAACCTGGGTGTCTATCAACTATCAAGCAAACAGAAAATTAACATAGTTATAGTTATCAGCAGATGCACCTGTATTATCTGAGTTATTCTAATACAGATATGCATATCAGTTTCTTAAGAAAAAGAGATTTACTTTGCATTAACGGGTATATGTATGTCTTGTATCATGTTGCTCCAAAGGCTGAGCAATACAATACATGATAACAACATCAAATCTAGATCATTCAAAAAAAAAAAAAAGCCTCAAATGTAGGATTATTGGAAAACCTCACTTTTATAACGATAACAGTTTTGAGTCCACTTTTAACCGTTTCAAAAAAAACAGTTTTGAGTTCGAGCCAGGTTACTGTTTCCATGCAAGAGTGCATGCACACAATAGCAAGAACATAAAAATTCAAAATCCTTTACTCTAGGTTTTTTATTGGATGCAATAACTTGTGGGAGATGATGTTGATGCTAAGAACAACCTAGAGTTGATGGAACCTGTACTGGTGATCAGGATAGATCAACATTTGTTACTGCTATGGTGGGCTTGAATTCTATCCTTCCATGGTTAGCAGGTTTGTAATGCATTAACAATTTTGGGATGTTACTGAACTGGTGTCAATTACTTGAGTCAACTTAGCTGTGGTAGTCAAAGAGGTGCCTTACGTGCACCAAACTTCATGCTGAGGCTCCATTCCCATTTTGCACTTTGCCTAGCTCTAATGCGGTTTATCTTAATTAAGTTTGGTGTTTAAGAAGAAATTTCTGTAACAGTTCTTTATTTTTCGATAATTGTAATTAGTTATCCTAGTTAATATTCTTAGCTAGCAATACATAATTAGAAACTCTAATTAGTATCTAATATACTTATCTATGAATATAATAATATTTGTTTAATATCTCTCAAAGCCCTATTGCTCCTGCATTTTGGTGTTTTAGATGAATTAAAAACATTTTTGTTTATATAGATCTGATAAAGACAGAATTAAGCAACTATATACACTAATCACATATTTTAAACTATCTAAATAAGTGCACCAAACAAAATTTGGCTTGACATGTAAGTATGTTCCTTGACTACTATGAACATAGCAAACAGTGCATTTGTTGGCATTTCTTCACAGCTTAACAGACAAGTTAATTACTTTTCCTTTTTAATTATTTGGGCTTACTCATTGGGGCTAATTTAGGTAGCCATCCATGTTGGACATATTTGTTGAAAGATTCAACATGAGCTCAACTTTGTAAGAAAACTACATGTCTTTAGGTCTACTTGGATTATTCCCATTAGGCCACCATGCTTTATGCCATTTGCAGATGTTATAGTTCTAATTGGTGAAACAAAGAATCACTTAAATGAAAAGTTGGAATTATGGACGAAACCCTTATAGACGAATGGGTTGACAGTATGCAAAGTGAAAACAAAATCCATGGAGTTTAAATATAGTGATTTGAAGAACATAGAATGGGAGTCAATTAAAATTGGGAATGAATCGGTAGCATGATGCGATAAAATTTAGATACGTAGATGCAAATATTGAATCAAATGGAGGAATAGGTCTTGATATAGCTAATAGAATTGGAGAGGGGTGGGCTTAATGTAGGCAAGCTAGTGGAATACTATGCGATAGAAGAGTGTTGTTCAGATTAAAAGAAAGGTTTTATAAAATGAATGTTAGGTTAGCATTGTTTTACAAAGCTGAGTATTGGGCAATTATGGAAAAAGTTGGACAATGAGTGATAATGGAAATGTCCTTTCTAATATGGATGGGAAGAATAACATTAAAAGATAGAATTAGAAGCAAACACATAAATGGAACCTTGAAAGTAGCCCCAATATATGGGAAAATGAGGGAAGCCGCTTAAGGTGGTTTGGGGTAAAGGAACAAAGGAACGAAGAAGGTCAGGTTTTGATAGGATGTGTAGTTAGGTGGTTGTGATCTTAAATCCCTTCGATAAGGTTGCATACCATATCATCTCAAGAAGGAGCCCTCATTAAGGAGTGTTTAGAAAGTCAAGGAGAAAGGTTGGTTTAGGACTCCTTTCAGAGGATCCTTATGGAATATGTAATTGCCACTTGGAAATTCTTTTAAAGATGATAAATGGAGTGTGTATCCGTTTTGAAGCAAGTGATAAGAGTATGGGTGGAGAAATTTGATGGTGCCTTTCAAGCCAGTCCATTTTCCTCTAATCCAACCTACCTCTAACTTCCGTTTTCCATGTAGGTAGGGTTGGAAATTCATCTTAACTCTTGATTGCATCAAGTCTCATAAGTTTTTACTCTTGAATATCCATGCTCTCTCTTAGTTGGATGAAGAACTAGTAGACCACTTATTCTTAGCTACACTTCTATGAGTTTTTTATGGCATACCTTCTTTGACCCATTGCTTATTGCTTGGGTGTCAAGATTTTTTAGATTCCTAATGGATGGATGGACAATGTCCTTCCAAGAGGGGTGGTCAACTTCTATGAACAAGGATCCTGTTATTGTTGATTGGGATTGTAGAAAGTATTAGGAATAGAAGCGTACAAACAATAGTCGAAATAACAAAACACAGGTCAATCACACACAGAAACAAGGATTTACGTGGTTCCCTTTCGGTACATCCACGGATTCAAACTAGATCCACTATTCTCAAAGGCAAAAAGACGAAGAAGAGACAACTTGCTTGTTACAATTTCGATCTCTCACCTCTCTTTCATGGAAAGAGACACTATATACTGTCCTAATTAGGGCAAAAAAATATGCAATGCGAAAGTTACAAAATTGCCCTCCATTAAAAAATTCGGCTCGGGGGTCGTGCCCCGGACAAGGGGACACTGCTCACCCCCCCCTGCAAGTTCAGTGTGGAGCTCAATTCATGACCGGACTAGTGGGGATGTGACCACTAGTAAATATCTAACAATCCGGATCCACAAAAACCTAACAGAAAGAGAGGAGTGGAAGAATTTTAAAGGGTTTCTCCATGGTAGGGATGGCAACTCGGCGAGCTTGGTTGGACTTGCATTACATCCAGGTCGAGGTCGAGCCTGATTCCAGAAAGGAAGGCCCAAGCCTGACATTGGCTTAAGACATTTGCTGAAGCTTATCCCAGCAAGTCCGCAAAACCTATTAGGAAGCTCAAGCCTATTAGAAAAGAGGGGAAAAAATGTAGAGGGAAATAAACAAAGAAGAAAGTTGGAATCTAGTAGTGGGAAAAGCAAAAGAGTAAAAAGAAAATAGGAAAGGGGAATATGAAGAGAACCATAAGAGAAATTAGAGGAAAAAAGAAAAAATAGAAAAATAAAATTGGTAGAGAAAACAAGAAAAATAAAAAAGAGGAAATAGAAAGAAAAAGAAAAGAGGAAAGGGAAGAGAAATGAGTAGAGAAAACTGAGCAAGAGTAAAAAAGAAAATTAGGAAAAAATCACAGAAGAAGAAAAGGAAGAGAGAAGAATAAATTAAATATCAGAAGTGGAGAATTTTTTTTAAAAAAAAAGGGATTTGAAGAGAAAGGCAGAAGGAAAACATAAGTAATGACAAGGAGAAAAATAATAGTCAATAAAATGGGAAAGAAGAGAAAGAACAAGAACAAGAAAAGGAATTAACTAAGGTGAAAAATAGAAGAGAAAATGAAATGAGTGGAGACGAAAAGAAGAGATGATAGAGGGAAGAAGGTGTGAGACCTGGATTTTGGCACCTTACTTTAGAGGTTGTTTCTCTATTTCCTCAAGGAAAGCATTTATTCAGAAAAAAATATGTTAGGATTCTATTCATCAAACAAGTGCCATGGAATCCGGCCTCTTGCCGGGTTGTGAAAACCCAACATTTTGGTTGTTTGTGACAAAATCTTTATTATCATTGAAAATGAGTAATGCAATGTCTTGACGAAAGAGGAAAACCTTCCTTTTTTCCTCCGTAATCTTCCTATTCCGCCTTATGGGCAATGGATTCCTTGGAAGGAGAGGAAAATGTCACATTTCTTGTGGTCTTGAGATTCCATTTTAGAAGAAAGGAGGGTCACATATTCCATGGTTCTTATTTTTCATCATTAGAAAATGACCAACAGCCCCTTAGGGTTTGGTTGTGGCAAGAAGTACCTCTTTTCCTCCTTTACACTGGGTCATTATACTAATCCATACCCTAGGTCTTTGTATATTTATTTATATTTCGGGCAGGTCTTCAAGCTTCAGGCCTAAGCAAGCATGAAATCAAGCTTCTTCGATTTTAAACGGGCTTTGATTTATTGCTCGAGACCGGTTCTGATTATCATTTGGGATGAAATTAATGCTCAAGCCTATTTTTATCAAGTCAGACTTTTCTTGCTTTTGGGCTAAATAGCCATCCCTACTCATGGGCTTCGTCATGGCTAGGAGCCTAGAAGTGAGTCTTCCTTGATTCCATAGGGTGGAGATCTTCCCAAATGCCAAGATCCCTTTCACTTTACTTGCAGTCTTGGCCCAATGGGACCCAACCTGGCCCCATTTACACGAATTCCCCCTGACATTTATCTATCCCTATGAATTGGATCGTCACCTTGTTTGATCCCATTAAAGTTATGCTCATCATTAAATTAAACTTATGCCCTATGATGCCATTAATTTTTGGGATTTTTTAAGATATGACTTCATTGATCCAGTCATGCTGATATTTGATTGGACCTCATACCCAAGTACATGCACATTGGAGGATTCAAGTTAGATATTAAAGGAAGCTCTATGGGAAGCCTACGGACCATTGAGTTGGGAGGCACCACTGAGAAGATGAAAATGTTATCTTTAGGTACTGGCTGTGGTGGGTGACTTCAGTAGGGCAGAGATTCTAACCATCAAGGAAGGATTGCAATTTTTTTTTTCTTTCTTCAAATGACAAAGGATTGCTTTTTTATTTTTTATTTTATTTTGTTGAATAACATGGGTATCCCACCCAATGTGGAGGTGAGACTAATCCACGGATACAATAAGCCCCCTCCAAATTGTTGAGGAAAGCTTCATGGTGAAATGGTTGTGGTGGTGGTGGGTGGTGACTTGAAGGATGCATTAGCTTGGTCTATGGTAAGGTCAAGGAAGTGTGGATTTTATCATGAACAAATCAGGCCTCTTGTAATCATTTGTAAGGGATGCAAGTGGCAGTTTCTTCTTCGAGGTGGAAGAGAATAGCCTAGAAGTTGATTTAGTCGAAACAGTAATAGTAAACTCAATATTTCACGTGTGCAACTAAAGCCAATAGTAGCTCATTCCTTTAACTTGGCATTTTCTGTTATCTATGTAACTGCATTGTCCAATTCTTGACTACCCTTTCCCTCAGTTGTGGTCCTCTTTTTAACAAATTAATAATGTTCAGTTATCTCTTATCATTATCGGTTTGGATTGTAATTGATTTTATGGAGGGAGGGAAAATGTGGGTACAACATAAATGAGACTGAATCGTCTCTAGAGAAGCAATCAATTACCCATCTTATGGGAACTCATATGTGCATGTTTATTATCTTTTTCGTTGTCATTCAAATCATGATGATAAAAGCACATGGCACAATTGGTGTCTGTCTGTCTATTGCATCCATAAATGTTGTGGTTGCTACCTAATTTTGAAGTGTTACATGTGTGTTCAAATCATGCTATGAATTTTATCAATAAAGAAGAAAATCATGTGGTGTGGAGTATTCCGTCCAGTGTATGGGTGAATAAACAGGATACATTTGGGTTGGCATTTTTAGCTCATATTCAGTATGTTATATGTTTTGCCCATGCTTGGCTTCATACATTTTAATATTTCCTTGTGGTTGAGGATAATATTTCATTTCCATGAATATGACTTGCCAACCTATCCCCTTTCCCTTTCAAATCTATTTGGGAACCTGCTGCACCAGGCCTTTTATTGGTTGGCTTACTGCAATGAAATAGAATCTTGGCAATTTGATTGCCAGGAGGTTCTTGATTCGTGGCTTAATCACCCTTCAGTTGATCATACTGTCGTATCCTTATAAATGCCTTTTTTTTATGGCATTTTTTCCCAACTACTTTTCTATTTCTCTTGCTTTGTCCTGTTCTTGCGAGGCTCTTATTGAGTGTTGGGGATCAGGTCCCTTGCCAAAGGTCCAATTATTGTGGAAATTGTTTCCCTGGCAATTGTTTGGCTTGTTTCAAGGGAGAGGAAGTATTATCGAAGAACAAAGCTTTGACCAGATTGGCAATTCTAGAAAGATGCAAATCAAGTATTGTTCTATGGGCTGTCATGTATGGAAAATTTACTGGCCCTTTGAATTTGGAATTTAGAAAACGCTGGAAGTCTCTGTTTTGATTTTTGTTTTGGTGGAACAGCCCTGGTTGATTATGTCGTTTGTCCATTGGTGATGTGGTGGGTCCAGTCTCATGGGGTCGTATGCTTTTTATGCATATATTTCCTTTGTTAATTGATCTCACTTATTATTGCCTCTCCCAAAAGAGAGAAGAAAAGAAAAGGAGAGATGGTGTGTATGTGGTGTTGTCTCTTCCAAAGAAGGAAGATGTATATATGCATGTGTCGTGCTGCATCCACTTCGAACCTGATTACTTGATTTATTGCAGCATTCCTGGTCGCTATGAGGCTTTGTGGAAGGAAATTGATTTTGTTAAGCATCTGTGGAGGCATAGGCAGGAGCTGAAGGTTGAGGATGCCGGTATAGCTGCGCTTTTTGGGCTGGAATGTTTTGCTTGGTTTTGTGCTGGGGAGATAGTGGGCAGGGGATTCACATTCACGGGCTACTATCCTTGAACCCACCGCTTAAAGGATAGCTGCTTGCAGCTTTCATTTGTTAAATTTCCTGCTCATGTAGGGGTGATTTGAGTGAGTCACTGACCTTGATTATATTTGCAAGATTTTTGTCTGCGCGGAATTTTGAAGCTGACAAGTCAGCCGGACTATTTATAGGCTCAAATAATGCAGTGGGTTTACCAAATTTTCTCCTCTTATATGACTGGTTATTGTCTTGAGAGTTGAAACATTTTCATGTGTGGTGTTCAATGTGAAGCTGATTGGTTTTATTCTGGCTTCAACGTATATGATCCTAGGTTATTTAGGGTTTCTGTAACATCATGAAATCTAAATCTTAAAATGTGACGGTATCGGTAAGCATCTCTTCTCTATATTTTTGCCGGGGGTAAAAAATTCCGACCGACTTGAAATGGCGTATATGGGTGTGTCACCAATTTTGTAAATCCAATTTAATATTTTTAAAGTGTTCAATCAATTTATATAAGCAAAGATCACCATAGTATTCATGCTCAAGTTTTAATTGGAGGCTTTGGAGCACTCTTAGGTGGGGCCCGGCTATGCTCATATGAATGATTGGATTTGAAAGTTCATGATTAGTGTAGAATATGAATTTCTTGTGTAATACTTCTTCCGTTCTATTTTAGTGGTCTCATTTGAAATATTTGTATTTTTTAAAGAACTCTATATAAGACTAGCATTCTATGTGATCTCATTCATTTTTAACATACTTTATGTTAATCTAATATAAATGAGATAATTATTTTGAGATAATTTTAAAATCTATATAGGACAATTAATTTGGGATAGAGGGAGTATGTATTTTTGGTGATTAATTTTAAAAACAATTATCTATTAGTTCGTTGCCTTGGTGCACAGGAGAAGCCTTTTCACATTGTTCCTATTAAATTATTCTATTTTGAGTTTGAATGAAACATAAATTAACAAAATTTTCAAAATATCATCAATTTAAGAAATTAATTTCAATGGTACATCAAATATAGAATGGTTATAATCCTCATATTATATCTATTATATATTTGAAAATCTAATTAAAAATATGACCAGATAAATTGGTGAATTGGCCAGTTTTAACAATTTTTTTTTTTTAAGTATCAAATTTTCAACCTTGACGCGTAGTTTTCTCTTATAGATTCCATGAAAGCTGTTGGGTGGCAGCTAAAGTGACGTAACGCCAAATTCGGCTTCAAATCCATATCTTTTTGACGGCTGAGATCTGTCGAAGTCGCTTTGCAGAATGTTGCGTTACAGCGAGTGGGATTTCCTTTCAAATTCAGCACCGACTGTCCGGCTTCAATGTTATAAGTTGATTTTTTTTTTCTTTTCCATTATTGGAACTATAATTTCTAATTCCGTAATTAAAATAAATAAAATCCATTCTGTTTTTTGGAATCTAAATAAAACCTGTTATGTAAATGTAGTTAATTTCTAAAGTTAGTTTTGAAAAGGACACTAGCTTTTGATATAAAATTATAAAAAAATATTTTCAAGATTAAACCTTAGTATTTAGATGAGTCTAAAAATATATTTTATTTGCAGACTAGTTTATCTTTAAAATTTATTCATCTGTGAGACTATAGAGAAGAGGGTTTACTTTGACAGTTTAACTAAATAAAATTCAGCCAATGATACAAAAATGATTTCTCAATAATCCTTTATGAAGACTTTCTAAATATATATTAGATTGCCACCTACGATGCTTAGCTTTAAAAGATTTGTTCATGAGTATGAGATGACAAAGTGATTTTTTATAATCTCATCAAATCCATAGGAGCTTTCTAGGATCTCCATATTTCCATAAGGTTTCCAATCATGATAAAGCATATGATCTTTTAAAATCAAAAGGAGACTTTCCTTCTTTTCAGTTTGTCTTATCATATCTTCTAAGATATTTGGGTCAAGGGACACATGGCCTTGGAGTCCCACGCTGAAAATACAGCTGTCTTATATTTTCACTTAGATAAGAACAATCTTTGAGGCGTCGATAAAATGCTTGAGGCCTTGAGGCTGAAAGTCAAATTTTTTCCAATTAACCATTGACTTCTAAGATATTTAGGCTTAACCTAAGGTCTACTAAGGTTCACTTAATTGTGTGCCAATCACATGTTCGGTATGAATTCTTCAATCCACAGTAGATCTTCTAACATCTTCACATTCTCCCAAGGCAAGGTCCAAGACACACGTCACACTCAGTCACAGAATTGATAATACATAGACTCGGTCTAATCGACGCCCTAACACTATGCTCATATGGATGATTGGATTTGAAAGTTGATGATTAGTGTATAATATGAATTTCTTGTGTAATATGTATTTTTGGTGATTAAATTTTAAAAACAATTATCTATTAGGTCGTTGCCTTGGTGCACAGGAGAAGCCCTTTTAGGTGAAAAACAACAAAGTATTTAAGATAGATATGTTTTCACATTGTTCCTTTTAAATTATTCTATTTTGAGTTCGAATGAATCATAACTTAACAATTTTTCAAAATATCATCAATTAAAGAAATTAAATTTCAGTGGTACATCAAATATAGAATGGTTACAATCCTCATGTTATATCTATTATATATTTTAAAATCTAATTAAAAATATGACCAGATAAATTGGTGAATTGGCCAGTTTTAACAAATTTTTTTTTTTAAGTATCAAATTTTCAACGTTGACGCGTAGTTTTCTCTTATAGATTCCATGAAAGCTGTTGGGCGGCAGCTAAAGTGACGTAACGCCAAATTCGTCTTCAAATCCATATCTTTTTGACGGCTGAGATCTGTCGAAGTCGCTATGCAGGATGCTGCGTTACAGCGATTAGGATGCCTTTCAAATTCAGCACCGTTTCAGCTAGTTGCATCCCGGAAGCGGGACTTGACGTGTTCGAACAACCCTCGTAGATTAACTTGGTGTACCTTCATAGTAAAGGTCATCACTCCTAGAGTCTTACATTGGTATTCTGTAGTTTCCATACGATAAATTAATTTTTTATTTATTTCATCTATCTAATTTAAGTACAGACTACAGAGAAAGGGTTTACTTTGACAGTTTGACTCAATATTAAGTATTCTTAAGTAAGGTAAAAAATTCCGCCGATCGCGGCGTGACATTGTGCCATAAGAGGCCCATTGTGGTTTTAAATTTTTGTTTTTTAAGTTGTGAGGCCATGAGAGGAGATTTCTTTTAATTCTTTTCTCATTATGTAATCGTCTTCTAACTCGTTACCATTTGTATTGAAACGGTTTCAAGTTGTCCAAATCCACACGACGCAACTTAAATTTTTTGAATATACGTATAAAAAATTACAGGAAATCCAGTATAAAATCTCCATGGATGATACCCACTACCCTTAAAGTATACAAATTTAGCAATGGGAGCTCAAACTTGGCACCTCTCACTTCTTGAGACGGGAAGTTAACCAATTAAGTTACATCCACGTAGACACAACTTAATTTTTTATCAAACTTGTACTGATATATTGATTTTAAATTTTTTTAATCACCTCATTGGACAAAGTCGAGCTAGACCACTGTTCTTGACCAACATTTCATTGGATGATGAACAGTTAATAATATTTTTAACATCAGAACCATCTTATATGAGAATGGATCAAAAGGAAACATGAATCGATGTGTCAATATACTGGAAAAGATTGAAAGTCAATGAAGAGTTAGGTTAGATAAAAAAAAAATGGGCTCCATTTGTCGGGGTGTGATCATTTCTTAATAGAAAAATACAGGAAGAGACTGCCCGACATTTCTTGTATAGAGAAAACCATTATATAATTTGAGTTAAATTACTACGGTATCTTGTTCCTTATCATATGCCAGCTTTATACAATTTGGACTGATTATGGCGTAGACCAACATAATAATTATTCTCCATTCTTATTTCTCATCTCAAACTTCTACATATTTGACTTTACTGTCTATGGTCTTTTGAAGTTAGCCCACTGCATGATGAAGTCGTGACAGAGTTTTTAGTGAAAGACTTTTCTCATGGAGGTTTACTGGACTTGTTTACGTGTAATGTAGAGAGAACAATATTAAGAAAAGATAAAAAAAAGTAGATAACTTTTATTTAATTATCTTTTTTATAGGTTATTACTTTGATAATCAAATAATATATATTCAATAAAATCTTGTGGCTAAAATCACATCGCTGGAATCAATTAAGTATGAAACTTCATCCACTCTCATCCATAAATGATAATACATTTTATTAAACCAAGTAAGGGACTATGGAGAAGGAGAGTCACGCATATAGGATTTTAGAACCCGTTAGTCACTGACTGATACACTATTGAAACTCTAATCTTTGTTTGAAATTGAATGCTTAAACAAAAATCACTCCATTTAATCTTATGTAGGGCAATACCCAAATTACTAACACACCCTCTTTGACTTCAATCTTTAACTCTCTTCCATTTTCATAAAAAAATATTCATCTCAATATAAGGTTTCTCCACATGCCCATAGTTTGTATTCAACATGTGCAGATGAGGAGGTTTACACATGCCTTAAAGCTTATAGGTGGAAAGCCTGAATACCTTAATCTTAAAAAAAATAAAAAATAATCAGCACCCTCCTAACATTAGAGAAACTGCAACTCAATGATGGGTTGAATAGACCAAGTCATTACTTTTTTTTCTACAGATCCACACATCACCCTTTATCCCCTGATTGGTAATCAAGAAAACCATGTCATTTTCTTCTTAACCTATTGCTTTCTTATATAATCTATTATTATGTTATGAAAGATGAATATTACTTCATAAATATGTGGTACACGTTACTTCTCTCGAGCATTTCTTCCTCGAAAATAAAATAAGTGGCAGTCTTAGACTTTGATTTAATCAAATCAGATTGCAATGTCATTGTATGGAGAGAAAGTGACTATTCAGGCTGAGACGAAGTCACATGATTTTATTTTATTTTTTGATGAATAAGTACGGAAGGTGTGGGCACACTCAATCCAACACATGAAATAGCTCTCTGTCCATACTTGTATCAAATTTCAACAAATTTGAACTTTCAAAGTTCTAAAGTTCTAACCTTCATCCAATTGAAGGTTGGAAAACAGGTGCTCCTATCATTTCCCCACTTATGGTGTGTCAAAATACCAAAAATTCCAATGATTTACAACTTTGGGATCGGACACATTTCACAAAACAGAAGAATTATTGCATTATCCTTCTCTTCTCCATGAAATCATGTACTCTTCTCAGTGCAACTTCGAGTGTCTGCTCGCTCATGTTAGCGAAGCAAACCCTAAACCAACCAGCTTCAGAACAATGGCACGAAGATCCGGGAGATATGTTCAACTTTACTTCATGCAAGATTGAATTCCAAAGCTCCAGTTCTCCCTCTCTTGTGGGCTTTTCCAGCAGTGGGCTCAAATTCATCCAGCAAAAAAGCCCAGCCTTCCCTTTCAAACACTCAATTCCTGAATCCCTCAAACCTTTAACCATGGATGAGTGCCTCTTCCTCAGTCTCTCTCTGTTTGTTCTTATGTATCTTTCTGTGAATTCAGTGTCTGATAACATTGAAGCCAAGAGGTGTTGAGTTTGAGATGAGACTAAACTAAAGCTAGACATCCTTCTAGCAGTAGTCACAACCCTGTCATTATATGAATATATTGTTCCAACTCTAAAGCCAGGGAGACCCAAGTCTTTAGAGAGGCTATAAACAATGTGAACTCTCTCTGAATTCTCATAATTCTGAGCCTCAAGGATCTCTGCAATGCTTGTGAATTCGGAAGAGGAGAAGACGGAGCCGGAGTAGATCTCATCTGATATAAGATGAATGTTTTTACGTGTGGCGAAATCGAGAATGTCTTCGAGAACTCGACGTTGAATTGTGGCACCCAACGGGTTTGATGGGTTTGTGATGAGAAGTCCTCTGATCCTGATGTTCATTGCTGCTGCTTCATTGTAAGCATTTTCCAAGGCTTCCACAGTGATGCAAAAGTTGTTTGTGCTGTTGCAATGGACAGGTACAATCTTAACACCGGTTCTCCACCTTAGATCTCTGTCAAACCTGTGCAAGATTTCCATTAAAAACATCAGTTGGCGTGTTTAAGCACATCAATTTAACAAAAAAAACTTGTGGAACTCTTAAACTCGATATACAACGGGAAACATATTGAAGATTCACATTCACCGGTAGTTCGGAGTTCCGAGTTGAAGAATTCGGAGCTCCAAAAGGCCAATAGAGGCATCAATGCTCAATGGCAGTTTCCGAATGATAGTTGTAACTGTTCCTAATCTCAAAGGTTGTAAATCCTGAGGATAATTGTGATTGTTGTAACTCCTGGAGTTAAAAATTGATTGTTGTAACTCCTTCCCTATTATGGTTGTTGCAACTCCTGGGGATAACGAATTTCTTGTGTAATGCAAAATTGTGTCAATATTTTTCGTAAGGAGCCTTCGCTTGGAAGATTGAAAAAAAAAAAAGCTTCATTTTTCTTGATTTATATGTTAGAAATGTGGCTTCACCAGTTTATGGAACACAGTAACTCTTTAGCTACGAGAAGGTAGGGTGTCAAAGTAGATCTAAGGTAGGGTGTAGAAGTAGATTTATGGTGAACCCTAAGATGATACAAAGATTTTGATGATGATAATGAAGATAAGAAGAGGATGAGGTGGACTCACGCTGGATAATATGGAGTAGGAACTAGCAAAGCATCTCCAGGGTTTACGAATATGAACGTCAGTAGCTCATTTGCTGCGGTTGCTCCTGCAGTGAGGACGATCCTATGGGGGTCGAATTTGACTCTTCCTCCTCTTATTTGCCCCATGAAACTTGCCATTGCCTGGTAAATAAGAAAGTTTTGAGCAATAAGGATTCCATTTTTTCATTAAAAAAAGAGTAAATAGCATGTTCATGTAAGAGAAATATAAGAAGATTTATGAACAAAATTGCGAGAGGTAGAAAGGTGATGCACACCTCTCTGAAAACTTTGAGTCCATGGTAGTCCTGGAACAAGGCATTATCTCTAAAGCTAGAGACGCCACTCCCCCAACTGGAGGCTTCTGGATGCTGTTTCAGGTACTCCTCTAGCAAGTCAAATGAAACCTGTTCAGCAGAGGTGGAAAGAAAGGTATTAGACCAAAGTATCAAAATTTAATTACTTGTATGGTGTAATTGAAGGGTTTGAACTGTTGTTAGTAATGAAATATGAAATCTTTCTTTTTAGAATAGGTGAAAACCCACTAATCCCAGTTTGTAGTGATCATAGGTAAAATTTTTGATCTATGACACTACCCACAAACATATTAAGTATAAAGCGATGAATAATAAATAAGGAAGTCTTTCTGAGTATATGCCTTATTCTTTTGCTGGCTTTTGGTTCAGTTTAGAATTTTTTATTGCCCATTTGCTTCTTTTGCCTGACCCGAACTGTAGGTATTCATTTGTAAATTCTTTAGGCCTCCCTTTGAATGTCATTCTACTAACCTTTCATAAAAAAGAAAAAGAAAAAGTGTAAGTACGTACTTGGTTTTCTGCTAATCCCATCTGTATGACTCCAGAAGGGTTTTCCACTTCATCATAAGGGTTTTCATCGTAGGCTTTCCATCCTGCAAAGTAAGGGGAGTCTTCCCCATGAGTGTCAGAATCTGCAACTGCTGACAATCCAACACTATTCTTCTCAGCTTCTACTGCCATTTCAGTCTTTTACAATACAGGCTAAGACAATAAAAAACAGTTCTCTAGATGGAGAAGACAGGCTAAGACCAGTTCTGCTGTCCACGACCTCTTCAGAGAGCCCATATATATAGGATGTCTAAAGAGAAACTTTCTCTAAAAAGATGCCAATGATTGGTCAGCAGTTTTAATAGGAATAGGAGCAAATATCCTCTTTACAGATGGAAGTTCTATATTTTTGAAACAGCTGTTGTCCCATGTCATCATTGATAGCCTTCAATATCCCAAGCTCCATGAAATCAATACAAGATTATGGTAGTTGATGAGATGGGTTTCGATATTGATTTTGTTCTATTTTTGTATTACCTTCAACACCAATATATTTATTTTAATAATCTGTATCCAATCCATTGTTTACACTTTTCTCACTGATTCATGTCGGTAGGTGTGTTTCAGCAAAGATCCCTTCACTTCTCAATCTATGACCAATGAAATCCAAGATTAATACTCTCTAAGATGCTTCTGGAACCCTAAATCAGGGTATATGAGTAGACGTTGGAATATTCAGCAGACTCAAGATAGATTAAGTGGTGCTAAGTGAGTCGTTATGATGAGACAAAGCAGAAGCTTCAAGCTTGGGTGGAGATTTTCTGGTCCACACATGTAGTCACTTCCGGCGACACAATTTTGTGAATTGGGCAGCTTTATAATACGATATGAGCTGCAGCTTTTTAATTTTGTTTTTTTTTTTTTTTTAATTCTGGTCATCAACATGCAGGCCCAAATTCTAGCTTTTTAAAACAAGGCTAAACGTGGAAGTAATTTTGTGAAATAATTATGTGGTTTATTTGGATGGATATTAATTAAAAAATAAACATAGAAAACAATATTTATATCAATATATAGACTGTAAAAAATAAATGTTACTGTAATGCAGCCATACCTGAAGCAAGTGCTGTTTTTTCTCTGTTTTGAATTCTTTACATGTATTATTTGATGTAACAACACCTAAAATTAGGTGCTGATTTTTCTCCTCGCATTCTAATTAATTCTTGAATGCACCACAAAAATGAGATTGAGGTGTGTAAGTTATATCTTATAAAAAAAAAACCCATTAAATGATTCTAAGCTTTGATTTGATTACTCAAATATTAACTAAAAAGTTCCTTAGCATACTTAATAGTGAGATTCTTTTGTTATTTAAAATTTTTAAACTATTTCTCTGTGTTGTAAAAACAAAATACTCTTCTTTTGTAGTTTTAAAATGGATTATAAAGAGTTTTTGAAGGACAGTGGTGTACAATAATAGTACACCGTAAAAAGAACAAAATATTGGACATCAGTATTTTTTTCTAAAAGCGGGCATTGGTGAATTTTTCTCTTTATTTTATTTTACTAAATTGGTAGTGCTTTTATTTTGTCTTTTCACTTTCAATTTATTCTAAGGTGAAATCATGCGGGTCGGGTTAAAGAGGAGAATGGTGTCTTTTTCTAATGTATAAAAATATATAAAGGTTCTAAAACCAAACATTATAACGTTTTAAGCACTTAGGTGTTTAGGGGTAAAAAAATCTCCGGCCATATCAGGATTTATCGGCTTATACATATCGTATCTGCAATTCTTTTCTATTTTTTATTTAAAAATACAAAAATATAAAAAAGTAAGGATAAATGAAAAACCTAGAGTGAGCATATTTTTGTTAAAAATAACAGTCATTTTTATGGAGTATTAGATTTTAACAGTCAAATTTTGATACGAAAATATTTAATATGAAATTCATGTTCTCAAGTATCCCATAGTGACATGTATCTTCTATTACAATTCATAAATTTTTTATTTTAAAAAAATTGAGTTTCATAAAAATGTTGGAATATTTGAAAATTACATAAACACCCTAAAAACTATATCAATCACATTAAGGAATCTTTATTTAATTGTAGAAATATTTGTATACCATTTCATTCACTTTTTTTACATTAAAAACTCGAAAATGAGAAGTACCTTAATAACCCGACTTTTTTTAATTATTCAAAAAAATCCTGAAAAATCTTGTAGACACCTTACAAACTATGTCAATCACATTAACACATCTTCATTGAATTTCATGAGCACCGAATAATATTTCATTAAATTATCTTTTATAAAAAAAACCCCTAATTTGAGATTTTCATAGAGCCAAAATTTAAAAAATGATGAAAATAATTCAAAATAGTCAAATCTTAAGAATAAAATGTTTGAATTTGACGATCGAAGAAAATTGCTTTTAAGCCTTTTTAAAATCACACTTAATGCAAAATTTAACTCAAAAAACGGTTGATACAATTTTTTTTAAACAATTAAAATAATATACATCAAATCATCAATACTATAGGGGATACATATTCCCAACTAAAAATTCAATACGTATTCTATTCTCCCCAAAATGTTAACAAACATAAATAATATAATATACTAATGAAATTTAGGAGATCTGCAATGTTGTGCCTTTATCTTTATGAAATCTAAGGTTAATGGCAATGATCATTGGGTATAGACGTGTCCTCAATTATGTGGATGCTTGTATATATAATTATATTTCTTTATACATTTATTTTTAGATTTAAGATTTTGTTGGGAATTGGATTTCCAGTGGTTTCACCGAACAACATTGAGAAAAATAGTATAAAAACCAGAAGAACATGAAAGACAAAAGAAAAGGAAAAGATGTCAATTATTTGGATTGATTATGTGGGTGGCTAAATATGATTGAGTTCCATGTGCGAAGAAACAAAGTGAAGAGTTCTTCATAAAAAATGGAAAAGAACAAAGAAGAACTGAACAAGTGATTCTTAAGGAATCTCTCACTTGTAAGAAGAAGGGGGCAAAAAATCAGACCAGCTTTGTATTGTATATGAAGATTTTATGCTTTAAGATAATAATGATATAATCCTTAAGAATATTAAAACTAATTCTTTGGTCGCACGTTCCATTTTCTTGTGTCATCTACACTTGAGTGGAGTCTACAAGACTGGGGACAGGAGTACAAAATTCGGCCACTCCGAAATATCGGCAGATAAAATTCTCTCTTATCTTTTGTATTTTTTTTTAAATATCAGTATTTTCTTAATTTTATTTTTTCTGAATTAAAAAATAAATAAAAAATCCAAAAGGAAGCTTTTTAAAAAAAAAAAAAAACTGAAAACGAAAATATTGGTCCAATATCGGCCGAGATATCAACTCGGTCCCACCACCGTTTTGATTTTTTTTTTTAAAGATTGATATTATGGATATCGGCCGATATCGGACCGATATATATCGCCAATATATCGGCTGATAAATATCCTGTACGGTCGATACAATACGTATCGGCCAATATGATAAGTGACTAAAAATCCATATCATATCAGCCGATATGTTTCGTATCGACCGATATTTACACCTATGATTGGGGTTTTATGTGTAGTGATTACATAGTTAGGAGTGGATGAAGTTTAATTTTCATCTAGCCTAATTATGTAATTATAACTTTTTGAAATTTTGACTTTTACAAGTATCTGTTAATATAAAAATCACATGACTTAGATGTTGATCGAGTGGAATTAAAATTCATCCAACCTCTCTGTTCATGTAGTCTTCTACATATTTCTATTAACCGCAGAAACTCTACTTTATTATACACATAGTATCATTAAACATTTTATAGATAAATTTATAGATCCAAACCGCTAACAAATGCTGGTTCTCTTGGTAAAGGCAATTTCCAAAACTTCATTTCTAAATGACTGGACCCTACTGTTAGAATGAGGAGAGTGTCTCAAGCATAATCAAATCCATTCACTTTTATTAGGACGGGGTATCTAATTCAAAAGATTAGTCTATGCTCTATATCATATCCCGTTCAGCTAGAAAATTTCTCAGTCTACGTACAGTGGCTTGGAAACCTAGTTCTGATATCAATTGTTAAGACTGCGTATCCAACCCAAAGACTAGTCTATTAAGTAGAGTAATCCAAATCTCTAAATCTACCTCTCCACAATCGATGTGACTGCTCAACAACTTTTAGTATTATCTTTGAGATTACAGTTCAAAGACTGATAATGCAAATAAGAATGTATATGAGATTGGTGTTTGTAATCCATTTGTACTTGAGAAAATAGGTGCCAACTGTGTCGTAGAGCCCATTACTCAAAACTCGAATATAAATAAAATCCTAAACTAAAGGCCCATGTCCTCCCAACAATGTATTTAATTAACTGAGGGTTATTAAACACAATTTTGAGAGGGGGTGGATCTTCTAACTTGTAAGACGGTGGATATGGAGAATCATATCCATTAAAGAAATGACATCAATGAAGGATTATGAATTAGGTTAGATACCATTACTAACTCTGCTTCCACAGTTTCCCTGGATTTAGATTTTGGAGAGCCTTGACGGATTCTCCTTCACATATTTTCTTTAGATTTTTTCATGGCAGTGATGGCTTTGGAGTTTGGTCAACCACAGCAACCATGGCCAAGACGACGTGCTAAAGTTTTAAATTTGATTGTATTTTTTATAGTAATTGAGGTAAAATATGAACATAATATCTAGGGCTGCAACTCAGGTCGAGTTCCTTAAAACCCAATCCGACCCGAGTTGAAATATATGGAACTCGACCCGATTCGATCCGAATTCTCAATCCGATCTGAATTCTAACTTGAATTCTGAACCTATTTTAGCTTAATTTTAGCCGGGTCAGATTGGGTCGGGTCGGGTCAGGTTAAATTGTAAAATCCTCAACTCGATCCGACTCAAATTTCATGCGAGTTTTTATCTTTTCAACCAACCCAACCTGTTGACTCGAAATTCTCGACCCGACCTACATGATTTCTCAGGTCGGATCATGCGGGTTGGACCAAAACCCGACCCGAGTTGCAACCCTAAATTAATATCCTTTTTTTATTTAACATGATAGTGTTTCAATTGCAATATTTTTTTTTTAGCATAGTTAATTTTTTTAAAAATGTATCAGTTTCACAACACAATCCAACCTCCTTTAAGGCTTTAACCATTCACACTCCCTGTTGGGAAATAAAAATGTATACTTAAAAATTTCCCAGATATATATATTCCTTTTTTTTTGAATTTACATGTGGGAAACCGCGGACTTTGACATGATACTAGAAAGATGTTAGAAAATCTCTAAATCAATACCACCAATAAAAATTAATATGAAAATATAAATAGATAGATATAGAGATCAGAGAGGAGGCTATATTGCTCAAAACCGAGTAGAGATGAGAGAATGTATAACATCTTTGTCTTTTTAATTATAAATCACCATGTGGAACTCATTTCTGATGGTGGATTGTTTTTAATATTAATTTTAATTTCAAAAATATTTTAGATTGTTATATTTCTATTGTTAGCATCACTGGTAGGGTATTTGGCAATATTTAATATGAGAAGATCTATTGTAGGATCTTTTCAACATCCTACTCTATTAGAGGAATAAGTGCAAGTATGAATTTATTTTTAAACTTTTTATATTATGGTTTATTATTTGATTATTTCTCTATAGAAACATTAAGAAATCATTGCACTTGCAAAAACAACACAGTATATGGATCCTCATTACATTATGTTGAAATCTTTATCTATTTTACTTTGATTTCACTCTCGAGAGGGAGGGGGTGTTATATGATGTAGTGCACAATCTAAAATCTCATTACCCGTCTTAATATAGGTGCATATACATGAAGAAATACTAAGCTTGCTGCAAAGGGGGAATTTAACATTTCTTTAAGGATGAATTATATATTAATAACGCTAACTTTAATGCAAAATAAGTGAAGTTAACCTACTACTTAGGTTTGGGCCTATTTTTTATTATGAAGATTTCTTTATTCTCATCATCTTTTACAATACTGATACTAGTTAGAGGCTGAAAGCCTTTGAAATAATACATAAATAGACATGGCAAAATAAATCTAATCATAACTCATCCAACTTAACATGAACCTGCCTTATTTTGAGGATATAGATAGATTTTAATTCTTAACCTATATATTGAAAGTTACTGGAAAACCTGGGTCCAAAAATAGATATGGTGGGGTACAAGTAGGGGTGAAACTTGGGTCGGGTTTTAATTTGACCCGCATGACCCAACTCGAGAAATCAATAGGTTTGGCTTATGTGTTTGTATATTTCTAGCCTCATCGGGTTGGAAAAAAATCCGTATAAAATTTAGGTCGAGTTGAGTTGAGAAATTTGAAATCAACCCGATTTTACTTGAGTGCACCAAGTTATAAAATAACACTTGGGTTGAGTTGGTCAGAAATTCGAGTCAGGTTAAATTTAATAAGTTTTGATATAGAGTGTATTGAATTTATTAAAACCCAATTCGACTAGACCCGAGTTTCAACCCTAGTTACAAGTTGATTGTTAAGTTATACATTTATGTAAGAAAATTTGGTTAGTTTTTTAATAGAAAAACTTAAATGAGTAGAAAGGCAAACATATTAGGTTAGAACAGGTTAAAGTGTAAAATAGGTCGATCATTTAATAAATAAATAAATTAATATAGTTGAGATGATTCATTTATTTCAATATTTGTTATAAGTGAAAGGGTGAGTTTGATATATATAATAAAATAGGCAAATTATGAGTTGAAGGATTAGATAAATGGATTGACCACCGAACCCAACTTAGATCCAATCAATTGTATCTCTCACTAGTTAAATGAGTACTGTTCTGTAGAGGCAAAATTTACATACACTTAAAAAAATGAATTTTTATATTAAGCGTCTTAAAAAAGCCAAAGTTAAATGCTGATAATCAGAGAGACAATCCCAAATACTTGGATTAAAATTAACCATCTAGTCCAAAAGATCACTGTGGTTCAGGCCACTGAAAGTGAAGCAGCCTCATCAGTGATGGGTTTAGACTTCAGAAATTAGGAAACACAACTGGATACAGTCACGTGAGACATCATTCCTCAAAAATTTCTTCTCTCCGCATGACCCACACGTGTTAATTAATTATTAATAGCAGATCGAACAACAATGATTGTAATAGCAAGCACATGTGGATGATTATCCTTAATAATCCATAATTAATCTTGATGTAATCACTTGTCTGTTGCACTAATGAACTTGTCTTGGTTCACTGCCGCTTCATTGTTGAGAAAGATATGGGGTAGGTAGAGCTAAATAGCTGATAAGAAACCAACCTTGGAAAAGTCGGGCTTGGAACTTGGATCAGTACTCAGTAATCTATTTACTCGAATGATATTCAAAAAATATGTTTAATGTATAATGTGTTATATATATTATTTAAAGAACTCAGACTGGGTTGACCTAACGTCAAGAAACTCTTTTCATGAAAGGAGGTCTTGAGTTCAATTCATGTTCAAATTGAACAGAGAAGTATGCACATGCTTCGAAGGATTAGTCAAGTAAAGTTCTCTACGAGTGAGACGTTTGGACACCTTCGATCATAAAAAAATATATAGCCATTTAAAGGATATAAGTTTTATACATTTTATTGATATTTCCTTGGATTCGTCTCCATCATGGATGTTGAATAGATCTATATGCCATTAGATTTACACCGGGTGATGTAGCCAAGCTTGCATGAAAAATGCTGGAAGAATTCAGATTGGGTTGAGCCAGGCTTGGCCTCAGCTCATTTTCAAGACCTAAATATCAGCCTCAAATTTGAAGTCGGTCGGATGGGCCTAGAGTTCAAATTTGAGCAACTTTCTTAGAAGCCTAATTTTCTTCAATTTATATCGTGCCAAATTTAAAATATATTTTATATTTTATAAATTAACACAAAGGAATCTATTTTGGACTAAAATAAAGCCCAAGTGGCATATGCAGTTTAGGTTTGAAATCGGGTTAAGCTCTTACAAATACAAATTGATTTGGGCTCAAGTTTTATAACTAAGGTTAATTAAGAGAGAACTCGATTTGAATAATACTTGTACAAATCTCCAAGCATTTAGACTATGTAAATTGTGGGACAATTGGATTAGTACCCATTAACCCATTTCAAAGATCTTATGAGATACCCAATGGATAATTGAAACAAAAACTCTTAAGAGTCTCTTTCCCTTTAAATAGGTCTTGGAGACTTGGACTTCACATGATTGGATGTGATGTAAAAAAGATCATTTGAGTAGAAGCCTATGAAGTTTCTTCACAGTCTGGTCATCCTCTTCTCTTGATTTTGTATTTTGAAAAATAAATTGCTTATATTCATCAACACTTAAAAGGCCATCATTATATGACACTTAAATTACCTGTCCATGTTTATTTCATCTGGATTTCTACTTGGATAGTTTAAAAACTATTTCTGTCTTTTTTTTTATTTTGAAGGAGGTGTTTACCAAATAATTTAGCAATTGAAAATAGAGAAAACTTGAGCTGCCTTGAGATGTCCATTCCTCACAAAGAGAGAAATAAGACAAAAAACCAGATGCCCCAACAGTCTATTCAGAGACACAGAGAGACAAAGAGAGAGTTTAGAGAATTCAGCAAATCCTTCAAAATTAGCATAAGTTTGTGGTGTCCATTGATTACTTGTAGTGGGACTTGATGAGAATCGAATCCATGCTACATTTTAGTGGTGGTGATTAATTTCTCAATAAAATAAGACGGTAAACGAATAAAAGATGTTCACCTCTCCTTTCTCACGAGTCATAATCGATCTCCAGAAAAATATATAACCAGAATCGTCAATATATTCCAATATGATATCTTTCAAGATTGCATGCCGTCAGCATATTCTAATTTCTAATCGCCCGTCTGTTCAGATTTTCAAGTGGTCACCACCAAGCAAATTCAAAGATTTCAACGTCGACAAGGATTCTGTTAGGAGGAAACGTCTTTATTATCACACAAAAATAATAATATCAAAAAGAAAAATAAAAGAGAGAAAAATCATTATAGAGAATCAAACCACAATATAAAGATTTATATGATTTTCTTTTGGTATGTCCACAGGTTCAACATTGATTCACTATACTCAAAGATAAAAAATCAAAGAAAAGACGGCTCTCACTCTAATTACAATTTTTACAATTCTCTCTCACACCAAAAAATATATTATATGCTGCTCTGATTAGGGTTACGTAAAGTGCATAATAAAATTATAAAATTTCCTTCTAATAAAATTTGGATCAAAAACTTCACAACCATATAGATTGGATTGATATTTTATGTTTTTACCCACATGGGTATAGCTTAATTGGTTGACTCTCGCTTCAGGAAGCGGGAGATTGCGGATTCAAGCCTCCATGACCTAACTTTAGTGTACCCTTAGAGATAGTGGGCTCATTCATGAAGATTTTACACTGAATATCCCACGATTTCTCACGTGTAAATTAAAAAAGAAATCATTCAATATTCATCGTGACCTTCACATTGACTCCTCTTTTTCAAATGGAATAATCTGATGCAACTCCAACCTATAGCCCTATGAACAAACCTCTCAGCATCTATCAATCTCAAGAGACAAGATCTCTCTCTTTCTTCCCCTCTTCCCACTCACTTGGATATACTTAGAAGTCTTATCAGTAAAGAGTATATAAATATCACAGATTTGTGAAAGTCTTCTTTTTTAACATGGTGTTAATTTTCAAGCTTGACTAATGATAGAGAGCAACTTACTACTTCCAATTAAAATCATGAAGTCCTTCTCTCTTTCTTAACACACAATGCATATTATGATGATGATTTGGGTTATTCATATAATTCTAAAGATTTTAGATGCAACGAAAGAATTTTAATTTATCCAATACATCATTTACATTAAGTCAAAGACTGAGAGGTTACCTACACACTGGAGGTTCAAATATAGAACTATATCTAAAGTATTAGTCAATATTCCCTCTTATTCATCTACTGATATGACAATTTCAGTATATTAGTTAAGATCAGGGGTGTAAATCTCGACTGATACGATCTCGGTTTTGAAAATCTTGATATCTCGGTCGATATCTGATATATTTTGGTGGATTTTTTTTTTAAAAAAGAAAAATATAGGAGAGATAAATTTATCGGCCGATACTGAGATTTATACCCCTGATTATGATATTGACTTTTTACAAATTTAATTATTGAATAATAATATGTTCCTAATATTAACTTGACAATATTTTAACATGAGCCTATAAAATATAAAGAGAACTTGGATTGACACTTCATTGTGGGTGAACCCAGTATTAAATATTAAGTGGATATGAGGTGGATCACAATATGGAGGCAAAATGTGGATCAGTGGACCACGAATGAGCTTTAAGGCTATATTATCTAAATTAGAATAGGAATTCTACACTAGAACTCACATGATGCATGGTTCTATTACATTTATAGTAATTGTTAATTTGTTATTATCATAGGATCGTTATTCCATTTATCTAAAAATTCAAAGTGTTTTTTCTAACAACTTTTGTTAATCTCAATTAAGGTATTTATATATTATTTGTACCATAATTTAAGTGCCTTTTGATGTGATGTTCAGATGGAATGTACCATACAATCACACACTATTTACATTGTGAAATCTTTTACACCCTTAAGCTAATGGCAATCTTTGCTTAATAAAGATGATTTTTGACCAACTCTAATATATGATAAGCCGATTCAATATTTGGAATTTTGATATTTTGAGGGTATTCGTCAATAATTTTGTCTATTTAGTATTTGTGTTGTTCATCAGATAAAATAATTTGTCAAATCTAAATATAAAGATCAACTCCAGATTAATGAGATAATAATGATGATTTAGTATTTTTGTGATATTCTATAATAATTGATAGATAATAAACGTGTATAAAGAATATCACATTTGCATATAAACAACTCGACTCTGATTAAATGTTAGGCAAAGATGAGAGTTATAAATTTGAGTTTCATATTAGGTTTTAATGATTAAAATGGCCCGTACCATCCAAGCCATGCAATAGTGCTCGATGGTTGGAAATGTTCCAGTAACAGGACAATACACCGCATATTAATTGAATGATCAAATTTAATTAATTATCATCCAACTACTGTAACTTTTTCAATCACTGCAGAATGCGAGTTAGTTGAGTATATCCATAAATTTATGCAATTAGGAACTTAAGATTCTTTTCTAACCTGGTGATTTTAATTTCAATAGATACTAAAATATTGCTCCTTAATAATCCATCATATATTGGACCCATATTTTGAGTCTAGCGATCAAAAATATCAATTGATTGTCTATACGGTATTTATACAAATTATTACACAATTGATTTATTGTCTCTCCTCTCCTTATTTTGTATATTATAACAAATATAATTGTTGATATTTTTTATACCAACCAATATTTAGATTTATGATTGAAATTCAAAATTTTGATGTCCGACATCTAAGACAATCCCACAAGTGAAATGATCACACCAGGGGTTAAAAAAACGCCCCGGCCGATAATTTTCTCTCTCCTCCGATATCGGAACCGTGAAAAAACTGTAAAAAACGTGAAGAACCGCAAAAAATCGTGAAAATCAGTGAAAGCCGTATCGGAAGAATCGTTAAAAACCATGAAGAACCGCAAGAAACCGTTAAAAACCTCAAAAAACCATGGAAAACCGTGAAAAATTGTATCAGTGTTTTTAAAAAAAAATAAAAAAAAATAAATTTTAAATACCGATATTTATGAATATCATCCGATATTGTGACCGATATTTCGGACCGAATATCGGCCATATCGGTCAATAATATTCATGTACGGCCGATACATATCGGCCGATACGATATGTATCGGCCGATATTTCGACCTTTGGATCACACCTATACACAAGTGTGCAGCATATCACGCCAAACACATAGGTATATGGCCCACTAAATAGAGTGGTGATGAGTGTGTTGAAAAATTCATTATTTAGATACATAGCGCATAAAAAATCAGCTTGATTAAATCAATAAAGTCATGTTTTTAAAAGTCTTAAATTTGTTAAAAATAATCTAATTGATAACATTTTGGAGAGCTTAGAAATGCGGCTTCACTGACTTAATTAAAGTGACTTTTGGCCAGTCACGTATTCAAAGAAAGAAATTTCCATCATATAATCATTATTCCATTCGATAGCCTCTATACCTAGATAATTGGCATAATAGGTTGCGCACCAGTGCATGATCGATCAACTTTCATATCACTATTAGCCATACGGCATAGGTTTAGAACTTTGATTCCAATATACATTTTTTGTATTTAAGAACGATGCACATTGGCCAACACTGGCTTATATCGGATTCACTCAAAAGTTAATTCTTTTTTTTTAAATAATATTTGTTGAGAAATTGATAAGAATATCTCTGTTTTTTGTTTTTCACTTGTTAAAGTAATATATGATACATCAATGTCCTTTATTGATATTTATTATAAATAACATCGATGTCCTTTATTATAAATAATATCGATGTCCTTTATTATAAATAATAAAGGTGTCTCTAACCATTTTGAAAGAATTAAGTACAAACACAGCTTAATATTCCTATGATGTGCATCAACTGGCGTTTGGATCTTGGAGAACCACGTCGCATTTTGATCCCTATTAGTGGGTCTTGATAAAGACCTTAGGGTATCAGCTACTTCCACTAGCCAGTCCACCCAAACCCTTTAGACTTGTTGAATGGTTCATACAAATCCACGTGCATCGATGCACCCACTATTCGTAATTGATACACTTAAATTAAAATTATAAATACATAGTTGCACCTATTACCACCTAATAGCTTCCTAAAATAAAGCAAATCAATGACCCATAATTAAAAACTAAATGAATGTCTTTCATGGGGTTGTATTTGCATTGCATTATCAAACTGGCCCACAATCCATAACTATTACTATTGTCTCCACAAAGCATGAAATCACTCATTTGATTTCTAAATTGTTCTTAAAAAAAAAAAAACCTTTTTCTTCCAAAATTAAATAATCTTAGACAGTTAATTTCGTAGTTTTGTTACTTCTTAGATTTGAAAATTTTCTTCTCCAAGAAACAATTTTCAAATTATTAGAAAGCTCAAAGTCTTCTGCATAATGAAAAGCAAAAGCAGCTGAATCGTTAACAGCCATCAATTTAATTTACAAGCATGGCCCTCCATTTTTGAGTGCTTCATTGTGAAGTCACTTCAAAATTCAAATCATGGTATTTAAGAGAAGAACTATGAGGAAGATAAGTAAATCTAAAGAAAATGTTAGTGAGTTTCATGATGCGTGGATATGTCAATTTATTTTTGAAAAAAAAGAGTCCTACTTGGTGTTGCATTTGCAACACAACCTTTGTCCAAGCCTTGTTATTATAGAGCTTGAATGATATAATCTTAATTTTTCTTAGTCCATAATCTTAGATAGAGAAGTTTCTTTAAAAGTCCTATAAGCCAAGTGATATTGATATTTCCATTAGACAAAAATAACAAAATGTGCTTAATATTATTTTTTTTATCCCTTGTTTCTTGGTCTCAATATTAATTTATCTTTAAACATATAGCACTTCATATTTTATATATTTTATTTTCTTTTGGATTTTAAATTTTAAATGGGGGTTTTTAGGTTTTCATGTATACTTAGGAGTCTTTTTTTAAATTTTTTTTTTTGTGGTCATCCTTCACCTTTTTTATCTCATACTCATTCCTCATTTTATTTTATTACTTGTCTTAGAATATTTTTATTATTTTATGCAAAGTGACTGATTATGATTTCTTTCTTTTTTATTCTTTATGAGAAGGGTTGAGTTTTAGATAGACATTCAACCTATAAAAACAGTTTTACAAATCTAAATTAACAGTTAATCTTTGATTGATGAGATAGAAGACTTAGATGGTAAGATTTTTCATGAGAAGGGTATTTTTAAAGCAAAAAAGAACATGTAGCAACTAACAAGGGCTCATGGTTGCAACCTAAAAATTGTATGAGTTCAAGGTCCACAAACATTAGATGTGTAGGTAGCCCATAGAAGTAATTTGTTAAAGTCAATCTCAAATCGAATAAATTACTTAAATGATGACAATGAAAAATGTATTTTTAATATTTTACATCATTGAAAGTATTGAGTAACAATAAAGGGGCGTTTACTAGATTTTTCATAAAAAATAGTTTTTTGTATTTTAAGAATATAAAAATGCTGTTTAAAATTATTAGTAAACTTTGAATTTTTTTAGAATTTTCCCCTTTTGTTTATAATAAAATGTAAAACAGAAACTTCAAAATTTGTCCGAAATATCGGTGCATATCGCATTTATCAGTATTTGTGCGAACGACGAGTCGACGAACAATGAAAACGGGAGGCATACACCCATTTCTCAGTATACGTTGAGTTTGTGCATGTTGTATGATTGTATCACTTTGAGATGATCACGGCCGTTGATTTCATAAACGTACAACTGTGATTTTGGTCCGTGGAATTCCCGTGACAGAGTAGTCTGAATATAAAACCAAGAAAATAAAACGGGTCTTGTTTGTATCTTCGTCAGTGATCAACATCTCTCAAACCCAGCTCTCCACCTTCGCCTCTTCTCTTCCAAGCTTCTATGTTTCCCACCCACCTAAGAAATTTGTCTCTTCTCTTCGTCGTTAGAATCTCTTCTTTGATTTTATGAATTCTAAGTAGAGAACCTCAGAGACTTGCCTGATTTTGTATGGTTATGGTCTTCTTTCATCCTTGAAAGGTCATCTGTCGAAGCTTTTTTGAGTAAACTTGAGATCTTTTGGTGTGTGATAACCCAATTCAAAAGATGAAAAGCGTTTAATGTTGAGAAAAACGCAAGTAATAGAAATTCTCTTCAGAGAATTCTGGATTCTCAAGTCTCTTTTAAAACCCAATTCAGATCTCCAAAATAGCTTTCTCCTTGCCTCTCTCAAACGCTCACTCATCCAACGAAAACCAACCCATCTCCTGAAAAATAAAATTATGTTTTAATGGCGGAAACACAAGTTAAATCTTAAATTACCACTTTCCCTCCCTCTCTCTTATTTCCAATCCGAATCTTTAAAAGCTCGCTAGTACATCCTTTCCATCCCAATTCCCACATCAGAAAATCAATCTTAAACTTCAAGGACATTTTTTATCTCCTTTTGACTTTAATCTAGAAATCCAATTCTCCTCTTTTGTCTTGATAGGAAAAGCATTCAATAACAAAACCCATCTCATAGAACTCTTAGTCACCTTTTTCGCTGTTTATTTCCATCGATACCTTGACCCAATCACACTCAAACTAATCTCCTTCATTGCATGCAAAAAGCCCATTTGAAATCCAAAAAGTAGGAAAATTTAAGAAAGTTCTCTGTTTCCTCTCATCGGCGAAAAAAAAAATGCAAGATCCAACCACATTTCAATCCATCAAGCCTCACTTCGCTGCAGAGCAGGAACACCTCAAATGCCCACGCTGCGATTCGACCAACACCAAGTTCTGCTACTACAACAACTACAATCTCTCCCAACCTCGCCATTTCTGCAAGAACTGCCGTCGCTACTGGACTAAAGGTGGTTCACTCCGCAATATTCCTGTCGGTGGTGGCAGTCGCAAGAATAAGCAGCGGCCGAACCCAAAACGATCCTCGTCGTCTTCGTCTTCGACCTCGACTCCTCAATCGCTTCATAAGATCGAACCGACGGCTATGATCTACCCTGATCAGGACCGCCGGATGCTCGATATCACGGGTAGCTTCAGCTCTTTGCTAGCTTCAAATGGGCAGTTTGGAAATCTGTTGGAGAGCATGAATTCGACTGGTTCGAACGTTCAAAGGATGCAGCTCGGAGAATTTTCAAATAATCCGGCTTCGGGTTCTTTGCATTCGGATTTGATTGGAAACCCGGGATTGAATTTGCAGAGCACAAACGATCAAGATACGATCTTGGGGTTGCAGGGAGATTCGAGCTGTTGGAATGGTGGAAATGTGTGGCCTGATCTTGCCATTTACACCCCAGGTTCAAACTTCCAATGAAGGAAAGGAAACATTTCTCTTTTCTTTGCCTTCTCTTCTACCTTTCTTTCCTTTTTTTCCCCCTGTTTTTGGGCTTCAATTAATCTGATATATAGTGAGATAATCAAATCATGGAGAGATGATAATACATAGCTTTCGGCTTCCTCAATTTGATTTTCCTTTTTCTTGTTTTCAGTTTGATGACAAACTGAAAGTAGAATTCTCTGAAGATTTCTTGTGTTTGGTTGTATGTATGAATGTGATAGGGGGAATGAGATTATCTGATTATGTCAGTAATATTTTTATTTAAGAAGATAAGGAATCCAGCACTGTTTTTGTTTATGTTATATTACCTACTGATGGTGAGTAGCTATAATTGTCTTCCATTTCCCTTTTGTTCATTTGGCTCAACTTCATTGACATTCATCTAGCTTATTTTTATCATTAGCTCACATAATAAAAATGCAATTATTCATCAACATTTTAAGATTTTATCAACAACTCTAATATTAGAAATTAGAATGATTTCTGCGACACGACTCCTTAACCATCTCACTTTAGTTGTTAGGGTAAAGTTTTATGTACAACGAAGGATATTAGAGGTATTTAACCAATAAAACTAATTTCTCGCTTAAGTAGAGTGGTAACAAGGACCCAATCCCTCAACATGGAGAGCAAACCTATACATACCAAAGAGACCATTGGACTATGCGCCTTCGTACATTGCAGGAAGGGCTAAAAGTGGTTAAAAAAAGTTTGAATCAAATGAAGCCGGAGCATCCCATTGAGACAACTGACCAGTCAACTTCGATGGCCGCTAAAACTCCACTTAGATTCATAAAAGTTTTGTTTTACTATATAACCATTTAAATGTATGATGATTAAATATATTTTTATTTGAAGGATGATTATATTGTGCACAGTTTTATTTTGTGCGAAAATTTCTAATAAATATAGTGGTGATGAGTCTATTAAAAATATTTTTGTTTGAATACGAGACTTACTAAAAATCACTTTATTAGATAAATCAATTCATTTCTTAAATCTATAAATATAAGAATTAAAAAAAAAATTAGTAACTTTTGAAAAGTTTAAAAAATACTGCTTCAGCGACTTAATTAAAATGATTTTTTTATTATATTAGAATATCTATTATATTTAATATAAGTGTGAGGAGTCATACTGTACACGTGATGAACACTTTACTTTTTATTTTAGTTAAGAGATTCATTTTAATATTAAAATATTATTAAATTTCATAGTATAATACATAAGAATATCAGATAAGATACTATATTTTGTATTAGTGAAAAGCGGATGACAGTCGACTTCTTATTCTGTCATAATTCAGTGTAGCCGTCTGGCTGCCGATCTTATAATCTTACTCTTAAGGCTTATTTAAACAAATTGTTTTTCTTTCTCTTGTGCATGTATATGTGTTTCTATTTTCTAATAATATATAATATAAATATTAATTTCAAAATTAGTCGAATACTTAAAGAAGTTTAAACACTTTAGTCATAAAAAGTCTATATCAATATAAATGCTAAAATGTATTTATTAACTCTCATTGGATTTTAAAGTAAAATAATAAGAACGAGAATTTATTGAGAAGCATTGAAATACTTGAATTTTGATCCAACGGGCGAGTATTTAAAAAAAATATATATTGGATTTAACAAAATAATAAATATGAAAGAAAGGATATAAATATGAACTATAAATAAAAATTAATTATTTAATTTACAATAGATAAGAAGACCCATGGATGGTTTGGCATGGTGTCTAGATTGACCTCTTGATTAGGGCACATAAGATGCAAAACTAAAATAGAAATTAAAAATAATTCCTGCAAATTGCAGTTTTTAATTTTCCTCACTGCCCTGCCCGTACTTTGGTGGTTTGGTGGAATGGATGGGTTACCTTCTCCCCCAGAATCTTGGATTCCATGGGGATTTGGCGCTCTCTCTCTCTCAACAAATTCTGTGAGAATATACTTGAGATTAATCTTTTTTTCTTTCGTTAATCAAATTTAATATGATAAATAATCAAAATTAATTTTGACCAATGAGAAACTGAGTACTTATAGAATTCATATACCATGAATGTAGTTACAATTTTCAATCGAAATTAATTTTTAAATTTTTTAGAGGACTGAAAATTTTCAATCAATATTTCGGTAATGAATCATATTGGTCATATTAGCTTAAGCAGCTGAAGTTTAATCGATATCTACATACATTTTTAAAGCTTCTGAAATTTGATGGAAATTTATTGGAATTTTAGCTATTATAGTTTTTATGAAAATATTCATATTACAAATATTAACAATTTAGCCTAGGTCTACACTAAAGTGAAATTTTCATTCTAAATTTTGAATTTTGAGAGGCCTTAATCTTCACCTATTACAAATGATTTGAATTATATTTATTTTAAAGTAGAGAGACTTTAACACCCATTTTTTTTTTCTTGTTTTTTTTAATTTACATGTGGAAAACCGCGGGATACCCAGCATAAAACCCCATGGGTGAGCTTACTACCCTATGGCACACCAAGGTTAGGCCATGGGGGCTCGAACCGCAACCTCCTGCTTCCTGAGGCGAGAGTCAACTAGTTGAACTACACCCGTGTAGATTTTAACACTCATTTTGACAAGAAGACTTCATACTTGTTATAAAATGAAACTCATATTATTGAATGGAATGGACATAATTTTAAAAAAAAACTTGTCATCATAATTTTATGAGATGGATCATGAAAAATTAATAATTTTTATAGCAATCAAATTCTCAAAATCTAAGATCATAAGTCCACCATGATCAGGTTTAGCTTAAATTTGACATAATCAATATTTCATGTATGTTTCATAAAAAAAAATATAGCCCACTTCAACATATAAATAGCATCCTCTTTAAATAGAAAAACTTAAAAAATTTCTCTAAATTTTTTGTATTTTATAACTATATTTCTAGTATTGTCCGAAGCATTTGATTAAATGTCTTTTTTAATCTTAGTTAATTAACTAATTTTGATTTAACACATTGCTACTAAAGCGTAAAAGCTGTATAATTTTATATAATCATTCTATCTTTTAAAGAGAAAATATTAGAAGTAATGAATAATAATAATAGTCCCACACCATGAGTGGTGTTGGCCGCTGAGCTAAGAAAAAAAGAATAAAGAAATGTGAAGCAACCGATGGTCCATATTGAAAGTGTAGTGGTGGACTGTATGATGAGCGGTGGGCCCACAAGAGTGGACCACCAGCCACCATCCCTTGTCCTGTCACCATCGCCCCTCTTATACCACACATTACACCACTATCCCTCTCTGCCATCAATTATAAGATTCGATGCCTATTTCCTTATGTCCAAGTCAAAAACATGGACGGCTATGCCATCTCTGATGTAAACCAAACCACTATCGACATTCTATTGCACTCTTCTCACCCATCTCCTTCTCCTCCTACTGATGCCCAAACACCGCCCAATTTCAATTGGGTAAGCATTCATTTTTCTTCTTCCTTCGGATTCAAATCAAATAAAAGAACGTGAGACGCTCACCTTATAAAATGAGATACTAAGTTTGAATTACGTTCAACTTCTACGGGCCATTTTAAATGGGATTTTTTCTCATCCATTAAACCTATGTATGAAGATTGGAAGGTTATACACAAATATGAGGTAGAGAGATATTTATGTTTAAAAAAGGAACTTGAGTTTTAAGGTTATACCTCCAAAGAGCTACTATCCCTAGTTTTATTCGGTGTGTGTGAATATGTTCTAACAGACTTGGACATCTTGATCTTAAAAAAATATTAGAATGGTAAAAGGATAAAAGTAGGAAAAAAACATTAAAACAAGACTAATTTATGAGTTACAGAACTAATTACAAGGTTGTTTGGTTCGATGTATGATTTATATAAGACTTATTTAATAATAAACTTAAATTTTTATTTTTCTTTAAATTTAAATGATTATTTATTTCATGCATCTTCGTTGTTAGATTGATCATAACAAGAAAACAAATATTTTATTTTTATTTTAAAAATTAGAAGTTAAGATTTATGATGGTTTCCATTAGTGTCATTTTTATGGTTAAATACTCCCAATGATAATAGTCCAATTAATCTAATATCTTTTATTATAAGGTAACACACTATGTAATATGTTTGATCAGAATTGAGCTTTTAAGTCTGGATGTTTTCTCAACCTATACAATATTTAAAAAATAATAATAATACTTTGCATTTACATGATATAATGATATCTTAAGAAAAATGAATAAAAATAATAAAAAAAAAATAAGTTCAATGTGGTTCGAGTATATGGATGGAAGAAAAAAAAAATTAAAAAAGAAAATATAGAAGCCACAAATTCAAAATTTTAAAATAAATGGGATTAGGCTTTATGGTAGTGATGACGTGTATGGCCGCCTAACCCATGTATCCATGTTAGGATGAATGGGCCTATCAATGGTTAATGACAGTACGTAGGCTATATAGTCTATAGACTATAGAGGTGTTATGATGTGATGGTGGGCCACACAATCATGCTTGCCACATGACCATCAGCTCATCATAGCCATTGCGTGCCCGCCATGTAACATGCCGCGGATATCGCGTTTTCGCCAAGACATGCACGTGTTAGCCATTCTCTCGACCAAGGCACGTGTGCTCCGCATGTCTATTGTCGGCCAGCCTTGTCATTGAACTGTTTTTTTTTTTTGTGCTTATTAATTTTCATGCCACCTTCTTATCTCTTAGTTCGTATAATAACTGCACTTAATGCCTTAATGGGCTTATTTCCTGTTTAGTGGCAATGATGAGTAACATTTTGTATTCATTAGAGGGCTAATCCCATCATTTTATTTTTATGCATGTAGCCTCATAAAAACTACAGTAAAACTTTTCAATTTTTAAATTTCAAATCTCAAAATTAAAAATAAAATGACAGAAATTATTAAATTAAGAGAAGGGTTTAAAATTAAATACGGCGATATGCATTCTGTGGATCAATGTATACTAATGTTAAAGGAAATAGAAATCTAATTTGAAGGTTTATTTACTTTCAATTTTTGACTGAGTTCGTTTCATATCGAGATTTTTCTAATTAGTTATACTAGATCATAATTATTTAACAGTTTTGGAACAATTGATTTTTATTTCTCTACAACATTTAGATGCTGCATTTTTACAAAAACTAAAATTAGACAAGTTAATAGATTTTACTTGTTTGATTGTCTTTGGTTAATTTTTTATATCACACAAAATAAGGAGGGGATGTAGGTTTTAATGAGCAAATGAAGAGTAAATGAATAATTTTATAAGAAAAGTTATTAGATCAAACACAATCTTGATGAATGAAGAAAATATAAATAGATAAAATAAAAAGATAAATTTGATAATTAATAAATTGAGAAAAACTCATTTTATTTTATGTAATTTGATTATATTACGAGAAAATCAAATACGACTCTAATATCTAGAGTCAAGAGACTACATGGAGTGAAGAAATTTAAAAAGAAATAGTAAATTATAAAATGACCTATGATAAAGTCAACTGAAAAAATATAAAATAAGATATAATGCTCGTATATTATGATGTTAAATAGTAAATGAAAGGGTGGATAATTGGATATGAAGATAATAATAAAAAAAAGCTTAAAATATGGATTTGTTGGGACGTTGGACCGCATGTTAGGTTGATGCATTAGAAAGAGAAAAATGAGAATCTATGTCCCTGACCCACTACGTTTATGGGCTTATTGGGAAATGGGAATAGACACATGGTTGGCCCAATTATATTCATGTTAGGAAATGCAACAACTGGCCAACAATTTTCTTTCACAACTTTGGGCAAGTTTAGATAGAAAATCCCCCAAATCCGTGACTTAGAGGTTGCAACCAAAAATGCATGAATGGGTCTGACCCCTAACCATTCTTTTCATTAATAATGACCAACCACTAACTACTATTAGCCAGGTTCATCACTCTCAACCAATACCCACTAAACCTAGTAGTCACTTGCATTGCTGCTATTCCATCAATTTTTTTTTTTTGGTCTGGTATATAATCTGTCATCAGAATTTCATGACTTAATTAGAATTGTATAATATTTGATAATGATTTAATGCAGAGGTGTTCATTCTAATACGGGTTATCTTTTAGGAGACACGAATTTTAGTGAACTTCCTATTTTACCTCTCATCCATTTGCAGAAATCGGTTCATTTTTTAGTGAATCCGATTACTTATCAGTGTAAGTGAATCGGATCACTTATCGGTGCACCGACTGGATCACTTAAAAATCGATGCAGCGATTTCTTGAGAGTCTAAATCAGTGTACTGACTGAATCACTTGAAAATCGGTGCACTGATTTTTTGAAAATCCAAATCAGTGCATCGACTGGATCATTTTACACATAAATCGGTTCACTCATCGGTGCACCAATGAGTGAACCGATTCATTGAAAAAGTGAGCCGATTTCTGCGGATGGGGAAAAGTGGGAAATTCGAAAACCCGTGTCTACTAAAAGAGTATGCCTATGTTAGGATGGGCACCCTAATATAGGGGACCGAATATCGTATCGGCCGATATGCCGATATTAAAACCGCATCATATCGGCCGATATCGGTGGTTTTTGATAAAAAAAAATAAAATAAGGAGAGAGCATTTTATCGGCTGAGATATTGGTCGATACCATTTTTTCGACCCCTAATTTAATGATTCTATAAAATTAATAAATATTTATTAATGTGAGGTTTTTTTTTAAAAAAATTAATCTTATAAAATATATAAAATAAATTGATCTATATGAATTAAAATAGAACTATATACGAATCAAAGAAAAAGAATATTTAAATAAATCTATATTGATAATTTCTACTTCAATTTGATGGAATTAGTAAGCTCATAAAATGATAATTGTTGTAAAAATTAAAATTAACTCATGAAAACTTTATACATTCCTATGTCTAATGATGTGACATTAGAGTTTTTAATATAAAAGTAAATATCCTTTTTTACCCAGCAATACAAGGAAGTACGTGCATTATGTAAAGGAAAAACATTTAAAAGGACCAGCAAACACTAGGAAAGTAGGAAGAATATTGTAATAGGAGCTGACTAAATCAGAAGGCTCGGATTGAAACCACCAAACAATATTGTGAATTTTGTACGATCAAATGGTGCCAATGCCACAGTAGACTCAGGTGGGATAACAAGTCACTTCTATAGTTCCTCTAAATAGTGATAGGTAAAGTCACCTCGTCTAAACCTTTCAATTCATATACACTGAGTAAATTTTACAAAGAGTGACCTTTAAAAATTAAGTATGAATTGAACATAAGACTCCACTTTCTTAAATGGGTTATCAATCGTTAAGCCAACCTCTCTAAATTAAGAGTGTGGAAGCGGTTAGTGAGAAACTGACTCTCCTATTGGTTGATGTGGCACAAAAACTTTTAATCAATAATGTTTGCAGTGTAATTTTAATATCATGTTTTACACAATGATCGACTCATTAGTAGAGGCTTGTGGTCCATTACTGATACAATGCATGAGATTTTGAAAGGTGAACCTTGTGACTAGTAAAAGATGAGAACCATAGACAGTCAAGTGAATTTAAAGACCGAAATTTTTAAAGATTGAAAAATAATTTAAAATTTTCAACTTTTGAAGAGTTTAAAAGAAGAGATTTTATTGATCTAATCAAAATAATTTTTGGTGAACTGCATTTTTCAATTAAAAAACTTTCTAAGAGATTCATCATCTTATTCAATAAGTTCCATGACTAAGCATGTAAGTCATCATCTTATTTAATTTGATCTATAAATAGTGTTATTGCGTTATAGATTATAATGTTAAAAGAATTAAATTGGCCCAACACTTGTATTGGGTCAAGTTTTAAGGCCCAACACTTGTATTCGGTTGGACTCAGTTCCATGACAGCCTAGTTCAGCAATAAAAACCCCAACCTAAAGAAGAATAATCATGTGACGTAACTCGGCAAGAGAGTGATAATGACGCGAAAGTTGATGATATTGATTATCAAGAGAGGGTAGTAAATGCACCTTCTCTATTATTTATATATTAAGTTGGAGAAGAGTTCCCACATGGTGGCTGTAGTTTAGTGGTGAGAATTCCACGTTGTGGCCGTGGAGACCTGGGCTCGAATCCCAGCAGCCACATTTGCATTTTTCAATTTTTGTAAACATGTTTTTGATTTTTTTTTTTGAAAACATGTTTTTGATTTTTTTTTTTGAATTTTGTTTTTGCATTGTTGGTGTTAATAATAATTTTATTTTTATTTAATCTTTGTTTTATACTAAAGACACTTTCAAAAATTTTACTCTCTTCCATCAATTTTCCCTCTTAATTGGGTATTGTTAGGGATGAAATTTTGCATTGTTGGTGTTAATAATCGTTTTTATTTTTATTTAATCTTTGTTTTACACTAAAGACACTTTCGAAATTTTTACTATCTACCTTCCATCAATTTTCCCTCTTAATTGGGTATTAGTAGGGATACAATTTTGTAATGTTGGTGTTAATAATAGTTTTTATTTTTATTTAATCTTTGTTTTACACTAAGACACTTTCGAAATTTTTACTATCAATCTTCCATCAATTTTCCCTCTTAATTGGGTATTATTAAGGATGCAAATGATAACTAAAATCTGAAAATCTTTAATATAAACTTTAAATTTGATAATTTTTTTGGATCAAACCTTGATTCACATTAATTTTTTTTCATTTTTTGTTAACACACCACTTTTTTATTTTGGATTTATTTGTATTCAAATTTTTTTTTTTTTTGCATTGTTGGTGTTAATCATAATTTTTATTTTTATTTAATCTTTGTTTTACACTTAAGACACTTTGGAAATTTGTACTTTCTATCTGCCATCAATTTTCCCTCTTAATTGGGTATTGTTAGGGATGCAAATGATAACTAAAATCTGAAAATCTTTAATATAAACTTTAAATTTGATACTGTTTTTGGATCAAGCCTGGATTCAAAATTAAAATTAATGTCTTTTTATGCAGATTTCAAGTTAGCATTTTTCGAGTCTGATAATCCATTAACACAAGGGATAAATAATGCAAATAATAGTTATAATTGATATATATATATATATATATATATATATATATATATATATATATAGTTAAAATTATATGAAGATAAAACCTAAATATTTACCCTCATATATTATTACTACACTAGATTAGACAATAATGTGACATTTTTAATCGTCGGTTTAGATTTTTTACATTTGTCTAAATTTGAATTAAGCATGACCAGAATCCAACACTATTCAGTGGAAGCAAATCCAAAAATACCAAAATCTAACCCGAGTCTAACCGGTTAACATCTCATAATGGCTGTGTTTGGATGAAGGGTAATTTTATAGGGGTCACCTTTGAATACCCCAAGTTTCAATGGGATATTAAAAAAAGGTGATGAGAGGTGATTTTTTGAATTTTTACTCACTTGGAGTAATTTTTTTATTACAAAACAAGATAAAGGAGGGGTCACCCTCCTACCCCATCCAAACGCAGCCAAAGCTGTGTTTGAATTGGAGATAAAGGGAGTAATAGGGGTTATTTGGTAATTGAGAGTCATGAGATAACACTCCTCTCTTTTCACTTTTGGGGCTGCGTTTGAATAGGGGTATTTGATAATTGGGGGTCATGAGATAAGACTCCTCTTTTTTCACTTTTTGAATACCCTTTCCAATGCAAATAAATACCCTTGATACTCCCTGAAAATTTATCCTCCATCGAAAAGCAGCGACATGAGAATTAAAGAAAAAAATACATCATAGATAGACATCGACAATAGAAATAGGTGTAAAGATAACCAAAAATCAAAATTTAATTCTTCAAGTGTAGGTGCTTTAATTGGAAGGAATGTATAATTATTTTAAATAATGAAAGGAGGAAAATAATAGTTTGCTTATAAGAGATTTAAATGGAAGGGCAACAAGGTTAGAGATCTGAGAGAAGATTTTAAACTTTTTTATAATAATGAAAGAAATATCTCAAAAAATGAGATAGATATTGTAGTTAATCTGAATTTAAAGGAAAAGATTATAGAAGTCAAGTGAAGGTTGGATAGGATTGTCATGATCAAATTAGTTTTGGATAAGGATATCTTAAATCTTGTTAGTGCTTATGCACCTCAAGTTAGACTTAAAAGAGCTAGAAAAAAAAAATTGCCAGTAAAATAGATGAACTAGAGTAAAAATCAATGACAAAATCAAGGGCAAAATGGGAAAGTTCTCATATTTGTGTCATCCATTGCTCCCTTTGAGAAAAAAAAGTATCGGTATACCAATAAATTCCCTTTTAGTCTACAATCTACATAATTGCACCTGAATTTTGGGTGAATTGGCAGATGAGGGACCAAACAAATACGATTCACTGAAGAACACTGAAGAACAGGGGGAAAAGGCCAATCAGAATCTCGTAAGCACATAAAGAATCATACAAAGTTCCAACTCTGAAAAGAAAACACCAAATTGCAATCATTTCAAGAAATGAATTAAAGTTGTATTCAGTTTAACAAGATAGAGATGTTCTTTAATCCAGTTTAAAGAGCACGTGTAATGATGTTCACACTTGCAAACCATGATCAAGTCCTTGGCTTTACTTTCATATATACATAGGAGTGGCCACTAAGGTGGGTACCAAACCTCAACTGCCCATTCACTCCTAGAGGATGCAAACTTGAAATCTGTCTGAAATCATGACATTTCGTCTCCTAGCCAGGAATGTGATCAAGAAGAGCAACAAGAGGTCTTCTGTGCAACCGGCTGTCCACGCATTTGCACAGTTGCAGGTTTACTAGTATTCATTGCTGGTTGACTTGCCATCCTGCGAACAGCAGGAACATATCATCTTAGCCTTTCATGTGGTATAATGGGAACAGAGAAGTATAATATTTCCACTAAGAAATGGATAACAGAGGAAAAGAATGGTCTGATGGGGTTGGCATAGATGATGAGAAGTAGCAAATTGTTTCCAAGGGCCAACAGCATATACGCCTAACACAATTCAAATCCATTCGAAGCCATGTCAATTATGCTGTTGCACTTATATAAAAGAGTAGCTCGAGTCTAAAATGGTAATGGAGGGGAGCTCACCGATTCTTTATCTCAGCAGCCATGGTCATGAATGCTTGCTCTACATTGGTTGCATTCTTAGCACTAGTTTCCAAAAAAGGAATTCCAATTTCATCCGCAAATGCCTTTTTCAGTAGGAGAGAGATATCAGTTGAACAGCAGATAAGGATTTCTATGAGATAGTATGCTTTTTTGGTCAAAGCAGCAAATATTATTTAAACCACAAAGAACAGAAATGAGAGGGAATTAATGAGATGAACTGACAACTAGCAGTTAATGACCTTAGCGGTTTCATAAGAAACAACTTTATTAGCAGTCATGTCACATTTGTTGCCAACCAAAAGTTTGTTCACATTTTCAGTGGCATATCGGTCAATCTCATTCAACCACTGCTTGACATTGTTGAAGCTTTCTTGGTCGGTTACGTCATAAACGATCTGCCAGAAAAGATCAATAAATTATTTTGAGGAACATTCGTTCACTAGCAAGATGATGGGAAAAAATGACAGGCAAAACTCACAATAATGCCATGTGCACCACGGTAGTAACTGCTTGTGATTGTCCGAAAACGTTCTTGACCAGCAGTATCCCACTAATATGAAATGAGGACTTCACGATGAGGAATAGTCATCCAATATCAAAACCAGAAGTAAGATTTTCATACAAGCATATGAATTACTCACAATTTGAAGTTTAATGGTCTTCTCATCCTGCTCTACAGTCCGAATTTTCTAGAAATGCAAAAAGAAGTGAGAAGTGGAGGTGGCCACCACGAACTTCACAAAATTTGAAAAGGCAGATGTATGCATAAGATCCTATATCATTGTTGTTACTTACAAAATCAACTCCAATGGTACTGATGTAACTCTCCAAATATGAATCGTCCTACAGAACATAAGAGGTCAACATAATCCTTTTTCCTTTGAATAATATGAGGGATCAACAGTTCATATTCAGATGCATACACTATTTCATATAGAAATAAATATAAATTATGGCCAAAACAAGATAAACCATTCAAAAAAAAAAGGGAAAAAAAACACAATCATATTTCTCCAAGTGAAACAGAATACAAGGTGGAAAGAAGGAAAAAAGTGCATGGCAATCCTGTATTACTCTTTCAGATTTTTACCACAGATATAAGATCCTAATAAAGTGTAACATTTACATTAAGTTAAGAGAAATAATCAAACTACTGGACAAAAAGGAGATAAAATTGCCTTAGCCTTCACAAACCAGCTTCACATATGCAAATAGAAAAAAATGGTATCAAAAGTCGCTTAGAGAATTAAGTCATTTTACCCTTTTAAAATAAAAATATAATATATTATAAAAGGTACGGAACTTCCACTCAAATTGTCCTTTTTTGACAGTGGTGTATAGGAAATATTAAAATCTGATAAGATCACCAATGAATGGAATTCTTACAATTTTATTGAAGTTGAGGAATTTTTCCTAATGATTCTCCATAACTAAAGGCAGAGGCATGCATAATATCCTAAGAGCTAAAAAAAATCAACAGATGGTGAAAATACACTAGACATCCATTTTGTGTGCATAGTGTGTATCAATCACACAACTGAAAGATAAAAAATACATAGGTTGATTCATCATCATCTTCATCATAGCCATTTATCCCAATTATTTGGGTTCAACTTTCTAAGTTCTTCTCTTTCTATCCTATTAAAAATCATATCATGTGTTCTTGTAATCCATCATAGCCCTTTTTTATCTATTCTAACGAAAAGGTCTTCCTCTCCTTACTTGCACCTTTTCAAATTTTACAAGTCGTCTCATAAAAGCACATTCTAAAGTTCAAAATCATTGAAAAATTAGTACTATACTGGAATTAAGTTAAGCCACACACAATTTCTTTTTCTTCCACCAAGATTTGTGCACTTGATGACAGGTTGAGGGACCCGACTCAACACAATTTAATGATTTAATATTTTTATTAATGACTCCTCTCCTCTAACATAATTGTTTGATTTATGTATTTTTGGTGAATTAGCAATTGGCAAATGATCAAAATAGTCCAACCAATATTGCACTACCTAAATGGTGTAAAAGTTAAATCATCTACAAATTTTAGTAATAAATCTCTAACCAATTTTTTTATTTTTTAATATTTCCAACCCGACCCATGTCCGCAGCATGGGCTAACTTGCTAGTTATATCTTAATCTTCACCATCATTTCAATGAGATTGTTTTTTTGACAAGACTGCAATGTCTATTGTTGGATGGCAAGGTTGAAGCCCTAGAGCAGTAAGCACAGTGGCATCCCAATTTATAACTGAGATTTGGCAAATGAGGAAAAATACCTTACAAGATGGCACTTCTAAGTAAAAAGAGTAATTTTGCCCTCGAATGATAAAATTAGTATTTGATGGTTCTTCCATGACAGTGGTATAGAGACAAGAGGGCATACATGTAATGTGCATGTGCATCAGCTTATACAGATAACATGGGTATCCTATGAGTTTTAATTGCCATGCAATTTGCTTCCAATAAGTAGGTCTACCAATGGCCACAACCTTGAAGATTTGCCATCACCTAGAATTGGTGTTAATTGAACATCTCACCATACAACTATGATGACTACTTGTTCCATGGTGCCTACATGTTAATTTGCACGGATGAGTGCCATAATTGGCTATCTTAGAAACTCAACAGTTACTAGCAATTGTTTAATGTAGCTTGAAATGGGATGATTAAATGTTTCAATGAAAGGCCAGAATAACAACAGCATGCCTAAAAATATTCAAAGAACACCAAAGCAGCAATAAATACTAAACAATCTGCTATTTATTTAGCAACAAAGACAAAATACATAATGTACAAATGAATTCTTACCGCAAATCTTAATAGAAGGCATGACTTGCCAACGCCAGAATCTCCAATAAGTAAAAGCTTGAAAAGATAGTCACTGAAACATAATGACAGTCAGAACTTAGTATGCTCAAAACATAAGTAGAAATCAAATAGTATTCATTGCATGAAAAGACCACAAGTATACTTGGACAAAACCTAGCTTCTGATCCTCTCGCCAGTGCCTGCCAATTAAACCTCTAATGTTTCTACATCAACAAATACCTCTCAAATTGATGTCAAACAGACTCCCATCACATATAAAAGCTTTCCATTGCCAATTGACTCATATTTTAATTTAGGAAGTACTTATTGGTTTGCACGCCATCCAAATTCGATCAACACTATCACAACAACTCCAACTATGACTACAAACTTACACAACTTTTCATCTCAAGATTTTTCTTTTTGTTTTCAGGTTTTCTAAGATCTTATGCAGAAGGGGTGGAAAACAGGTCTCTTCTTGATGGAGTTACAAAGTGGCTTCGAATTGGAATGCTATGATAATCACAAACTGGGTTCATAGTTCCTTCCTCATTTTAAACTTGGAATAGATAGTATACTAACTAGAAAGGCATTGAGAGATGTTAAGACCTCTAGATAGGAAGACAAACATAATTTCTTCAACATGCTCAACACTTTTGACTACATGGAAAAGAGTACATCAAAAGAGCCTTTCAAATGAATTTGAGAGAATGGGAAAGCAGAACTGGGAAAGCAGAACCCCAACCACCCCCCCCCCCCCCCCCCCCCCCCCCCCCCCCAACACACACACACACACACAAAGATGATTAAAAAAACTACAAAACTAGAACAATAGGAGAATAAAAAAGAAACCAAAAAACATTATCTGATGCTTTGTTTTTTGAAAGGTAACTGTACTATTCACAATAGAATAAACACTTAACCAAAAAAAAAAAACATAAAACCGGGCTTAAGCAGCCCGCCTACCCAATAACCCTTACAAGAAACACCACCCATCAATGGTTGAATGGGTAGTGACATTTATAAATTCAGCGTGGATGGGACAGCAAGAGGTAAACTTGGCCCCGGAAGACTAGGAGGGTTGCTACATGACGATAGGGGTAGGATGTTATTAGCATTTTCCGAGCCCTTAGGAATCATGGATTCGAATGAAGCGGAGCTGAGAGCAATCATAAGAGCACTTCAGATTTGGTCTAGGTTTCCTTCATTTTCTCGTCTTTTGGGGACTACATTCAAGGTCTCTATAAGTATGTATTTCGTCCATGTTCTATTGAAAAAGAGAAAGTGCAAATGAAAAATAATGCTCTCAGTCCATCTATCAAAAATCATCATAAGCAAATACATACCCAATGATGGAATTATAAGAATCACATTAATCGATAAATGAAATGGGGGAATAAAAAGAGAAACAGCAAATGAAAAATAATGCTCCCTAGTACACCTATCACAAATCGTCAAAAGCAAATACACAATGATGGAATTATAAGAATCACTAATCAATAAATGAAATGTGGGCATAAAAAGAACCCTCTAATACCAACTAAAAGATCTTGTTCAAAACACAACTATCTAATTTGCCCAAGGTTACTCAAAGGCATCCTTTGCACGATCTCTCAGAAAAAACTCCAAAGTTGTCAATCCCAAGCTCGCAAGTAAGTTCCCATCAAAGTTAAGATTCTCCAAACATAACCATCATTATCATCAAACCTCTGTCCTATATATTTCCCATCCTCTAGTACTTTGTAAATTTTCAAATTAACTTGTATTAGGAAACTTAAAATCCCTCAATCAATCCAAATCAAGTTTCAAAATTGACAAGAGCCAATAGCACAATTAGAAAGTGTTATCATGTGACCTCAAGATTATGGGTTGATCTTCTCTTACCATTTCAAATATAAATAAGTAAATAAAAGAAAACCAAATGATGGGCAAACCACGGTGTCTCTCTCCAACCATCATAAGCAGCACTTCATCATCTGTTTGTGGTTAGTTTTACAAGTTAATTTTCCCCTCATCCACACTGAGGACTATGAGCTCTGTTACCCCATAATTTAACATGATTGCGTTGAACTGCATTTGTAAGCTTTATTGGCCTCACCGTTCAAGCTCCTCACATTTGCAACCTCCTTCAATTCCATGTACTGAAGATGTTTCTAGTCTTGCATGCATACGCCCAAATGATCTGAAATTGTCATTTATTAATTTCTCCATAGATTCTTTCTAGTTATTTTCCAGCAATTTACTTTTTTTTCCACGCATCTAAACAGAGCCAAAAGAGATCATGGAGAGCAAGACGAACAATCAACCAATTAAATCATACGAATCTTAATAGCTAACTAAAAAAATGAAACACAAACGAAGTCAGAGAGAGAGAAAGAGAAACAGAGAACTAGAAGCACACACAACATCTGCATCAACCATATCGAGATCGAACACCAACAAATTCAGAAGACAGGGAATTACATTTGAAACAGAAACAATTCGAACAAAAAACAAAACCCTAACCGTTAAATTATAAAAAGGAGAAGGAATTTAACAGTAAACGGACTCACTATTCAGGATTCATGGCAGATCGGCTTTCAATTAATCCTCCGAAACCTATCACAGCGTAACGAAAGACAAAAATGAGGAAAGGGAGAGGGAGGAAGAAAGAGAGACGAGGAAATGACATGAAGCTCGTTTGGTTTGAAAGGAAATTTATAGAGCGAGGAGAGGATTTCGGTCATTGACTGCTTCGTCACCCAACCTTCACAGAATTTCCTACTCAGCACTCCACTTTTTTTTTATTAATGTCTATGTTATTTATTATTTCTTTAATAATAAATAAATATAACTTTCCACCGTATGTATAACTTTCATGGGTTTTATACTTTTATTTTAAAATTTGGTCTTCCAAGGTTTTAACATTTAAATAAAATCAGTATTAGCGATCAAATAAAATAAAGTAATTTTAGTTTTTAACTAAGCTTTTTATAGTAAACCAATTTGAATATGTATTTATTTTTTTCCATTTGCAAGCCAATGAATCATACAATGTCATTTAAATTGTAAATTTTATGATATGTATAATACATAAGAAGATTCAAAATCCATCATGTAATTCAAATCATTGAAACAGGGGTGCACAAAAAAATGTCCCGGCCGATATATTCTCTCTCCTTTTTTTTAAAAAAATATCAGTATTATTTTATTTTTTTAATTAAAAAAATATAAAAAAATCAAAAAAAGAAACCATTTTTTTTTAAAAAAAATTGAAAACGTAAATATCGGCTGATATTGGCCGATATCTGGGCCAATATTTCGACCCGGGCCCATCACTGTTTTGAATTTTTTTAAAAAAAAATACCGATATAAAATCATATCGGACAATATGGGACCGATATATATATAGCCGATATATCGATCATATCGGCCGATAAATATGTTGTACGACCGATACTATACGTATCGACCAATATTGAACTGCTCTTTAAAACCGATAGATATCGGTCGATATATGTACCCCTGCATTGAAACATAGTTAACAAATTGTTCGAATCCTTTGTCAAAATGTGATAAGTATTGATTTGATCAAAATAATTTAATTGTTGAATAGATCAATTTCAAACTTATTTTTTTCTGAATTAAAAAAAAAGTCTTTTTTAAAAAAAATTGAAAACCCAAATATCGATTGAGATATCGCCAGGGTCCACACTGATATTCAATTTTTTTTTTAATTTGCCGATGTCATGACCGATATATTTATCGATATCACTAGTATAAATAGTGCACGACTATACCTATCGTATCAGCCGAGATAATTCAATTTCAAAAACGTGAGATTTCATCCTCTGCCGTCACCGTCGAATTCAAATTTCACCCAAATCTAACTCAAATAAGACCCGTTTACATCCCTACCTTTGACGAGAACATTATTAAACACATAAAAGATTCAGTCTTCCTCTGTACAGTGGGCCGATGAAGCCCATTTAGGACCAATTCCTTGACAGACACCCGAGTGATTCCCAAGGGGTAGCGTGTCTACTCCAATGGAATGCCTTGTTTTGCTGGATTACCCCAATGTTCCTTAACACGGTTGAAACAAGAGGCTTCTTCTTCTTGTGGTTAGATAAACTGAAGATAATGGGCTTTGGCCTATTGGGTTCAGGTTGGATCTATAATGGATCTAAACTAAAATCCAATTTCAGATTTAATTTTAGGTCGATATCAAGGTTTTAGTTCTAATATCTAAAATAATCATTATTTGTAAATGCAAAAATCCGACATGTATCAGCTCATATTATAAAAAAATTCTATCTTTGTAAACACAGAATATTCGGATCCAAAATTGGACCCGACATACAAATAGGTCGAACACATGGAATCACTTCTTAATTTATGAATTGGATCTTTTAAATTTCTAGAATTTTTAAACAACCATTGACATCATCAAATTCGAATCAATTGGCCCCAATTTGACCCTAGCTTGCAGTCAGCAACACCCTAATAAAAACAACCTTCTTGTCTTCGTATTTTACACGGCCAATCACCACACGCATATGAGCGACGCACACGGCAACGATAAGAGGGTATTGGCCATCTGTCCTTCACTTAAAGATAAAAGTATTATCTAAATAAATGAAAAAGTACAATATCATTTTTATAAAAAAAATTTAAAAGCTTATGAATGAAATATGTGCTTATCAAGGGCTTTGGATTGCCCTTGATCGATGATGATCAAATTTAGTTTTGACTTTTTCAAATTTTTTCTTTTCTTTTGATCATAATGAATGAATGGTCTGGATTAATTGAGTTCATTATCTATCCCACATGACTAAATCAAATTGCTAATTGCTTGGAAGTAAAGCTGATAAAAGAGTTGTTGACTCTCCACGAAACCTCTCATAAAATGCGTGTAGCTAACAACAGCACGTTGTTTAACTTTAAAAAGTCAATCAAATGGACAGTTGGTTGGTTGATTACACGCTTAGACCTATTAAGCTAACAATTTCAAACCCATATAAATTCTCCAATCTGGATCGTCTATCAACCCAATCTAGCATTTCGATTTGCTTCAGGCATGTCGGTTGGTGAAGAAGCTCTAGCTCAAAGAGGTGAGACCGGAAAGACGACGGCGAAGTCTGATCGCTTCGACCGATGTTTCTCCGCCGTTAAGATCACAATTCCCATTGAAGCCGGAGGGCTGAAAGATCTTGATTCAGATAAGTTGAAAGCTGAGATAAAGAAATGGGCCAAGGCCGTCGTCGCGTATGCCCGTCAAGTGAGCGGTTGTTACAGCCCACGTGAATGATATGAATCTGTGTCACTTGAATCATTATCATCATCGTCACCGTTGTTATTGAATCATCTTATTTCATTCATTTGATCATGCCATTGGCATTTCAAAAAAAAACAAGGTCAACAGGGTGTTTTCAAGATTTGCCGACGAATGCAATGCGCAAAAATGAAGCTCCATCAAAGCAGTTTATGCAAAATCTACAATGAGGTCCAAGATCAGAAACCTGGATCATATCAAAGGGTTGAGACTTGAGACTAAGACTGAAAATATGGCAAGAATGCTAAACCCTCATGCTTCTGCGACACCGGAAGCTACTAATATTGTCAATAATAGGTACTAAATTTGTACGTATATTGTATTCTTTGAATTCCATGAAATTTCAATTTGTACATGTATGCTTCTTCGTATTTTTTGGGTTTAGTTTGCTGGTCTGTGTATTCAACAATCCCAGATATGGCAGTCTTTAACTATTAAAATGAGAAGGTGCCGGGTGCGGCCAATCTTCACTGCTATTAAACCATGGATGACGATCAAGTTCGTTCAACTTGTGGATTCCTATTTCAATGAATCAATGGCCAAAATCATTAGTTATGAAATAGCAAAGAATGAAATTCTCAACAAAAGATACTTCACCAACTTTCTATCCATGTGAACTCAGTACAATCTACGAAAGCCACTTCTTATTGATCTCATTAGCAATATTCAAACAATACAGCAATGATCTGTATCCAAATTAGGGTATTGATGATGCATGGCCCATGTTAGGTTTTTTCGGCTCAAAAGGCATTTATTGAGCCGGCCTGTGTTTTTGAAGGGCCCATCAGGCTCGTTGTGTTTCATGTATGCCCATGTATATAAGGGCTCTTTCTTTTTAAGGTTTCTTTAGCTGTGAGAAAACAGAGAGAAAGAGAGTGAGAGGAAGGGAACGAAAAATGTTGGTTTGTAATATTTGTAACATGTCTGGAAATTTCTTCTTAGTGGAATTATCAGGCTTCGTAGATATAGACAATTTTGTCGAACCACATAAAACACCGTCTTTTGTTTGTGGTGTGCTTGAATTTATGGTTTGATTTACTTTTTGCCAGCGATTTTCCCATATGCATTTTGTGTATACAGACATGAGCTTTACCGTGATGCCCAATTTGCCCTTCACCTGCCGTATCGAAGAAAAAAGAATGCCAAAAATTCATAAACAGTGCAAATCGGCTCGCCAAAATTCATAAACAGTGCAAATCGGCTCACTAAAATTTATGAACAGTGCAAATCGGCTCGTCGAAATTCACGTGAACAGTAAAAATCAACCCGTTGAAATTTTACTGTTCATACGAAGAGTAAAATCGAAAATATACTAAAATCCGTATTGCTAAACACAAAATGCCTGTGGGAAAATCGTTGGCTTGAATTTTCTGCAACAGTCTATTTAATCAAAGTTCCTGACTTTAAAACAAAATCAATGATTGATAACACTTAACTCACCTCTAACCCGAATGAAATGGACAGAGTCCACCTTAGTGGCTCTTTGTTGAGATTTTGTCACCATTAATGTTCAAACAAATAACAATTATCCGTATCCAAGTTATGACATTGTTAATCGTCACTGATGACGCATGATGGTCTTCTATTCTATCTAATCGACGTTCTTGATCTTTCAATAAAAGATGAATCTAGGTTTGTGTAGGGAGTAGAAACTCAATGCCTAATGTTGTTCTAAGATAAGTAGCCATGTCCATCAAGATTCAAGATTGACCCGATTCCATTTTATTAAAATTTGGTCAGAACACGAAATCTCATCTGCAGTTGGTTCTGATTTTACCATTTTCTTACTTTTCTTTCTCATTCTTTGTTATTATCTCTGCTGCTGTTATTTTCATGGCTGGATCAGGTCAAACGTGTTTTTCAGATTAAACTTGATCAAGGGGTTCAAATGTAACATTATCCAATCATCTGGTTATTATATTTACAAGAATATTAAAAAAAATGATAATAATCACCTGTCTACTCTCATGAGATGTGTACTTCATTTACATTTAAATTGTTTTAATGAATGATGACGACGATGAGTCAATTAAAAAAAAAATGGTGATTAGTAAAAGTTACATTGACCTATGAAATTTAATTACTTTAAATTTTGATTAGTTCAATCAAAGTATATTTTTCAAATGTTCCATAAGTAATTGATATCATCATAATTTGTCTAGTGCTAGAGCACTAAATAATTCAAATTCGGAGAGCCGCATCACAAAAGGCACTTGGGTATAATTGTTCTAAGAAATTTGAAATTATAAGAATGAAAATCCTAATATAACATAATTGAGTCATGAGAACTTTGTGGCTCAGTTTAATTTTGATATTTATTAATTTATTTATCAAAAGTGATTATTAAATTTATGATTTTAAAATGAAATTTTCATTTAATTTTTTTCCCATTTGATTTAAAAATAAAGTTAATAAAAAGATCCATTCAGTTGTTAATTTTAATTAATTTAAATCTGATGACTTCACAAGTGTTGTGAAACTAACCTCATAAAATTTCATATCAACAACAATTTTCTTAATTGTATAATGTTAATAGATCCCTAACCTTAATTAAGAGTCTTGTGACTCAGTTATGTCAACATAGTTCCGAAGATCTTGTAAGAAGGGGTGATAATATCGTATCCACCAATATTTACAACATCGACCAATATTTGATATATATTTTCCACACTATTCTGACTATTCTGAGATCTTTATCTTATGATTTGAGTTTTAAAGATTTAATTATTATAATTTAATAAAAAAATTATAGCCATCTGATAAAATAATAATACTTAATGAAAAAGTTTCTTTAAAGTCTATCCATCTATACAGGCTCCTCAGGGTTTTTTAAGAATTCCTTGAGACAAAAAAAATTTAGCAAAGAATTCTCCTACTAAAGTATTTGTATTCTTATTTTATTTAATTATTTCAGAAAAAGCACTCGAGAAAAAGAAAAAGAAAAAAAAGAGAGGAACAAAGAATGAGAATGTAACCGATGCCGTAATGTTCAACTTTTTCTTGAATTGTATGACTGTAATTTCTTGATTTTTTTTTTTTTTTAAATTTACGGGTAGAAAAACTCAAACATAGTACTTTTAAAACCCCAACAGGTGGTACCTATATCTCTTAAGGCAGCACCAAAGCTAATCTGTGGGGTTCGAACCTGACACAGATAACCACCTGCTTCTCTAGGCCCCCAACTCACTTTACTCCCCACTAAATTATGGGGACATTTAAGGATGTAAACATCGGTGGAGAACAATGATCAAATTATCCAGCAACTTCCAAATTTCAATGCCATCTTCATAAAAGGACTCTACTCTGTCCAGGAAACTCAACTAAGCCTGATCATATAAAAATTGTTCTCCTTCTGCCTAATTTGGGCTATAACTTCTTGAACAAGACAACTCCACTTGCGGGAATACAGAACAGTTTCTACCATCAAAGAAATGCATAATTCTAGAAAGTTCAGATTGATTTCTAGAAAAAGAGATACATAACCAAAGGGCACACATGGTCTTCTGCCACATTTAGTAGAAGCCTTCCTACCATTTTCATTTCTTTTATTCTACATGGGAAGGCCCACCCCCTGCATCACCAGGTGTCCTGCATGCGAAAAATAGATATAAGAAACATAATCAGATCTATGAATGCTGTTGTTACTATTTTTTTTCCTTTCTTTTTTTATTGAGACGTCGGCTAATTTCACTCGGGATTCAAGGTTCAAAAGAAAGCAAAAATGATCCAACATGATAAATAGTAGTTCAACATAGGTCTACAAAGTTACAGTTTTTACATTAAAAAAGTGCATATGACCTTTTTTGTTAAAAAGATTAGTATGAAGATGCTTATGATTTAAAACAACAACAACAATAATAATAATAATAATACTTAATACCCATAGCTCACTGAAACTGCAAACTTACTTGTGATCAGATGGATTAGGCATGACTTCATAGACAATTGTTGCGACAACATCCCTCTTTAGCTGTCAATGCCAAGAAATAAAATGCCATGAGAAAATTTGACCTGAAACCATAATTCTGGAAGATCTACAATTATTATACCTGGGTAGCTTCACCTCGCAAGCCAATGTAGTATATCTGAGTAGTTTCAGCACCAAAATTTTCCGGAAAATGTAGAGTGAGATTGCCCACACTTTGGAACCTTGAATATCTGTTTTGGCAAAGCAAATGAAAGATAGGATATTTGATAGGGAAACAAATTTCATTTAGCACCAAAACATCATATCGTAGGAGGGAGGGAGGGAGGGGAAGAGAGAGACAAAATTCTGCCAATATAATACATATCGGCGAGGCCCAAGGTGATAGATATTGGGTCCATAACAGTGGTCAGGCATCACCAGCGTGGGGCGGTAATATGGACAAAATTCAGCCAATATAATACATATCGGTGATGCACACAGAGAGAGAGAGAGAGAGAGAGAGAGAGAGGATGATAATCATGCATGCCACCATTTTAGTGTAGATACAAGGACACTGAATAGCCATCAGCCACAAAACTGTGTTCCCTTCATCAAAACTTACGAGTGATAATTTTCCTTTAGGAGACATGTACCACTATTGCTGATGGAAATCAACTTGCAATGACGTAATTTTAACTTAAGATTGTGACCCGAAATAAATTTTGGGATGAGCATTCTTTCTAACAAGGAAGTAACTTGGTATGAACAATTAAGAAAGCCCAGCCATTGGCAATGTCTAATAATTGATTACTTCATAACTAATTTTACCAATACCATCAAATCAAAGGAAGCAACTTGGTATGAACAATTAAGAAAAACAGCTAAATATGTCTCAACAAATGAAAAATGTGACCAGTGAGTGACTAATTAATTACCTTGTTTGGTATTCTAATACTCCTTGCAAATTTTCAACCAAATCCCATTCCTTCAAGATAAACAGAACGTGACTTAAACAAACAAAATATGGAAATTTCCGTTGGGATCTCTCCCTATATATGCATAACGGATAAACTCCCTCGGGGATGATGAGAGACAGTTACCTGAATGGGCTGCATACTCTGAGCATCTGAGAAGTCGATACCATCCCGATTAATGAACCTGAAGTTCAAATTGAGAAAATTAGCAATATTGAAGCATCTCCAAAGTTTCACATAACAGATATTTAGAGAAGTAAAGGAAGGTTTCCTTCCTCTTTTGTGTTCACCTTTCAGTGAAGTGAATAGATCAAAGACAGCACTCTCAAGTCTCAAGAGAGAGGTTTAGTATTGGTTGTGCCTAATTGTTTGAGCGAAGCCATGTAATTATTCTATTCAGCAAACAAATGAATATCCCTGAAAGTAAATGAAGTGCCCAACCATGTTGTTTACATGTGGCATCATGTTCCACATGTTAAAGATTGTGCCTCATAAGATGCACTCAATGAATGCCAAAAGTCCTAATGAGCTAGGCTCCTAAACTTAGCAAATCAGTAGAAAATGTTCACCAATATAAGCATGAAGACAGAGCTTCTAATCATGAAAAAGTACCAAGTAATTAACTAGTAAACACTCCGAGTCACATGTGCTGGTTGAAGACTGATCTATCAAATATATTATCATCACCATCATCATAATCCTAGCTATTTTTCCATCTCTCTCTCTCTCTCTCTCTCTCTCTCTCTCTCTCTCTCTCTCTTTCTCTCTCTCTAATAGATCACAAGAGAAGATCAAGTTAGAAAGGCAGTTGATTTTTCATTTTCACTTACCACGTCAAGGTGCTGACCCTCTCTCTTTTAAGGAAATGATCTTCAATCTCTTTTACAAAGAGGAAAGGAAGAATTATCGAATGTACACTCCTCAAAATGGACCACAAAATAGTCAAAAGGAAAAGCCGACAAACCATATCTCAAGAGTGAAGAAAGTTGCCCAACCATGTATTGATAAGCTTCGAGAAGGAAGCAGGGAAAATCCAAGAGATGCCAAAAATATGAAGGACCTAAATTTTCTTGGAAAAGCTACAGTGGATGAGAAGATGATCAACATCTCAAAGATATAAATAGTAGGCATTCACCAAAATGTGAGTGCAATGATGCAAGTAGTCAATAGAAAGAATCCTTTTTTTTTTGGAAAGATAATAGAAAGAAATCTTATTTAGACATGCATTTCATACGCTTGAATATGCATAAGGGACAAAATCTTCTGGAATGATTTAGAGACGCATGAAGCCACACCAGTGGAAGCTAAAACCATGATGAAAGATTTCAATGAGAAGAAACCCCGTCTATCAAGCATCCAAATATGTTCTCTAATTCAAATGAGATAAGACAATGGGTCTTAAGGAGGTTGAGGAATTTAAGAAGTTGGTTATATTCATCATCTTTCAAGTTGTGCCAAAACAAGAGTTCAAATCACACTCGAGCCAACACCCAAAATATAATATGCTGCCCTAGAGTGTCTATATTTGGCTAGGTTGAAAATAGAGGGAAATGCTGCAGAAAGAGGAAAATCACCAATCCATAGATCAGTCCAAAATAAGACAACTTGACCATCTTCAACTCCATACTAATCACCAATCCATAGATCAGTCCAAAATAAGACAACTTGACCATCTTCAACTCCATACTCTATGCTTGATGTTTCACCATAGACTTTCACTCTCATCTCTTCCCTCGAATCTCCAAAATCACATGCAAAAGGATGGCTCTATTTAGTTTCTTAATAAATTGAATTTACACTTGACCACATCTCTACATTTAGTCATGAAACATTTCTTTTCTCTTTTTTTTCGACAAGTGAATTTTTTATAATCTTCATCGCCTTTCTACAAACAATCTATTCTGATCTTTTCTAACATGATGCTAGATCCAATATCTCACATGATGGTTAATGTTAGAAAGGCAATGTCATCCATTAGATCCATAGTTTACCTCATAGTGTTATAAAAAGGAGAATTTCTCCCCCATTACAGAATTAAAATCAGGAATTGAATTCATTATAGGATCTATTGTGCCTTTTTGAGAGGATGCCGCCACTCGGACTCGAACCGAGATGCTCTAGCACTGCTTCCTAAGAGCAGCGTGTCTACCGATTTCACCATGGCAGCTTGATTGAAACACTTTGGATCAAGCCCAACCAATGCCAACCTGGCCCAACCCAAAAAAAAAAACTGGAACCCAGGTCTACTTGGATTAGGTCCCAACCCAATTTAGGCTCAAAAGTTAGGGCCCAATGTAAATTCAGATCGGGCTTGAGTGAACCAAGCATTCTTAGGGCACCTAATCTAGAAGCAAGATTTAGACCCATGCTCCAGTTAAAACATCTAACATATATTGATAATTTGATATTATATATTATATATTAAAAAACTTAATCTCTACACATCATTAAATCATGCCCACTCATCTTAAGCTTAATACTACATTTATAAATTCTATCAGCACTCTCCACTTCCCAACCCTAACAATGTATCTTTCCACTCCTCTCATCAAACCTTAATATACTATTTCGAGAAATTGATTTTATTGTTTTGAATGGTAGAAATTAAAACACATAGGTTATTTTTATTTTGAATTTTATTTGTTTTAATTTATATATGATGAGTCATTTTGAAGTGAAATGATAACTTTGAAACTCAATTAAAGTGATAGATGTGATGGAACTAGTGGCTATGATGATGATTTATATGATAGAAAGAGTTTTGATTCACATGATAAATCCTATCAAAACCTTGTGTGCAACAAACAATAAACAACTAGTTTAATGTTATACACTAATTGTAGTAATCAATTTAGAATTAAATTGAAGGCTTGAAAACCACTTGCTTGTATGGCCCTTATTTATTTTTAGGACCCGCGCCTGACTTCCAATAATTAGGCCCATCCCTATCCTGAATTGACTGAGGGCTTGCTACCTTGCCCAGGATGCACCCTTAGGTCTACAACCTAGTCACCTAAGCTTTTATTGAACACTTGACATTGAAATAAATACCTAACAATGTGACAAGAATGAATTGTGATGCTTAGATTTGTATTTAACTGAAGACATTTGACCTATGAAACTGGGCTTCAAACTGCTGCAATGCTTTGTCCAGTACTTCGCGTAAATGGTGTATAACCAGAGTGATAGCTTTTGATGGTTGAATGGCTGACGCTCTGTTTACATAATAATTGCTTAGGTGCCCTCCACGATCAGGGGTCTCAGTTGCATTGACTACTTTGATTATAGTAGTTAATTGTGCAAAGGGATTGTCATAATGCAATAGATTGATAGAATAAAACCAACAGATGAAGAAGTAGTTGCAGAAATGATAAACTGTCTTGCAATGTAAATCATTTGTTCATATATTGGCACTAATGATTAATGAACAGTAACCTCATTGCAAACAAGAGACATCACGGCAAAAATAAACATACGCTCTCATTTTTGAAGGACTTGTCCCTCCAGCACCACCAACAATTGAAATACTCTTTATTTTAACATCACATGTAAACCTGCCATGGAAGAAGTAAAAAATGTATTAGAACATTTGCACATAAATGCTTTTGTGTATTAACAATTAGAAGTAAAAAAATTCAAAAGGGAAAGTGTGAATGGACATAAAGATGCAATATCGCAAACTGCTTTGAGTTTTTTCCCAGGTTATCATCAGCATCAAAACCATTTATTCCATTTATGTGAAGTTGTTTCAAGGTGTTGCTTCCGAATCTAGAAGGCATGAAAGAAATGGCTTGCCAGTTCTTCTATTGTTCTCAATATTCCATTATCCATTATATGAAAGGTATTGCATTTTTCTGGGTAATGGTAATAATTTTATTAAGACAAAAGAAAACCTGGAAAAGGGCATACATAAAGTACAATAGGAAGAACAGTATCTCAACAAGCACACATGATTACAAAGACACTCCTTACGGCCACCCACTAACAGAAAGTATCCCTCAACTCCCTTTCTAACCAAAGCAGTTGTATCCCCATTTACACACTATAACAGAACTAAAGAACCCCACTTGGTGCCCAATACAATGAAAAATCTATTTGAAAATATTCACTCACCGCCATGGAGGAGAACAGTTTTTCACAGCTCTACTCAAGATACAAACCAAATCTTCCCCAAATCTGGGACAAGAAATCTAAGTTGGGTTCTGTGAATCATGGTGTGGGAAAAGTTAATAGGGAATAGGGATGGAATGAAATTGATGGTTGGAGATGGGTTCAAGGTTTATTTGTGTGAGGACACACAGGTGGGAGAGCAACCCTAAAAAAATACTTTCAATAGATTGCATTCCATGTCTTCTCAAAAGATCATGCTTATGAAGGATGTGCAGACTCCCTTGGGGTAATATAGCTTGGAATTTATCTCAAGAAGAAATCTCAAGACCATGAAATTACACAATCAGAACTACTCTCACTAACTAATGATTCAATTCCTCAAGAAGGATCTGTGGATAGGAGAGTATGGAGTAAGGAATCCAGTGGAATCTTTTCAAGTAGGTACATTACTCACTAACTAAGCCCTCTTCGCCCTCAACGTTCCCTTCAAGGCTATTTGGAAGTCTCGTGCTCCTTCAAAGGTTAAAGGATTTGTTGTGTAGCCTTCTTAAACAAAATCCTCACACTTACTTGATCTTAAGGCTATGCATTTTTAAGTCCCCAATTTGCATCACCAATGAGGAGAGAAGAATTGATTGATCATTTATTCATTGATTGCCCTTTTGTGATGCCCATTTGGTCCTTCTTCCTCTCCTTTTTTTTTCTATTCTCTGGGTTTTCCTTCTCATTTCTATGCTTTCATTGATGCATGGGGTTCAGATCATTACCTTTGGCAATATCTTGGTATATTTTGCTTGACTGCAACCTGAGTGTTCAAGAACAAAGCATCATCCAAAGAGTAAGCAATTCAAAGAATAAAGGTCAATATCATCCTGTGGGCAATGGTAGCAGATAGCTTTTCATGTTGTTTAGAAATTCAATTCCAAGGAATTTTGTCATCCCTATCATAGCAATGTCTCTCTTCTATGGGTTATATTTCCAGAGCTGGCTTTTACTGTGCTTTTAAATACCTTCTTTTCTCGGTTTGGTCTGATCTCCCTACAAATCCCTCCTATGTTGGGTCTGGCTTTTACTGTAGTAGTAATAGTATCCTTGGTTGGGGCTCAGATTTTCTCTGTAGTAGTAATAGTATCCTCGGTTGGGGCTCAGATTTGTGTAGTAGCAGTAGCAGCAGCAGTAGTTGGCTGGGTCTCAGATTTGTGTTGTAGTAGTAGTAGTAGTAGTAATGTTTGAGGGATTCTATCAGCCCCACGAGAATGGCTCCAGAATCAGCTTCCACTCTTCCAGTGTCAAGCAAGGCTCCAGGGTCCCCAAGAAGACCCATTACCACCCATCCCTACTGACCCTGACTCATTCAAAGCACAACCATTCTCAAAGAGCAACCATCAATGTTAAAGTTTCATTCGTCCTGCAAGAGGTTGCTTCCATTGGTGGGTCACAGCCTCAACCCCTTTCTGCACTCAATGATATCAGTCCAGTTTTTCACAAAATCTGAAGTTGGAAAATCTCTGAGATAGTAATTAACCTGCTGAAGAATGCATAGTAAGATGCATGCCCTTAATGATATACTCAACAAACCTCTCACCATTCCACAAGCATTTATTGCTGCATTCCAGCCATATACCGCATCACAACCATGGAAATAACCATCCACAAAATCTGGCATGTAAGCAGTTCCCCCACTTAAAGGAATAGAGAAGATAGAGAAGTGAGTCATGAAATTCATGCTAAGGGCATATCCTTCAGCTTGCTCCAAAGAGTATCAATTAAAAATATTGCATCACAATCCCGGAATTGTTGACAAAATGCTTGAAAATGAACCATATGGAGTTGGGAGTTGTGGGGCAGGCAAGCGAGAGAGCTAGTAGGGACTTGCTCAGCCAGCCAATCCCTTGTCTTGCACATGCTAATTGATGTTTGATCTCAATCAACCCATCACCCAAATTGAGGTGGTGGAAAGGGCCACAGGAATTGAGGCACCAATTTGGGCACGGGCACAGAAGCTAGGTACCACATTTTTGAAGAAATTTTCACTTTATTGTTTTTGGAAGTTAACAGGGTAACAAGCCCTTTCAATGCATAAGGGGCCGGTTGACTTTAGCAATGGTTTTATATCATTGGAGACCCACCCATGAACAACAAAACTTACTTCATCTTATCCAAACTCCCTAAAGGGTTCCAATCCACATTTGCACAGCAATGGCATTTTAATTTTTTATTATTTTGAAAGAATAACTAGTTGGAGTTCACCTGGCGATTTCCAAAAACATTTGTAAATTTGGTTGTTATTTTTTTTTTGTTACTTCCCACTATCTTCCTCAAAAATATCATAAATATCTAAAGAAAACAATGACAACAGCAGCAGCAGCAACATGATCTCTTACTGATAAATGTCCCAACGAACTATATTTTGACAATGGTGAAAACAATGTTTACACATATGCACCTCATCACAAAACATATAACCACCCACGCAGTCAAAGACTCATTTTACATGTGGATGAGCACTTGTGAAAAATTGAGGACATTAAAGGTATCTAGCTAGCTTTCTACTTTGATATGTAAAACCACAAAGGAGCAGTTTAGTAACTTACGGGATGAAAACAAGTAATTCAGGATCGCCTTCATTACTTTCCAAGAATCCCTGTTATGATGTGGATGTTCAGAAGATGCTCAAAAGATAATAGTAAATAAATAAATAAGGAAAAAGAAAAGCAGGAAATACAAAAAACTGTTCTATGAAAAACTAAATGAACTTGTTTCATTTTTGCAGAAGCATATGTTGGATTTTGGGGAAAAACACTGCACATAAAAAGAAACATCACACAGTACTTGCAACATTAAAGAACAAATCAATTCAATGTATTCCTAAATAAGCATCTCCCAACCAATACACTAAAAGAAGATATGGAATTATCACGTAGCTCAGACAGAAAAGGGCAAATGATAACCATCCTCAATTACATTAAAGATAAAAGTAATCTGCCGTATAAGCATAAAATCATCTTCAGCTAAATGAGTTTATGCACCTTTGCAAATGAACATGAGAGAGAGAGAGAGAGAGAGAGAGAGAGAGACTTGCTTATCATTCCTTGATATCATCATCATCATAAGCCAACATCCCATCTATGAGGTCAGTTTACGAGTTCTTCTCCAATTGACCCTATCATAAACCATATCGCCAATCACCTTATAGTCTAACATGTCATTTTTTATCTCTTCCCTCCATGTTTTCAAAGGTTAGCCTCTCCTACTACTACCTTCGATCCCGTAACCTCTCAACTCTACATACTGAGGCCGTATTTCGTCTTCTATAACATGACCTAACCACCTTAAATGAGTTCCTCTCAATTTGTCGTCTATCAGAGCTATCTTTAAGCTATCCCTAATGCGTTAATTTCTAACTCTACCCTTTAAATTAAACTTATCTTTCCTTGATAACGTTACCATAATCTGCAAACATTTATCCAAAAACCTCATGACAGTGAATCACATTATCAACCTATTTTCAAAAATATATGAAACACTTTGATGCAATGTTCCACCTGCTGGGCTGAAGCAGGGAAAAGTAGTTGCATTGTTTCTGATCTCACTTCACCAATAAAATATGAATACATACAGTAAAATGTCATCCTTCTGCAAATGATATTAGAAGACAGACCATCACACAGTACCTCTGAAGAATTTAAACGTTGGTCCCATGCTTTAAAAACAGACTTCACACTTCCTGTAGCAGACTCATTTAAGGCTGAAACCTTCAAAGAAAAAGAAAAAGAAAAAGAGAGGAGTAAGTGCTCAACATTGTAGCAAGAAAACCATTTACTATTAAGAAAAGGATATCATGATAAAAGAACTTGAAGCATCCTTTCAAAAAAATATAACCTCCAGAAGGTGTAATGCTAATTTTAGCATGAAATCCTGCACTAAAATCTATCATTTGTAAGAAAGAAAAATGCAGTAGATAAGTGAAGAAAAATCAAATGAAACAATTTTTTCATTGAACTAAACCATGGTCATCATTAACATAAAACCCTTTCACTTCTGTGCACCAATTAATCATCAGAAAACAAACAAAAAAAAAATATCAGCAAAATAATCAATTCAAACCATTACACCAAAGCCTGTGACATGGAACAAATTGGACTTTTGTAAAAGTAGATTATCCAGAATCCGGATCCCTCTACTGCCACTGCAGTAGAGTAATCCTCCCACTGCAAATGAAGCCGTGTCATGCTGAGACTCATGACTGTTGCTATCGGCACTCTTAACAGTGCTGTTAGCATGGCTGTGTATCCGGTTTTTCAGCAGCAAACCTGGAAATATTTAACACGGGATGGGCTGAGTTCGGAAGAGACAATATGGGAAGACTGAGTTGGAACGAAATAATATTAGTCTTATTTTTCAGGCAGTGGCACATGGGAGGGACTGAGTTGAGATGAAACAAACAATGATACAAGTCTTAATTGCTTTAATGAAATGAATAAATATTACTTAAATGAAAACCCTTTTTGTCCAATGCATATTGACAATTTGCATCCATCCCTTCAAAGTGTCATTGCGAATAGCTAGTAACAATCCCATGATGTCGAATAAACAAATTACATCCTGGTTTCAATTCACTCACCACCAAAACCAGTAGATCCTACTGAGTAGCATGCCACTCAGTTGAGTTAAGACAAGTCGAAGCAACTTGGTAAAAGCAGTGTCAAAAAATTCCAGAAAGCAAGAAAAAGATCTGAAGAACGTGAATCTTAAATAATATTAAAATACTTAAATTTACAAACCTCCAATTAAAGTTGGGTACAATCAGTTTTTAAGCTTTAGCATTATTCAAAAAACAAATTACAAAACCATAACATTATATCATGGCAGCAATTTTAGCCATTTATCCTCTCTCTCTCTCTCTCTCTCTCTCTCTCTCTCTCTCTCTCTATGGTTGTGGATGAGGATTCATTACCAGTAACAGGTGAAATTCCTTCATTATTTTTCCCTGTATTACATTTTTTTCTCTTTGTATTTCAGTATATAACTGCTGTACTGGAATTTACATTCAGTTGTAATTTTATTGTTACTTTCCAAAGTAAAAAAGAAAAGAAAAAGAGGCAAGCACCAACCCTCTTATGCCCAAAATTCCAATGAATAGATGAAATTTGCAGAGTAAACTTACACACCAATAAGAAAGCAAATTATGATGTTAAACATTTTACACATGACCCACGGATTAGTGGGTGAGACGCTGGATACCTTGTTCTTAAAAAAAAAACACAACACAACACTATTCTCAATTAATTTTATCGAACCATATCACCATACTAGGAAGGACAAAATCAACATCAAAGCCATTTATGATTTGTCCCATGTATATGGGGTTGTCTTCTAAGTTCTAATCTTCCAGTCAACAAATAGAAAAATCATATTATCTGTCACTCCACGAATTAGAATAACAGTCTCCCGATATCCTTCTAAATTCCCATAACACAAAGTAAAATATGCTCATCTTTCCCCTTATTGTATCTTTCGCGTTATAGACATGCAACTAAAAGGGAAAAATACCGAAAAAAAGGCGTAATTCTCCAGAAACAAAGGACACAGAAATTAAGTAAAAAATAGCCAATTTGCAAAATGTACTGGGATTCACAATAACTTTAGAAATAAAAATAAATAAATAAAATGAATATATTGACTGATGGCATATAACCTTCTAAGATGCAATCTTAGTGAGGCAAAAAAAGCAGAATAAACGATGTGGGTATTGGGTAAAAGGCAGGAAGAGATGAGATGAGACCTTAGAGAGATCAATGTGTTTGTAAAGAGACCAATCGGAGGCGCAATCATGCTCTTCGCAGCTGTGACCGTGTAAGCAAGACATCTCTCAGCAACTTCAGAAGCAGCTGGACGGTGAAAGAAGTGGCATACTGGTGAATCCCTATTTTATAGTCTCCTATCCTGGCTGGGATCGCTAGGTGCTAAAATGCGCCGCTAAGTGAAGTGGTGCCACGGGTAAGAACGGATGTTCGTGGCGTACCTAGAGTTACGAGGTTGAGTAGTCAGTAGTCACTAGTCATGGTGATTCGATGACGCTACGGTTACTTTGGATGAAATGGGCCCCACAAAAATATGAATGGTTCTGATTGTATTGCAGTCTACCTAAAAGCTAAAGAAGGGTTCACACGGCAAATGCATGCTGCCGTGACGATCTTTCTAGACCGCCTCTTACATGTTCAAAGTAAATATTCTAATAATTTTTTATCAACAATTCAATTTATTAATGGCATCAATAATTCAGTATTTGATATTAAAATAGTTTTATAGTTTAGAATTTAAATAGTGGATTTAAGTTTTGTGAATGTTAGAACGGAAGTGTTTTATGAAATTAATTTTTTCCAATATTTGAATGATAATAAATGAATAAATAATAAATTTAATGTATTTTATTATAAAAATATAAAAATTGTATTTTCAGTTTGTTTTCATGTATTTTAATTTTTTATATTTTTCAATCAAAGTTATGATGTTTTTTATGGACTCCAGAAGATTATTTGTTTAATAAATAAATAAGTGGAGTCATTTCCCAACTCCGCGCAACAAATTCCCTATTTCTCAGACTGACCTCTGCTACTGGGACTTGCTCCGGAGAGAGAGAGAGAGTAGATAAGAGAGATGGAGAGAAGAGGGAGTGAGCATTCATCTTCAAGGTATTCGTTGCAGCCATGCCGTTTGTACAACGAAGACATATTATTCTGCATAGATGTGGACAAGGAATCGCAGGTGGAGATGAAGGTCTCCGGACCCAAAGGCCGACCCATCACCCGCTTGGATTCCATTAAGCAGGCCATTCTCCTATTTGTCCATGCCAAGCTCTCCATCAATCCCCTCCACCGTTTTGCCTTTTCCAATCTCGCCCAATCCGCCTGCTTGGTATCTATTGCACTGATGCCTCCCTCCCTCTCTCTCTCTCGTCGTTTTTTTTTACCATTTTTTCGTCATTTCTCCATAGTATTGACGGGTTTCAGAGCGGTTCGTCCGCAATTCCGATTGGAGGGGCACTTGACTTTGAAAATTTTGATGGTTTAATTGCGGTTCTTAGGCATTTTTAATGTTCGAAGCTGTGTTATGAATTTTTTTATGGGACTCTTAAAAAGAACCCAAAGATTGTAGAATTTTCCATTTTTAGTGATAGCATAGATACTCCCTCTACGTTTTTGACCCAAACAGTCGAAGTTTTGGTGGGTTTGCTTCATTCATCTGGAGATTTATGAATTTTCTTTAGGTAGATGTAAATTTTGGTAGCTTTTGCTTCATTCCCGATATGGGGCTTGTGTTAATTGCTCAAGTCATTTTAAGGGTCTTTCTTTGTAAGACGAATTTTGGTGGCTTTTGCAATAATTACCTGGTCATTTTATTTTAAGTAGCATCTAATGTCCTAAATTTTCTTAGAACATGTTCAATGGTAATTATGCAAGTCGTCTCTTCTTATATCAACAATTTTCCATAAATCTTTGATAGCTGCGGAAGGAGTTTAGCAGTGAGGTTGATTCTACAATGGCTGTGCTTCGAGGTCTCTCTGCTGATTCTTCATATGGGCATGCGGATCTCACCCAACTCTTCCGAATAGCTGCCCATGAAGCAAAGAAATCTCATGCACAATCTCGCATCTTCAGAGTGGTGAGTTTTAGGTACCATTCATTTTATTTTTATTAGACCTGTTTTCAGTTTTCCTGCTATTATGATAAATTGGTACTTACTATTCATGATCATTAGTGCTTGCAGGAACTATTATCCGCCTTAGTCAAATGACAATAAAAATTACTTTATTTGGAGTCTAACTTCAGACCTAAAACGAAATGAGCCTACACTAGTGAAGGGTTATTTGAATGGAACTGCAGTTGGTGGTGGATCTAGTGCCAGGAATGCTAGGAGGGCTCGAAACATGGCGTAGAAGTTACTATCATTTCCTAATAAAATCATAGTTAACTAAAAAAAAGAAATTGCAACTCCAATCGATGTAGATAGCTAAGCTTTAGTGATGATGATGACACTGTGTTTGGTGTATGTTAACATGATTCAAAGATATCTGCTGCAAATTCTGTAAAATGTCTAAACTTTTCTTTTACCTGTTTAATGATGGTCACTGCAGTGGTTCCACTACAAGTGCTGTCCAAGTTCTCAAGAAGCTTGAGTTCCTTGTCCATGGCCTTGTGAGCACTGATGCAAGCCTCTTTCCATTCATCAAACATATCCATATAAATCAAGTTACACTTCTTATCATCTCCATAATCATAACTAGTAGCTTTCCTAAGTTCTGTGAAGGCATTTCTTTGGCTTAATATCAGTGAAGGCAGTCTGTCTTTCACTAACTTACTCACTATACGACCATATCCATATAAACTAAATTTAGACATTTTACAGAATTTGCAGCAGATATCTTTGAATCATGTTAACATACACCAAACACAGTATCATCATCATCACTAAAGCTTAGCTATCTATATCGATTGGAGTTGCAATTTCTTTTTCTTTTTCCTTTTTTAGTTAACTATGGTTTTATTAGGAAAGGATATTAACAAACATACCCTCCATCCACGTCAAGACTTTCCCACTTCCCATCCCTTCTTTTCTTCCTTGTTAACCATCATGCATTTGGCTGGGGCTCACACAGGGGGTCAACAATGTGCCTACATGACTAGATCTTCTCGTTTAATACTCTATTTATTGAATTTTTGAATTACTTTATTCATGGTTTTGTCCAACAAACCAATTGAAAGGAGATAGAGTCTCTTTTTGGAAGGACAACCTGGATAGGGGAGAAACCCCTTATGGAAATCTTCTGCAAACTATTAAGAGTTGCACCGAATCGAGATGCCCTGGTTAGAGAATATTATAATGAGATCAATGATACTCTGCAGTGGTCCATCTCTTTTAGAAAGTTCTTACGGGATTTTGAAGAGGAACTCCACCGGGCCTTGATAAGACTCCTAGGGAACATTCAATTGTGGCTTGAGGAAGGACAAGTAGATTTGGTCCAAGGATCCATCAAGGTCCTTCTCGGCAAAATCAATTGTCAAAACAGCATATGTTGTAGACCCGAATCCATTGCCGGTTTGTAACCTCGCCTAGAACAATAAAATACCTCCTAGGTTACAATCTTTTTGTGGGAGGCTCTATAAAGGAAGGTTTCACAAAGGCATAATCTTACAAGAAGGGGGTGTCCTCCCGGAAGGGGCCTTGGAGGAGTGTCCACTATGTTGGGAAAAAGATGAGACAGTGGACCACTTGTTACATGGGGGCGTTTGGCATCGCTTCCTAAATCTATTCGGCTGCTCATGGGTCTTGGGGAGAAGCGTGGAGGAGGTTGTTTCACAGTGGTCGGGGGGGGTGGGTGGGGGCGGGGCTTTAGAGGTAGGTACAAGGTGGCATGGAGGCTGGTTCTAGATGTGGTCTCTTGGGCAATCTGGAAAGAGTGGAATGAGAGAATCTTTGAGGGTAAGTTGGGGACAATAGGAGAGGTTTTTGAAAAGGCGAAGTGGCTATTGATAGGTTGGCTATTCGTCTGTAAGGAGTTTGTTGGACTAGCACCAGAGGACTTCTATCTGTCATGGGAAGGGTGCATGAGGGGGATTGGTAAAGAGAGGAAACCTAAGATACAGTAGTTAGCTCCACCACGTGGTTCGTGTAAATTCAACGTGGATGGGGCAGCAAGGGGTAAGCCTGAACCGGCAGGAATAGGAGGAGTGATTCATGATAAAAGGGGTAGGATGAGATTAGCATTCTAGCCTTTAGGGATTATAGAGTCGAATAAGGTGGAACTGAGAGCAATTAGGGGAGCCCTTCAGATTTGGTCTAGGTTTGGGCATGGTAACCTTATTGTCGAAGGTGACTTTTACTAGTGCCATCTCCTTGGATAGAATAGGAAGATCCCCCATTGAAATTGGTAAACATTGCTAGAGACATTAGGAGGATGAGTAAGCCAGGAGGAATCACCTTCGCACACATAGTTCGATCGGTGAACATTCTTGCAGAGTGTAGACTTTTTTGCGAAGGTTGGAGTAGAAGTAGAGACCAGTAATGGCGCTATTCTGATGGTGGTCTGCCTTTGGGTGTATTGGGCTGTTTGGGGTTTCTTATTGTATATAGGCTTACCTTGCTTAACCTATTTATGTTTTTTTGTAGCCTTGTATAACTCTGTTATACTAGGCATCTTCTCGTTTTTACTTTCTCATATTACAATGAAATTATTGTCACTGTTAAGAAAAAATCTGATGCTCATATGACTTGTACCTGCAATCTTTATATTGCAACACTGATCTCCTATTTCCAAAAGTGCAAAGGTGACTCTGGAACAGTGATCTCCTATTTCCTATTAATAGTACTTCATTCAGTAGTAGAATGGCTGGAACAGTAATCTCCTGTTTCCTATTAATAGTACTTCATTCAGTAGTAGAATGGCTTTGGTGATGATTTAAGAGTAGAATTTTTTTACTAAAAATTATAAAACAAAAAGTGACATTTTCTATGTAGGTTATTCCTATCCACTGTCACCTTTACACTTTTGGAAGTTAATTTTTTCTTAGTTTTCCATAGTCGTATTTGCATTTTCTATCTGTATTAGGATTAGTATGTTAAAACTAATCTTTAAGTTCATACTGAGTCTCTTGATTACAAATTCAACTGACTTGAGTCAAATCGGCGAACTCTTGACTTGACGATATTGTGTGTTTATATATAGAGGATGTGTGGTAATCGAGATATGCCTTTGAAACTTCCAACAAAGATTGGATTTTATATTTAGGAGGAGAAATGGCTCTGTTAGGCAGTATCTTTTGATGATTTTGCTACTACACGTATATAATGTCCCCCAAGAACCTAACATGATATGATTACTATTTCAGATCCTCATATACTGCAGATCTTCTGTGCCACCGGTGCATCAGTGGCCTGCAAACCAGAAGCTCTTCACCTTGGATGTGGTCTATCTCCATGACAAGCCCAACCCCCCCGAGAACTGCCCGCAGAAGGTATACGATGCATTGGTTGATGCCCTTGAGCATGTTAGCGAGTATGAGGGCTACATCTTTGAGAGTGGGCAGGGACTTGCAAGAGTTCTCTTTAAGCAGATGTGTATGCTACTGTCACACCCACAACAACGGTGCGTTCAGGATGACATTGATATCCCCAAGTCCCTGACAAAGAAATCGCCAGCAACTGATGTGCCTCCCGGTGAAGAGAACATTTCAGTATCAAACCAATGAGACCAATAAATGCTGTGACATTGAATCCTGGCTCATGTTCTCACAATACATGGTTCGTGTGTGGTACAGGATTTGAAAAGAGATACTTTGTGCTTTGTTTTCCTGTAGTTGTATTGATAGTTCTATTTTCAAGACATTTGTATTCCAACTGCTGCACTATACAGATTTGATTGAAATACTCCCAGCACTTTTAGATACATCATATCCTATTTATATTGTGGTCCATTTCAGTTGATAATTTGATGTAAACATGTTCATATGCAACTAGTTTTGTCATCCTATTTCATGCTAGGTGGGTCAGGTTGGGGGTGGGAGGTTATGGAATGGACACACTGGAATGGCTAATGTTTCTATATGTAAGATTTCATCTGGTAGACTGGGAACAGGTCTAGACATTTAGAAACTAATGGGGGGTTGAGGTTAAGAAACATTGTTGGAAGGAATTTGCCTCTTAGCCAAAATTTTATGGGAATTGTGGAAGTCATAAATCAAAATAGGGGAGAAGATAGGTTGGTTTCCTGGGAGAACAAACCTTTGAGGAGGGTCTTACACATCGAAAGACATTTTGAAAGCTGAGGTTATCAGGTAAGTTGATCAACCTGATAATCTCTTTCTTGGTCAATCTCAGATTTGTACTACTTGTTAGATCATTAAGAGGTTGTTTAATGAAAAGGGAGGTTAAAAAGGGGTCCGGATAGGAAATTTAACGAGTTAAAAAGAAAGGTTTTTCTCACTTGTCATAACAATGTTTCATTCATTTTTTGTGAAAATAAAGAATTTGGCGCAAACAATAAAAATGTGGGGTTTTTACGATCCTAGTCTTGGCGGAATAATATGAATCTGATTCTAAACATAATTTGTCTTGTGCCTCTAAATACCACAAAATTCAATAATGTGAAGTCTTCCTAAGCTAATCAATTACTTTTTCATTCATTGGCTTAAGAGGACGAGAATTTGGATTATGGAGTTCAATGGATCTCTTCAAGAAATGTTTATCCACTTATCAAACCTTCATCTTCCTTTGCAGAACTATCGGGAATATGCTGCCCCTCTATGAGTTTTCTATTGGACTCCCTCGTAACTAAAATCCTACCCTTGATAGCCCAAGGGGTAGAAATTTCCCTCCCCAATATATTGGTTGACTTCTTCAATGCCCAATTGTTTTGTGCTTTTGGTCCTACACTACTTCGTAAATGCCCAATCCCTGCCTCTTTTGGGGCTCTTGTTGAAGGGTAGGATTTTAGACCCTTCTTCACAAATTGGTGCTAGGGTGCAACTTGAGTTGGGGTCAACTCAAAGCCGTGTGATTTAATTTAAAATATGAGAGAGCTAACTCAATCATTTAATATGGACAAAAAAGAAAAAACTTAAATCGGCTTTTAATTTAGGACGGACTAGAGTCATGCTTCATATATATACACAAATTCTTATTTTTGAAATCTTATTCGATACTTTTAGAATTAACTCTTTATGCTAATTGTGCTTAAGTAGTAGCCGACTATTTTTGTGTATGCTTCTTTGCTTAAAATATAGAGTGCCCGTCTTAACACGAGAATACTCTTTTAGGAGACACGAATTTTTTGAATTTCCCACTTTGTCCCCCATCTATAGAAATCGGCTCACTTTTTCAGTGAACTGATTCATTGAAAAGTGAACCGATTTATGTGTAAAATGATCCGGGCGGTGCACCGATTTGGACTCTCAAGAAATCGGTGTACCGATTTTCAAGTGAGTCCGTCGGTGCACTTGCCCGGTGCACTAATAAGTAAACCGATTTCTACAAATGGATGAGGGTCAAAATAGAAAGTTCACTAAAATCTGTACCTCCTAAAAGATAACGCCCGTGTCAGGATGGGCACCTAAAATATATTAATACAATATATAGAAATTGAATTATCTACTCAATTACAAAGTTGACTCGTGACTTGGTTTAACCCAACCTAAATTGAGTGGCTTGAGTTAAAAATGGATTAGAGGAGGACAAAATATAGGTTACAATGAAATACAATTTTCAGAATTAATTATGATAAAAGCTGCTTCTACAGCCAATGCCATTGAAAAATAAAATTTAATGCTATTCAGTAGGCTTTAGCATCAAAGGCTTTTTGCAAGGTGTTGTGTTCGTATCTACAGTTGGTGACGTTAACCATGGCAGACCATTTTTCTGACTTTGGTTTGTGAGTTTGTGGCCTCAATACAATTGCTAATACGAGAGCGAGTTTCAAAGATCTAACAAACACTGAGAGACTGAGTTAAGCCAAAATAAAACTGAGTTGGGCCAACCCATGGTACCTGATCTGTTATGAGCTCAGTACCAGACATTGAGCAAGGCCAACCATGGACCATGTTAGCTGGGTGGACAGTAAAGTTCCTATTTACCCTTGTAATATGAGATCCAACGTAGTATCAATGTTTTAAAACCCCACGCTTCTAAGAGGTTGAATCCAGCTCAACCTTGATTTCTACTAAATGTGATTCAGTTATCTTGAAAATATTTTCAAATTTCAAACCTACAAAAACTCTTAAATGCAGTTTAAAAGTGCTGGCACGGTTGACCCTTAATAATAACACCTAACGAGTATTGCCCATGTTTTGAAAAATTGATACGATATATATTGACCGAGATATATTGACAATCATATTAATACCATTGGTAGGGGCAATCATTTGAATATATGGTGCACTATAATTTTCTATTTTATTATTTTCAATGGTGACGTGAATAGATAGTTGGATAGGCCTATGTCCTTTCACATATACCTAAAGTTCTCAACAATTCTTAATTTGAAAGTTGAGGGCATGAGAATTATAATAGTTATTGATGATTATAATAATCATCTTATAACCTGAGAGTTGAGAACTTGAGGTAGTCATAAGTCATTAGGGTTGGTGATAGAGTTGAAGGAGCCAATCAATCTCAAAGTTGTTGAAACTTTGTAATTGTCACTCTTCCAATTACTTATCAACTAGACAAATATCATTGTCTCTACTCTCTAGTTTCTAATTCTTTTGTACGCCGACCTCCCTTTTTATATTTTAAAAGTTTCGTCATTTTCACTATAATAATACATCCCCTTTTTCTAGTTTAAGTTCCATGTCAACCACCACAATTCTAAAACATTTGTGTAGTGAGTTCATGACATCTTCCAGCATAAAATTTTATCATTTTTAGAAGGTTTAAATATTTTTACTAATATTTTGATTAAATAAGTGTATAATTTAATAAATTTGGGTGTAATAAAAATACCTACGTTCTAATTTTTGGACCAATGGTAGGTGTTCATATCGTCACATTACATGTGCTATCACCCTTTTCAAAGTAACCTTTCAAGTATTCTATGTTTTTGTTGACGTGGAATGGAGTGTTGACCTATAGTACTATACTTGAATTTATTGAAAGTTTTGCTTATATATATAATTTAAACTAAATGAAAAAGCCAAAACTTTGACTATACTGGTTATTCTGATTTTAAGCCCAATATCTTAAAGGTATTCATTTTTCTATTTTCAGGACCAAATATGGGGCTATATTTTTCCAGAGGGCCTATGGGTCATACTCCACTTCGATAGGGTTATCCATAAGCCCTAACTCGGCCGTTAATGAAGGGGTTTGAACATATATGTGAGTCTGTCAGGATGGGCTCAGTCTAAATTTTTGAGCCCGTCTATATAAACAGTCGGGGGCTTGGATCTTGTAAAAAGCCCATGCAAGCCCGTAGGGCTTTTGGCCCGTTTAGCAATTATATGTGTTATTTGTGCACTTGGTTCATTTTAAAATTTATTTATAAATTAAATTGAAAAATGACTTTTCTGATTAAAAGTAGAAATGGTTAACTATCATTGGACAAAATTTTGGAGTCAAAATCCACTTTTGATCATGTTTACTCTTTTTACTAGTTTTTTTTGTTATAAAGTCATTCTAAGAGTTTTGAGTATCTCAGTTACCGAGTTTTTCAATTATGAGTTTTTAGGAGACTTCACCATAGGGTTTGACCTTTGTTAAAAAATTACAATTGGTTTGAGTCGAATCAACTCAATAGAATTTTGAACCAATTGAGGCAATGCCAAGTGTTTTTTCGTATTTTTCCCCCACAGTTGAAAAACTGAACTGATTTACTTGTCTTGATTGGATTGAGTCGAGTTCAAGTTTTGAGTTTTTGAACTACAGTTAAAAGTATTGCCCTGTTTGTAATTATGTGGAACAAATTAAGAGAACATATTCAAACTTTTTATTCAAGAATTTCTCTTGTTCTTCCTTGTAAACTCAATAATCCACTATTTATTTGAAGAAATACGATCAGTACACACACAATCAAGTTACAACTTACAAGCAATATCTAGTTCATTGATTAAAATCATTGAGACCCTAAGTTTGCAAGCCGTGGAAATAGATCATGCCACATAATCATGCTTGTATTCATTTAGAGATTAGAATCTCTCCCCCCATGTTTAGATCATCAGGCATTCAGGCTCCCTTTGTGCAAGAGTGCAAGTTACCAAGGGACACCATGGGTTGCAAATTAACTACTCACTCTGGTCAGCCTATATATTATAAAACTCTTACTGGATTGTTTATTGTTTGATGGTTAACTACTTGATTGCCCCTTTAGAGAAGTGTGGAGGTAGTCAAATGTCTAAAATAACACACAACCTATTAAAAAAAATCATAATTATTGATCCATGTTACCCCATTGGAGAGAGAAGTTGAAGGGCCTCTGGTTTCTTGTGCATGAAAGGGAGTGTGGGTTATATAAAGAAGAGTCAAGGATCAAGAACTTATTGTCAATGTATCAGTTTTGAAGATGGGAATCTGCATATCCACTGTATCTTTTGAGAATCAAGAGATAAGGGAGGGCCATGAAAACGTTGTCTACGTAGAAGAAAGCTTATGCTCCAGTGGAATTCTAGGCATTGCATCTCTTTACTCACAGCAAGGGAAGAAAGGGGTGAACCAAGATTCTGCCATCCTCTATCAGGTATGTCAGTGACATCTCTCTTAAGGGTCTGTCTAGATTTAGGTTCTGCACCAACTGACTTGGGTGGTTTTGTTTTGAAGGGTTATGGAATGGAAGAGGGAGTTTTCTGTGGAGTCTTTGATGGGCATGGAAGAAATGGTCGTATAGTGAGCAAGTTAGTGAGAGACCAACTGCCTTCACTGATATTAAGCCAAAGAAATGCCTTCACTGAGCTTAGGAAAGCTACTGGTGATGATTATGGAGATGATAAGAAATGTAATTTAGTTTATATGAATATGTTTGACGAATGGAAAGAGGCTTGCATCAGTGCTCACAAGGCCATGGACAAGGAACTCAAGCTTCTTGAGAACTTGGACTGCACTTGTAGTGGAACCACTGCAGTGACCATCATTAAACAGGTAAAAGAAAAAGTTTGATCATTTTACAGAATTTGCAGCAGATATCTTACTTTGAATCATGTTAACGTACACCAAAGGCAGTATCATCATCATCACCAAAGCTTGGCTATATATATCGATTGGAACTCCAATTTATTTTACTTTTTTCCCTTTTTTATTAGTTAACTGTGATTCGAATAGGAAAGGATATTAACAATCATACACTGCCCATATAGACTGGATGAAAAAAAGAATAGGCTGAAGACTGCTTAACATAAGCTAGTATTTTTGAACTCAAATCATTTCTCCAATCTCACATATTCCTCAAATTCAGACTCCATTTGATTAAAGATGACATAATTCTTCCTATAAAAGAAGGATAGGACAATATTGGAGAAGTTCCCTATAATGAGAATAGTAGAATAAGTGTGCTGCAGTCCTGGAAAATAAGGTGCAGAACTATGGCCAACCAAAAAAACAGATAAAGAAAAATAAAAAACAAGGGCAATGAATAAAAAATGATCAATGGATTCTTCAGGGGGCTAGGAAAGAAAATGGATTTTAGAAATATTTTATTGTTTTTTCTAGAGATTATCTAGGTCAAAATCTTATTGGACACTGCTGTCCAACAGAATGCCTTGACCTCTAGGGGAAAAGGCCAGTGGACCTTAATTTTGACAATGAAAAAGAAGGATTTGCTCGAAAATTCGCCATTGGTATTTTCAAACAAAATGGTGTTATCCTACTCTCCCTTGTAACCAGTAAGGGAAGTTCAATCACATTTAAATGAGCTACCATTTGTGAGAATTCAGTCTGAAATTTATACAATGCTGACAACATTGTTCCCTCAAGACACCCCACACAGTCACCACTCGGTTTAGAAATAAGACTTCACAATGAAAAAATATGACAAGCTTTGAGATTTCTACTTTTATAGTTCTAATACATTAAATGTTGCTTTTAACTTCTAATTGGCCTTCCTCTCCTAGTACCCTTGAACTTACCATTTTTCAGTTCTTGCATTGAAGATGCATCTTTGGTCTTCTATTCACATGCACAAACCATCTTGCTATCCTATTGTCATCTCTTCCATCCTAGTCTTCTTATGACCTCAATTTGGAACATCAGATCCTGTGCTACTATTTGAATGAGTCATATTGTATCCTCTTGAATTATCATCTAAATTTATTATTATTTAATTTTTTAGGTAGTTAGAAGTTCTGACTTTTCTTTTCATTTTGTGTTGTTTAAATAATAAACAGGGGAAAGATCTTGTCATTGCCAATCTTGGTGACTCAAGGGCAGTTCTGGGGACAATCTCTGATGAAGGCTGCTTAACTGCTATTCAGCTTACAACTGATCTAAAGCCTAACGTACCCGGTAAGTCCTATTTACTTTCATTCACCATTCTCCGAACCCCTCAATATCATAAACTAGGCTGTTAGATAGATCTAAAGCCTAGTGTACCCCATAAGTACCTGTTAAGTTTCTCGGTTGTACTTGTTATCTTTGCTGATATGGGTGCATACACAACATGCTTGTCATGATGGTGTCATCATCATCAAAACGAGCCAAACCATCTACTCGGTGTTAGTTTTCTGAGAACTACTTTTCTACTAATGCCAATCAAAATCATGTTTTCTATCACTCAGTAATCCATTGTGCCCTTTCTTACAACACCACCAATCCAATATCCCAGATGCTTGAATGAACATGCATGTAAAGAAGGTCTTGGGTTACCAGCAAGGAAGCAACCACTGATATATACTAGCATACATGTTGTGTCTGTGACCTATGAGCCATTGTGTGTTAAAGGAAAAAGTGGAAATTTACTATCTTGATCACCCACTTACAGAGGAAGCAGAACGAATAAAGCAAAGCAATGGCCGGATTTTTGCACTAAAGGAAGAGCCCGGTGTTCAACGAGTGTGGCTTCCCAATGATGACTTCCTAGGTCTTGCAATGGCTCGTGCTTTCGGAGACTTCCAACTGAAAAACTATGGCATCATCGCCACTCCTGAGATCACCAGTCATCGGATCACCTGCAAAGATCAATTTCTAATACTGGCCACTGATGGGGTAAGTGATGTACACCCCTCCCTGTGCACATTTTATTGCATACGTTTAGTATCCAACAGAAGTGTGTAGAACCCTCCCTCTCATCTATTCTACTCATTGATGCAAGATCCCATGTAGAAAAATCGGCAGGAGGCAGCTGAGGCCTGAGATCAATTGCTCTTTGCATGAGAAGATATATTATCAAGTCTCTTATTAGAATTTTTAGTTTTGTTTAATGCTTCTAGCTCTTCTAAGCTGTGTTTCTTACCATAATTCTGTCATCTACTTTTGGGGCATTTTAGAGTATCTACTAGAGCCAGAATGCCACAAATTAACACTGTTGCAATCTTAAAGGTCCTTGAGGTATTTAAATTTAATATTTAAGATTATTTTATATTTAAAAGGTTCTATTATGTATGAACCTGTCTCAATATCCAAGTTTCAGAGTTTTAAAAACAAAATTTTATCTCTGTGAAAGGTGTGTGCTGGGTCAATTCACAGCCTTCTGGTTGTGACTTTGATTGCTTTCTGACTATGCTATACTTTTTTTTCCCTAATAGTTTTTCTTCTTTTCTTCTTTTTCACAAAAATATTATCATTGCAATTTATGGGTCCATCTTGGATACCAGTTCCCAAGGGAACTCCCTTGTAATCCATAGGGCCCAAATTTGATGACAAACAGAATTACAATCACTATTGGATTGAAACTTTCTTTTGAAGTTTCCCATCATTGATTTTCATATACTGATTGTTGGGAGAAAAACACTTTCTCAACCACACAAACAACAATAATGGAAAACAAAAAAGAGTAATCTACAAAGAGAAGCAAACCACAACATAAAGATTTATGTGGTTCCCTCTCGACCCACGAGAGTGCAGATCGGTCAACAATACATCTCTGATGATCACAGAACCTAATACTGATGAAGTGGCCCTTTCTTAACATGCAAAGGTCCTGTTCTCTGAATTTTGGGGCACCACGCATCAGACCTTTACCACTCCCACTCCCACTCCCACTCCCAAACTCTAGCCTGCTAGTGATTAGATGATATTTTTTTATATGGCCTTGTGCTATACATCAAATCAATTCTTTATTTTATCTTCTCATTTGTATTGAAAATTGTGTGAGAATGCAGGTCTGGGATGTTCTTAGCAATGAGGAAGTTGTGTCAATTGTATGGTCTGCAGTGAGCAAAGATGCAGCAAGAGCAGTTGTGGATGCAGCATCTCATGCTTGGAAACGGAAGTTCCCTTCATCAAAGATCGATGATTGTACTGTTGTATGTCTCTTCCTGCAGGAGAGTCAACACCCATCTGAAGAATGAATGAGAGAGTCATATAATCAGTCGTTTCCATTTCCTTTTCTTATGCAGTAAGGATCTGTTCAGACTGGACTAAATATCGAATCACCAGTAGAAAGCATAGAGTCTCTAGTTTATCCTAAAGTTGGCCAATTACTGAATCATTCACAGAAGGAGTTGATTTTATCTTCATCCACTTTTCAACTGAAAATGTGCTTTCTCATCATGGAGTTTCTAGTTTTGTAATTACCAATGAAATTGCTCAAAAATCTTGATCCACTCCAAATGCAGCCTAAGACTGTGAGGGGTGAAATCATCAAAAAAAATAAAAATTAAAGAATACAGGCCATGGCAATCTTGGTATACAAAATCCCAGCATCACGACTGTGCAATTAAGATTTCTACTATACAATCAGAACATAAGTTCATAAGCTAATGATCAACGTATTCTCTCATTCTATGAAGTGGGGATAACATTTTACTCGTTTAATGCCCACTGATACCGAGAAGCCTATAAATAATTGGATTACAATGTATGAACATTCATCCAAATGTAGAGGAAGCCCAATTGTCTAGTCTGCAAATGGAGATTTGTAAATAAAAGTAGATATCAACAGTAGTCTGCAAATGGATTTCCAGCCCTGTTGGGCTTTTCCTTTCTTTGTTGAGGATACCTTCAGGCAGCTGCGCCTCCACTTCAAACTTCCAAAGCTTTCAGAGGAATCGCTTTCATTTTCTCCTTCTTCTTTTTTTATGACCAAGGTGTTCAGGTCTCTTAGAGCACCAACTAATCTTCGGAGCATATGCATATGCAAGCCTCTCTACTGACACACACTGAATAACTTTATAAGAAGTGACCCTTTAGATAGAGTGAAATTCCTAAGGCTGGTTTTAGCGCTCATTCCATTCCAGTTTACCTTTCATTTTCTCCTTCGAAGACTAGTTATATAACTTAAACCACATTTAAAATTATAGAATGATCTATAATTGGCAGAAAAGCATGGCTGTGCAACACGAACTCAGCATAGACTAGAGGTACCACAAACGAAGTGGTTCTAGAGGCGATTATTGCTGGGGTGCTTTCTCTTTTTCCTTTGAAGAGAATTTATCAAACAGTTTGGACAAAATTATTAATTTGAGTAGTAACCAATTTGTATCCCTCACAATTGGAAACCAGAGTTACAAAACGAGTGTGTGGTGAACCTTTCAATTTGCTGACTTAGTATCTTATCCCTTCTTATCTTGAGAATAATGCAAGAAATCAAGCATTCACACAAGAGAGACCGATTTACATGATTTGGCCAAAGGCCTTTGTCCACGAGTAGTACATAGGGAAAATTTACTGATTAAGGAGGAGATACATGTGTAAGTCTCTTTGTCTTAGACTGGATAACTCTATGGAAAGTGGATCTTTAGAGTGGAGTGAGAATCAATACTACTTCTTGAAGTAGGTTCTTGACCATCACTATAATTCTTTAAGCTAAAGATGGCTTCTACCTTGCTAGATATCTTGACATCAATCTTATCTACATCCACTCAATTATAAACATTGGGTTTTCCAAATTTAAATCCATGAGCGATTAAAGCTATTTTATGGTTGCTTAATATTATGCCATTTGACAGATTGAACGATAATTGTTAGTTTCATTTTACTATGTTTGAAGTTGTTGAAATATTTAATTTCAATACAAAACTACATACATGTCCCTCTTTCAATCCATTCAACTATTTTAGCGGCACTACAGTATCATTGGAGCCTACGTTGCTCCTTTTTTAGCCACGTACTTTGATTTTTTATTTTACATTTCTAACAAATTAAAAAAAAATTGAGTTAAAAATTTCTCCCACTTTAATAGTATTAATTTGTGTTTTGATACATATTTAAATTAGAAAAACCCATTTCTCAGAGAGTTAAAATCATGCGAAATAATTTTTAAGTAAAAGAGTTATTTGTTTAATCATTTTTAAAATATATTTATTTTTAAATAGGACAATTTAATAGGTAAAACATAAAAAATCTTTTACTTACGTACATGGGTGTAGTAGCTCAACTGGTTGCCTCAACTTCAATAAGTGAGAAGTTGCGAGTTTGAGCTTCCATAACCTAATCTTGATATACCTTAAGAATAGTAAGTTGATCCGTGAGAGTTTTATTAAGACTTTCTCACACCTTAATAAAAAAAAAATCTTCTAACTTTAAAACAAAATAAAATGATTTACACTGAAACATACATATTAACAACTGTAGTCTGAAGTTATGAACTATCTATATGAGTGACACCTCAGTCATAGCCATGTGGAGCTTTCTCGTAAATATAAAGTGTGCATCCATAATCTGCTATGATTTGAGCACAATTTTTTTATTAATAAAGTATCTATTAAAAAATAATTTTATTTAATTGAGACCATTTAGTTTAAAGTTAAATCAAAGAATGCCAACATAAATTATCAAAACCCTCTTTATTACTATATTCTCTATAATTTTGAAGATAGATCCACCAATATTTATGAATTAATTTCACTCTCGAATTAAAAATAGACATGCAATAGTTTAAACTTGAGACTTAAGTTGAGATTGAACCCCGCACTGCTGCATAATTTTAACCTAACTTATTCTATATGATTAGGTAGCTGTCCATCTCATTCCCACACTCTAAAACGACTAATGATAGACAGGTGTTAATTTCTAACTTGATCTAACTCAATTTAAAATTTGAATTTGAGTCAATATATAATTATAAAAAATTCAAATTAATTTTGAAACTTGGCCTGACTTAAATTAAAAAATATCTTTTAAATATTATAGTTATTTTGTCCGTTGATTTTATCCGATGTATCTTATTTTAAAAATCTTAACTTATTATTTCTATTTTTAATAAATAGTTGGCATTTTTATGTGTGAAATAAAAGTCCATAAAATAGTATTTTTATCTATTTTTTAATTTTTTATATTTTATAAAGATCTAAATCAAATTGAATAAAACAAAATTAAGTCAGATCAAATCAAGTTTGTAAAAAAAAAAAAAAAATTAATAAAATCAAATGGAATTTAAAAGTTAAAACTGACTTAAACCAACTCATTACCATCCCTAATGGAGATTCTAGTGGAATCAGGAATCTGAAAATCTCCTACAAATCTTACCTGCTCCGTCCCTTTCCAAAAAAGGTGTTGCCTGCACTCAAGTTCTTCCTCCTCCGCAAGAAAGCCAACAAAACGACGATTGTATTTATGACTAACATACAAAAACATTGAAATGCTCTCTTTTGGGCGGCTTTGTTTGGACTAATGTCAACTGTTAGACAATAAAAAGTAATTCAGTCAAATCAATTTAACTTTTGAATTTATAATTAATTTATTGAATAAAGATGAGCCAAATTGATATTGATCTACATCGGATTTGAATTACAAAGTTGAAGTGATCTGAAGAATTTAATTTCACTTTACATGAATCTCGTGTAAGAATTTAGAGTGTTAAATAGTGACGAAAAGATAAATAAATTTAGAAATAAAGAGATGCATATATTAAATTAAAAGAATGAATTAATTTCAAATATAAAATTCGATATGTTTATATTAAAAATAGTTTTAATAAATAACAAGTTACGACAATTTTGTTTAAAATAATTTAGTTGAGACTATATCCAATCAAGTAGACAATGGGACATAAACACCTACTCTAAAGACTGATCACTTTAGTTAAGGAGATTAGGAAGATGGATGTTTCCTTCAAACAAATCAGTCAAGTAACAAATGGATTGGCAGACTTTTTTGTCAAGTTTGATGTCACTGGCCTTTCCTCTGCTGTGTTTCTCCTTTGAAATTGGAGGAATTGTTATTTTAGTTCTTTTTGGTATCTTGTGTTATTCTTATTTTTCTCATTTCTTTCTCTTTTTAACTTTCTTGTTTTCGTGTCTAATCTTGTTAGACTTCTTCTCTCTTCTTGTATTTACTCTCGTTCTTTTAATATAATTTCTATTATTATTATTCAAAAAAAAATAATGATCATGCTATAAAAATTTAAGAATAATTCTGTTTGATTATACAGTAAATATATGGCATTATGAGTTTAAAATTTAAACTCAGTGAGTCCAAATCAAAATAAATAAATATAATGCTTGTGATAAAGAAGAAGAGCGTAAATGGTTATTTAAACTACAAGCAATCAACCAATTAATAAGAGAGAATCTTTCGTAAGAAAATATCTTTGTTATTATTAGAGGTTGTTTTCCCTTCCACTCATTCACTTTCAAAGGACACGTCATGTGATGTTTACTTCGGGGCCATTCAAAAGTAGTGCTTGAGATTCCGATTCTGAATCTTTTTATATCAAGGGATTTTGGTTTATTTAAAAAATATATTTAAAATGATGATAATGTATATTTGAACTTTGAACTTTGAAGACTGAATTGACTAATTTTGCTAAAAAGCAACAAAAGATAATAAGATTAATTAAAAAAGACAAATACTCCAAAAGTCTGGCGGCTAAGATTAATTAAAAAATGACAAATACTGCAAAAGTCTGGCGGCATACGTCTATGCATCTGCAACAATTTCAAAAGGTAAAGTCTTATTCACCTATTTTCTTTTTTAAATTTACGTATAAAAAATTAACAAATTAATTATTCCATTTTATCATTCAATCATTTTCTATTTTGTACAAATTAATTATTCCATTTTATCATTCAATCATTTTCTATTTAAATTTATGTGTGAAAAATTAACAAGTTAATTATTCCATTTTATCGTCATTCACTCTTTCACAGTTTATATCTTAAGAAATTTATCTTATACTCCATCTCTTCTAAATTAATTATCTTATACGGATTTTATAATTGTCTCAAATTAGTTGTCTAATTTATATTAGAGTAGTATAAAATGTGTTGAAAATTAATGATATCACATGGAGTGCTAGCCTTATATGAAGAGTTTCTTAAAAATTATAAATCTTTCAAATGAAACAAATAAAATGGGATAGAGGAAGTAATGATTTATAAATTTTTAGAATTATTTTGAGCACCCGGTTAACTTGTAAAATTAAAGTATCATTTTGTTTATCTCATTACAATAAGTTAATAATATTTTAAATTTATTACATAAACGAGAGACAACATAAATTTGATACTCAACAGTCTTGCTCTCAGGCTTATTTCTCTTTTTTAAGAATGAAAATTTCTCATGGTTCTTATGAGCTATATTTAGTTTATAAATAAAAATTAAAAATTTGACAAAAATCTTCAGGTAAATAAAAAAATTTAAAAAAATAAAACAGTTAATTAATTACAACAATTTTAGTATTTTTTTAAACATAGACAGATTTAAAAATGATTTTTTTATTTATTTTAGAAGAATTTGAATGTCACTGTCTGAACTTTTAGTGGCGAAATTAGCCCTCCGTAGTGGGCCATGATGAATGAACGGTAGTGATCCAATTTCTAAAAGCTAGAAGGTCTATGTGGTGTGACCGCTGATAGATGCTACCTTCCAAACAAACAGTCTGGAAGAGAGTAGCTCGTATGAAGCCAAGGAATCTACGAGATTCCAACCGAAAGAGTGGGCCCTGGGAAAGCGACGGCAAGAACGGTACTACGTCATCATTTATTCAAGTCTTAAGACTATGAATCTAGACCACAATTTGGTACGGGTAGCCGTCGTTGATGGGCATGAGCCTACGACATTCCACATAGACATGGGACCTCGTTCCTGCCACCAAAAATGCTCCAACCAGGGATTTAAAAACCGGACCAACCGGTAAATATCGGCCGATATGCATATATCGGCCGATATGCATATATCGGCCGATATACCGGCCGGTAAATTTCTCTCTCTTCCGATATTTGATGGGTCCCACTACCGATATTTTTTTTAAAAAAAAAAAAAAACCATACTTTCCAGCCCGATAAATACAATATCGGGCGATATTGGGCCGATATTCGGACCGATATATCGCCGTATCGGCCGATATTGTATTTTTTTTTAAAAAAAAAAAAGAAAACAAATCAAATATACCGATATTTTGGAATATCGGCCGATATTAGGGCCGATATTGGGGACCGTTTATCGCCCATATCGGCCGATATTCCAACAGTACGGCCGATACTTATCGTATCGGCCGATATTTCAAGGTTTCGAAAAACCGGTATATATCGGCCGATACGATAAGTATCGGCCGATATTTTAACCTTAGGCTCCAACATCTTTTGGATTCCCTTTTTAAATAATCAATATAACTATAGTATCAAGTTAGCCCATATATTTCGATATATCACCGATATAAGTTGATAAAAATAGTTAAAAAAAAATAATAAGAGAGAAATTTTTCAATGAAATTTCTTATTTTAAAATTAAAAAATAATATTAATTTAAATTAGAAAAACCCATTTTCTCATAGAGTTAAAACCATGCGAAATCATTTTTAAGTAAAGAGTTATTGATTTAATCATTTTTTTTAAATATATTTATTTTTAAATAGGACAATTGAATAGATAAAACATAAAAAATCTTTTACTTACCCAAATGATTATAGCTCAACTGGTTATTTCTGTCTCAAAAAGTGAAAGATTGTGAGTTTGAGCTCCCATAACCTAATTTTAATATACCTTAAAAGTAGTGAGTTTATCCATAAAATTTTATTAGAGATGTCTCTGAATTTCTCACATCTTAATAATAAAAAAGGTCTTCAACTTTAAAACAAATAAAATGATCGACACTGAAACATATATTACCAAGTATAGTCTGAACTATCTTTATGACTTACACCTCAGCCATAGCCATGTAGAGCTTTCTCGTAAATATAAAATGTGCATCCATGATCTGCTTGTTAGCATTGTATGTTCCATATATTATTAAGGGTAGATTTGGATTTTCCTAATTAGGGTTATGTAGTGTTTTGTATATAAATACCATGTAATGTGTATTAATAAAGTATCGGTTGATATTCTATCATGGTATCTTTAGCAAGGTTAGATCACATTTTTGGGACCTGCACTCATCTTTGTTTGCAACAGCCAATCGTCTTCCACAAGGCATCTCCGTTGCAGTGCCGTCCGCTGCCTTCTCTCTTTGCATGCCGTCGTCACTAGGCCCTTTGCTGCCTTCCCTCTTGCTTGAGTCGCCCTTTGTTGCCTCTTTGTTGTTTGCCCCAATCGTTTCGGCCAGGGTCAGATCAACGGCCATCGTCTGCTATCTCCTTCTGAGATCTCTGCTTATGTGAACCTAAGACGATCCCTCCGACGGCCTTCGTTCCTTCCAGAAGCAACTGAGTGACCTTTCTCTCCTCGGTTTTGGCTCAGATTTCTCCTGCTCGACTTCTACATCTGCGATTGGATTCGTTTTCCCCTCTGCTGCTGTCTTCGTCTCCTCTGATTTGCTTCTCGAGCTAGGTTTTGCATCCGCTCTTCTCTGTTGCTGCTGCTGCAATACAACACAGACATCCGGCTGTCTTCATCTCTCCGAGGCCATGGTCACAGATCATCCGGCTATCTTCATCTCTCCGATGCCATAGTCACATGTTCACTCCTACAGCACGACTCTGATCAGTTCAGATTTCCTCCTGCTAACAGGTTCGATCCAGTTACATTACATGGTTCTAGTGCCTTTTGATTCTGATTGTGTGCCTTTAGCTGATCCCACGCTATATCGCACTGTTGTTGGTAGCCTGGTCTATCTCACCATTACGCGACCTGACATCCCCTATGCAGTTCATATTTTCAGTCAGTTTGTCTCCTCACCGACCACTGTTCATTGGGCCGCCGTTGTTCGTATTTTGCGGTATGTTCGTGGCACTTTATATCAAAGTTTGTTATTTCCTTCGACATTTCGCTTGGAGCTCTTTGCCTTCTCTGATGCTGGATGGGCGGGTGATCCGTCTGATCGCAAATCTACTAAGGGCTTTTGTGTCTTTCTCGGTGACTCTCTCCTTTCTTGGAAAAGCAAAAAGCAGGATGTTGTTGCTCGTTCATCTGCCGAGGCTAAGTATTGGGCTATGGTCTCTACCACTATTGAGATTGTTTGGATTCGTTGGTTACTTACAGATATGGGCATCTCTCTTTCTGCTTCCACGCCTATGTATTGTGACAACAAGAGTGTTATTCAAATAGCACATAACACTGTTTTCCATGAGCGTGCCAAGCACATTGAGTAAGATTGCCACTTTTTACACCAACATCTTCAGCTTGGCACGATTTCTCTCCCATTTGTGTCTTTTGCTCTGCAACTAGCTGACTTCTTGACGAAGTCCCACACTGTTGCACGCTTTAAGTTTCTTCTTAGCAAACTCTCTATGCTTAACACTGTCACATCATGAGTTTGAGGGCGGGTGTTAGCAGTGTATTTTCCATATATTATTAAGGGTAGATTTGGGTTTTCCTAATTATGGTTATGTAGTGTTTTGTATATAAATACCATGTAATGTGTATTAATAAAGTATCGGTTGATATTCTATCGCTGCCATGATTTGAGCATACAATTTTTTATTAATAAAGTATCTATTAAAAAATAATTTTATTTAATTGTGGGTCAGACCATTTAGTTTAAAGTTAAATCTAAGAATGCCAACATAAATTATCAAAACCCTCTTTATTACTATATTCTCTATAATTTTGAAGATAGATCCACCAATATTTATGAATTAATTTCACCCTCGAATTAAAAATAGACATGCAATAGTTTAAACTTTGAGACTTAAGTTGAGATTGAACCCCGCATTGCTACAAACTTTTAACCTAACTTATTCTACATGATTAGGTAGCTGTCCATCTCATTCCCACACTCTAAAACCACTAATGATAGACAGGTGTTAATTTCTAACTTGATCTAACTCAATTTAAAAATTGAATTTGAGTCAATATATAATTATAAAAAATTCAAATTAATTTTAAAATTCAGCCTGACTTGAATTAAAAAATATCTTTTAAATATTAAAGTTATTTTGTCCATTGATTTTATCCGATGCAGGGGTTTAAATATAGGCCGATACGTATCGTATCGGCCGATATATATCGGTTTTGTATATGTGAATATCGGCCGATATGTATCGTATCGGCCGATATTTACAATATCGGCCTTGATATCGGCCGTATTATATCGGTCCGATATCAAAATATCGGCCGATATTTAAAAAAACAAGGAAGAAAGAGAAAAATATTGGCCGATATATCGGCCGATAACGATATATCGGTCGACATATCGTATCGACCGATATATCGGCCGATACCGATTTTTAAACCCCTGATCCGATGTATCTTATTTTAAAAATCGTAGCTTGTTATTTCTCTTTTTAATAAATAGTTGGCATTTTTATGTGTGAATTAAAAGTCCATAAAATAGTATTTTCATCTATTTTTTAATTTTTTATATTTTATAAAGATCTAAATCAAATTGAATAAAACAAAATAAAGTCAGATCAAATCAAGTTTGTAAAAAAAAAAAAAAATTAATAAAATCAAATGGAATTTAAAAGTTAAAACTGACTTAAACCAACCCATTACCATCCCTAATGGAGATTTTAGTGGAATCAGGAATCTGAATATCTCCGACAAATCATACCTGCTCCGTCCATTTCCAAAGAAGTTGTTGCTTGCACTTAAGTTCTTCCTCCTCCGCAAGACAGTCAACAAAACGACGATTGTGTTTATGACTATCATACAAAAACATTGAAATGCTCTCTTTTGGGCGGCTTTGTTTGGACTAACTGTAACACAATACAAAGTAATTCGGTCAAATCAATTTAACTTTTGAATTTATAATAAAATTTTATTGAATAAAGATGAGCCAAATTGATATTGACCTACATCGGATTTGAATTACAAAGATGAAGTGATCTGAAGAATTTAATTTCACGTTACATGAATCTCCTGTAAGAATTGAGAGTGTTAAATAGTGAAAAAAAGATAAATAAATAAATTTAGAAATAAAGAGATACATATATTATATTAAAAGAATGACTTAATTTCAAATATAGAATTCCATATGTCTATATTAAAAACAGTTTCAATGAATAACAAGTTACGACAATTTTGTTTAAAATAATTTAGTTAAGACCATATGCAATCAAGTAGACAATGGGACATAAACACCAACTCTAGAGACTGATAATTTTGATTAGGGAGATTAAGTAGATGGTTTTAGGGATGGATGTTTCCTTCAAACAGATCAATTAAGTAACGAATGGATTGGCAGACTTTTTTGTCAAGTTTGACGTCACTGGCCTTTCCTCTGCTGTGTTTCTCCTTTGAAATTGGAGGAATTGTTATTTTATTTCTTTTTGGTATCTTGTATTATTCTTATTTTTCTCATTTCTTTCTCTTTTTAATTTTCTTGTTTTCGTGTCTAATCTTCTTAGACTTCTTCTCTCTTCTTATATTTGCTCTCGTTCTTTTAATATAATTTTTATTGTTATCACTCAAAAAAAATAATGATCATGCTATAAAAATTTAAGAATAATTCTGTTTGATTATACAGTAAATATATGGCATTATGAGATTAAAATTTAAACTCAGTGAGTCCAAATCAAAATAAATAAATATAATGCTTGTGATAAAGAAAAAGAGCGTAAATGGTTATTTAAACTACAAGCAATCGACCAATTAACAAGAGAGAATCTTTCGAAAGAAAATATCTTTGTTATTATTCGAGTTGTGTTCCCTTCCACTCATTCACTTTCAAAGGACACGTCATGTGATTTTTTCTTTGTGGCCATTCAGCTTTAAATAAAAATCCAGTCTATTCTTTTAGCTTCATACTTCTATGACAACGTTCAAAAGTATTGCGTGAGATTCCGATTCTGAATCTTTTTATATCAAGGGATTTTGGTTTATTTGAACTTTGAAGACTGAATTGACTAATTTTGCTAAAAAACAACAAAAGATAATAAGATTAATTAAAAAAAGACAAATACTGCAAAAGTCTGGCGGCATACGGCTCTGCATCTGCAACATTTTCAAAAAGAAAAGTCCCATTCAACTACTTTTTTTTTTAAATTTATGTGTAAAAAATTAAGAGCCCTTACAAACGAAAATCCCCCCTTAAAAAAAAATTCAGTCATTTTTTACATAAAAATTCATTTGAATAAATATTTAATTCATTTTATTATTAATTTGAATGAATGAGGTGAATAATAAAATGGAATACTGTACAGTCTCATTCATTTGAATGAACATACTTTCAACTATACATTCGAATAAATGAGATTCATTTATTCGAATGATTCATAAAGCAATAATCAGCAGTAACATTATTTAAAAAAAAATATTTTTAAAATTTTAAAGTTATTTTTTGAGCAGTGTGTATTTTCAAAATTTCTAAAATTAAATATCCGAACTAATTATGATAATCTAATAAAAATGCTTTAAGACTTTAAGGTCTTTTGACACTCCTAAATATTTAAAACACAATATTTTACAAATAAGGGTATCCCTAAGCTGTGTCGAAAACATATTTGGAAGTGTCAAAAGACCTTTAAGTTTTAAAGTATTTTTATCAGGTTATCCTAATTAGTCCGGATATTCAATTTGAGAAATTTTAGAAATACACAGTGCTTAAAAAATAACGGTCTATGTTTTAAAGAATATTTTATTATACATTTAAATAAATGGGAATGAACATATTTTCAACTATACATTCGAATTAATGAAGCCCATTCATTCAAATGATTCCTACTACAGCAAGCAGCAATAATATTATTTAAATAATAAAATTTATTTTTAAAACTTTAAAGTTATTTTTTGAGCAGTGTGTATTTTCAAAATTTCTGAAATTAAATATCCGGACTAATTATAATAATCTGATAAAAATACTTTAAGACTTGAAGGTCTTTTGACACTCCTAAATATTTAAAATACAGTATTTTACAAATAAGGGTATTCCTAGGCTGTGTCGAAAACACATTTGAAAATGTTAAAAGACCTTGAAAGTTTTAAAGTATTTTTATCAGGTTATCGTAATTAGTCTGGATATTCAATTTGAGAAATTTTAGAAATACACAGTACTTAAAAAATAACGGTCTATGTTTTAAAATATAGACAGTTATTTTTTAAGCACTGTGTATTTTCAAAATTTTTGAAATTAAATATCCGGACTAATTACGATAATCGATAAAAATACTTTAATACTTCAAAGTCTTTTGACACTCCTAAATATTTAAAACACAGTATTTTACAAATAAGGGTATCCCTAGGCTGTGTCGAAAACACATTTAGGAGTGTCAAAAGACCTTAAAGTCTTAAAGTACTTTTATCAGATTATCATAATTAGTCTGGATATTTAATTCGAGAAATTTTGAAAATACACACTGCTCAAAAAATAACTTTAAAGTTTTAAAAATAAATTTTATTATTTAAATAATGTTACTGCTGCTTGCTGCGGCATGAATCATTTGAATGAATGGAGCACATTCATTCAAATGTATAATAAAATATTCTTTAAAACATAGACCGTTATTTTTTAAGCACTGTGTATTTCTAAAATTTCTCAAATTAAATATCCGGACTAATTACGATAACCTAATAAAAATACTTTAAGACTTCAAGGTCTTTTGACACTTCCAAATGTGTTTTCGACACAGCATAGGGATACCCTTATTTGTAAAATACTGTGTTTTAAATATTTAGGAGTGTCAAAAGACCTTGAAGTCTTAACGTATTTTTATCAAATTATCGTAATTAGTCCGGATATTTAATTTCAGAAATTTTGAAAATACACACTGCTCAAAAAATAACTTTAAAGTTTTAAAAATAATTTTTTTTATTAAATAATGTTACTACTGGTTGCTGCTGTAGGAATCATTCGAATGAATGGGCTAAATGAATGTATAGTTGAAACTATGTTCATTCGAATGAATGGGGCTGGACAATATTCCGTGTTACTGTTCAGCCCATTCATTCGAATGAATGCCAAAATGAATTGGGCATTCATTCGAATGATTGAAAATGTGGGGGTAAAATGGTAATTTGCCACGAATTATTGGATTCGGGTGTGTGGAGGCAGGATTTCCGGTGTGTGTAAGTGCTCCCAAAAAATTAAGAGGTTAATTATTCTATTTTGTCATTCAATCATTTTTTTTAATTTTTTAATTTATATGTAAAAAATTAATAAATTAATTATTTCATTTTGTCGTCATTCACTCAGGGGTTAAAAAAAAGCCCCCGCCGATATTTCGGCCGATATGCATATCGGCCGCAATATCGGCCGATAATTTTCTCTCTTCTCCGATATCGGCCATTTCTCTCTCCTCCGATATCGGAACCGTGAAAAAACCGTTAAGAACCGTGCAAAACCGTAAAAAATCGTAAAAAACCATAAAAGCCATATCGAAAGAACCGTAAAAAACTGTTGAAAACCGCTAAAAACCGTGGAAAAACGTATCAGTTTTTTAAAAAAATAAATAAAAAAATAACTTTTAAATACCGATATTTGTACATATCGGCCGATATGGTGACCGATATTGCGGACCGAATATCGGCCGATACGATATTGCTCGGTCTTAAAAAATCGATACATATCAGCCGATATTTCGACCCTTGCATTCTCTCACTCATATTTTATATCTTAAGAAATTTATCTTATACTCCCTCTCTTCTAAATTAATTGTCTTATATGAATTTTAGAATTATCTTAAATTAGTTGTCTAATTTATATTGGAGTAATATAAAATGTGTTGAAAATTGATGATATCATATGGAGTTTTAGTCTTATATTGAGAGTTTCTTAAAAATTACAAATGTTTCAAATGAGACAACTAAAATAAAATGGAGAGAGTAATGATTTATAATTTTTTAGAATTATTTTGAGCACCCGATTAACTTGTAAAATTAAAGTATCATTTTGCTCCTTATCTCATTACAATAAGTTAATAATATTTTAAATTTATTACATAAACGAGAGACAAAATAAATTCGATACTCCAGTTTAACAGTCTTGCTCTCAGATTTATTTCTCTTTCTTTAGAATGAAAAATTCTCATGATTCTTATGAGCTATATTTAGTTTATAAATAAAAATTAAAAAATTGACAAAAATCTTCAGGTAAATCAATTTTTTTTTAAAATAAAACAGTTAATTAATTTCAACAATTTTAGTATTTTTTTAAACATAGACAGATTTAAAAATGATTTTATTTTTTATTTTAGAAGAATTTGTATGTCACTGTCTGGACTTTTAGTGGCGAAATTAACCCTCCGTAGTGGGCCATGATGAATGAACGGTAGTGATCCAATTTCTAAAAGCTAGAAGGACTGTGGCGTGACCGCTGCTAGATGCTGCCTTCCAAACAAACAGCCTGGAAGAGAGTAACTCGTATGAAGCCAAGGAATCAAAGAGATTCCAACCGACCGAAAGAGTGGGCCCTGGGAAAGCGACGGCAAGGATGGTACTACGTCATCATGTATTCAAGTCTTAAGATTATGAATCTAGACCGCAATTTGGTACGGGTAGCCGTCGTTGATGGGCATGAGCCTCCAACATCCCACATGGACATGGGACCTCGTTCCTGCCACCAAAAATGCTCCAACATCTTTTAGATTCCCATTTTAAATAATCAATATAACTATAGTATCAAGTCGGCCCATATATTTCGATATATCACTGATATAAGTTGATAAAAATGGTTTAAAAAAAATAAGAGAGAAATTTTTCAATGAAATTTCTTATTTAAAATTAAAAAATAATATTAATTAAAATTAGAAAAACCCATTTCTCAGAGAGTTAAAACCATGCAAAATCGTTTTTAAGTAAAGAGTTATTGATTTAATCATTTTTTAAAATATATTTATTTTTAAATAGGGCAATTGAATAGATAAAACATAAAAAATCTTTTACTTACCCAAATGATTATAGCTCAATTGGTTATTTTCTGTCTCAAAAAGTGAAAGATTATGAGTTTGAACTCCCAAAACCTAATTTTAATATACCTTAAAAGTAGTGAGTTTATCCATAAAATTTTATTAGAGATGTCTCTGAATTTCTCACATCTTAATAATAAAAAAGGTCTTCAACTTTAAAACAAAATAAAATTATCGACACTGAAATATATATTACCAAGTATAGTCTAAACTATCTTTATGACTTACACCTCAACCATAGCCATGTAGAGCTTTCTCGTAAATATAAAATGTGCATCCATGATCTGCTTATTAGCATTGTATTTTCCATATATTATTAAGGGTAGATTTGGATTCTCCTAATTAGGGTTATGTAGTGTTTTGTATATAAATACCATGTAATGTGTATTAATAAAGTATCGGTTGATATTCTATCATGGTATCTTGAGCAAGGTTAGATCACATTTTTGGGATCTACACTCATCTTTGTTTGCAACAACCGATCGTCTTCCACAAGGCATCTCCATTGCGGTGCCGTCCGCTGCCTTCTCTCTTTGCATGCCGTCGTCACCACGCCCTTTGCTGCCTTCCCTCTTGCGTGCGTCGCCCTTTGTTGCCTCTTTGTTGTTTGCCCCAATAGTTTCGGCCAGGGTCAGATCAACGGCCATCGTCTGCTATCTCCTTCTGAGATCTCTGCTTATGTGAACCTAAGACGATCCCTCCGACGGCCTTTGTTCCTTCCAGAAGCAATTGAGTGACCTTTCTCTCCTCGGTTTTGGCTCAGATTTCGCCTGCTCGGCCTCTACATCTGCGATTGGATTCGTTTTCCCCTCTACTGCTGTCTTCGTCTCCTCTTATTTGCTTCTCGAGCTAGGTTTTGCATCCGCTCTTCTCTGTTGCTGCTGCTGCAATACGACACAGACATCCGGTTGTCTTCATCTCTCCGAGGCCACGGTCACAGATCATCCGGCTGTCTTCATCTCTCCGACGCCACAGTCACATGTTCACTCCTGCAGCACGATTCTGATCGGCTCAGATTTCCTCCTGCTAACAGGTTGGATCCAGTTACATTACATGGTTCTAGTGCCTTTTGATTCTGATGGTGTGCCTTTAGCTGATCCTACGCTATATCGCACTGTTGTTGGTAGCCTGGTCCATCTTACCATTACGCGACCTGACATCGCCTATGCAGTTCATATTGTCAGTCAGTTTGTCTCCTCACCGACCACTGTTCATTGGGCCGCTGTTGTTCGTATTTTGCGGTATGTTCGTGGCACTTTATATCAGAGTTTGTTACTTCTTTCGACATCTCGCTTGGAGCTCCTTGTCTTCTTTGATGCTGGATGGGCGAGTGATCCGTCTGATCGCAAATCTACTAAGGGCTTTTGTATCTTTCTCGGTGACTCTCCTTTCTTAGAAAAACAAAAAGCAGGATGTTGTTGCTCGTTCATCTGCCGAGGCTAAGTATCGTGCTATGGCCTCTACCACTGTTGAGATTGTTTGGCTTCGCTGGTTACTTACAGATATGGGCGTCTCTCTTTCTGCTTCCACGCCTATGTATTGTGACAACAAGAGTGCTATTCAAATAGCACATAACACTGTTTTCCATGAGCGTGCCAAGCACATTGAGTAAGATTGCCACTTTTTACACCAACATCTTCAGCTTGGCACGATTTCTCTCCCATTTGTGTCTTCTGCTCTGCAACTAGCTGACTTCTTGACGAAGTCCCACACTGTTGCACGCTTAAAGTTTCTTCTTAGCAAACTCTCTATGCTTAACACTATCACATCATGAGTTTAAGGGCGGGTGTTAGCAGTGTATTTTCCATATATTATTAAGGGTAGATTTGGGTTTTCCTAATTAGGGTTATGTAGTGTTTTGTATATAAATACCATGTAATGTGTATTAATAAAGTATCGGTTGATATTCTATCACTGCCATGATTTGAGCATACAATTTTTTATTAATAAAGTATCTATTAAAAAATAATTTTATTTAATTGTGGGTCAGACCATTTAGTTTAAAGTTAAATCTAAGAATGCCAACATAAATTATCAAAACCCTCTTTATTACTATATTCTCTATAATTTTGAAGATAGATCCACCAATATTTATGAATTAATTTCACCCTCGAATTAAAAATAGACATGCAATAGTTTAAACTTTGAGACTTAAGTTGAGAATGAACCCCGCACTGCTGCAAACTTTTAACCTAACTTATTCTACATGATTACGTAGCTGTCCATCTCATTCCCACACTCTAAAACGACTAATGATAGACAGGTGTTAATTTCTAACTTGATCTAACTCAATTTAAAAATTGAATTTGAGTCAATATATAATTATAAAAAATTCAAATTAATTTTAAAATTCAGCCTGACTTGAATTAAAAAATATCTTTTAAATATTAAAGTTATTTTGTCCATTGATTTTATCCTATGTATCTTATTTTAAAAATCGTAGCTTATTATTTCTCTTTTTAATAAATAGTTGGCATTTTTATGTGTGAAATAAAAGTCCATAAAATAGTATTTTCATCTATTTTTTAATTTTATATATTTTATAAAGATCTAAATCAAATTGAATAAAACAAAATTAAGTCAGGTCAAATCAAGTTTGTAAAAAAAAAAATAATAATAAAATCAAATGAAATTTAAAAGTTAAAACTGACTTAAACCAACCCATTACCACCCCTAATGGAGATTCTAGTGGAATCAGGAATCTGAATATCTCCTACAAATCTTACCTGCTCCGTCCCTTTCCAAACAAGTTAGTTGCTTGCACTCAAGTTCTTCCTCCTCCGCAAGAAAGCCAACAAAACGACGATTGTATTTATGACTAACATACAAAAACATTGAAATGCTCTCTTTTGGGCGGCTTTGTTTGGACTAGTGTCAACCGTAAAACAATAAAAAGTAATTCAGTCAAATCAATTTAACTTTTGAATTTATAATTAATTTATTGAATAAAGATTTGAATTTATAATTAATTTATTGAATAAAGATGAACCAAATTGATATTGATCTACATCGGACTTGAATTACAAAGATGAAATGATATGAAGAATTTAATTTCACTTTACATGAATCTCGTGTAAGAAATTATTGTGTTAAATAGTGACGAAAAGATAAATAAATAAATAAATAAATTTAGAAATAAAGAGATGCATATATTATATTAAAAGAATGAATTAATTTCAAATATAGAATTCGATATATCTATATTAAAAATAGTTTTAATAAATAACAAGTTACGACAATTTTGTTTAAAATAATTTAGTTGAGACCATATACAATCAAGTAGACAATGGAACATAAACACCCATCCTGAAGACTGATCACTTTGGTTAGGGAGATTAGGAAGATGATTTTAGAGATGGATGTTTTCTTCAGACAAATCGGTCAAGCAACGAATGAGTTGACAGACTTTTTTGCCAAATTTGGTGTCATTGGCCTTTCCTCTGCCGTGTTTCTCCTTTGAGATGGGAGGAATTGTTATTTTAATTCATTTTGCTATCTTTTGTTATTCTTATTTTTCTCGTTTCTTTCTCTTTTTAATTTTTCTTATTTTCGTGTCTAATTCTGTTTGACTTCTTCTCTCTTCTTATATTTGCTCTCGTCCTTTTAATATAATTTTTAGTATTATCGTTCAAAAAAAAATAACGATCATGCTATAAAAATTTAAGACTAATCCTGTTTGATTTTACAGTAAATATATGGCATTATGAGTTTAAAATTTAAACTCAGTGAGTCCAAATCAAAATAAATAAATATAATACTTGTGATAAAGAAAAGAGCGTAAATGGTTATTTAAACTACCAGCAATGAACCAATTAATAAGAGAGAATCTTTCGTAACAAAATCTCTTTGTTATTATTAGAGGTTGTGTTCCCTTCCACTCATTCACTTTCAAAGGACACGTCATGTGATGTTTACTTTGGGGCCATTCAGCTTTAAATAAAAATCCAGTCTATTCTTTTAGCTTCATACTTTCCCTCGACAACATTCAAAAGTATTGCTTGAGATTCCGATTCTGAATCTTTTTATATCAAGCGATTTTGGTTTATTTGAACTTTGAAGACTGAATTGACTAATTTTGCTAAAAAGCAACGAAAGATAATAAGATTAATTAAAAAAAAGACAAATACTGCAAAAGTCTGGCGGCATACGTCTATGCATCTTCAACAATTTCAAAAAGTAAAGTCTCATTCAATCATTTTTTTTTTAAATTTATGTGTAAAAAATTAACAATTTAATTATTTTCAGCGGTGGAAATATCGACCGATACATATCGTATTAGTCGATATATATCAATTTTTCATTGCTGAATGATATCGGCCGATACGATATGTATCAGCCGTAAAAAAAGTTATCGACCAATATGACCGATATCCGAACCAAATATTGGTCATAATATCGGTCGATATGCATAAAAATCGATATTTAAATTTTTTTAATTTAAAAAAAAAAACAAAATTCGATACGATTGTTCAAGGTTTTTTACGGTTGTTCACGATTTTTCACGATTTTTTACGGTTTTGAATATCGGAGGAGAGAGAATGCAATAAAATGGAAAAAATGGATGACAGAAAAAATTATCGGCCGATATTTGCATATCAGGCGAAGCATTTTTTTTTACCCCTGATTATTCCATTTTATCATTCAATCATTTTCTATTTAAATTTACGTGTGAAAAATTAACAAGTTAATTATTCCATTTTGTCATCATTCACTCACTCATAGTTCATATTTTAAGAAATTTATCTTATACTCTTTTGTTCCAAATTAATTGTCTCATATGGATTTTAGAATTGTCCCAAATTAGTAGTCTAATGTACATTGGAGTAGTATAAAATGTGTTGAAAATTGATGATATCATATGGAGTGTTAGTCTTATATGAAGAGTTTCTTAAAAATTATAAATCTTTTAAATGAGACAACTAAAATGAAATGGAGGAAGTAATGATTTATAATTTTTTAGAATTATTTTTGAGCAACCGGTTAACTTGTAAAATTAAAGTATCATTTTGCTCCTTATCTCATTACAATAAGTTAATAATATTTTAAATTTATTACACAAACGAGAGACAAAATAAATTCAATACTCCATTTTAACAGTCTTGCTTTCAGATTTATTTCTCTCTTTAGAATGAAAATTTCTCATGATTCTTATGAGCTATATTTAGTTTATAAATAAAAATTAAAAATTTGACAAAAATCTTCAGGTAAATCAAAATTTTGAAAAAAATAAAATGGTTAATTAATTTCAACAATTTTAGTATTTTTTTAAACATAGACATATTTAAAAATGATTTTTTTAATTTATTTTAGAAGAATTTGTATGTCACTGTCTGGACTTTTAGTGGCGAAATTCGCCCTCCGTAGTGGGCCATGATGAATGAACGGTAGTGATCCAATTTCTAAAAGCAAGAAGACTTATTGTGGCGTGACCGCTGATAGATGCTGCCTTCCAAACAGTCTGGAAGAGAGTAACTCGTATGACGCCAAGGAATCTAAGAGATTCCAACCGAAAGAGTGGGCCCTGAGAAAGCGACGGCAAGGATAGTACTACGTCATCATTTATTCAAGTCTCAAGATTATGAATCTAGACCGCAATTTGGTACGGGTAGCCGTCGTTCACGCGGATGAGCCTACGACATTCCACATGGACATGGGACCTCGTTCCTGCCACCAAAAATGCTCCAACATCTTTTTGATGCCCTTTTTAAATAATCAATATAACTATAATATCAAGTCGGCCCATATATTTCGATATATCACTGATATATAAGTTGATAAAAATGGTTTTAAAAAAAATAAGAGAGAAATTTTTCAGTAAAATTTCTTATTTTAAAATAAAAAATAATATTTTTTTTCAAAAAATTATAACTGATTACATATTTAACTATTCTAGCTCCACTTTAATTGAAGGCCAATCCATGTAGAGATGATTTTTTTAATCGAGTTTGTAGACAATGAGACAAATAAACTTAGTTGAAATTGTTCTCTTAATTCTCTCACTACAGATCTTAATTTGATTTTAATTTAATTAGATTAACTCAAGTCATCTACGTATAATATGTTGTTAAAAGTAGGAAAAAAATGTATGAAAACAGATTAATATATAAATAAGACTCATCCTAAAAATCGAACTTCAATTATGATATTTCAAGTTTTCAACCACTGAGTCATAAATTTTTTAATGAATAGTTAAGACTTAACAACGAGGGAGTGGATTTTCACCCGTATTTATTCAAGATATCAACTTCCCGAGAGCCTATAAATAATTTCCACTAGGAATCCATTGTATTCGTGTTCACTACTTCACCCACCCACCCACCCACGCAGACGGACAGCCACCCAAGACTCCTCTCACTTCTCTGTTCCAGAGAGGATTTTCCACAGCGGCACGAATCGATGGCTCGTTTACTTGCCATCATCTTTCTTTCCTTCCTTCTTCCGATTATCTCCGTCAATTGTCGGTACTTCTCAGATGACGTGCTGAGCCTGCCATCGGAACGCGCTGATTCCATCCTCGGCAGCGGCGATGATGCCGTGGGGACCAGATGGGCCGTTCTGATTGCTGGGTCGTCTTATTTTTACAACTACAGGCATCAGGTAACATTAATTCCATATTTCTGAAATTACCCCAGCTCTGCTTTGCTACAGAGTACAGTGTTGTTTTTATTTACTGTTTGGTATGTGCTAGGGCAACCGGTACGGTGGACATATGGACATCGTCTTTGGACTGTATGGGGTTAGTTATTTGTGGGATCCATATCATTTTTGGATAAATGGCTGACCACAGATGACACATGTGTAACCAGTCATTTTTTTCTCTCTCATTTTTTTGATTTTCTCTTTTATTTATTTAGTTGATTATTTTGGATTTTTTGTTTTCTCTTTTAGTATAATTTGTATATTAGGGCAAATAATTATTTTTTTCTTTACTTTATTATTTTATTTTTTATAAAAAAATAAAAAATAACTCTTTACCTTATAAAAAATAAAATAACTCTTTACCTTTTGATTTTTTTTTTCCTTTACATTTGTAAACAAAATATATGAGAAACAAAAAATTAAAATTATTCTATACAAAAAAATAAAATTATAGCTATTGAGAAACAAAAATTAAATTTTAAAGTTATTTTTTAAGCACTCTGTATTTTCAAAATTTTTAAAATTAAATAGCCTGATAAAAATAGTTTAAAAATTCAAAGTCTTTTGACACTTCCAAATGCTTAAAACATATTATTTTACAAATAAGGGTATCCCCTTAGCTGTGTGGAAAATATATTTGGGAGTGTCAAAAGACCTTAAAGTGTTAAAGTATTTTTATTTGGCTATCGTAATTAGTCCGGATATTCAATTTGATAAATTCTAAAAATATAGAGTGCTTAAAAAATAACTGTTTATGTTGTCGATATCTCCTTTAAAACTTTAAAATTATTTTTTAAGTACTATGTATTTCCAAAATTTCTCAAATTGAATATCCGGACTAATTACGATAACCTGATAAAAATATTTTAAGACTTAAAGGTCTTTTGATACTCCCAAATATATTTTCCACACAGCTAAGGGATACCCTTATTTGTAAAACACTGTGTTTTAAGCATTTGGAAGTGTCAAAAGACCTTTAATTGTTAAAGTATTTTTATCAGGCTATCGTAATTAGTCCGGATATTTAATTTGAGAATTTTTGAAAATACACAGTTCTTAAAAAATAACTTTAAAATTTAATTTTTATTTCCCAGTAGCTATAATTTTAATTTTTTGTTTCTCATATATTTTGTTTTCAAATGTAAAGGAAAAAAAAATCAAAAGATAAAAAGTTTTTTTTTATATTTTTTGTATAAAAAATAAAATAATAAAGTAAAGAAAAAAATAATTATTTACCCTAATATACAAATTATACCTAAAAACAAAATAAAAAATCCAAAATAATCAAATAAATAAATAAAAAGAGAAAATAAAAATATCAAAAACTATATACAATTTATTTATATATATATAAAAAAGGAGAGAGAGAAATAATTGACTATACATTTGTTATATGTAATCAGTCATTTAATAAAAAGTAATAGTGTGAACTCCATCAATAGCCAGTACCACACGGTTCATGATCGGTGGCCACATGGCCACCTAAGTTGCCCTAAGACCCAGCAGAATGTGGGATCTTGAAATTAAGTCTGGCTTTTGAAGTCAACGGCTCTTTGTGATCGTACCTGATTAAGGGTCAGTGGTTTTATCATATAGTTGTCAGCGGCAGAGCTGCGCCCGGTTCAGGTCTCTTCACTCGAGGCCCGTAGTCAACGGTTCAAACATAGGTTGAGGCTTTATTTGCAGTCTTGATTCTTATATAAGTCATTATGGATATTAGGTTGTTTTAACTAGCTCTGTATTTTCTTCGATTTATTTGCATAAAGAGTTAAAGACCAAATAACAATTTCGCTGCGTTTGGATTAGGGTAAACCCGAATTTTTACTCCTCCCACTCACTTTTTGAAAATTCGTTGGACCATGGTTTTTTTTCAGAAAATACTCTTTTCCTTTCTTTACCTCTTCTGCATTTATAAAACAAAAATATTTTTAATTGATAAATATTATTTAATAATTATATTTATATAATTTTTTTATATTATATAAATTTAATAAAAAATATTAATTATCATAAAATTGTTAATATATTAAGTTATCTCTACTTATAATTATCAAAAACGATTTTTACTTTTAGAGTAATTTTTTACTTTACCACTATAATTAACAAACAAGATAACAATAACTCTTGTTTAACGGTGACTCTTACTCAAGGGTGACCGCTACTTAGAGATAACCCTTTTAAAATTTACCCCTTATCCAAACATAGCCTGTCTTGCTTGATAACTAGAGGTAAAAAGTAAAAAATTATTTTTTTACCTTTTCCCTTTCATTTTTTAGAATCATTTTCAAACAAAGGCATTCATAATACCAAGGGTAAATCCCTGCAAAATTTACCCGTTGTCCAAACGCAGCCTTTGAACTTGGGTCAATATGGGCCAGTGCTCTTAGTGCATCCTAAAAGGTTATTTTTTAGTCATCTCGACACTTGAAGAAAATCATATATATTTTTAAATATCTAAATAAGTGTGCCAACAAAATTTAAGCATGTGCCTTGTACCTTAAGCTTCAAGACCCTCTTGGCTCTTGTGCCTTGAGAGGCTATTGTGGATTCTTGAGTGTTTATGTGAAATCTCCTGCAGGTGTTTAGATTATGTTTTTGAGTCATTTCACTACTTCAAGAAAAAAAATCATATGTATGTATGTATTCAAATATCTAAACAAGTGTTCAAACAAAATCCGCATATGTGCCTTGTACCTTGGCTTATTTGTTGTTTTCCAGCTGATGGAAAATAGAAAACACTGAAAATGAGTCCCTTTCCTTCTAAGGAATCTATTTCCCATAATGGGGGGAGAGAGGATTAGACAAGCTATGAGAAAAAAATGGAGGTTTTCCACACTTGTTGAGACAATATTTCGTTTATATTCAATTAATAAGAATTATACAAACAATATAAATGTTGGGTTTTCACGGCCTTACATGGCCAATGGACTTCACAACTTCTATTGGATGACATGGATCGGATCAAAATGTAATTTTTTCTGTAGAATTTATTTCCATGGGAAATTAGGAAGCAACGAAGCTCTATTGTTTTTCGGTGTGTGGATAGAGAAGTTTGCATATGTACTAAGGATTAGTCAGGTACTCTAAAAGATCTCGACACCTAAGCCTTAGAAAAAAAAAAAGGGAAGAAACAACCAAGCTTCAAGACCCCTTTCCACCTTGAGTAGCTACTATGGGTTTTCAAGAGTGCAAGTGAAATCTGCTGGTAGGATATAGGGGAAGGACCAATGTTTTAAAACCCGACCCGTGGAATGACCCATCTTGGAGGAAGGGTGGGTTAAATAAGGTTCAACCGGGTTAACCCATAGTCAAACCCAGTCAAACCCATGCCATTAATATAATATTATAAATAATATTAAATTATTAACTAAAGTTATATTTTATAAAAAATATTTTGGTTAGAAATTTGTACAAATAATTACTAAAAAAAAATAGTACCAATTCTTAAAACAATGTTTAAAGCTTTAAAACTCACTTTGTAGTTATTCAAAATTATTATCATATTATTAATACAAAAATATCATATTCTGTTAATATACATTTTAATCATATAAAATTTCAATCATTCAAAAAAAATATTTATTATAAAAAATTATTTATTTTACTTGGAAACATTTTATTGACATATAACTTGATTTCTATTAAGTAGTTATTTTTATATTTTATAAATTTTCTAAAAGAAAATTTATAAAACCTAATTTTAGAAAAATAATAAAGTATAAAAATAAAAATTAAGTTAGATATAAAATTAGTATATATTTTTTTAACACATAATATTTTCTATTAAATTTTTTCTTTTTTATTTTAATTTCTATTAAATAGCCTCCTCATATTTAATCTCTCCTCTCTCTCACATTTGCTGCACCATCCCCAAACCCTGGCAGCTTTGAGCCACAGCCGCCACCCCATTCTTTCGTGGCCGATTATCTCTCCTTCTCTTCTTTTTTCTTCCTCTCCTTGCAACCTCACTCGAAAAACCTAACCCTGGCCCTGTGTGCCGCCGCCCTTTGTGGAGTTCCCTCACTCTCGGCCCTCCTCTTCGAGCTCTTCTTCTTCTACATTTTCTTTCTTTCTTCTTCCCCATTTTCTTCTATCCAAGCGTGTGCTGATAAACCAGCGTTTAATTATTATTTTTTAAAAAAAAAACGGGTTTTACTTAAAACGGGTCACGGATTAATGTGAAAAATGGGATTGAACCACGGGTTAAAGTGAGTTTTTACGGGTTTTAAACCCATGCGGGTTTTAAATCACCCGACCCGCTAAGTAGCCGGTTAAGGTTGAAGTGCGGGTCAACCCGCGGGCCTGGCCGGGTTTAACAACATTGGGAAGGACACATCTTGGCATCCCAATTTAGGCAGGGGCTAAACTCTGGTAGTGGGAAAGCTATGCTCTGGTTTAATGCGGTTAAGGTTCTCTGCACTCGTCCAACTGCAATCTTTTTTTTGGTAAAGCTATTTGGATGCGTCCAAACACATCCTGGCTAAGAGGTTTGCATTGTACCATTTATAGGATTTGTTCAATACTTCAGTTCTCATTCTGACTAAGCCTATCATTAACTCAAGTGAAAAGGTGGGGAGCTAGGTTCTTTCTATTAGGTAATTCCTACTTTTTCATTTGATCTATAAACTAAAATTATTTGGATGTTGATTTGAGGTGGAAATGGTGGAGACACATTTTTTGAAATGCTGAATGTTGTTTGTATTTTTTATGGATCTTTGTTTCTTTTGTGCTGTTGAAATGCTGCACAAATCAATCTGCTGAGAGAGATTAGGTTTCACACAATCACATGAATATTATGGCTGTGTTTGGATGGGGAGAAGTCAGGAGACTTCTTCGGAGAACCTTGAGTTCTTCTGTTTGGATGAGAAGGAGAGGAGAAAGTGGGGCCCAGCTAAAGCATATACTTCTCCTCACTTATCCTTTCCTAGGAGAAGGTTGTTGTCTCCATCCTTAGCAAGGGACACTCCTCTTCCACTCAGTTCTCCTACTGCAGAAGACACTAGGAGAAGTATCCTACTTGAAGTTCTCCCATCCAAAGACAGCCTATATCTTGTGACTTGCTGCTGATTGGTATCAAGTTTCATGCTTTAGTGGTAGAGTGCTACTTGCTGATCAATTTGATTCTATCTTGAGAACATACTACAACAGAGAGAGGATTTTTGTTATTATAAAGTTTGATAAAGGAATCTCCTTCTGAATTCTGAGTGGGAATTCTGCTAATAAACTGAAGCCACACCCAAATATGCAAATCATAACAAGTGTTTTTGGGCTACTAGGGAACATTTTTGGTTATTTGAATCATAACAACATTTTTAGATCTAGCTTTCTATTGCACTTGCTTGGACTGGTTAACTGGAGTCCAGATTTATTCAACATAAATATACAATCATTAGGTCTGCCATTGTGAATCAGTTTGCAGAATTCTCTTATTTTGGGCTCCAACTGTATTGGCTGCTTTTATAGGCAGGGGTCTTCTAGCAAAGGTGTCTCTCCACCAAGTCACCAACTATTTATTCCTTGAGTCCCAGCAAGATCTCTTTGGTTCATTTGATTTGCTTTATTTACTCTGTAGTTTTACCCATAGCTTAGATATTATTTGTATGAATGACCAGTGAAATAAGTTTCCTTCTGTATAAGTTAGGTAAACCTATATATTTTTTTCTTCAATATTATATTATAGATGGGGAAGTGCCAAAGTGGCATATGATGATGATGATTCTAGAACAGAGTTTTCAAAATGGACTTTCACGATATTGTTGGTTAAATGGAAATACATATGAAAAACATCCACCTATTGTATTTGAATTGGTTGGACACAGAAAAAGAGGTTTAACATCTAACAACTCATCCATTTTTGTGATTTACTCGCGCTGAAGTTCTATTTTCTTCTCTTCACTAGTTCTATTTTCTTCTTCTCTTCACTTGAAGCTCTGCTACCCCCTTACAAGTGATCCTTGTTACGCAATACATTATTTTCCTAAACTTTATCCTGGGCACTTCAATCTGTGTTAATGGTGAAATTTGCAATTTTCAGGCTGATGTATGCCATGCATATCAAATCATGAAAAAAGGTGGATTAAAGGATGAAAATATCATTGTCTTCATGTATGATGATATTGCTTACAATGAGGACAATCCCAGGCCTGGGGTCATCATTAACCACCCACAAGGTCAAGATGTTTATGCAGGAGTCCCCAAGGTTTGTTTTTCTCATCCAGTTTATACTGCTCTGTGAGATCAAATTTGTCATTTTTTCCCTCCCTCAAGACTGTTGTCATATTGCAGGATTATGTTGGACATGATGTTAATGTCGACAACTTTTTTGCTGTTCTCCTTGGAAATAAAACTGCTCTTACCGGTGGTAGTGGGAAGGTCGTGGATAGTGGACCAAATGACCATATTTTCGTCTTTTATACTGACCATGGTGGTCCAGGGGTTCTTGGTCTCTCTCTCTCTCTCTCTTTCTACGTTATCTTAAATTGTTTTAGCTATCTATTAATTCTCCCCACCGAGATTTGTAAGTCAAGATATGAGCAGGGGACTAGTGACTTCAAACCTGATATTCTTATCTGGGTTTTCTTTTTTCATTTTTTGGTGGGGGTACTGAAACTCGCAGCAAGGCTTCCTGAGAATTCAAATGTGAACTGGAACTCCAGTTTCTAGATGTCATTTTCCTCTCCGTTTTGTCTGAGCAGTGATGATTATATCATTGAAGGTAGTTGTAGACTCAAATGTCAAATCTCACTTCTTTACCGTCCTTGTGTCTTTTGTTGTCAGGGATGCCCACCTATCCTTACCTTTATGCTGATGATCTCGTGGATGTGTTAAAGAAGAAGCATGCTTCTGGGACTTACAAAAGATTGGTAATTGAGTAGTTGTTCAGCTGTTTTTTAACCATGTGAATTAGTGCGGTCTCTGCCACAACTAAAATCTTATTTCTGGTTCTGTCTATCTATGAAACTGTAGGTTTTTTATCTTGAAGCATGTGAATCTGGGAGCATTTTTGAGGGTCTTCTTCCAGAAGATATAAATGTATATGCAACAACTGCATCAAATGCTGTAGAGAGCAGTTGGGGTACTTATTGTCCTGGACAGTTTCCCAGTCCCCCCCCAGAGTACTACACATGTCTGGGGGATTTGTATAGTGTTTCTTGGATGGAAGACAGGTTTGTAATTCTCTCTCCTTTACAATTTTATCGACTCTGCTGTATTATATCATTTGAATGCACGCATGTAAAGAGAGGCATGGAAGATGTTGAGAACTGAGAAATTGTATTCATTATGGAGGTCTATTATATATATATATATATATAGCCTCTAGCCGACTCTAGGGCTATTTGACTTAAACCCAAACTCTAATCTAAACCAAACTTGGAAACCTAATTACACATGTAAACTAATATATTCTAACAGAAGAAACATGTAAAAGTGTATGAGTAACAATATTGCTAAGAACTATAGCAACGATAATGAGACCATGTTTATGTTTTCATTGAAAATAGGATTTTCAATGAAAATGAGCAATTGCACAAAAAACATTGTAGTTTTTTGCAACAAGTGATCTTCAACTTCACTTTTTATTCTGTCACATGTATATAGCATATAGGGTTGTTCAGAGGCTGGGATTTCCTCTACTCAAGATGGAGCCTGTTTGTATTCTCAAATCCCAACCCCCTTCATGGCCCATCGGACTTTTTAAAGCTAAAGCCCTAACCTGCCTTTTTTTTTATTTTTTTAAGACGAAGGCGTTCAGACGTCTCATCTGATTAATCCTTGAAGCCGTAAACTTTCCAATCCACACACGCCGGATACAAAACAATAGGGAGTGGCCCTTTTTGTGTTGAAGGAAACTTGATCCCAAGACTAAACCCCTAGCCTTCCTGTTTGGATAGATGAAAAACCTGAGCCTGTTGGAGCCCCTTTTTTATTAATATACTTGGCTAAGGGAGTCTAAATCCCACTTTTAGGCCTAACTTCACATTTTAATGAGATTTTTTTTGTTTTGGAGTGAGTGAGGATTATATTTTATACGGCACTAATATATTAATATGTAATAATATATTATATGCAATTCTTATATATTCATATATAAATATATGAAAACTCTAGGAGATTTTCAAGCCTCCCTATTTATGGAGGCTACTCTTTAAACATTAAAGGTGGGCCATATATTTTCTAATGGAATGTGTAGAAAATGACAGACATTTGTTGTATGCCCATGTAAAATTTGAACCTCATCTAATCAAATTGGCCTTGTGATTTTAGACTTGCAAAATTTGACTGCCACAAAATTATGATGCTCATATTGAGGAGTTTCCGTGGAATTATATCGTCCATGAAGTTCTTCCCTCTCACCTAACCATGTAGATTTTCAGTCCTCCTAGATATGCCCATAAATATATAGATGGCTAAGTAGGCTAAAAGCCCAATCAGATTTGCCTAGAAGCCCAAGCAGACCTGTATACTTAACAGGCTAGAAAAATGAGCCCAAGCCAACCCATTGGTCAAACAAATCTTCAAGCCCATTTGTTTACAACAGGTTTGGGCTGCATTTGGCTTCAAAATCAAGAGATATGATGATCAAATGGGAGTAAATCTAGGGCTCAACACCCATTTAGAGACACTCTTGGTATCAAGTATCATTAGAATTCTTGTATTAATTTCTTGGCTGACCATAGTGGCCATGGCTGATTCCTTTTTACCCTTTTTGTGGACAGTGACATACACAACTTGCGGACTGAATCTCTGAAGCAGCAGTACCATATGGTAAAGGCTGAAATATGAATGTCTTAATATTTAAAGATCTGCTTGAATCGCTTTCAGGAATTTGAAACGGTTCTCTTATGTGGTGTGGCTTGAACAGGTCAAAACAAGGACTTCCAACCATGATACATACACAGATGGTTCCCATGTTATGCAGTATGGGACCGTTGTGCTTAATGATGAAAAACTCTTCCTTTATATGGGTTCAAATCCTGCAAATGATAATTTTACTTTCATTGATGACAACAAATTGCCATTGTTCTCAAGGGGTGTGAACCAACGGGATGCAGATCTTCTTCATCTGTGGCATAAGGTTGTCAATTTCCTTCATGCTTTATTTCCTTCACCTTGAAAGATACTGATGTTGATAAATCATGTTGTATATCAACAAAGAAGATATATTTATTAGAGATTTTCTCCGCTTTAGGAATTAGAACAATCCAGCTTCATCTTCTGTAACATTTGACAACAATCCGGCTTCATATTCTGTAACATTTGATTCTCATTCTCTACGATGTTCTCTATCCTCTTGGCAGTTCCGAAGATCCCCCGAAGGTTCCCCAAAGAAACTCAATGCTCAAAAGCAGCTGGTTGATGCCATGGCTCATCGTCTTCACATTGACAATAGTGTGGAGCTTATCATGAAGCTTCTTTTTGGCTCTAATAAGGGCTCAGAGGTGATGAAGACTGTTCGGCCAGCAGGGCAGCCTTTGGTAGATGACTGGGACTGTCTTAAGACAATGGTAAATGCCAATGATCCATATTCCGATTTAATTTTTGTTTTTTTTATTATTTGAGTTTGTCATCTTTATTTTTCTTGTCCTTAGAATTGCATAGAATCTTGAATGTCCTTGTAATTAGTAATCAGTAGAATAGGATTTGTGGCTTTGAGCTTTTCCATGGAAGAGCCAAGTGAAGTTTGCAATGCATATTGTGAGTGAGAATGCTTCTCCATACTTTAATGGTGGGTAGTAATCACAATATAAATCCAATTTCATCCAACATGGGTATTGAAAGATTAGGTTTCTCTTTTACAGATCATTTCTCAACAAATCAAGTGTGATTGTATTCTTTTTTATTTAGATTGAAACCTGATTAAATAGAATCTAATTCATGTAAGCATCTATAAAACTATTAAATTTTAATGGGATCTTTTTCAAATGCAGGTACGAACTTTTGAAACGCACTGTGGATCTCTGTCCCAGTATGGCATGAAACACATGCGGTCCATTGCAAACATCTGCAATGCAGGCATTACAAAGGAAACGATGGCGGAGGTCTCCGCACAGGCATGCGTCACGATTCCATCCAATCCTTACAGTTCCCTTCATCGAGGATTCAGTGCTTGACGCCGTATTAGAACCATGGTTTGCTATTATGCATGTTAGCTCAGCTGATCGTCTTCAGCTGTTCTTTGTCTAATGTAAATACAGTTTGAAAATGCATTATCAGGTCTATGAAGAACCTGCTTCAGCCTCTAAAAGCCTTGAAAGAGGTTTTATAAATAACTCTTTATGTAATTTATATTCTTGCTATAGCATTTTGAGGTTTATCCTCACTGTGTCTGAAAGTAAATTCAGCTTTTGGTTTCTATAGCTGATTTTAGATGCATATCAGTGAAAGTTTGGGCATTGATACTGCATGCGGATCTGGTCAATTATTCATTGTGAATCGAAAAAGTAACTTCTTCTTAGAGTTTATTTTAGATAATAAGGATGCATTGGTTTGAAAGTTTTACACTTACATAAGAAGTGTATAAAAAATCAACTTAAAAATTGTTCTAATTATTATTTTAAAAGCTATAAAATTCTAATTTTCTATTTGACTTGGTCTTAACTCAACGACATTGTTTTGAAAGCACAAAAAAACTTGACTGAGTCAAGTTGATGACTCTCAGAGGATTTCAAGTTGAGTCTGAAAATCTGAATTACAAGTTTTGGAACACTGTTCAATAGTAAATGCATCTTAAAAAGTCCAAATTGGATGTCAATTCAATTAATAGAAAATAATATAGATGGGGAGGAGTGGGGGAATGGTGTAAATGTAGGCTTCAGCAAAAATTAGTTGTCCGTTAGGTGATGGAAAATGTCTCATTAAAATCTTGAGTTTATTCACTCCACTTTAAAGGACCATTTTAGATTTATTCGGTGTATGTGAATAGGGAGATTTACACATGTTTAGAAGATTAGTCGGGACCATTTTAGATTTATTCGATATGTGTGAATAGGGAGATTTTCACATTCTTGGAAGATTAGCCAGAAACTCTAAGGCCTAGATATCTTAATCATAAAAAAAATTAGAATAAAAAATCTTGGGTTTATTTTGTGGGCAAATTTGTCAATTTTGGTGAAGCTCTGAGGCTTAGATATCTTGATCATAAAAAAATAAGAATAAAAAATCTTGGGTTTATTCTGTGGGCAAATTTGTCAATTTTGGTGAAGCTCTGAGGCCTAGGCTGCGTTTGGATGGGGGGTAATTTTTATAGGGGTTACCCCTAAGTAGGGGTGACCCTTGAAGTGAGATTACCCTTATCTTATTTGGTAATTGCAGTGGTAAAGTAAAACCTTACCTTAAAGGTAAAAAATCTTATTTGGTAACTACAAGCAAGGGTAACCTGATATATTAATATTTTTATTTTTTTTATAAAACATAATTATTAAATAATATTTATGAAGTAAATTCTAATAATATAACTTATAATAATATTATCTAATTTTTATAAATTATTTTTCATAATTATAATTTAAAATGAACACTTGCATTCTAATATTAAAAATATAAATAAAGATTTTTTTTGATATTACTATTTTAAATCCCAATAAATAAATAAAAATTATCAACATATCTCTTCATAAAAATTATAATTATTATTTTTTATATTATATGAATTTAATAAAAATATTAATTCTCATAAAATTGTTAATATGTCAGTTTACCCCTATTCAAGGGTAACTCCTATAAAAATTTACTCCTCATCCAAATGCATCACTTTGAAAATGTTGCAGAAATTTTATTTTTATATTATATAGATTTAATAAAATTATTAATTCTCATAAAATTGTTAATATGTCAGTTTACCCCTACATACAATTATTCCTGCTCAAGGGTAACCCCTGTAAAAATTTATCCCACCCAAATACATCACGTTGAAAATGTTGCAGAAATTTTATTTTTATATTATATAGATTTAATAAAATTATTAATTCTCATAAAATTATTAATATGTCAGTTTACCCCTACGTACAATTACCCCTGCTCAAGGGTAACCCCCTGTAAAAATTTACCCCTCACCCAAATGCATCACGTTGAAAATGTTGCAGAAATTTTATTTTTATATTATATAAATTGAATGAAATTATTAATTCTCATAAAATTGTTAATATTTCAGTTTACCCCTACGTACAATTACCCATGCTCAAGGGTAACCCCTGTAAAAATTTACCCCTCACCCAAATGCATCACATTGAAAATGTTATAGAAATTTTATTTTTATATTATATAAATTTAATAAAATTATAAATTCTCACAAAATTGTTAATATGTCAGTTTACCCCTACGTACAATTACCCCTGCTCAAGGGTAACCCCTGTAAAAATTTACCCCTCACCCAAATGCATCACATTGAAAATGTTATAGAAATTTTATTTTTATATTATGTAAATTTAATAAAATTATTAATTCTCATAAAATTGTTAATATGTCAGTTTACCCCTACGTACAATTACCCATACTCAAGGGTAACCCCTGTAAAAATTTACCGCTCACCCAAATGCATCACATTGAAAATGTTATAGAAAATTTATTTTTATATTATATAAATTTAATAAAATTATTAATTCTCATAAAATTGTTAATGTGTCAGTTTACCCCTACTCAAGGGTAACCCCTTTAAAAATTTACCCCTCATCCAAATGCATCACGTTGAAAATGTTGGCACATTTTTAAAATAATCTTCTAATAGAATAAATTATTAATTACCCTGAAAGATATTATCATAAATTTCAAAATTTTCAGAGTTTTGAGACCCTATCGAAATTTCAACAGAATCACCCCTTAAAAATAGAATATTTTGACAAATACATTTCAGAAAATTATATAACATATAATTGAAAAATAGATGAAGGCACGGGATAAATAGGAGAAATGTTTCCTTAAAAAATAAAAAATAAATAAAAAACCACTATTATTATTTTAAATTTCAATCAATGAATGAAAAAATTCTTCATATCTCTTCGTAAAAAAATATAATTTGTTTTTTGGTGATATGAAATTTATCAAATGGAAACAATGGAGTGCTTTTAAAAAAAATAAAAGCCAAGTAATCACCAAAATAAATAAATAAATAAAATGTAAAAAAAAAAAAAATATAAGTAAAAAGGGGGGTAAGGAGGGGTATTCAAGAATGAATACCCCTTGCCACATGGGGGTATTGAAAATGGAGACAAGAGGGGTAAAAATTTGAATTTTTACTCCTCTCCCTTTATTACCAAACGGGGGTAAGTAGGGATAACGGAGGGTTACCCCCTTACCTCCATCCAAACTCAGTCCTAGATACCTTAATCATAAAAAATAAGAATAAGTGGGCAAATTTGTCAATTTTGGTGATTTTACCATTGATAGAGAGAATTTTCAGTTGCAGTGTGGGAGAATTCTGGAATTCAGTTTGTTCAGAAGTTGATGGGTGATTTCAGAAGGATTCTAAACAAAGGGAATTTTCAACATTTTCACTCGGTCCTTCGCTCCGGAAAAAAATAGCAAGTGATCTATTGAGTCGAGTGCTCAATTGAGTGAGTCAGTCAATACATCATATTTAATTTTTACGACGAAATCAAATTTTTGAGTGAAACTATGATTTTACCCTCGTATTTTCATTCATTCGAATGAATGCCTATTTCATTTTGGCATTCATTCGAATGAATGTTCAAGTGTAATTTTAATTTATTCGAATGAATAGGCTTCATTCAGTCAAATGAGCTAATCATTCGAATGAATTATGATTAGTTATAATAATAAAATTTATTTTAAAACTTTAAAGTTATTTTTTTAATAGTGTGTATTTTCAAAATTTCTCAACTTAAATATTCAGACTAATTACAATAATCTGATAAAAATACTTTAACACTTTAAGGTCTTTTGAGACTCCTAAATATTTAAAACACAATATTTTACAAATAAGGGTATCCGTAGGGTGTGTCGAAAACACATTTACAAGTGTCAAAAGACCTTAAAGTCTTAAAGTATTTTATCAGGTTATTATAATTAGTCCAGATATTCAATTTGAGAAATTTTAGAAATACACAGTGCTTAAAAATAAGTGTCTATGTTGCCGATGCTATAAAATATTCTTTAAAACATAGACAGTTATTTTTAAGCACTGTGTATTTCTAAAATTTCTCAAATTGAATATCTGGACTAATTATAATAACCTGATAAAATACTTTAAGACTTTAAGGTCTTTTGACACTTGTAAATGTGTTTTCGACACACCCTACGGATACCCTTATTTGTAAAATATTGTGTTTTAAATATTTAGGAGTCTCAAAAGACCTTAAAGTGTTAAAGTATTTTTATCAGATTATTGTAATTAGTCTGAATATTTAAGTTGAGAAATTTTGAAAATACACACTATTAAAAAAAATAACTTTAAAGTTTTAAAATAAATTTTATTATTATAACTAATCATTCGAATGAATGGACTGAGCAGTATTCCGTGTGCCTACTCAACCCATTCATTCGAATAAATTGAAATTACACTTGAGCATTCATTCGAATGAATGCCAAAATGAACTGGGCCTTCATTCGAATGAATGAAAATACGGGGGTAAAATCATAATTTCACCTAAAAATTCAATTTCGAATGTGCAGAGGCAGAATTTCTTAGTATGTATAAGTGCTCTCTAAAATAATTGAATTTCAACTTCGACCATAACTAAATGTACATTTTTAAATTCGGAACTTTAGAAGCCACAGTGCAATTAATCAGCAGTAGCAACATTTTTTTCTTCTAAATTTCTTTTTAAAGTAAAAATTTAAAAAGGGGTTAGTGTTTGGGTCAAGAACACAACTCTTCGAATCACATTTATCCCTAAAGGACTACTCTCTAGTTTTATTCACTGAGGCTGCATTTACAGGAGCTATTCCTAAGTAGGAGTCTTATTTGATAATTACAATAGTAAAGTAAAAAATTATCCTAAAAGTAAAAAATCTAATTTAGTAATTATAAATAGGGATAATTTGATGTATTAATAATTTTATAAAAAATAATATTTTTATTAAATTCATATATAATATAAAAAATAAAAATAAAAAATATAAAACATAATTATTAAATAATATTAATCAATTAAAAATATTTTAAAATATTTTTTGCAGGCACTAAAAAAACAAAAAACATACTTCCCTAAGGGACCCTGGAAAAAAAAAAAATTACTTGGCCTCTTCCTTTGGAGTTACTCAAAGGCAAAACCGTCCATTCGCTTCATTGGACTTGTTTTACATCGATTGGTTGCTTGCCATCTAAAGTGATGTCTTTTCAAAGTATTTTATTGCCACACTAAAGTTAAAGCTACGAATGTTGAGTAATGTAGGCACCTTCTTGTGGAGGGTTCTAGAATTCTGCCACCTAGAAATTAAACCTACGTGTAGTTCAACTTCCTGCCACTATCATTAAAAAGCAAGAAGTCACGGGTTTGAATCCATCGTATCTTATGATTTTTTACACATAAATTTAAAAAATAAAAATTTAAAAGTTTTCCAGTCAATAATGTTAAAATGGAGTTCATGTGAAATCATTTTATTAGAATAAATTAGTATAATTAATTATTCTTCAAATTATATTTTATAAATTATAAATCATCTCATCTATAATCAACTTTATTCTACTTAATCCTTGAGGATATATGCAAAGTTTTCTAAACATAAATACTGAGTTCAAGTAATGAGGAGTAACTTCATCGGTAGTGGTTAAAAGGAATTTAAGCGTCAATCAAACTCAAGACTTTTCTTTATAAGAAAAGTTTCTTGACTATCAAGCCAACTCTCTCTAGATTAAAATAAATAATCATAGTTATTCTAATCATGGTAATTTTTAAAATATAATATATTAAAGAAAATACTATTTTAATAGTCTCATCACCATCTTATTTGGTAGATTTTATATCAAGGTGAACATCACATATATCTTTTAATTTTCTTTAATTTAAAGGTTTTTAGAAACTTACTCAGTTTCAACTTTAACGTATTTTTGAACATTCTAATCTTATTAAATTAGAACTATTTATATCCCAAGTTTGTTTTATACAAATAGTTGTTGATTATTTTTTTATAAAATGAGTGTTTATTAGGTTAAATTTAATTTAGATGACATATATTCATAATTAACACATATCTATATGAAAAAATCAATTTTTTTTTTGGTAAATTGAAGCCCTTAAAATCACCCAATTCCAAATATTATTCACAATGGAAACCACCAAAGGGGTCGTTTGGCTGGGTTGAATTCCACGTAAATTGGTGGATTTTCTAAAACAACAGTGAGTTTAGAACCGATCATCTTCACTCGCATCAGTCGCATGGTGCGTGAAAAATTTGGGGAGGAGACAAAAGGGTGACATTCACTGAAACTTCATAATATTTATTTTAAACATTGTATAATTATATATCATTTGAACCTGCTAAATAGAATTAATTTCTTTCAGATTAGCTATATATAAAATTACAATTCATTTAAAGTTCTTGATAATCTGATTTTGTTAAGAGAATGAATAGTTAAATAAATTCAATTTTGACCATCCATTTCCTATCTTTGAATCCGCTAAGCAGAAAGCTTTGTGTTTTTTATATTTATATTTATTCTATCAAATATTTTTTTCTATTATATTCATGAAACTGAATCAAAACAACAATACAACATTTCCAAAATAAGTAATTTAAACAACTTTTCAATATTTTCACAAATACTCATGTAATAGAAAGAAATATATGATCGAGAAATATATGATCGAGTTGACAATTTATGTGTTTGGCAACTTTCTTGCTTTGACTACGAATGTAATAAACTATTTTTTTTATTTTTTTATTGTAACTAGCATCATATAGAGAATTTAGGTTAGAGATTTTGGTCATGAAAATTATGATAATAGAAGATATCTATTTGTTTGTTATTATTTAAATAGTGATATATATTTAAAAAGATAAATCAAATGTCATTTATCATTGACTATAGTATTTCAATCACTAACAACTAACCTAATTGTTAATTTGTTTCTATAACTAGGATTGGTGTGAATTTCTCATAATTTCTCCATGTAATTTAAGAACGTTGAGTCTATCATCTAAGGCATCTAGTGTTAGAATTTTGTGAAATACATATGTATCTATAAACAGGTGATTTATAAGTTAGATAATTAAATTTATCTAAAGATCTTGGAGTGATAGTCAGAAACTCACGTAAAAAAAATATGAGTATTAATTTGATTCTTACTCCACTTTAAATGATAAACTTTCCGTAAATTTCTTTGATGTTTTTAATAGAGAGATTTGCACGTAACTACTTTTCTTCGTCAAAACCAATTGCTAAATAAGATAGAATTGATTTTTATTCCAATGCACATTTAGAAAAATCTTTCACTAAATAAATGCAATTTTATTTTTACAGTATTTGCTTTTCATCAATTAAAAAGTGATCGGCTGAGAAACTTTCTTTGAATCATGAATGAAGTCCTGTAAGCCACTTAGTACACGTGGCAAATTCTTATCAGTTAATGCTACATCATCAATGAAACTAGAGAATTAATGATGGGGGACCGACGGTTTAGATGGGCCTCATCTTTTTTTCTTTTTCTTTTTTAATTAAATTTATAACGAAGAAAGGTGGGGGCAAAAGTAAAACTCAGGAATCTCATGTCTCCCCCTTTCCTTTCCTTTTTTTCCTATCATCTTCTCTCCAACAAGCAGGGTCAGAGTGGTCATGAAATGAAGAAGAACGCATGATGACCGCCAAATTCTTGTAAATCTATAAATGATATAATTTTTTAAAAAACTTAATTATAATAATTAAATTTCCAAAATTTAAAATATAAATTCTTTAAAATTTATTAAAATTTTCTATAAGTATTTTTTCTTAATAAATGATTTTACTAGATGAAAATAAATACTCATATAAATGATACATTGGATTTGAATAAAAATATAATAAATTATTCAATAATTTCAATATAAGTGTTTGATATGCAATATATTATAAGTGAATATATTAAAAAATAAGAGATTCATGATGTACCCTACCTAGGTGCATCTCCATCTCTCCAGTCTAAATATTCAATTATATCGTTTTCACTCTAACAATAACCAATCTCTCCATCTTCTAATAACAATCAAAGAGGAAGATTTTCACCTAAGTAGATTTTCACTTAATCTCTTAAATTCAAAATCTCCAATATCAGAATCTATTGGTTGCTAACCTCACCGGAGATCTATATATCTTTTTTATTTTTATTTTTTGAATTTTACTCTGTAAAATGATGCCATAGAGGAGGGGTATGGAAATTAATCATTTGACATGATATATATATATATATATAAAAGCTAATACCTAAATGAGTAAATAAATTTAAATGGGTTTGAGTTAGGTAAACAAGTCAGTCAATCCATTGCATTCAATGGTTAAATGAATTTGGATAAACCCAACTACCTATTTCTAAAGAGGTATGGGCTTAGATAGGGCGATCTATTTAATAAATCTTATCTTTTATTATTGTTTAATATAAAAGAGATGAGTGAAGATAAAATAATTCTTGATTGTTCATTTATCGAATGACTGTGATTTACCCAACAAGATAAAGAGGAGTTGTCACAAAAAAAACCTGAAAAAAAAAAAAAAAAACTTTAAGAATTGATTCGACGAGCTTGTTCTATTTAACCAATCCTTCAACAATATAGAAAATTGTGTAAATAAGTATTAATGTCTTTTTTCAAAAAAGAGAAGAAAAAGATTTTACTATTTGATTTTAACAAACAAGGTTAGATATATAGAGTTAAAAGGCCTATTTTGGTTGTGAAGTTAGCCAATATACACAGACTTAGTAGTTTGAATGTGCTTACATATACTATGCAATATTATTTACAAGTTATTATCATTAAATTTTATTCTTAATTTTGTTTATTACCTCGGTAACATTGACCAATAAGGTTAGATATTCGTGGTTGTCAATTTGATTAGTTTGTGACCTATTTAAGATCATATACAGAGGTATAGTACTTTGAATAGTTTTTTATATAATTTTGTCATATCAATTATGAGTCATTATATGTAATTTTGAATTTGTTTTTATTTTTATTATTTATATGTTCAATTACATTTATATGTTCTATATAACTTATCCTTAACATAATAGTATTAAAATTTATAGAAGTCCATAGGAGAGAGATTTTGTGAGGTGAAAGGATTTGATTTAATTTTGTCTAAAACCAAAGATTTTTTTTCTAAAAATGACGAAAGATTAAAAGGTATTCTGATTAAATTTGATGAGTTTGAACTTTGAAATATGTAGCCTAAATATTTTATGTTGTTATTTAAAAATAGAAAAAAATTGTACAAAATTTGTGAAATTCAGAAAGAATTATATGCAATCAATTTTTTTTGATGAATGTCACTTGTGCAATTAATTTTTATCACTACTTGTGCGAAATGCATGCTTCTCACTAATATAAATAAGTAATGAATTGCAAATTGTTGACCTAAACTTGAATTAGACTCAACTCAAATTCAAACCCTGCTTAACCCATTTGTCAAGTTACACATTTTATTATTATATTATTATGGTAACACATCTCGACCCCATATAAGAGGTAAAGCTAATCAAGTGCTCTAAAATACCTGGATACTAAAAGAACTTAGCATTTATTAGAGCACCTTGAAATATAAAAGATTGAGAGAGACAATATGTTAAATTATTTTAACTTAGTGAGGTACATGAGATAAAAAAATAAAAAAATAATTTATATTTAATTTAATTTATTAATGTCTGAATAAATTTGTGACCCATCTACTCAATTCTCCTCTAATTTATTTTAAATCAAGTTAAGTTAGATTACTTTAAAAAGGTTTAAGGAATATACAGTCAAAGGTGGCTTCGCGAATCGGATTAAAAAGGGTGTCCATCCTAAGACGGGAAAACTCTTTTAGCAGACACGAGTTTTAGTGAACTTCTCATTTTACCCCTATTTGTCTGTACAGATTTTTTTAAAAAAAATCAAACATTCAAAAGTCAGTTTACTTTCAAGTGAATTGGTGCACTGGAGTGGTGCACTGATCGAATCACTGAAAAATGAGAATTTGAAAAAAGTGATCCAATCGGTGCACCGATTTCTTGGTATGTGAAAGTACACAAATCGGTGCATCGATTTACTGAAAAGGGAACCAGTTGGTGCACCGATTTTTAAATATCTAATTTTTTAAAATTTTCGTATGGACAAACGGATGGCAAAGTGGAAAGTCCAAAACCCGTATCTTAAAAGACTATTTCCGTATTAAAATGTCTCCTATTAAAAATTGTCACCCTTTAATTCCATATTAAAGCAAGGTAACATCTGCTAACAGCTTTCATTAAAGAATGGAAACGCCCCCTAAAAAAAATGCACGGACAGGAAAGCCAACTGTCTAAACCGTATTGTCAGCCTGTCCAAACGGGCAGCTTTCCCACTGCCCGTGCTGCCCTAAATTTCTTTCCCCTCTATAAATGACTACTCTCTCGCTCGTCTTTAAACTGAAAAGAAAATAAAAGAAAAACCCTAACAAGCTTTTCTCCTTTCCGACCAACAACGAGAGCAGAGGCCTTACAAATCCCTAACAACAATGGCGCGTTTGAGTTGCAGAGCCGCGGTTGCTCCTATAATGGCTGTCCTTGTCGCTATCTCTCTCATCGCAGAGTGTTCTGCAGCCGATTCTCCCGCTCCGGCACCTTTATCCGCTGCTGCCGATATCTCGCCGTCATTCGCCACCGTGCTTTCCGCCTCCTTTGCAGCGCTCTTGCTAGGATTTCTTTTCCGTTGAAGATCCAAGGCGTAGGCACCGATCTCTTTTGATTTCTGTACTCTTGCTTTGCAAGTAGTTGCCAGATCTGGTGCTGATGGTAGTGTTTAGGAGTGGAATGCCTCTTTCATACATATATGTGTTTGTTTTCTTAGTAGGTGTGCGTGTAGCGCTGTTTGGTGTTGGATTGTCTCCCTGCAGAGAAGCATCTTCGGATTTTTTTCTTCGAGAAAAAACCTCAGATGTGTCTTTGGAGGAGAAGTGTTGACATTAGGGTTTGTGTATAAGACTGAGTAGGCAATAAGATTCTTTTGGCATGTTTGAGTTATTATGATTATTATATACTGCCATGTAGAGACTGGAGAGAGATATTTTATCCATTTTCTTTGATGTTCCTTTGTTCTCTATAAGTTTCCATTTTCATTATCATCTGCGGAATCATGAAATTGAAGATTGAAGCTTGCTAGCGAGGTCGTTGAAAGGAATTTTGTAATTTCTCTAAATGGTTTACTTTCATGTGAGGGCAATTTGGCCATATTGCAAAAAATTGCCCTCCTGGTGGGTTGGTATTTTTTAGGAATTTAGTGCCAAACCGTAATTTAGGCATTTTCCCCTATCAGCGACTCAAAATTAAGAAGAATTCTGGAATGTTTTGGGGTCTAATTGTGTGAGAAAAATCTGGAATGTTTTCTTTGATGGGTGATGGGTGACAGTGACATGAAGTAATATAGAAGAGAAATTAGAGCTTTTTTCTCCAAATCAAATACAATTTTTCAAAGTGGTGGGTTGACATGACGGTTAATAATCTGTCTAAAGAATGGGTAGTGATTTTTGTACTCCTGGTGAGGGTTCAATAAGATGTAAAATTAAGTCACTGTTTGGTAAACATTTTTTTCTTTTCTTCTGTAGGGATAATTGTGGATGACATTGTGACACTGAATTCTGCCAGTCTTTACCCTCAAAGCCTGCGACCTCTCTCTCTCACTTTACCTTACCCCATGTTAAGGTCTTCTTCTTCTTTTTTATTTAACGCCTTTAATTCAACTGCGTAATTAAATTAAAAAAGAGGATTAAAGCCTTCACCAAGGAAGAGTGGTAGTTTCTATTGTAGAATTCAAGTAGACGTAAATTAAAAATTGTTGATATATAGGCAAGCAACGTATTGTTTAAACTTTTTCCTTAATAAAAACTAGAAAAAGAAGATTTAAAGAAGTCGTTCTTTCATATTTTGTTCAACTCATTGAATAACAATAAAACTTGATTCAGTCTCGTTTCTCTAAATTGCCATATCATATCAAGAGTTTTCTTTTATAAATAAGAGGGCACTCTGGTGTGAATGTCACTCTTCTGTACTTTGTGGTGTGAATTGAATTTTGGAAGGTAGGGCTTCTTTGGTACGACTCAAAACAAAAACAATTAAACAAGTGTGATTTCATTGGTTAATGTGTAATTGTTAATGGAATAAAGATATTTGTAACAACTCGATCTGAAAACGGAATTTAGGGTCTGACTAAATAAGATATTGTCCGCTTTGAGTCTCACACATAATCTGAACTTGCACGATTTTACATTTGGGCTCGAGCCTACATGGACAGGCCCAAAACGTGTCATGCTTGAGTACGAGGGGTAGCCTCTTATAAATCCCCACCCCTCACCCCTCCAAACCGATGTGGGACTTTCCCACGTCAGTTTTTGAGGTGAGGGTATCACAATATTAGAGTCGAGGAAGAAGATCATTAGAGGTTGGAATGGTATTCCCCTTTTTGATGCTCTGCTCTTGTGATGTAAAAGATATATACATGGATAAAAATTAAATATTTTATTTATTGATTTTAAATTTTTAAAAATAATTAAATTGCATTCATTGAAATTTAGAATGCATATTATAAACTTTGAATCATCAATTGATGATGGCAATGTCTCAAGAGTTTGTAGGCAAGGTATAGAGATTTAAGGTTCGAAAACTCTTGAATTAAACTATAAATTGAAATATGCAGTTTGAAGGTGGTTGTTTTTGCACGTGGGGAACAACTTCATCTCCAATATAAAGTGAAGATATTTCATGATAGATTCAAATGTATTATCTTTTCAAATATATCAACTTTAATATATTTGTAATTTAATTTATTAATTTGCATATTAAAGATAAAGATTAAAATTATTAGAAAAAAATCAAAGTGATTCAATTAGACAATTGTCATATATCGTTTTCTAAACTTTTTCAAATTTGTAAAAAGGCAATACAACTCTTATGCAGAAGCAAAGCTTAAGCTAAATCAATAAAGTAGCATATACTAATTATGTTTTATACAGAATATTCTAACATAATAATTAACAAAGCTTGACAACATCTGACTCGAGTACTTAACTCATGAATTTGATCTGGGATAATAATTGAGTTATATCATTTATATCTTTTACTGATGTGGTAAATGATTTAATTGATATTTTAACTCTTGAAAATTCAATCAATTGTGACATGAGTTTGAGGGTATAAAAGAGTTTAATTTAAATGTCAGTGTAGTATCCCACTTTGACCTGAGTCGGGCCAGGGTTGAGTCTAGAAATTTTGGCATATTTATTAAATTGGTATAGTTAATATAAATTCATTAATAAATAGGTAGGCAGTAGGCGGGTAAGATCTTAGCTTTAATAATGAGAATTCTTAAATTATACCATATTACTAATATACTCATAAAATAATTTGTTAGCATTAGTTTGTCCATGTTTTAATGTTAAAACAATATTATTGTTACTATTATAAATCAACTCAATTTGTGTAAATTATTTATTTCCATTCAATTTAAGAACGTAATTGAAAATTCAATTTAAATAAATACTGACTCAAACAATAGCAAAAAAATAAAATAATACATCTCGCGACCTTACATTAGGTTGTGTGGGTGGGTATATATAATTCCATCTAACTGAAGGGAAGGCTGAATTTCAGACGAAAAAAAATGCAAAAAAAATGGAAGAAGTTTGTTCGTTTGTTCTTTTCCATGACGGAAATGGCAGCTTCTTGTCAAGCCTCACAGGCAGGGCTGGTTGGAATATGCACAGGGCTGGGCTTGTGGGTATGCATATCTGTAGGTCTAGATGTCGTTGTGGGAATTTATAAATATCTGTATCTCCCTGATCATGGATAAAGTTTTGGCTTCAGAATAAAAATTATCCTTTTCTAACAAATAATATGTGTTTATTAATATAGACTAACACACAACAAATTCTAGAACTGATAAAATGCATGAATTAAAAACATTTTTTTCCTTTTTATATCAGACATAGCATTGGATGAAATTTACTTGGAAAAATCATGGCCAAAATGGCTCTCACGTGCACAGATATAAATAAATAATGACAAACAGCTTAAATGTGGAGGTATAGATAGACATTGGGCATACCCATTCGTCTAATTCCGTCTTGCTCTTTTCCACAATTTAAAGCTTCCCTTTCGTACACGCAACCAAGGCAGGCATCTTGACATCTTCCTTCCTCAAAAGGAAAAGGGAGGGAGTTGTGAATGTAATAAAAAAATGAAAATCAATTGATTTGCTCGACATTACACACAAGGTTAGCATTTAGCAAAGCGCTCACCATCAGCTTCACTTCGTGAAGATTTCAGTTGTCTGCACTCTGCATTCATCTATTCCGAGTCGCTCTCCATGGTTCCCATTGCCTTCAGCCCTCTCGGTCTCTACATAACAAAACCACAATCACAACAACAATGAATTAATTGGCTGCTTCCTGCTGGCAACCTAACTTTGCTTCACATCTTCCTTAATTCTTACTGTGGGAAACAGTGCCCATCTTTTCTCGAATTCTTAAACTAATGATATGGACGGCGATCTTTTGAAGAAAATGAATAATATCAGAGTAGCGATCCTCACGGGAGATTTGTGTAACTAAATATGCTTTTTAGTGTATTGTTAATTTTACCCTTCATATGAACAGTAAAATCGGCTTAGCCTAAATTCACATGAACAGTAAATCAACTAAGTAAAATTTTACCTGTGTCTGATTATATAAAATATCCATCGGAGGATCGCTACCATAATATTACTTGTAATAGTGATAGTAATAATTACACAAAGAAAAAGATAGTATTATCGAACAAAGGAAGAAAATTACCGGTTAAAAAATATATCTTGGAGATGATCACGCCTTATTATCATATTCTATCAAAATATTCATTTGTCTGAGTCATGCACATCTTAGCTATGCTTGTTCCAAAGATGCAGCCGAATTGACAATAAAAGCTGCTATTTTTGTAAAATCATGTTGTCAAGTTTGATCCATCTTTGGCTCTTAGCTAAGGTGCACACAATTGGACGACATAAGCCCATACAACTAAGTGTTTTTTCTAATATGTAAAACCAAGTCGCCCCAAGTGTTTCTACTTTCGGTGGTGGTGCATATATGTAGATGCTTAATAAAAGACATTACCTTCTTAATAATCTTTTTTTCACGGACCTCATACCGTTCAATAGTAAGGTCGCACAACCATGAACCGGGGCTGACCAGCTGTACATCAATGACAACAAATAACGAATGAAAAACGTAGACATATAAGAAACTCAGTTTATAAATTAGAGTTGCATGAAGCAGCAGAAACATTAATAAGATATCACACCTAGCTATCATCTTTCTTTTATTATTACTTTCTAACTTTTACAAGGCATTTAATACTCTTGTCATATTTTTTCTTACAACGTACGGAATTATTGCAATTTTTGGTAGAATGGACATGGAATTATGGATCATATTGAATGATATTAGAAGTTGGATGGGAGCCGTTTTGGGAAAGCCTACAAAGGTGAAAACCACAGAGAGCTGTGACAGAGAGGATCTGAAAAATTATAATCACACATTGTCAATTGTTGAAGCTTCACAATTATTATGTCATTTAAATGTTCCTCTTCACACCCCAACAAACAACAAAATTGCCTAGCACTGTTGTCGGCTGTGAGCAGAATAGTGGAAAATTTAATTTTATCACATTTTTATCATAAAAATACCTTTATTGTAATATAAAAACTGATAAAAATATACTCCCTCCGTTCCATTTGAAATATTTGTGTTTTTTAATGAACTCTCTCTACATGACTAACATTTCATATGATGTCATCTATTTTCAATACACTTTATACTAAATGAGACAATTATTTTAGGACAATTCTAAAATCCATATAGGACACTTAATTTAGGACAGAGGAAGTAGTATTTTGATATATTGCCATTATTAATATTATCATTTTTAATTTTTAATTTTTAATAAACATGCTACCATTACTTACATTGAACTTTTAAGTTCTAAATATCAATTTTTTTTTCCTTTTATTCTCTTTTTAGTTGGACTCTTCCCCTATTTTAAAATTTGATGACTTTAATAATGTATTTAGCAATGAATTTATGCGACATTAAATCACATTTTATGGTCCAAATAATTGTTAAAGTAAATTATTTTTAACAATACATCTACACTTTAATTACAAATTTATTAATAGTCATTTCAAATTTAAATTTAAATTTTATTTTTATTCAAATTTATTTATTACATATTTTATTATTATTTAATATTTATATTTTTAAGACTTTTGCGATAATTTAAAAAAATAAAAAATTTAAAAACGTTTCGATATTAACAACAGGTGACATTGTTTTGGTTGTGAGTACTGCAAATTCGGCGAGGGTAGCGTGGCGAAATGTCCAGATCTGGTACGAGCGACAAATGACGGCTGCAGGAATAGACAGCTGCACTACAGTAATAGGTAGTCCAACCGAACTACAGTTCCTCCCGCAGTGGAATATCCTGAAGGGCATCATTGCAAGGATGGGCTAAAATGGATTATGGAATTGCCTGATACAAGAGTACAACAAGGATAATACCAAAATATCCTTAAAATGGGAGCATAACGATTTCCTTCAAATGGTCCGCAAGGTGAGTAAAAGGAAAAAACTAGACATTTCCTCGCGCTTTCTCTCTTCACGTATTTTTGAACTTATTTAAAATTTGAAATTTTTAAATATTTTTTATTCTAAACATTTATGTTACACCAACACGCCGCACAATTGAAAAAATTCTATTATCGCATCCATAAAACTGTAGATTCAAGCTTTATAAATTGTCAAATAAACAACTAATCCAAAAATTGTTTATCAACTTTAAATAAATGAGATAGATAAAACTAAAGATGATAATATATCTAATAATGAGAAATGAAGATCATAGTGATATTATAATTTCATCATAATAAATTATAATTTATCAAATAAAATCAAGAACAAAATAAATAAGATATCTTATCTAAGAAAAAGTACTATTGGCCAAATCAATTCGGTCAAAAAGTGAATGGCAGAAAAGAAAAGTCTTATAAGAAGTTGAGAAAAATGTCATTGTGTTTCATAGTTATCAAATTTTAGTACAGATTTCCAAGTATATAGAGATTTTTCTTGGCATTCATATGCAGGAGCTTTACTTATATTTAGTTTATTTCTATTTAAAGTTTTCCTATTTACCTTTTATTTTGGTGATGTGGCATCTAAATCTTAAAGAGAAGAAAAAAAAAGTGTCTTAGACCAAAAACTCAGGGAAAATTAGTTTAAAGAAAAATAATAAAATTATTTTAAAACTAAAAATCTTTTGCGCACAGCAAAATAATTGGCTTCAACAATAATTGTGAATTACCATATTAAAGATAATTTTTTTTTAAATTTACGTGCACAGCATGAGATGATAAGAATACTTCCTAACAAACGTAGCGCACGTTTTGGTGCACGGAGATACACGGGATCATTTCTCCTCATTCATTTACGCCTCACAAAATACACTCTCTTGTAAGCTGTTTTGAGGCTGTTATATATTAAGGGGGGGACTTAACTCAAAATTTCCCGTATTTTCTTAGTTCTTAGATTCTTAACAAGACATTTAATTAGTTTTGATCATATCCTAAGTCGAATTAATTAAAAACTAAATAAGATTGAATTAGCATTTTTCTTTCTTAAATAGCATTTCAGCAAAGATGTTAGTGTGTAAAAGAGACGAGAAACGATGGGGGGCCTTACGTTGAGGGTTCTCTGTATAAACTTGGCTCTTTTCTTGGGTCTCTGCGGTAGCTTCGATCCCTTGATGGCCATGAAATCCTCTTCCTTCTCCTTTGTCGTGAGCCCGATCGTGAATTTGGGCCATACCGTCGCATCGCTTCCCGAGGACGACCCCTTCTTATCGTGTGGCGTCTCCGATGACACCGTCCCACCGCTACCTTTAACCTCCGCAGCCCCTCCCTCCGAAGAAGATCTACGAACTCCATTGATCTGCCCCTTCATGGCCCCGCCTGCAGCTTCCGAATTCCTTAAACCACACGAGCAATAAAGGAAGAAAATAAAACAAAAATCCAAATAAAAGCCTAAAAAATTGATAGAAGAAAGAAAAGCAGAGATGGACGGGAAAAAAAAAAAGATATTTCGTTTTCTCCCATCGTACATACTAGTTGATGGATTGATTAAATTAAATGAAAAGTATTGATGTGATACTTGCTAGTTTGCGCTTTTTGGTGTGCAATTACGGGAATACCCTCCTACAAATCCAACCGTTCCCCAAGGCCCAACCAGACGATTAGATGGATGAGGGGTGACTTATGGGAATGGTTTGATAGCTACGGCACATCTGAGAGAGGAAACAAAGCGAGACGACGATCCAAGCGCAACAGCGGTGTGAGAAGGAACGGGAGCCGTCCGATGGGATCCATGTTCAAATTCACGATCTGAAATGGCCGTGCGTCGCCCCCGTCATTTCTGGGCCTGCTTCTCTTGGGTCGGCACTATGATCGCCTGCCGTTGAGGAAAGATCCAACAGTTTGTGTCGTGCCACGTAGTTGGATGGGCGCTAATCTACAAATCCCAGCTCACGTTAGCAAACATGTTTTTTCACAGGATAATGTCATCATAGAAATGCCCCTGATCTGAACGGAAACTACGTTCCAGCACTCAAGCCAGATGGACCATGGACCACGACAACTCTGCTTTCTCTTTAAGTTGTTGGAGATTGGATTGGATGCTGTTTGTCACCATGTATTAATTACTGTTTTTTTAATCATATAACCTCACTAATTGCAGAATGTGCTGGAGTGGAAGGGGAACACCCAACAGGCAATTCACGACATTAGAAGTCCTGCCAATTAAGACTGCCCAAACACTATTGTCTAATTAGGTTGTAGATTAGCCAAGAAAAATAACTGATCGGACGATCCACCTTATCAGGTTGCACGGGACATAGATTAATAGGAATGGGAAATGGTCAGCAGTCTAAATTCTTAGCCATGTGCTTCTACTCGGTAGTCGGTACGCAGACATCAACCGTGGCCAAGAGAACTACGGATTTGAAATTAAAATAAATTATAATTAGGGTGACAAGTTTGGCCTCACACGTGGAAATGAAGGGAATATTTTCATTTACATAAAACAATGGTGCCCTGTATTAAACTTAAGGAAATTGAAAACAAACAGTTTCTTATCGACCACTCATCCCCAATGAGACCCACTACAGGAGCATATAACCAGAGCTTTGAAACTAGCTGTTTACAGAGCCGAGTTCAATTGTGGATGCAAATATCATTTTGGAACCATATTGGCTGTTCCATTGTCGGTCAAATCTTGAAAAAAAAAAATCACAACTAAATAATATAAATAAGAAACAATGAAGTTGATGATTACAAATATTAGAAATATAATTTAATAGTTAAAAATTGAGTTTCTAGGCACAATCTCAAATTTCAAACCCGAGGGGCATTTACCAGAACCGACAAATTTTAGAACTATGCTCACCAGTACATGGATCGGTTGTTGGGTTGAGCTGGAATGGTTCGGAACTTTCAGATCATGTAGAGAGGGGTCCGGGTCAACTACACGATCTCGTCGTACCTCTCTTGGAAGCTTCTCTCCAACTACAACAGAACGAGAAAGAAACCTTATTTTATCTAATTTCTTAAAGTAAATAGTTACCTCATTTTCTTCTGGGGCCAGTAGTAAGTATACTGTCTGTCTTTGGCAAGCTCTGTTGTGCTGGCCCCTATGTTAAAGATGGCACAGTAGGTGCACAATTGTTCTAACACTAATTGGAACATCGCATCTTTGAGAGCATGTATATGCATCCACAACGAATCTGGCAACTAAACTTCAAGGGAGTCGCAGTTACACAACTTCTTAAAACCCAAAAACGTTTGTGATTTCATGCACAGAAATCAGTCTTTCGATCAATTGTAGTAATCAATTTAGAGTTATGAATTGTTAATAAAACAAAATCTGAACAAACATCAAACTCAGATAAAGATGGCAAGGAATGAGAGCTGCTCTAGAGAGACTGGAATACCTATTTTTATAGAGAGATTGTACATGTGTCATTGGATGAATCCTATATGTTTGGATGTGATATAATTTAAAGAAAATTCTTCAATTCAATTATTGTAACTTTATGAGATGGACTACAAAAATTTAATAATTTTATAATAAATAATTTATAGAGTCTAAAATCACACAACCACTATGATCAGATAAAGTTTAATTTTACATGACCTTATCATTTTCTACATAATCCACCAGAAAATAATTAGCCCATATCAAGAAGAGAGACTTTCCTAAGAGTTTGACAAGAATATGCAAATAATTTGAAGAACCAAATCATTTGCACAATGTCACAATTCTAAGTGCATATACTCCACTCAGGGTAAAAAATTCGTTGATATCGACTCGGTATCTCAGATCTTGGCCGATATATCTCTCTCTTAATTTTTTTTTTGGAAATATCAGTTATTTAAATGTGTATAGATGTGTATCGACAAAGATATCTTAGTGTTAAAAAACCTAAGATATGCGTATGGGTAAAGATTTGTAATCCTGACTCGACTGCAACATGCAAAATGATGGGCCATAACAGCCTTTGTGCCATAATTTTAAAATCATAAACCTTAGGGCCCACTTGAAAAAAAAAATGAGAAGGATTTGACGGCCTTTAGATGGGCTCAAGCTTTTAGAGAAAGCCTGACTCAAACTACTAAGTACTAACGACATTCAAAAAAAAAAGAATCTGACTCGAACTCAGATGATCAACAGGCCTGCTCATTGCTCACACATCAAACACGCACTCACCTCCCTCACCCCGTCAAATGACCGAGATGCCCTCGGTTTACAAATCACAACAACTTTGCGTAGTTATCTAGAACTTCGTACCATTATTCAGAGAAACTGTTTTGTTTCATTTGATACCGTGACAAGGATTCCGACTCTCAGAAACCGGTTCCCAAATTATTGGTTTAGACTTCTTTTTTTTCTTTTTCCAAGTGAATCCCTCAGCTTCAGAGAAAACCCTAGACCCGCTGAACCAGGGGCTCGAGACTTCAAGGCTAACCACGTTCACTGGGGCGTGCCCCGGGTTTCTTTGACACGTAAGCAATTATTTTCCCATTCGTTTGCAGGGGAGAAGGACAAGAGGCATAAGCACAAAAGAACTAAAATTTACTTTGCATCGTCATTAATTACCTGAGGACGCGCAGAGGGGAGGGTCGAAGGAGGAGATTGGAATCCTTGTCGGCTCTAACGACGCGCCGGTCGACTCGAACTGTGGTCTTTTCGGTTGCGTCGTCTTTCACCTGGACTTTCCTGCACCGCAACCGCTTCCTATTCCCCCACTGGAGCGGAAAATCTGGCTCCACTGCTCCTCTGCAAACCTCCGTTCCTCCACCCCCACGCTGCTGCTGATTCATCAACTCCCCCCTTTCCATCTCTTCTTATCTCTGCCTTTCTTCTTAAAATGGCCAAACAACGACCCCACGCCTGCCAAACCCATGACTTTACCGTGGTTAGTGACTTCTCCCATTCTATTTACTAGCCATCACCAGAGAATTAAGTAAATTAAATGCAGGAAAAAAAAAACAGAACAAATTCAAGAAAAATCCCCACATTTCCAACCCAACATGAACCAGAATAAACGTTGGCTTCAATTTAAGCATTTTAAATAGAGATCTACCATTCCCAATTCACAATGAGAAAAGAAAATTGACAAGCGAGGGGAGGAATCAGATCCTTTGAATTGCACAGAAAAGAAAGTGACAATCTTTCAGGAAAAAAAAAAAAAACATAATTAAGAAAATTTCTCATCATCAAAAAGGGGAGGAGGTCTTCTGGGTTTCTTTCCCAATTCGAAAAAAGAGAAGAAAATTCACAATCGAGTTAACAAAAATGATCATCTAAATTCCATGAAAAAGAAGAGGGATCCTTCAAATTCTAGATAAGAATTCTCAACCGAAAGAAGAAAAACTTAAATCTATAACCATATTTTAACGGAAATTTCTCATTATCTAGAAGAATTAGAATAATAAGAAAACGGAGCTGAAGAAGAAGACGGACGTTTGGATTTCACACCCCAAAAGAAAAAAGGATGAAAAGGAAATAAATGAGAACTCGTCTCAAAGACCTAAGCACGAAGACTACTAAATCTGCTCTTTCGCTGCACTTGAGATATGAGGTTCTGGTTCCCTGAGAAGTAAGGACAGAATAGAAATGAGGGAGAATTTGAAAGCAACCAATTCTCCTGAATCCCAGAGCTTCTTAGATCTCTGAATCAGCAGCTTGTACGAATATGAGAAATGAAGGGAATTTCAGAGGAATCTCCATCTAAGGCGATCGGAATATGTCGGACTATGTAGAAAACTGTGACAAACCTCTGAATAATTTTCAGATTTCACCTCTTCAGAGAGTGATCGTTCTAAAAACGACTGGAAAATAGTATTCCTCGACAACTGAGAAACTGAAACTTTCTACTGATCTTTGAAAACTGCAAAACAGAGAATGAAAATCAGAGGGACTCAAATGCAGAAATCTGAGTTGATCATTTTCGTTCGTTTAGATGAAGAATCCAAACCTCGTCTACCAAGATTCGTCATTTTCCTGACCTAAATGCTCTGAAATTTCCTATAAAATCTGAAAAAATGGGCAAAAACTTTGTTCTTCCAGCTCTGTGACTCTGTAAGCTCTGTAAAATCAATATTAAGAACAGATTCTCTTGAAATGCAGCGTTCAAATGCTCAAAGCATTAACAACAATTTTTAAAAGAAAAAACAAAATTTTCTTCTTCGATTCTAAAATTCTGACCTTAAAAATCAAAATTTGATATTTGCAAGTAGATTTCGCCGAAACAGTAAAATACATGTAATCTCAATCTATTGGCAAAACAAAGAAGAAAAATAAATAAATCAAAGGCAGTAATTACATTACAGATGATAGTTCAGAAAGCAACGGAGAAAAATGAAGATCAATGCCAAATGCGAACCTCTGAAGCTGGATTTTTTTCCTTTTCCGAATTCTTTCAGCTTTCCACCTCTTCTTTGGAAAGTCTATGATTATCATAAAAGAGCGAAAGATCTAAAAAATCAAGAATCGCCCTCTTTCTTCTCCCAAGAATCTGTGACGAAGAACTTAAAAATTCGATTTTTTTGCCAAATGCGAAGCGCTCGATCTTCAAGAACAGTAGAACTAAGACATTTCAATCTCGAATTCCGCTTCTTTCAAGTGAAATATATGTGACAGACAGAGAGAGAGAGAGAGAGACGAAAACCAGAGCTTCGATCCAACGAAATGCTCTCCCTCCCTTTCAAAGCTGGCTTTTATACTCTCCAGTCCCGTTGCGTTTTGATCTCTTTCCGTTTACTTAATCTGTCTCATCCTCTTTTAACTTCGAAAATTAACATCCGTCGATTGCCAAATCAACGGTACGGATCTCTCACCTCAATCGACCCCACGTTTCCCCTCACTGAAACAGTTACGGCGTCTCCATGCGGCTCCTTGGTCGGGCGGTGTTAACGGAGTGATGGTGAAGATCTACGCCGTTAATCTTCCGTTTCATTTTGTATTAATAACTATAACCATCATAACTATTGGGTTTTGCTTAATCTTAACTAGGGTTAGGGTTAGATACTTGGATGTATAATGTATAAAGTATAAAGTATAAAGCAGGTACTTGATTGAATAATTGGTATTCCAGAATCCAGTGGAACGTAGTGGCGTGGCTGCAACATCTAAGGCAATGGGCCTAGGGTTTTTACTGTGGAAGCTATACTATATTTTCATTAGAGGGTAAAAATGGGTATGGTATTTGGAAATTTTACTTTTATTCTTACCTATCGATGTGGTAGCTTTTCTATTTAAATATTTTAGTTTTATCAAAGTAAAACATTTGATTATTGATAAAATTTATCAAATCATTGAGTTATAGGTCTAACACACTAATAGATGTTCAAGTGAGGAAAAGTACATATACAAAATCCACTCTCCCTTAACGTCTATCCCAACACTAATCATTGGTAATCATGGCATGTGCCTATCTAGCACATTTTCCCATACTTATATCCTAGTTAACTCATCTTAGGTGTGAAGTTAATGAGTAATGCAAAGGAAATTACTTTCATAATTACACGGGCAAAATATTTATTATATTCATATTATGTTCATAACACCTGCTAGGTCGTTTCATACATTCAATTTAACTTCTTTTTAGATTAATTTCGGAATATCGACTACACGTCAATCTTGAGATTTATAATTCAGAATTATTCACACATACCATGAAATCTTTGCAATCATTCTAACTCATCCTATAGTGGCTTATCATCATAAATCTAATTACTTCCATCTTTCATTGTAAAAAAAAAAATTATAGCCGTATATTTGTAATTATATCAATTGGTCCCTACACAATAATAAATTAAAAAAAAAAAAAAAAACTAAATATTCATTAATGCAGCACTTGTACATGTACTGCCCATTGCCATTTACCATTTGACGTTTCATCTGGTACTTCTTTGACGAGTCTCTATGAACCATATGTTGTGCGTACAGGTTTACAAAAGATGGTGTAAATTTTTAATCAGAATTTATGAAGGCTGGCCTGCAAAATCCTGTAACTAGACATCGATTTTGTGATTTTAAGTGAAAATTACTATGCTGTCCTTCCGTGTATAATCGATCGATCGAATGTGCAGTGCACTTTTCACATCGATCGATCGATTACACGAGCGGAAGAAAACTAACGCAAAAATGTAAAATTGATTCTGTCGATCGATTGATAGCATCGACAGAATACAGTAATTAAAAAAAAAAATTAAAATTTTAAAGTTATTTTTTAACCACTGTATATTTTCAAAATTTCTCAAATTGAATATCCGGACTAATTACGATAACCTGATAAAAATACTTTAAAACTTCAAGGTATTTTGACACTCCTAAATGTTTAAAATAGAGTATTTTACAAATAAGGGTATCCTTAGGGTGTGCCAAAAACATATTTAGGAGTGTCAAAAGACCTTTAAGTCTTAAAGTATTTTTATCAGGTTATCGTAATTAGTCCGGATATTTAATTTGAGAAATTTTGAAAATACACAGTACTTAAAAAATAATATTAAAGTTTTATCTTTCCTTTAAAACTTTAACATTATTTTTTAAGGACTGTGTATTTTCAAAATTTCTCAAATTAAATATTTAGACTAATTACGATAACCTGATAAAAATACTTTAAAACTTAAAGGTCTTTTGACACTCCCAAATATTTAAAACAGAGTGTTTTACAAATAAGGGTATTCCTAGGGTGTGCCGAAAATACATTTAGGAGTGTCAAAAGATCTTAAAGTATTTTTATCAGGTTATCGTAATTAGTCCAGATATTTAATTTGAGAAATTTTAAAAATAGACGGTGCTTAAAATATAATGTTAAAGTTTTATTTAAAACTTTAACATTATTTTTTAAGCACTGTGTATTTTCAAAATTTCTCAAATTAAATATCCAAACTAATTACGATAACCTGATAAAAATACTTTAAGACTTAAAGGTCTTTTGACACTCCTAAATGTGTTTTCGGCACACCCTAGGGATACCCTTATTTGTAAAATACTCTATTTTAAACATTTGGGAGCGTCAAAAGACCTTAAAGTCTTAAAGTATTTTTATCAGGTTATCGTAATTAGTCCAGATATTCAATTTGAGAAATTTTGAAAATATACAGTGGTTAAAAAACAACTTTAAAATTTTAATTTTTTTTTTTTAATTACTGTATTCTGTCGATCAATTGATAGCATACAGAATCAATTTCACATTTTTACGTTCGTTTTCTTCCGCTCATGTAATCGATCGATCGATGCGAAAAATGCACTGCACATTCGATCGATCGATTTTGCGTAGAAGGGCAGCATGGTAATTTCCACTTAAAATCACAAAATCGGTGTCTGGTGATAGGATTCTACAGTGTCTATATGGCCAGCCTTTATGAAAGAGTAATAGATTGTTAAATTTTATTTAATAGTTCAATTCTAAATTTAACACTAATTTATTATAAATTGATTCACAATGTATAATTTTACAATAATTTTGCAGGCGTATACATTTTTGTGCCCATTAATTTTACAAAATAAAGATTTTCTTGTACATTATCAATATATATAAGTATAAACTAGTTAACTACAGTAAAGACATTTGTCATACTAAATCTTTTCTCACTTATCACTCTAAGTATCTAACTGTTTTTAGGGATTTTTTTTTTAAAAAAAAAAACTCTTAAATCTTTTCATAATTATAAAATATTAAAAAATTCTTGAGTTTTCATGATAGTCTCAAAAAACCTTTCTTGACTAAAAGTAAAACTTAAATTCACCGTCGTTTACCATCTAAAATGTCCGAAATGACAAAGTTACCTCTTAAAAGTTAGACAAAAGTAACAAGAATGTGACTGTATTAAAAAAAAAAGCACTTTATTTATCTTTCATTTGTCTCAATACAAATTTATATTTTTGAATTATACTTTTTATTTTTTTGAAGTTCCCCCAAGTACTCATAGGATTTTTTTAAACAATATTTCTGTAGTTATCTCTCACTTTTTTGTGTTTAGGCTCGATCCTCATTTTTATTTTATTAACTTTTGAATATTTTCTATTATTTTATGAGATGTGATTGATTATAATTTTCTTTTCCTTTCTTATTCTTTATTAAAAGGATATTTTTTGTTTTTTTACATGATCGAATGCATTGATTAAGGGGAATTTTTTAATTTTTCTAAAAAATAGTGTAGTTTTAGAATTGTGAGAAAATTTAAGGGGTTTTTAAAATTTATCCTTTTTTTTTCAAAAAATAACTCTTATATTTTATTGTGTGGCATTTTGAAACTGTCTCTCATTAGGTGCTTGATTTTATTACAAAATTACCTAGTTTCATTTAGCAAAAATAACAAATAAAAAATGTCTTTATGTATATTTTTTTTTCTTGAATGCTTATGTTTATTCAACAATAGAAATTTTTACTAAAAATAACAAAAACACTCTTAATTCTTGTCTATCTAAGAAGGAAGAATATTGCAGATCGGTAACTCATTTGAGTCTAATATTTGATGGATAAAATTGATAAGGAACCCAATTTCAACATTCCTTTGATAAATACTTGCAATTGAATCATTTATACCCATGGATTACCCAAGTAAATAAGATGGTAATGGAGCAACTATTTAGTAAAGGCGTGATTTTATTAGGTGGAACTTGACTAAAGTCATAAATTTGATTTTTTTTTTTTTTAATTTACGTATGAGAAATCGCAGGATATCTAATGTTAAACCTTTACGGGTGAGCTCATTACCCATAGGGCACACTAAGGTTAGGCCATGAGGCCTCAAACCCGTAACCTTCTGACTCTGTTTTCTGAAGTGGGATGCAACCAGTTGAGCTACACCCATGTGGTATCTTGACTGAGTCTATGTAAATGTTCGGTTTGAAAAGCTAAGTTATTTAATAAGTTATATTAAGATATTATGTCTTTACAATTATAAAATTATATAGATAAATATATTATTAGAAGGGCTATCATACCGTAAAAAATAAGATTTATTAATTCAAATTAGCTCTTGATTTTTTAAATTATAAATTAATCACTAGATAAATATTTTAATCTATCATGATTAATTCAAAGATGAAGATACATTAAATGATAATTATAATTTAAATAAAACAATTTGAATAGATTGGACTCAAACATTAAGAGAGCTCCACATAAGGCCAGCCTAAACATTTTGTAGTTTCTCCTTAACAAATAAATATATAGTTATCTCATATTTATTTTATAACTAGGTTAAATTTGTGTTGGGGTTTTAGAATGCTTGGGATGTTAAATTTGAGTTTAACCATTAAAAATAAGGTTCATATTGAAGTATTTCAAATCTAATAATTATCTTGACGATTTAAAATAAACATATAATCAATCACCAACTCATGTTTGACCTAACGCCCTCATAAAAAATATATATAAGTGGTGCATTTATGAGTGGCCTAAGATGCAATTTACCTTGACATGAATATTGCAAAGATGACAAAAGCAGAGGTTCAAAAATCAGTATCGGCCGATATTATTCTCACTTCTTTTTTTTCTAAAAAAAAAAATGATCAATATTGACTAATACGATATGTATCAACTGATATTTGGACCTCCTGGACCAAAACTTTAAAGTGGTAAAAAATTCGTGTTAGTCCCAAATCTAAAGGACTAAGTGCATCTGAAAAAAAAAGTGTGCATCTATTTTATCTCATTTTTGATAGATTTAAATATTGAGGTACAACAAAATATATTATGAAGAATTAAATAATTTTAACACATTAAATATTACTCTTAATCGAATCACATCACTCTTATTTTTTTAGATATTAGTTTTTGAGATGAATTTCAATTCAATAATGTGTATTCAGGGTCTCAAATAAAGACATATGATAATTCCTATAGATATTTATATAAATATATTACTGAAAATAAAAATAAATAAAAATATAAGGGAATTTCTATGGATAATCCTTTTCTTCCTTTTGATGATAGTATTGACAATGAGATGGTCAATCTCAATGCAATTCGGTCAGGTTGGCAAGGAAAATGGTTAACCAGGGCCCAGCCCAGCTTTATATATCTAATAGAGCAAATCCCAAACCCAAGTCAGGATTTGTCTGTTATTGTATTCTGTATTAAAATATATGCAACCAATGAATTTTAATATGGCATTAGATCCATAAAAAATATTTTAATATAATGAAATGAAACCATTGGGCTTAAATCCAGACTGAGTTGAAATGGGCTTGAGTCAAACCTTGAAAGGATGAGGTCTAGGAGAAGGCCCAAATGAAATCAAGCTTCCACTTTCTAGCTCAAAATCCTTATTGGCCCAATCCTAGATTTTTTGGATTGTACAATCCAATCTTGGCTGGGCCAGGCCTAGTTCCAGAACCAATGGCCAGATTGATTACGGGGTGAGGGACTGTAGAAAGTAGTATCCAGACATGGAAGCAGAGATGGAACGAGATCTGGACAAAAAACAGGTGGTCTCATTGAAGATGCTCTTCATCTTAAATACAAAAAGCTAGGTCTGTCTTGGTATCAAGAATGACAAAGAATCATTGAGAATAGGAATGGTTCCGACAGAGTTGAGTGTAAGGAATGGAAGCTATTTCAGATTGTAACCATTTTTGTGGAAAAGTTGGAAAATATGAGTGAGTTTATCCGTATTGATGAACCATTTTTTAACCAAGTTTTGTATGAAATCTTATAAAAGGGAGCCAAATTACGCCTTTTTAATTAATCTGAAACATTTTGGATCTTTTTTCTCATTCGACAGCACCCTCTTTGAGATGAATGACAGCATTAGAATTCATAGAAATCCTGTAAGAACCCCAGTTGATGGATAATTTGAATTATCATTCACCCCACAAAAAGATGTAGTAAAAATGGTCACTCCCTTTAGAGTTATCCGGTTTGTGTGGGTAGGGAGGCTTGCACATGCCCCGAGGATTAGTCGGGTGCTCTAAAAAGCCTAGACACCTTCGTCATAAAAAATCCACAAAATACGACATGCATCACTTGGAACGGGGGGAACTTTCTTTTTGTCCATTTCTTTCCTAGTGTGTTTCATCAATCATAAAAATAGAAAATATTAGAAAAAAAGGAGGAACTAAACATGAGATTGGTTAATGATCATAGTTCAAAACCTCCTTGCCAATGGGTTAACATTGTTTCTTTTTATGTTAATCACTTTCCTAAAAGTTCAACAGGAGTGACAACTTAGCTGAGTCGACTTGATTTTAAATGTTAGCAACTGCAGAACTGAAACCATAAGAATGCAGCCACAGAAACAAGGATCTGGTTCACATCCAATTGCACCCAAGATAAAGGGCTTGCCCTCAATGGTCAGTTATATACCAGGGAAAAGAAAAGAAAGAGCATCTGAAATCAAACATGGGTGCTGAATTATTCAGCAATGGCAAATCCCAAGATGAAAACCATATGCAACTGAAATGATGAAATTCATATAGCAATTTCAACATTATCAAGGATGGTACGTTTCACATATATGCAACATGAGAGATTGAATTACAACAATTATTAAAAGCTGTGCCTAAATATGTAAATTGGATCTCAACAAAATTGGAGTCTACAATCCCCCGCATGAAGGAGCGGCTATAACTTGAAAGATGGCTGTAGTTACTGTACAGCAGTAATAGGTATGGGATGAAAGCCATTGATTGATATTTGAAGCTAGTACGCAAAAGTCTTGGAACTAACCTTGATGTGAAAGTATGTAAGATTTCCGAAATGGATCTTCTATGTTTGAAGTGAATGGAAAATGGCAATGTGATCAGTCATGACTCCTCTGACTGCCTTCCTTTCTCTTTTTCAGTATTGTCATCAGCTACCATAACCAAGGACCTTGGGTGCGATTTTCAGAAGAGGCTCCAAAGTACTCGGCGCAAACTTTCTAGCAAAAAGGAAGCAGATGGATGAGGTCTGGTTATTGTACAGACAGGTTTGCCTCCCAACTATTCTCATTATAAAGGCCTCTGTAATATCAGCCTTCCCAAATGTTGCTGGGTGAGGACCGCCCCGCGACCAATCTACCCAAGTGATGCTTCTGTTTGCTATGAGTTTTGGTGCTTCAATGCTTAGGATGGTCGGGAAATAATGCTCGTCCACATAACAAGCAGGTCGGCAGAACTCTTTGAACTTTGGATAGTATTTGGTGTCTTCAACTATGCTAACAGCTATCATCCTATTGACAGTAAACCACTGGGCCCCTTTATGCCAATTTGTAATGTTAACCTCTGGCGCCATGTTTCGATTATAACGCCCTCTTCCATAGGGACCAGGATCATCAAAAGCGCCCACAAAACTGTGCCTGGATCTCAACAAGTATTTGTAGACAATACTGAAGTTGAAGAGAGGAATGCAGGACTCAGACACTAGTACAAACCACTCATTGGAGATGTCCAGCAATGCATTTGCAAGGAGTCGCTTCTCTGCATCACACATACTCATCCTCCCCCACTCTGCCACCTGCAGATGAAAGGGTCATTCGATATTATGACATCATTACTTCAAATGCAAATATGTGGTCATTCCTACTACTACCAATCAGCAAGAAAAGGGAGCAACAATGAGATCTGATGCAAGAATAGAAGCAGGAGAAGCAACAAGAATAGGAGGAATGACCATGTTGAGATGATTGCACGACAACAATAGAGCAACCCACTCCAGTCAGAGTCACTTTGGATCAATTGTACATGTAAGATTCGTCTAGTAAGGACATTGCATAGATCAAACATGATAAAAAATAAACTTGACTTTGATCATCATAGAGCCAAAATATAGCAGGAATAATTCAGTTCAACTTTTCAAATAACACGATCCTCATGATTCAAAGGTTAAGACATCAAATCAAATTGGAAAATTAGGTCATATTCAATCAACTTTGGGTATTTCATTTCCATCTTTTGAACATACATATAGGTGAGTTAAATGGGCCATACAAGGTCTATTGGACAACTACTGCAGCAAAAGAGGATGGAATAGGTGATCATGACTTTCAAATAATTGCAATTTATATTCATCACTATGCTTCCATCATTCTTAGATGCAAAACCAATGAATTTCCTACTTCCACCGACAAAGCATGCCGGGTTTTTTCCTCATCTCTAAACATGATCAATTCATGAGACCTTTGGTTCCATGAGACCTTGTAATTATAACAAGGGGATGGGAATCTAATTACTATAGATACTTTAATCCTCCAACTCTTTCAGTTCCTCCTGGTATAGTTGGGCCAAAACCACCCATGGCAAGCCACCAACACCAGAGGGAATCGAGTTTTGGCCCAACTATGTTGGTGGCTTGCCATGGGTGGTTTTGGCCCAACGGAATTTTCCCAAGCAATACATAAGGGAATTTTCCCAAGCCCTCCAAAAGGAATTGGACATCTGAGTGTGCTGCTACTGATTCCATTTTACCATAGATGTAAGGGAGTTTTTTCAATACAAGCTGCTATTAAGATTCGGTTCGATCTTGGGCATTTGTGGAATTTTTCCCATCTTACAAAGGTCTTTGTGAACTAAATCTCTCTCTCTCTCTCTCTCTCTCTCTCTCTCTCTCTATCTCTCTCTAAAACACACACATAAGTAGACTGTCATCATCTTCAGGTTCTAGCTACTTATATCATTTAGAGTCTATCTTAAGACTAAAGCCCCACATCCAATACTGTATATCATCACTCTACACTCTCTGCTAGAAGCTAATACTAGAATGTTTTTTTCCACACTAAATATCCGCCTAAAATCATATTATTCTCTAATCCCTCTAGTTTTCCCTTAACCCATTCTTTTGACACCAACCAAACTGGTATAATCTTTTCAATCCCTGAGACCTTTGCTCCTACAAGCATTTGGAGGGTGCAACCCCCATAGCATCCAAACCATCCCAGCCATTTGATCTTAATATCTCCATTACTCCTTACATTAGTAAAAAATTATGCACCATTACTAGAATAATAAAAAAGGAAAATAGAACATGACCAATATAGGGCATTCAATGATCAAATACCATCACGAAAGCTACGTTCAGTATGAGTTTTGGTTCATCTGGTACATGCTACCATACTGATAGTTTAGACCATTGATCACCATCTCTCTAAGACCATACACTCATTCAATCATTTGAGTACCAGAACAAGACCTCATGCGTTCATCCAATAGGTTTTCTTCCACTTCACAAGCATCAAGATTAGATTCTGTATAAGAGTTGTGGGTAAAATAAAACTGAAAATAGCAAAGATGCATGCTTAACAAGGGAAAATATGCCACATCCTAGATGGTAGGAAGGGGGAAAAGAGAAGATGAAGAAGCAGTAACAGTCAATGACATACATAATTGAGATGAACACAGGAAATTTTCCATTTTCACTTATTCATGCAGAATTCTCATAATTTTGATAGTAAGCAACACAGAAAAGAATAGAGGTACCTGACTGGGAATCTGTCTTTGATAGAAAGCTGATGTTGAGGGGAAATTGGCACGGTAAGTTGGAATCGAATGAACATAGATTGAGTAGAGACCTTCATGCCTTTGAAGAAACTTCTCCCACAGTGGATATAATGGCAAAGGTCCCCTCGTCAAGAACATGAATGCAACCTTAGGAACTCTCTTAAAAGGATATTTCTTCAGGCGAGGAACAAATGATGCACGCCAAAATAGCTCTTCATCGGTCATCTTGTGCATCAAATTGGATGAAGGCCTGATCCAACGGTCAAGATCACTTGGTTTTGCAACAAGGCATGGAAGATAACCACTGTGAGCAGGAGGACCAATAATTTCAGCTCCAAAATACTGTGCTAAATACATACTAAGGACCGAAAACCCAAGACCCAGAACCAGAAACAGCAGAAAGAACTTGATGAGATGTAACGGGAGAACCCGTGCCTGAGGTTTGGTGATTGAATCTTTTCCTTCATCTCTAGGTTCCATCCTGATAGAACAGTGGTTAAAAGAAAAAAAAAATACCCAATCTTTTTACTTGTATGGATTCTGCTTTCAACAATTCACTGAATTCCTTGATTCCCTTGTACTGAAGTAGGAAAAAATGAAAAGGGTTTGATTTCAAGAAATAAAAAATGGTCCGCGCACTTCCTCCAATAATTTGATTAAATTGTTTGAACTTTCTGAAACAGAGCACTTGACGGTATCCAAGCAAGAAGAATAACTTCAAAAAGGAAGCAGCTGAAGTCAACTCAAATTACAGCTCTTCAGATTCAAGGCTAAAAGCAGTAAAGAGGTGGAACGTTTACCAACTGGATATTCGACGTCAGACAAATTTTACGAACTCTGCGTCCTTTTTAAGCCAAGCACTCGAGCAATCGTCATGAAACAAGCAAACCCAGTTGAAATTTTGGCTTCTGGAGAACAAGGTTTAATTTTTACCTTCTGGGTATTCGACTTTTGAGTGTTTCGTCAAGTCCAACGCCAGTTCTGCATCTAAAACTCGAGAATCTTCATGGAAGTAGAAAACCCAGAAGGAGAGTTATGGAAGCTTGCAGTTTCTGATTCCTCGCCACTTCAAATCAACTGAGGAATATAAGTAACTGACAAAAACGGCAAAAGAGAATAAAAGACGAAGAGATGAGTAGGAACTTTAATGGCCTCCTATTTCCACGTAGAGCAAAGACTACAGAGCCTAATGAATGAATTGAAGGAAGAAAAGTCAGGTCAGGGAAGAGACTCAGGAAAGAAGGGTAGATAAGAAGAGTCGTACAAGACTGGGAAGGTGACGAAGGGTGGATTTAGACTCTGAGCCTAAGAGGAAGATCTCATTCTTCAAACTGAGAATGAAAAAGTGGCAGTGAAGAAATCAAGGAGAGCGTTTGGACTCTTGTGAGCAATGCTTCTGGTTTTCTGAATGACTGCTACGACTCTACATGTAATGGGGAGGACTGCTTTGCATCATCTGTGGAAGGGAGTGGGCGGATTTGGTCTTCCTCACACTTTGAAAACCGTTGATTTCTATAAAGCAAATTAAAAAAAAAAAACATTTAATTGACTTTCTCTCAAGAAGGTTTACTTTTAATATTATTAAACAATCTCTATGGGTAAGATTTAAAAATCTGTTTTACTTCTTAAAAAAACTTTTGTCATACATATTAAGTGTTCATTGTTGCAACTTCAAAATTCTGAGTATATTTAATTGAGTCAAAAAAAAAAATTGTTAAAATCAAAATATAAAGTCTAACTCTAGATTGATGTAATAAATAGATGATGATAAAAATCTTTATATCTAAAATTATTAAAAAATTATATGCTCTCATGCCTCAAATGCAAAATACTATGTGATGAGAGGGGTAGTTTAACTTCAAGCCTGAGGATCTGGAATTTCTCGTGTGAACAAGAGAGAAGACTGAAAACTAGCGACACGGTTGGCTGTTTCTGGCAATGGATACCAAATTACTCTCCAAACAAGTTTAGTAAAGAAAGTGACAAACACTGGAATCATTATTTAAATGGGGAGGACTGTTTTGGTATTTAAATATTTAATGCTGCCTCTCCCCCCACCCATTTAACATTTTAATGTACCCAATTGATCAAGTTTAGACTCCCATTGGACGCTGGAATTCTCTTCAATTCCACATCCATGTATGATTCATTATAAAAATCACTGGAATTGAAACCCTGACTCAAGTTGAGCCAATCTAGATCGACTCACTTGAGTTTTCTCGATAATTTTAAACTATGGTCACATGCTATTAGGAATGTAGTGCTGCTACTTGGATGATGCTTTGCACATGTACAAGTGGGGTGCAATGAAAGTAACAGTGATAGATCAAAGAGAAAGTTACCATTTGAATACAGAATTCAGTGAATTTTTTTTTTAAATTAAAAAAAAAAGGTAAAAGTCATTAAATTTTGAGAAAAGTATAAGGGTTTTAATAGAAATTTTGGGATCAATTGAAAGTGATATTTCACTCATTATTATTATTACTATTACTATTATTATTATTATTATTATTATTATATATATTCATTCATAAAGCAATAAAATGAACTTTGAGTGGGCTGTTCTCATGCGTGGACACTCGCTCTCATGACCTTTGAATGTACACGCATTTTCATTTTGAGCAACACCACGCATCCGTCCACGTGGTCATGTGGCCCCACTTGCCATTATTTTCTTGATTGTATTTTTATATAAAGTTAAATTTTATTAAATTTATTGGTGCACCAATACTTTTATTTTGCAAGCGAAATGTCCATTCACTCTAAACAAATGAAAAGAGATATTGAAAAAAAATTGAACAAAATAAGTATTTCATTCAATTTTTTTTTTTTTCACAGTAAAAGTGTTGGCGCACGAATCACTTTTATAAGAGTAATTCAAAATAAATTCAAATTGATTAGAGATGAAAGCTGATAATCATGAATTGATTGGTGTTTGATTAGAGATTACATTTTGAAAAGATGTGATGTGAGGTTTGGTAATTCATTAAAGAAGCAGCATTAGCATACTATTCTTTGACATCAAGCAATCTAATCCAATTTGCCCACTAATGTTAAGCATTTAAATCAAAGGAAATGAGACAAAGTAAAGGACAAACTGTCTTCTGTCTAATGTCTACACTGATTGGTAATTTCATATATCGTAAGGGGCTATCTCAAAAAAAAAAAGAAAAATAAATGTGTATTGACTATTGACTACTGGAACTTCTAAAGTCACGGGCGGCATTAAGACTTCCATTCGATAATTGACGCCTAAATTGCCAGCTTCCGACTTTTAGCTTAAAACAACATGGCACGGCGAGCATCAAGGAATATTTTCCGCTGTCCAACTCGTTCACCATAAATTGTTGTATATTTTAGTAATTTTTTAATTTAATTATTAGGTTAATTTAAAAATAAATTGTGATAGTCCATTTTATTTTCATTTAAAGACTATGGATGAAAGTTTATATCTCAACGAGTAATTTCTCAAGCATCAAAACCATGAATTTTGGAGAAGTTTTTGAAATTTCAGGATAAATTTATTAGTTAATAATGATAGTTGAATATTTTAAAAGATCAAAACCATTTCTTTTGGAGAAAATACAAAAAAAATTGAAAATATAAGGTGAGCATATTTTTTAGAAAAGTATTAGTCATTTTTATAGAGTTTTAGTCTCTTAAAAATTCAAAATTTCTATATGTCCTAAATTTTTTTAAAAATCTCCTAATATGAATTTTATGTTCTCAAGTATCCCCAGTGACATGTATCTTCTATTATAATTCATAATATTTTTTAGGGTCCCCGTTTACACGCCTTGATTTTCTGCCTCTTCACACCCATTTCCGAGTGCGGGTGGCTAATTACCATTTTGCCACTGCATTTCCATTCGTTCGAATGAATTCCCAGTTCATTTCGCCATTCGTTTAAAGTTCATTTCGCCATTCGTTTAAACGAATGGACGCAATTCGTTCGAATGAATCCCCATTTTAAATCAATTCGTTCGAAATGAATCAATCGGGTGAACGATTGAATGAATCGATTTTTTTTAAATTTCAAAGTTATTTTTTAAACACTGTGTATTTTTAAAATTTCTCAAATTAAATATCCGAACTAATTACGATAATATGATAAAAATACTTTAAGACTTTAAGGTCTTTTGACACTCCTAAATATTTAAAACAGAATATTTTACAAATAAGAGTATCCCTAGGGTGTGTCGAAAACACATTTAGGAGTGTCAAAAAACCTTAAAGTCTTAAAGTATTTTTATTAGGTTATCGTAATTAGTTCGGATATTCAATTTGAGAAATTTTAGAAATACACAGTGCTTAAAAAATAAGTTTGAAGTTTTAAAGGAGATTTTATTATTTAATACACTATGCACATTATTTTTTAAGCACAGTGTATTTTCAAAATTTCTCAAATTGAATATCCGGACTAATTACGATAACCTGATAAATATACTTTAAGACTTAAGGTCTTTTGACACTTCTAAATGTATTTTCGGCACACCCTAGGAATACCCTTATTTGTAAAATACTGTGTTTTAAATATTTAGGATTGTCAAAACACATTAAAGTCTTAAAGTATTTTTATCAGATAATTAGTCCGGATATTTAATTTGAGAAATTTTAAAAATACACAGTGCTTAAAAAATAACTTTAAAATTTTAAAGAAAATCAGTGATTCATTCTAATGAATCACTGATTTTCTTTAAAATTTTAAAGTTATTTTTTAATCGCTATGTATTTTTAAAATTTCTCAAATTAAATATCCGGACTAATTACTATAATCTGATAAAAATACTTTAAGACTTAAAGGTCTTTTGACACTCTTAAATGTATTTTCGGCACACCCTAGGGATACCCTTATTTGTAAAATATTGTGTTTTAAATATTTAGGAGTGTCAAAAGACCTTGAAGTTTTAAAATATTTTTATCATATTATCGTAATTAGCCAGATATTTAATTTGAGAAATTTTAAAAATACACAGTGCTTAAAAAATAACTTTGAAATTTAAAAAAAAAAAATCGATTCATTCGAATGAATCAGTGATTTGAATCACTAATTCATTCAATCGTTCACCATTCATGGGTAAACAGTAATACGGGTGAACAGTAACCCATGTTACTGTTCACCCAAAATTTTAAAAAAAATCGACTCATTCAATCGTTCACCCTTTATGGGTAAACAGTAATACGGGTGAACAATAACCCACGTTACTGTTCATCCAAAATTTAAAAAAAAATCGATTCATTCAATCGTTTACCCTTCACGGGTGAACAGTAACATGGGTGAATAGTAACTCACGTTACTGTTCACCCGATTCATTCATTCAAACGAATTGATTTAAAAGGGGATTCATTCGAACGAATCAAAATTGGATGGGGTTGTGTCCATTCGTTCGAACGAATGGCGAAATGAATTGGGAATTTGTTCGAGCGAATGGAAATGCAGAGGCAAAATGGTAATTAGCCACCCGCACCCGAAAACGGGTGTGTAGAGGCAGAAAATCTAGGTGTATAAATGGGGACCTTTTTTTATTATAAAAATTTCTGAGTTTCATGAAAGTGTCAAAATATTAAAAAATTAGAAAATACACAAAAAACTCTACTAATCATATTTAGGGCTCTTTATTTAATTGCAGAGAAACCATTGTATATGATTTCATTCATTTTTTTAAGAAAAAAAAAACCTTAAAAAAGGAGAGTATTTTAGAAATATTGGTTTTTATCAAATTTTTAGAAAAATCATGGAAAATCACACATACTCTCAAACGATGTAAATGGCATTCATATCTCTATTGAATTTCATAAGTAGTGGATATTATTTTATAAAGTTATTTTCACAAAGACTTGTGATTTGAGATTATCTTAGAGTTGAAACCTAAAGAAATTAATGAAAATAACTTAAAATTGAATAAATTTCTTTTAAACCTTTTTTAAAAATGAAAATATTAGCAAAAATAATTTAAAATTTGGTCAAAAATATTTTTTTTTTAAAAAAGTCTACATTCGTCGATACTATACAGTATAAATTAATAATACAATATATTGGCATTTCACACCTTGGCAAAATGCAATGATATGTATCGGCAATTTAAAATCCGATACTTGTACCTATGGGTTGAATGAATGGGAAATCATATGAAATATTGAACCTATCGTAGTCATGAGATTTTTAAAATTTTATTTTCTAAATAATTAAATTTTATATAACTAATTTATAAGATCAAAATATAAATGATTAAATAAAAAAACTTTATGCAACTTTTATTTACATATTTCACCATAGATAATATATCCATGTGCCTTATTTCGGATCAAAGCAGAGTCTAAAAACATTGGCAACTGAATCTTTGAAAAATGGTCCTCGAGATTCAAGAAGAATTGAGTATACCCGTCAACAAATCATAGTTCAAAAATTCAAATTTAAAAATTCGATTTATTCGAAATTAAAAAAACTCAATAAAACTTATTAATTCACAACTCAAATCCAACTCACTCAATTTTTTTTTATATTTAAAACTATCCTACAAACTTGCTTAAAAATTAAGCTCTGATTTCATTTTTCTTTACCATTTTCCACTTATTTTTTTTAAGTTGGCTGTGAATGAAAGTAAAAAGAATGATGAGTCAGAAATTGAGATTTAACATTTACCATTATCATCCGTTATTTCATTTTTATTTTATTTCTAATTCTATTCTTTGTGCTAAGGGAATATTGATTCGTGCATGTGGTTGAAGCATTTTAAGTAATGTTTTCTGAGACAACCTTTAAATTTATACAATACATAATTTGTAATTTTATTTTTTATTAGTATACAAATATTAGACCAAAATTAATATGATCAAATATTGATGTATCGGTGATACGTATCATATCAGCGCTACACAACAGTATTAGCTCAAATCTCATGTCCCGTCTCACTATGAGTGCGTGAACTAAAATTCTCAAGCTCTGAGTCTCAAATGACAATTACTTTCCGGCTCCCACTCAATCAACATCACATCTCTATCTCAATCCAAGGATTAACTCAACACAACCCAAGACTCTAATTTAAACATCATTCAACACATTCAGCAACTAAAATAAAATCCATTCCATATAACTCGGACAGTGTCAATTTCACAATCACAATTACATGTTTTTTCTCAATAACATAATCTCAATAATATACTAATAAGATCTCAAACTAATGCAGTCTCATAATCAAAGCACAAAGCATAAATGTTTCTCAATCGAAATACTTGAAAGGTAAAGGGTGAGTCAAACTACCTCACATCACACATAAGAGATGAATGTATACTCGTCTCTAACTGCAGCATATCACACATGACACATGAATGCATACTCGTCTCTGTACGTAACCCAAGCTATATAGATAGACTCTCAGCCATCCCCCTCTACTCATATTCAACTCGGGTAGATGGGTTACCCTCTCTTAATTACCTTTCCAACCTCTCATCCCTCTCCCTTACCCAGAGTTGCAGAGCACCCAGCAGCAATACTCTTTCTCTCTGCTGCCTTGTTCGCCAGTTCTTCTGCAGTTGCTGTTTGATTCCACTGCAACCAGAGGATCTGTTCTGGTCATATTTGATGGTAAGCCTTCATATGATCCTTTCATTAATTTACTTATATTATTGGCATGAATTCTGCATGGTTTTAGACCAACCACCGTCCCAACTAGTGAACAATCTTGCATCTCCTTAAGCTCCATCGGCCTTAGTGCTTATGGGACCACCTAAGACACGAGACCCACGAGAAGACATTGAAGACTGGAAGAGTATTATTAAAATTGGAAAGAGTCTTAGATTTCAAATTAAAAATTAACCTCTGATTTCATTTTCTCAAGATGGGTAGCCTTAAGATCTGTAGTTTGAGGAAATGGACTGGGCCTCAAACTTTAGTGGTAGTTTGAAGCCCAATTAACCTCTGATTTCATTTCTTAAGATGGGGAGCCTTAGTATCAGTAGTTGAGGAAACGGACTGGGCCTCAAACTTTAGTGGTAGTTTAAAGCCCAATTAACCTCTGATTTCATTTCTCAAGATGGGTCGCCTTAGTATCAGTAGTTGAGGGAACGGACTGGGCCTCAAACTTTAGTGGTAGTTTAAAGCCCAAAACAGTTAACCTCTGATTTCATTTTTAAAGATGGGTAGCCTTAAGATCAGTAGTTGAGGAAATGGACTGGGCCTCAAACTTTAGTAGTAGTTTAAAGCCAATTAACCTCTGATTTCATTTTCCAAAATGGGTAGCCTTAAGATTAGTAGTTGAGGAAACGGACTGAGTCTCAAACTTTAGTGGTAGTTTAAAGCCCAAAACCGAAAATGAAAATGTGAATCTACGCACAAGGGTCAAACCTGCCACTTTCTGCTTAGGAAACAGACGCTCTATTCACTGAGCTACAGGCGCTTGTTGACTCACCAAAATATATTAATAATAAATAAAATAAATCCTCATTCTATATGGGTAAGGATTTATTTTATTTATTATTTATATATGTTTTCGGAAATAACATCAACAAGCGCCTGTAGCTCAGTGGATAGAGCGTCTGTTTCCTAAGCAGAAAGTCGTAGGTTCGACCCCTACCTGGCGCGCGTATTTTGTATTTTTTAATATATTAAACATCCTTTAAATTCATTATATGTAATTTTATTTTTTATTAGTATATAATATTATTTCCTTTTTCATCACTATCTTTATATATTTATCTTTTCTTTATTATCTAACATTCACTTACATGGAATTCTACTAATTTAAACGACAATATATATTCTAACTTATAGCAGTTTTCTTAAAGTGGGAAACGAATCACTTGTTAAGTGAATGGAAAAAATGAGGTGTTGAAAAATTATTAATATGAAATAATAAATTAATGTCTCAGCAGAGTGGAGTTAGGGGTTCAAATATTGATCTGAAATTGATATTTGATCAAATGTCGATGTATCGTCTGCGATACACGAGAGTAGCAGCTCAAAAATAAATAAAAATATCCTATGTACAATGCGTGTCGTCTCACTAATATTTTACTTAGGTATTGACGATACGTGAATCAGCTATATAAAATACATCTCAGCTGAAACCTATAGGAGAGTCCAAAAATAACATGTATCGACCGATATTTATACCCCTATACACAATATCACATATCATTCAAAATCTGATATTGTGAGCAATATTATCAAATTTTGAGGTAACTGATTTGTAAATATCACAAAATATTGACTTTTTAAAAAATAGCTCAAAACTAATATACATGAAATTTCAGTATATTTGTGAAATTTTTTTTAAAAAAAGGTAGAGCCCTGAATATTGATCAAATTCAAAATTTCAACGTTTATACATTTCCCGTGTAACTACAGTTTAAGTACCTTTCTATATAAAAAACATCTAAATATAGCCAATACTTTTATAAAATCCTATTCTCCGTATATAACTATAAAAGAAATAATGGGTAGACTACTATTAGAAATTCGTAGTAGTCAATTCAATTAATATACCATTCATTCAATATCATATGCATAGATTAACTTTAAATTATCATCATTAAAAGTCAAAATCGGATTAGTGCTTTAAATAAGCTTTTATATAACCCCTGAAATATTATTTTTGAGTTACTATGTGTATTTATTTGCCTTTTTCCTTTTACTTTTATATTGATTTATGAATATTGGTATTGGATACTTGTGTGACTTGCAAATGTTCATTATGCCATGAATATGATTAGTCTAATTTCGATAGTGCGTGAAATTAGGATATCTCCTTTTTATTTGGCTTGTAAATTATGAAAAGACTGAATAATAGTATAGAGTCAATTTTGATCCCATTGCCTATTCTAATTTATTTTATTTTCATCTAAAACCAATGATTTATAAGAGTGCAAGGTCAGCTATCCTAGAAATGCTCTCAATATATAGAAAAAAAGGAAAATATAATAATGAGAAGTATAAAGAGAGTTGTAAGAGAATTATATTTCTTTTTAGCTTGCTTGTAAGAGAATTTGTTCCATCAACATTCATCAAATGAGGCAGAAGGTTGAAGAGGATTTTCGATCGGAAGCGTAAAGAGAGGAAGTTTCAAGAGAAGAAGAAAAAAGGGAGGAACTTTTAGTCATTGATTTTTAATTTGGTGTTCTATATGTTATCTATTTTGACGATTATCTTTTGAGTTGTGTCCAACGATATGATTGGCAAGTTATGTTTCAGAATTCAGATGGTCGTCTTCCAGCGCGAGACATTTATAGTCATACAACTTTTACTTTATTTTTATCGTATCTTCTAGCCTCAAACAGAGGCGTACGGCCATAAAAATCACACACGGGAAGACGATCATCTGAATTCTGAAACATAACTTGCCAGTCATACTATTGGGACACAATCCAAAAGATAATCGTGGGAATAGATAACATATAGAATACAAAATTAAAAATCAATAGCTGAAAGTTCCTCCTTTTTTTCTTCTCTCTTGATGTCCAGAGGTCTCAACTGTATTTGGACATGGAACATTTTAATTTGACTAGTCCTCGACAGGGATTTAAATCTCGGTATCGGCCGATAAATTTCTCTCCCCTACTTTTTTTTTTAAAACCCTCTTTATCGGCCGATATCAGCGATATATATCTCCAAGATATATCAGATATCAGCCAATATCTCAAATATGTATCAACTGAGATTTGTTTCCCTAGTCCTCGAAACATATGCAAGCTTCTCAATCCCACACACACCGAGCAAACAACTATAGAGTATAGTCCAGAAGGATGTTGAACGTGAATCGAACTTAATAAACTACACCTTTATAAACTCACTCGGAGAAAGGTGTTTCTTTTTTCTTTCTTTTTTTTTTTTTTTTCTTCTGCTTACCACTGGGTAGCTCAGCTAGTGGCTTCTCTCCTCGAGAAGGGAGAGGTCACGGGTCCAAGCCCCAATGCCCTTACCCGAGAGCATGGGCATCTATGGTGCTCACCCAAGAGTGTTAAGAGGGCTATGACTAAGGCATAAGTTGAAGTGGATTTGAAGTTTATCCTGAGCCTTAAAAAAAAAAGTATTTCTTTTGAGTTTTGACAATGTAGGAAATGTTGGTTTTTATTAAAAAAAAAAAAAAACTCAGCCAATCGTGCAGCTTCCGCGATCATTTAAATATTTATATAATTTTGAAGTTACAAAATTTAAAATATTTTGAAAGAATGTGAAAAAAATCACAAAAATTCTAGAAACATAAAAAATAAAGTCTACTAATTTGCTACTAATTTTCTTCTAAAGAATGACTATTTTCAGTTTTTTTTATTACTTTTTATTTTGACTCTTAAATAATAATGTGTAGAAAAAGAATTTCTGTGTCCTCTTTTCAACACTTCGTATGTATAACAAAATTATGAACGCTGTATATAGTTGCCAACCGATACATATCTACTAATACTTTGGTGGGCCGTTCCCGGCCGATATTTTTTTCTTATGGTTTGACCTAGGAACCGAACTCATCGACAATTACCAAGACTCGAAATCTTTTCACATGGAATTTCATAGTTTCACCAGATCCAGAAAGACCCAATTTCACATCATCCAATTACCAAAGACCGGTAATCTTTTGAACCAAGTCCAATGATAGATGATGAGGATGATAAAAAGCACACTGGAAATCAGAACATCCCAGATAAGACAGGAACACACATCCAGATTGATCCAATCTCAGCCAAACCCTTAAAGACTGACTACAAATGAGACCACCATGCATGAAGATTCCCACTACAAGATTTTGTACATTTTCTCTATTCTACTCTTATCAAATGAACCTGACCGAAGATGTCTAGTGTCTCGCACGATTAGTTATTAGGACATGTGCACCCCTCCCTATACACGTATACCGGATCCAAGCGGTGGGACCTTACTCTATACATATCCCACGGAGAGTGATCCTTCATTCAAATAAACTAGGAATTCAACCCAAGACCTCGATCTTGATGTCTGGTGTCTCAACCACTACGCCAACCTCTTGGGGTTTTCAACCTACCAAGTATTGATGAAAATAACTTGGTTTTAGTAATTCACAGGCACTGAAGGTACATCATCATAACCAATAGGGGTGAAACTTAGGTAGGGGTTTTGACACTCTTAAAACTACATCTTTTTTTTTTCCATTTTTCAGTTGCAAGTCCAACCAACAACCAATCCTACCACCCCTTTTATTTCCTGCACATCGTGCTTTACCTCATGATTTGAAACCATTTAAAAAGTGAACCCTACGTAGGTGACGCAACAAATGATACAACTTAACATAACCATTCATCCACTGTGTCTCACCAAATATTTTCTTCAATTAAGTCCTTCATGGTACTACCATGCATCTCCAGCCTTCAAAATGTCTTTCTAAATTCTTGATTCTTTTTTTTTAAAGGTATCTTAATTAATCACAAAGGGATACAAAGATGAGGATCACCAAAGAGGAAGACCCTCCAAACGAAAAAACTGCAATATGTTTACAATTTCCACATCTAAGACAACCCTTGTCTAGCCAAAGAATCAGTAGCTGAGTTAGCTGACCTCGAGACCAAAATTCTTGATTCTTTCCCTCCCCAATTTAAAACCCTAAGAAGAACCAACCATTGCCCTCCTCCCCTACTTGATTTTGAAGATAACTTCTTCCCCAAATCTTAGTAAAGACCAGTTTCCATGACTAATGTTCGCCATCCCTGATCCACCATTCCAAGGTGTAAATTGATCATCTCCAATTTTGAAAGGTAAGTCTTCTTATCCCTACTACACACCTAAATGACCAACTAGGTATGTTGCTCATTCTAAAACTATGACCCTAAAACTAGAGATCCCTTCATCAACGGGCAAGAGATACACCAGCAGTCATATGTGGGCCTAAGAGCCAAAATTAGTGCTTCAAAACCCCAGTAGACAACTCCTCTAGATTCAAACAAAAACCGTCACAACATCATTGAAGGACCCCAAAAAGGCATTACAAATTTATAGAATGGAGGAACCTCCTGTTAAGTCTCTTAACACTTTCCTTTTTCACCAGTCGCCTTCAAAAATTACTTCTAGAACCTTCTCACGACTTTGAACAACCATCCACCAAACAATATTGCAAGTTTGCAACATAAACCTCCTCTCAAAGGAAAAGTTCATATAGTCATACAAGACAGATTATTCAAAGAAAACATTGTTTTCTCCACAAAATTTCTTCAAGAAAGGATCAAAAGAACCACCCCAGATCACCAAATGAAATTCAATTATCCAACTAGTGAACAGACATTTCAGAAAATTCCTTCTTGCAAAGGGTCAATTCAAATGAGGAGACGTATTATTTTCTCAACCAAACAGGGATCATAAAAAAATCAACTATTTCCCAGTCCAATAATCGAAAGGCCCAAAGAAGTATTTGCAAAAAGGATTTCATCCATACTGATCAAAAAGAAAAAGATATATTGATCATCTTAGGTTTTAAATAACAAAATGTACAAATCATGCTCATGTTGATCTCTATTTTTTTGGAGAAGGTCTCATATTTATCTCTGTATAATGTATATCCAGTGGCTTTAACCTGTGCATCTCTATCCCAGAGAACTCTTGTAACAGTAAGTTGACACAATCTTCCACAGATGCAAAAGAAATAAAGTAACAGATTTGTAAATAACGAATATTGCAGTACATCCAATAATACTACGCAATGAGATTCCAACCATGACGGAAAAACAAGATCGAAATCAAATGGCAGAACACAATCACATATCAGAAAACCAATAATAAATCTCAAGCTAACTGATCATTAAGTGAAAGCTTCTCAATTTCTACTAAATTCTAAACCTTAGTGGTACCCATATGTCAAACATAGTTTATAGATGCAGCAAAAACATGGACCATTTTGAATTCATTGGCCCAGAAACATCACAGAGACATAAGGCGCAAAATGACAGAAAAATGGGAAAAAGTAGCAACCCAACATCTACAAAAGCTAACCATGCTTCCATCCATCGATCCAAATTCATCATTTACTTCTCTGAAGAATTCGGTCCTCGCTTCTTTCCAAACCCAACAACTGCAAACATAAAATGGTATGAATTTCTATGTTTTATGTTAAGCAATGAAACAGATGAAGGAATGGGGAGAGAGAGAGAGAGAGAGAGAGAGAGAGAGAGAGAGAGAGAGAGTGGTATGAATTTCTATGTTTTATGTTAAGCAATGAAACAGATGAAGGAGAGAGAGAGAGAGAGAGAGAGAGAGAGAGAGAGAGAGAGAGAGAGAGAGAGAGAGAGAGAGAGAGAGAGAGTACCAGCAGTGACGAAGCGACGATTGTATTGCATGCGTTTGTGGGCCCTGCCGCGGGGCTTCTTCTTCTTGTCCTGCTTCGCCACCTTTGGCGTCTGCCCTCTCACCTTCCCCGCACGTGCCAGCGACCCGTGTACTTTCCCTGCCAATAACAAAAATAACAATCTCAGTTCGATTCTGTGAAAAAGTATGCACAGTTTCTCATACACCATCCAGAATTGGAGAGAGCTCAGAACCCTCGATCTTGAAAACGAGGATTAGGGGAGAAAAATACCCATGAGCAAATGTTAGGGTTTGGTCGCCGTTTGAGAGAAGAAGAAAGAGGAGAGAAATAGAGCAGGGATTGCAAACGTGCGAAGGGTTTAGGGCCTAGGGCTTGTGGGATTTATATGGATGGACCCGAGACAGAACTAAAAATTGCAACAATGTTTCAATAATGGAATCACTAATTAGGTTATTTTTATTACAATTTAATATAATTATTCTAATATCTGATTCAAACTGTTTGAACCATTTTAAATCATTACATTGGTATATATTATAATGATATAATACATTTTTATATCTAAAAATAATTTACTAAAAATATAACATTTTGAAAATCATTGTGCAACTATAATACTGTAATAACAATAAATGAAAATTGATATTGTTAGTTAAAGAAAAAACAAAATAAAAATTGAGAGGACTGATATAATTACCCTATAGCCGATATATATATCGCATGGGTTGATACTTTTAACTCTGGTTGAAATAACTCGTTGGGATGTTCCTTCTCAATTAAAATTCTTGATTTTGATGATGAATGGAATTGAGTCTTTGGCTCTAAATTCTATATGATTTAATTATCTTTTGCATACAATAATTCATGCATACAATTTTTATTTTTTATTTTCTGTCCTCTCACGTTTCATTTATTGTGCAAAAGCAAGAACCCCACTGGATTCTTTCAGGATTTACAGGCATATCCTCTGGACTATTTCAATTTATTTGTCTCCTCTTTTTAGGAATTTACGTGTGAAAAATTGAAAAAAATAGATTAAAACCCTCACGGATGATACCCGCTGTCATTTTATTTGCCGGGTTATAGGATATAATGTCATGATGATTGTCAAACCATCCAAAATGGAGTATAAAATCATTCTAGCATGCAATTTTTAAGATCAAAATAATGGTTGACTTACATTAAATGAATATAAAAAGTGAGAATTAAGTTTAAAAGATAAAATAACAATTTAACTATATCTCTCTTTATATAATTAAAAAACATAAAAAATGTTGTTTTTTTTATTTTCTAAGCAATCAATGACTTCAACGGGGAAAACTGCAAAGCACCCAGCACAAGGGCCTCCATATATTTCAAGGGACTTTGGTACGGTGAGCCCAGGGGTCCAAAATTCATTTTTAGATATCGGCGTCTCAACCGAGATTTATAGTTTTATACCATTGGGTGAGCCACAATGAGTTCTTAAAAAATGGATTTTGGGAGTATTGCATTCATGGGCTTCAGTATATTTTAAGAAAATGAGCCGTTACTGGGCAAATTGAGATGGACCTTCGGGTTCATGGACTTCGTAGACTTTGAAAAGATGAGTGTTTTTAGAGTTTAGAGAAATGGATTTTAAATATTTTAATCAAATGAGCTTAGGAGTGTAATTTAGGTAGGGCTCAACTCAAACCCAGTTGACTCGTATGGGTTGGATTAGGTGAAAAAAGCTTGAACTATTTTTAATTTGGTTGGACTTAGGGTCGTTTGTATAACCCAACCCACCAGAATTATGTAAATATATATAGACACTCTCCTCATTTCTTATATCATTGTTTGATGATTTTTTAGAATTAATTTCCTACGATAATTAAGTTTAGAAGTAAGTACTTGTTTTTACAAATGTGTTTTCACTCAGAGGATATAATATAATATATGTAGACCAAATCATCTACCAAATTATATGGGTTGACACATGACCTAATTTAATCCGACCTGAATTAAAAATGGGTTGGGTTATAGGCAGGTTAAATGATGCCAAAATATGAGTTGGTTAAAAATAATGACCCAAATTAAATATAAGTGAGTTAAGATTTCACTTTCAACCCAACCCCTCTACAAGAGTTTTGAACGATTTTTAAGAAAGAGATTTTAGATTTTCTTAGTTCATGGATTTTATTGAACATTTAATAGTGAACCTTAACAGGTCCACGAAGAATGAGTTGTGGTTGAAAATATTAAAACATGGAATTTGTGACATGACGTCTCACAGAACAATTAGACTTCATGGACTTTATTGGCCCTTGAGTGCTCCATTGTGGTTTCTAGGCTTGCAAACTATCTATCATTTTATATGTGAAAGTTTTTTTTAATTTACGTGTGGGAAATTGCAGGATACTCAGAGTAAAATCCCTATGGGTGGACCCCTACTCCTAAGGTATACCAAGGTTAGGCCATGGGGGCTTGCAAACTATCTATCATTTTATATGTATAAGTTGTTGGCACATTCAACTCAGATATGGTTTATTGGCTCATTATTAGTCCAAGTCTTCTTTTCTTCTCACTAATCATTCATGTATTAATTTCTAGCCCAGTAACAGCTATTGCATTGCTTTGGGCTAATGTGTGATCTACTGGCCCATCCATAATCTATATTAGCTTATTTGTTGGCTCATTAACCATTTATACATTTGTTTTTGGCCCATTAACAACTTCAGGCCTGGAAACATTCTGCAAGCCCATTAATATTGTTTGAACATTTAGAAGTATTACCCACAGACCCACAAAAGTTATAACAAGCCCAAAAAATTTAATGGGCACAATAAAGTTTTTGTGTTTTTAGAACCTCTAATTTGTAATAAAAACTATTTAGTAGTTAGGTTTGTAAAGCATCGATCATATTTATTGTGATTTAGTGAACTAATCACCACTTACTAGATTAGGTCTATTTGTTCAAATAGAGTTGTTAGTTATCTTTTAAAAACAAATTAGGCTTTTGGGTGATAAAATTGTACTTCCTCCGTCCCATTTTAGTTGTCTCATTTGAAATATTTGTATTTTTTAAGAAACTCTCTATATAAGGTTAATATTCCATCTGATCTCATCTATTTTCAATAAACTTTATACTACTCAAATACAAATGAGAAAACTATTTTGCAACAATTCCAAAATCCATATAAGACAACTAATTTGGGACAGAGGGAGTATTATTTATCCATCTTAATGATACTTATTATGAAATAAGCATCTCACATTAATTTTAACAAATGAAGATGTATTTGACAATGAATAAATATGATAAGAGTGTGATGTTAGTATCTTAGTGAATTGATTGCTATGTATTTTGAGAATTGATTAGTGACTACAATACATCTTTCAATCGATTAATGGCAAAAATAAACAAAATTATTAAACAGTAAATTCTAACAATAGGAATTTTGGGTCAAATGAATAAGCAATATAATTTGAATTTCAAAAAAAAAAAAATTACATAGTTCAAACGATTCCCCTCTCAAAGAGAAATTTCCCAACTTTAATTAAGGTCATTAGACATGGCCCGTCCTTTGGCTTGTTGGTTTCATGAAAAAACAAATTTTGATAAAAAAATTAAAATACTTTGGTAGGAATTCTCTTTTAAACATAGAAAATTCCTTCCTTCTATTTGCTTCTATTTTATAAGTATAAAATTAGTTAGTAAATGCGTTGAATTAGGTTAGATTAACTCATTTAATGAATGTGTCAAGATTAGTAGGCATTCAATTGGACGTATTGTTTAATAAATGTGCCAAATTAGTCCACCCATTTAAGTTTGACCGTTTGCATGGGTCTTGTCATTTACTCAAATCAGATCAACCCATTTATAGATGGGCCAAGTTAGGCCAACGAATCTAATTTTAAGTGAATCAATTTAATCTATTTAAAAAATTAGTTAAGTTGAGTTAACTCATTTACGATAAATGAGTCAAATAGGGTATACTAATATACTCTCTCTGTCTCAATTTAAAATTTTCAATTTTTGAAGGAAGGACTCTCAAAAAGCTTATAAACTTCTCTCCAATATCCTATAACTCTTCCAATAAAGAAAGACAGATAGTCAAAGTACATAGATAGAGAGATAACCAAAATGGCATAGTACAGTCTCAAAATGTATATCAAACAACTAAGTAGTATGCTCGATATATTTAAATTTGGTTTGTATAAACCTTCACTGGGAAAGTTTGCTTCTTAAATTTTCTCAAAAATCGTTATTTCACGAATCTTGATGAAAATTTTTGAGTTATTTCCTTAGGAAAGTTTGGCCCAACAATCCAAATTCCAAAGAACGTTATTCACAGGCCAAGTTCAAGCCAGATTAAGCTTGAACCTATTTGTATTCTAAAAAGCCCATGTCTATGTAAAATCATTTGGAGCTTTTTGGGCTCTTAATTGTTTTTTTAACAAAAGTATCCTTTGTGAGCCCACTGGAGGGCAACTCAAATATTAAAACAATGGAATATAAAATATTTTAAAGATTTTAAGTGCTGAAAATGAAAAACAAAATAAATGAACTAATTCTCTCTTCTCCCATGAAATAAAGGCTCATTTTCAAAACCACAAAAGATGAAACATTTTTCTTGTCTGTTGATAAATCTATTTTCTATAGAAAAGGATGGAAGAGGATTAAAAAATTTAATGACAAAAATAAAGATTTTTCTCTCTGAACCACATAATTTTTTATTTTTCCAATAAAAAAATATTATAACACAAATAACAAAAACTGTAGATTTTAATGACTGAATGTGAAACCAAATTTTACAACACTTATCAAATAATATGAATCGAACTCATAATTCTAAAAGGGGTAAAAAGATTTGGATCAATATGAAATATCCTCCTCTTATAGAAATTGCCCAATAAGGCACAGTTGCCTTTTTATCTATTCAGATTTGAGAGACTATCATTTTTTTAAAAAAAAAAAATAGTAATCATACATTATTTTATTTTTTTGAATTTATGTGTAAGAAACTGCGGGATACCCAGCGTAGAACCTTCACATGAATGTAGATCAACTGATTGTCTCTCGCTTGAGAAAGCGGGAGTTTATCATACATTATTAGAATATACAAGGTTGCAATATTGACTTAGCCTAAAAAACCAAGCCACTTAGCTTAAGATATGAACCATCTAATTGTTGAAAAATACACCAACTATCCATCTCCAAATGAATGGCCTTGGCTGCAAATTTTCATTGGATTTAAGTAAAGTTCCAATTGATTCCACAAACTTGACCACAGTGGTGATGATTGAGTACAACTGTACGACACCAGTAGGACTAACCCATATTTAAGTTTCAATCTAAATCAAAATCTAAGCTTTACATATAATGCAAATGTGAATATGAAGGAGAGTTTCTGACCAATAAGTCAAATATAACTTTGCCTTTTATCTATTTTACCATATACACCCTCATTTCATTATTATGAAAGATAATAAAATCAATAAAGAGATAGTAAAATAGTACAAATATTCGATTTTCTTTTTATAATAAGGAATAATATAGTACATTTTCATCATTTAGATGGTGATGAGTGGACAAAAAAAGACTAAATTTCGCTTGTTCTAAAAATAAGTGTCTTTATTTATTTCAGACCAATAAAAATAGATGAGTTATTTAAACAGTGACGGTAGACAAATCTCTTTGAAAGGGATGTGAAAAAAGAAAATAATTATATTTGTTGTGTGTTAATACTATTGAGCATGCACTTAATCCATAAATCCCAATTTGAACAGTCCAAAATTCTATTTTCTTTTTAAATAATAGTTTTACACGTTAAAGAGATATGTAAATTATGAGATAGTAACAAGAACACCACTCCTCTTTTTTTTTTTTTTTATTGACCGATAGGAGGTATCTTGTCCGATTAATTTTTCGGGGCATGTACACGTTATGTGATGAGTTCAAATGGTAGGACCTTACTATGTAATATCTTATGAAGAGTGACCCTTAATTGGAGTTACTAGAAATTAAAATGAAGACCTTAATCCTGAAAGTGATTAATTTTTTAATTAGATAGACTTGGAGTGCCTTACTTAAAAGTGATTAATTTTGAATGCTGAAATTATGGAGCCCTTTTTCGGCTTTGTGGACGGAGCCTGGCTGGAAATTTGGAGTTTCCCACCGATTCATGACCAGCACGGCAGCACCTTTCCACCGATTCAAACCTTCCTTCAAAAGTAGGCTCTTCTTTTCTCTGTCTTTGAAACTGGAGGATTCTCATAGCTAGCAGTCTCATCACTAAAACAGAAGCCAATCGTCCTTACCCCCGTCCATCCTCATTGTCGGTAGCCAATAAATACTTAATTACCCGTCCTCCCTCATTAATTAAAATAATCAACTTCATTTTCGTCTAATCACCTTTTATACCATTTCTCATTTTAATTCTCAAACTTATCTTGAACTTTCCTTATCCAATTTACCTTTTCCATTTATCTACCTACCAACCTCCCAATTTATCCTCGATTTCTAATCAAATTAAATATTTAGTGATTATATCTTGACATTTACTCTCACTTAATTGAAAATCCAAACTTTCATAATTTTTTAAATCATACTATAAAAATAGATAATCGACCATGAAGTTCTATTATACGTCTCCAATCCATTTTGGCCTTAGAGGTCCAACGATTAAAATTCGAGCAATTCAATAATTCCACTGGATCACAGCCGTTTATTTTATAAATCTATTGAATTGTGATTGTTCAGAAAAATAGAAAAGAATATTCACAATTTATAATAATAAAAGCTATCTGCTTAGTGATCCATTACTAGGCAGAGATGGATACAAATAGATCTGCATCAGTTTGAATCAACACAGATTTTAGAAAATCAAACAAAAAAAAAAAAAAAAACGTTTTCCTTTTATTGCTTGGGACTGCTTGGCATTTACATAATATTATTACTGATTTTATAATTTGCAATTTTTACATGTTTCTTTAGGTAAAATAAAAAGGCCCCCAAGGAACAAGTTTTATCTAATGCTTATAACTTCTGATCATTGATATCTACCTCTGAATACTGACAATTGTTTGAAGTGCTTTAATATGTATAGTTTTTTGTTATATTAAAGATTGATTTCATTACATTAATAAGATTATATATGAAATATCACAAAAATCATTTTAAATCTAAAAAATGGTTTATCAGTAAATCTTCATTCAAATTGAGCCCTCTAAATATGGTCAGTGATTCTTCCACGGACATTTTGTGTATATAGATATGGGTTTTATTGTAATTTCCAATTTACCCTCCACCTGTCGTATCGAAGAAAATGAATGCTAGAAATTCATAAACAGTGCAAAATCAACTCGTCAAAATTTATGAACAGTACAATCGGCTTGTCAAAATTTATGAATAGTACAAATCGGCTCACTGAAATTCAAATGAAGAATAAAAATCAGTCTATCAAAATTTTACCTTTTATACGAAAGGTAAAATAAAAAATATATTAAAATCTGAGTCACTAAATACAAAATACCCGTAAAAGAATAACTGGTACTAAATATTTGTAAAGTTACTTAAAATATAATGTATAAAACAGAAAATTCAGCAATAAATGCTCTCTCGAGTCTCAAGCATTAAAATATGACAATATTCATCAACTTGTTAAATTATGGATAAAGAAGAATAATGGACCATCGTGAGATACACGTGAGTCCAAGGATGCTGCGCATGTAAGGGGCATGGTCAAAGTCAAAAGGCGAGAGGACACGTGGCAATTGGAGTGAAAGATGGTGAGGGAGATGATAAGAAGAATTATGAGGATGACGGAGCTCCTCTCGTGCGCCTCTCTCCGCCGTGGAAATCGAGATTGGAATCTCCTCCTCTATTCCGTCTCCTCACTTATTTCTTTTAATTAACTTAAAATAATCATGCATGCATGTTACTTCTCTTTACGTGTCTTCCATGTGTCGTTCTTTCCATTTTTTATTTTTATATATAATAACGACAATTCATATTGACACGTGGAAGCCACGTGGCATCAGTATCTCAATTCATGCATGGTGGTAGGCGGTCCCCTCTCCATCATGCAAAACTCTCCCATGCCTGTTTGGGTGTGGAGGAAGTGAAATTGAAATTTTATTTTATTATTTGAATTAATTATAAGATAGTGTTTTTTATCTTTATAAGAAAAATGAGTAAAAATTTTCTATATTCAAAAAGTTTCATACTTCAAATTTTTCTTATCCAAAATACAGATCAAGAGAATCAAACTTCAACTATTTATCCAATTGCGTTGCTATTCTGCGTAGAGAATCGAGTCATATGTCCATTTTATTTTTATTTTCCAAAAAAATTGTGAAAATATGCCAATTTTCTCTTTGGTGAGAAAAAATTTCGCTTTGAAGAAAATCCCCGATGCGGCAACGTGTCAAATAACAGAATTTGGGATCATGGCTGGCCCACAATCTTTTCTCCACCGAGTTGTCGTCCCTCTCTTTTGGCCATATATTTCTCAAAGAGAAGGGAGCGAGGGCCAGTCTCATGGCAACCAAGACCCTCTATGTGGGTCCCACTATAAGATAAAACGTGTGACTAGTGTTACTCTCAAGTCTCAATAGTCCTTTAGTCACTCTAGTCAATGCGGATGAAGTCACTCCATAGTCGATGTGGAAAAGGGTTTTAACGTAAGTGTAGCGATTATTTTGGGAGAGATTTGTGTGATTAGATTTGAATTTTGGTGTATTCTTAATTTTATTTTTTATATGAATATTAAAATCGACTTACCAGTTTTTCATATGAATAAGTAAATTGATTAGTCGAAATTCACATGAATAGTAAATTGGCTCGTCGAAATTTTAAAATTTTAACAAACGATCGCTACTCTTAATATAATCTACCAATTTATTAAATTTAATCAAATTATTATATCTTTAAAATTGAATATACTTTTGAGTTTTCATCTCAATAATGATCTTATCATCCTCACTACCATTTTCATACTATTTTAAATTAAGATTTTACTAATACATCGAGTAGAACTAACAGTATAAAAACATATGTGATACCCCTCCCTTCCTCTAGAGTCCCATATCAGTGGGAAACAAGAGGAAGGGTAGTTTTATATTAAGTCCCTGTGTGTATAACTCAAGTAACAGGTCTTTTGGATTGGGCCATGTGGGTCCAGGCCCAAAAATAAAATTGTGCGGGTTTGAGATATGTGCGAGGTCCAAAGCGGACAATATCACATTGGGTCAAGCCCTAAGCCCTGTGGTCGGGTCGGGTCGGATCGTTACAACATATAAATATATTATTAATTATAACACAAGATTAACTCATGTTAAATTTTTTTAAATTAAAAAACAGAACATATTGTACGAAACTGTACTCGAAGCAAAATGTCCACTCATTATCGAATATTATACTCTATCTACTTAGACATAGGGCTCATAAAATTAAATAATAATTGATTCATTGAAAAGATTATTTTTTAATATATTTCCACACAAATCACATTTATTAGGGTTACATTTTTAATTCTTCAAAATCTCATCAAGTTTTAAATTGTTACTAAATTCTATAATATTACAAATAATTAATTAATCTTATTAAAATGATTTTTGATGAGTTCCTTTTTAATAAACCGTTACCATTTATTTAATAAAATTGATGCATAAATATACAGTGTAATAACATGAACAACACTATAGGGTGATCATTCTTTGTTTTTGAAAGCCAAATGTCATTCTTCCATAGTTCCATCAACCAATTAGTTGCTAATTCAGTAATAATTTTTTTGACATCTATTGAAAATATGATATTAGATTTATAGACAAAAAATACAGATAAAAACATGTAGCAAAATTAAGTATCTTAAAAATTATTGATACATAATCAATTATAACATTTTTTATACGGAAAAAATTATCTTTAAAAGCTAATTAAATATTTTTTATTTCTGAATAATATAGATATTATTATCTTATATTAGAGATGACTAATTATCTATATAAATAAAATTAATTTGAATAAATAAGGACTGGTGAGCAAGTGCAAAGGGTGGAGACCACTCTTGGCAATAGAGGGTCGTAGATTTTGAAAAATGTGGGGCCTAAGACACGCTCGAGTAAAGCGCGGGAAGCGTGTGAAAGGACAAGGGGCAGTGGGCCACTTGGCCTTAGATGCCGACACTAGAATCCAAAGGTACGGAAAGGACGTTAGCGTCTTCTCAAATCTCTACCGTCACCTTTCACCGCCTCTCCTCCAATCTTTTTCACTCGTATGCCCTAATTGCCCTCGAACAAAGTCCATCATCTTCCATCAATTGATGAATAGAATTCATCCCATCTCAACAGATTTTGAGTTTTCTAAATTTATTATTTTTATAATATAAATATCTAGACTAATCATAAATTCAAATATAATTTTCATCAGGACATGTCTATAAACGGAGATGGCCTACGTCTAAGGGCCCCAAAAAATAGGTCTAAAAATTAGAAGAAAAAAAAATACTAAATACAGTAAAAACTCATCTTAAATGTTTGTCTAGGCCACTGAGATTTCAGGATATCTCATGGCCTTCTTTGATTTTCATGTATGTAAAATTGAAGAAAATTAAAATAGACTTTTTTTTAAGTATATCATCGATGCTCGAAGAACATTTATTATGATTTTATAATTTATTCCAAGTGTCATATACTTCTTTGATTTTGTGGTGTTGTTGAGATAAATATCATTAATTTAGTTAGTCTGCATTAAATATCATATGAATGATTTTAAAATATTATCATTGAGGATGATAACAACATTTCTTATTTAAAGTATACAAAATGTTCATTCGTGCATTAGGTTATACAGTGTTACGTGCGCATCTAAATGTAGGGTCCAATAAATGGAGCAAGGATTGACTCATTGAAGTTGTCTTTTAATACATTGTCTAGCAAAAATCATAATAATTAAATTAATTAAACTATATTTTCAAAATTTTCAAAATTTTATCACATTAAATTAATTTTTAATCCCTAAAATTTAGAGTTTTTTAAAACATGACTTGATTAATCTTCATTTTTTTAATAACATATTAAAAGAAAAATCATTGAGCGTTGTACTTAGGTGCGCATGGTAAAATCATGTGATCCACTATCCAAGTGAAACATCTCATTTAGAGAACGTGGTTTTCGCTTATAAAAGTCAAAACCATTTAGTATATATATATATATAAATATAAAGGGAATTGATAGGAATACTAAAGTTTTTTATTTTTTTTAATAATAAGTGACATTGGACCTGTCATTTTTTGTCAAACTCATCACGAAGTAATGAAAAAATATACCTTATCCATTGTTATAAAAAATATTCGCATCTCTGTCAATTTCCATTATCTACATGTCTCTTTTCAAGTTTTGTATAAATATTGAGCACAACTTTCGATGGATTTATAGCTTTTCTAATGAAATAAAGTTTATTTCATCCATCTAGCATCTAATAATTTTATAAAATCTAAACTGGTACATTTATATAAATATTAATTAACACTTTGAATTTTTAATATGTGGTCTATATGTACCTCAAATATCACAATTTAGTGTCATCTTCACTATTAGAACGATCAAATAGGATCATTTCTCAAATTTAATTTTGATATAAAGAAATTGAATTGGCTAATATTTAAGAAAATGATACTTTTCTCTTTGCATGAATTAGATAGTCCTTTTAAACATATTTTTCTTACTCTATAGTCTATACTTTCTCAAAATATATAAAATTGATGAACTCATACTTATACTAAATTTGAATATGACACTAATGAATTTATCTTAACACAAACTTAATTTGACTTAAACACAACTCATAGTACAACTTGCGTCAAACTCAACAACCAACCTAATTTGAACGAATGCCTAAAACTATGGCTAATGATTACTGTCTTGAACTCGATACTAAGGCTGTGTTTGGATGAGGGGTAAATTTTATAGGAGTTACCTCTAAATAAGGATTATCTTTGAGTAGGGGTCACTCTTGAATAGGGGTTACCCTTATCTTATTTGATAATTATAGTGGTAAAATAAGAAGTTACCCTAAGGGTAAAAAATATTGTTTGGTAATTCTAAATAGAGATAACGTGATATATTAATAATTTTATGAGAATTAATAATTTTTATTAAATTTATATAATAAAAAAATTAAAATGAAAACATAATTATTGAATAATATTTATCAATTAAAAAATATTTTAAAATATTTTTGTTCTTTAGGTGCAAACAGGGGCAATGGTTTCCTAAAAACCCCTATGGTGTAAGGGGTTTTCATAAAGGGAGGGAGAGAGATAAAAATTTGAATTTTTACTATCATCGGTCAATTACCAAACAAAGGTAATGTGGGATAACCCGTGGTCTGGGGTTATCGCAAGTAATATAAAAATCCTTCATTTGAAAATGATTTTCAAAACTTGAAGTGGAGGGATAAAAAGTTGATTTTTTACCCTTCTCCTTCTCTTTGAGTTACCTTCCATCAACCACATCATCCCCGTTCAAACGCAACCTAACTTGCTTACACTAAATGGAGAGTTATAAAATTTGGGTACATTGATTCAATCCAGTTGAGTACAACTTGGCCATTATTGGGTGTTTGGACCTTTTTATTCAAAAAAATGATGATGGAAAAATACGATTGGACAGTACTGACTCCTTATGCTTCCAAATAATGACGTGTGAGAGTCTAATGCACCTTTTTAAAGGTAAGTTTGCCATTTATAAATGCAACTTGCCAGTTGCCACTTGTTTTATTTGATCTACAAAAGAATTTTCATACATTTAACTATTAAATATTATTCATTCTTTCTCTTCTATAATTTTGAAATTGTCTCAAAATAGTTATTTTATTTATATTGAAGTAACATAAACTGTGTTGAAAATAGATTAGATCATATGAAGTGTTAGTCTTATATAAAGAGTTCTTTAAAAAATAGAAATGTTTCAAATGAGAGAACAAAAATGAGACAGAGAGAGTAGTTAATAATGTAGATATATATATCGATTAAAAGATTTGATCGATGTGTATCAAGGCCTCTTTTATTGGTCTACGCCAACGCTTCTACATCTCATATTTTTAGAAAAATTAATGATTTAAAGGGGCATGCCACATTAACCAATACTTACAAAATTTAAAACCATACTGTAGACTTGTAGAACTAATAAGATTCAGTCACTGTGATGCTCGAATTGTTATATGGTGATCAATATTTTACAGTTTATTCCCTTTTTTAAAATATCATCATTATATTCATTAGAATCATTTACTCCATTTATTTGCAGATTCACTAAAAATTGAATAGTTAATATACTTTTATGAAGTGATCATCTATGTTCCTATGTAATTGTAATTATGAGTCCATTTGTAAAATTCAATGGTTTCTAAAGCTATTGAAGGAGGGACATTTTTGTCTTTAATATTAATACAACTGACAAAGCTTTGAGATAAAAATAAGGAAGTGGAGGACCTTTAAACATTTGAATAAGTCAAGAATCAAGTGGGTTAAGAAAGATTTAAAGGTATTGAAATGATGGAAAACTATTTTTTATATGGATATAATAAAAAAATATAAAATTAACAAAAACTATAAATCTCAAGCATGACCAATAAAAAGAATAGATAAGAAATGACTAAAATAATAATGATGATATTCTCAAACCATGTAAAAACTCATAATTATAAATACAACTCACAGTTATAAATATCTAACTTAAATATGAAACAATGTTTTAATACAAATAAGTCTCAAATAATCACGTCGAAATAATAATAACATAATAGAATTTTGATATTTTATTGGTTTAACATAATTAGAAATCATAGTGTTGTATAAGGGTAAAATAAAAAATAATCATTAATAAGATTTGAATCTAAGTCAATTAGATGAGAAAGAAGTGTTTTTACTATTAAACTATCATAACTTTTATATAATTTTTAGACTTGAATAATATTTATAAAAAAGAACTTGTGCCGGCACTGGTTAATCTAGTGCATGGGCTAATGCCAACGATTATAAACTTCGCGCCTGTGCTTATATTATTGTGAAATATAAATAATTTCATAAAAAAATGTATAATGAGCTGAATTACTAAAGATTTATGTATTAATGACAAAAATCTCAATTAAATTTGTACAGTGATTTTTTCACAGATATTTTATGTAATTTGTACAGATTTTACTATATTATTCATTTTATTTTTTTAATGAGTTTGCTAAACCTTTAGTGATTAGTAATTTGAAGAGTAAAATAAAAAATAAAGTAAAATATATATCGAATTAACTGAAAGAGAATTCCTATAAATATAAATGAAATAATTATATTGAAAGTGACGTTTCCCTTATCAGTGTGAGATTGATGGCAATTAACGATGTCAGATCCACGTGCCCCACTATGGAAATTGGCCAATGAGGGGGAAAGAAAGAGAGGGACCCATCGAGAGAGCTGCATGAGGGAAAGGGCATATGCGTCAGGTGGCGAAAAAGCGAAACGGATGTTGAACGTCTTTTTCAGGTATAAATACACTCCCTTATCCCCGTGTTTTCTCCCTCCTCTCCTTTTTCACTCGCCGCCCCAATTTCCGCTGCCCGTCCCCTCTCTCTAAAGACATTTTTTCTTCTAAAGAATCTCTCTCTCTCTCTCTCTCTCTCTCTCTCTCTCTCTCTCTCTCTCAAGGAATGATTTGAAAGCAACATCTCACTTCTCTCTCTCTCTCTCTGCAAGAAAGCCCCAAATATCCTGCTTCTCTTCTCCAGAACGCTGCCATCAGTGTTTTTCTACTGCTTCTACTCTTCCCGTTTTCTTGTGCTCCTCTTATTTTCAAACCGAAGGTACCCATTCTCTTATACTCATTTATATCGAAAACGGCAGTATGGCTTTATCTGGTTGATTTCCGTCGATTTATTTTCTCGGAACAAACCATCTCTTTCTTTCGCTTCTGTTTTGAGCTTGGAAAGAAACAAAGGCATTGAAGGCCTTTGAAGTGCTCCCCCTGCTCACTTTCCTTCCCCTTTGGATTGAAAATGCCGCATGGTCTTTGAGACCGACAGGAATACTCTTTTTGGATTTTATGGCTTCTTACTTAGCTGAAACCCCAGCTACGAGAAACGAGTCTGACAATAGGAAGATTCCAGAAGCAATGGCAATGGCGCATGCAAGTAACAGCTGGCTCTCTTTCTCCTACTCGTCGGCGGAAATGTTTCATTCTTGCCAATTCCAGACGCCGCAAACGAAGCTAATGCCGTATAACAACTTCTCATCTAATGCCCCTCCTCCTCCTCATCAGCAGCAGCACGTTTTCTTCGATTACTATGGCGGAAACGGTGAGCTTATGGTCATTTCGACGAGTTTATTAAATTTCATTATTATTATTAATTTTTAAAATTTATTTTCGTCATCTCGAACGTGCAATGAAGGAGCAGTGATTGGAGGCCCTTCCATGGAAGAAACGAAAGCACAAGAGAAGGCAACGATGGGGCCCAGCGTTCCTTACCTGGCGATGCATCAGTCGTTCCTGAAACTGGAATCCACCCCGTTGGAGTGCTCCGATAGCCGGACGGAAACGCAAGAATCATCGCTGAGCTGCGTTTACGAGCAGGACCTGAAAGCCATCGCTGCGTCTGCTGCCTTTCAAGCTATCTCTGCGAATTCCGGTTCCGAAATCGACGATTCGGTGTCGCACATGGGAAGCCATATATCGGAACAGGAGCTCGTCTTGTCGGGATCGGAAGCGGCCAAGCCGAAGAAGGGTGGTGATACGTTGGGGCGGAGGACTTCCGTTTACAGGGGCGTCACCAGGTAAGCTCGAGAGTGTCTGTACACTGGAATCCGTTTCTTTAAACGTGTGCAGAGTTGGGACACCTGGTGTGGGCCCCATTGGCAGCACTGCACTGGCCCATCCCCATGCCTGACGGGCGTTACAACAAAACTGAGGGGTGGCCTGCTACGACGTCGTCACGTGCGGCGCACCAGCTAGTTGGCAGCCGAGTGCGCCTCTGCATGCGGTGGGGGCCGCATTATATGAGCGCACGGTTTTGGCGCGGACGTCTAGATTATCTTCTACGTGCACCACTCTTGCGAGTGTCACGAACTGACGACCATGCTAAAATGAGTCACGTGTGCCTACTTGGTTAGATGACAGATAACTCCTCTCCTGCATGTGGAGCCCACCAGCGTTTGAAAATTGGATCTTTGACTGTGATTTTCTATATCCATTTAAACATATATTTTTTTATTAAATATTTAAAAGATTCGATTAAATTTATGAAAAAGTACTGAATGAGTTTATATTTTATAAACTTCATCTCAAATGCGGATTATTAGAATCATGAAACATTTTTATTATTTTATAAACTCCTCTCCTGCATGTGGGGCCCACCAGCGTTTGAAAATTGGATCTTTGACTGTGATTTTCTATATCCATTTAAACATATATTTTTTTTATTAAATATTTAAAAGATTCGATTAAATTTATGAAAAAGTACTGAATGAGTTTATATTTTATAAACTTCATCTTAAATGCGGATTATTAGAATCATGAAACATTTTTATTATTTAATAGAATATAACAATTTTCAATTAATTGAAATTAGACCCTGTTGTTTGGGTGATTCCATTTCAATAAGTGAAATGTGGGTCCAAAGTGACTTGGACGGGGTTTTGATCGTTGTTGGATGTCCGTGTGGCCATAGTCCTATCATCGCGACACGTGTTAAGTTGAATTATATTCAGTGGTGGAGCAGAGGTGTACGCAATTTATGGCTGCCTGTTGTTGATGGATGCAGGCACAGGTGGACCGGGCGATTTGAAGCGCATCTCTGGGACAACAGCTGCAAGAGAGAAGGCCAGTCAAGGAAGGGAAGACAAGGTATGCACTCTCTCTCTCCCGTGTCAAATGCCATACGTGTGAGGAATCTGGTCCCTTAAAAAGCCTGGTTAACAACTACAGTCATCTATTTAATGATCAAGATCATTTCTTCTGCTGCATCTGTCATTCACAAATTTAAATTCAATCTCAGTGACAATGGTATTACGACTTGGTCAAAGCAATATGCATTTTGGTCGCAGATTTGAGAGTAAAATTTGTCTCGTTGTCTCGTGTGGGGCCGTGGTGGTCCACATGTTGAATTTCAAATTCTTCTTTTATTTGTTCTGTCCAATTTTTTTAAAAGTATATATACTATGAGCATGATTTTCATGTTTCATCTTATAAAAGATATAGAATAAATAGTTTTTTTTATAAAGTTTTTTACCCATTTCATCTATCCAACTGCTTGTACTAGCAATAATGAATGCAAGTACCAGATCAAACAGGTCTTCCTGCTTGCTCTGTTTTCCAGCTTGCTCTGTTGTTGAAGCAAGCAGCTAGCCAGCCAGCCAAGTAGCCAACTGCTCGTTTCTCTGCCCTCTCAAAAACTGACTGTATTACGAGTGATAGTTGACTGATTGATGGTATCTCATGGTGTACCTCTTCAGAGATCCGCTACTCAGCTTTTGTCTCGACCGTTGATTTAGGAAGAAAGTATGGTACCTCTTGGCCAGTTGCTACCTACACTCTTCATTCATTGAATGTTGACCACCATTGATGTGGATGTAATCACCTCCATTCCAGGGAAGGTCATTTATGGCACTTTGGTCATGACTGCACCCGACAGATCATGGTCTTATCCCTAATCCTGAGTTCCTGACCCAGGTGGTTTTAATCAGGTCATGGTTTGCAATCCCAGTCCTAAGTTCCACAAGCATGGCCTCCATTCAGAATCTGTTCCTGATTTCTACAACAATAGCTGGTTTTCAGTTTTCTAATTTCCCTTCGAGGGCAAACTAGCAAAATGCCCAACAACTTGGGGGTAAATTTAAATAAATCAAATTGTTATATATAATATTAATTCAAACCAACATCTTCTCATCATTTTATTGATAATGATATATAAAAATATATTTTGCTTTTAAAAAGTAAAGGGCGAAGATTATTCATCGAGTCCATTTTTTCCAGTTTAATAGCTTCTATTATAATATAGCTATTCATCCATCTTTTTTAATCATAAAGTAAGTTTCAATATCTGACAAGATGTGTTAGAAGACTGGGTTTTTAAGCTCGGTATATATTAGATCACTCCTTACTTTAAAAAAAATAACGTTTACGAACTTTTCTCTTACTATCCTAATTTCTTGTGTGCATCTAAAAAGTACATGTGTGAATATGTGATTTTGCTTTTTAAATTTCAAACGAAGCCTTGTAATTGGTTTTTTATTTACTAAAGATTTAAAAAAGCTAAATAATGTAGTTAGCCACAATGTATGAGAGAAATCCTCTTTCACAACTTTTTAAACTTCAAAAGAAGCCTTGTAATTGGTTTTTTACCTATTAAAGATTCAAAAAAATTGTGGTAGTTCAAAAATTGTATCAGTTGATTCTTAAAACCTGGTTTAGCAGTGCACAGATGTTTGGTAAGCATGAAGCTTCTTCCAAACTGAATGATTTCTAAATCCCAAACATTATCCCCCTTTTGTAGCAAGTTTCTGTAGTCATGTGGATATTTGATCTGGCGGCCACACCCATTCTGCACACGAGCTCTATTGTCAACCAAGCCCGTTGTGGTTGGAGTTGCTTGAAAACTGAACTTTTTTTAACCCTTCATGAATGGTCAACCTTTAATAAATAGTCCATGTTTAGATGGTTATGAATATGCTGTAATCAAAGTCTAGAAAACTAGTGAAAAATATAAGGGCAATGATCTCGCGGATAATTGTCGATTATGTTTGTTAGAAAATCAAGAGTTGATAACATTCTTGAGATAGAACTCCCCCTCAAAAGCTATCATTGAGAGGAGAGTTCTTCAATGTAATGTGGAATCGTTGGTTTATCAAATTAACTGATATGTGACTTTTGTCACTTTCACAATGTTTGCCTATGGACAATTCAAGATTTTAGTTGTTTTCTTTTACACTATCCAGGGTTGGAACAATTGTCAACCCCAAGGACCCCACTAAAACATAAGCCCACATCGCCCGTCACTATCCCACTTGTATTTGTTTTGATTGAGGCTACTGATTTTTAGATCCAAGTAGATGGAAATGCCTTACATAGCTGTGAATTGAAAGCACTGACCATTCAAATGTTGGGATCATAGATTGATGCTGCAGTTTTCCCCATTGTCACTAAAATCTATTGGATCACAGTAGGGCCTAATGTTAAAAAATGGTTTAACCATTACTTTTCAGAAAAAAAAAAAAAAATGGTTTAACCATTGCATTCTGTCTGCCTTTTTTTTTTCTTCTAACAAAATACTCTCGCTGTTCTTCCTTGCTCAATTGTGATGGTGGGCTGGCTGGAAAAAAATGGGAGCTATTCAGTGTATCTGGGTAAGTAGGTTTGTTTCATAGTTTGAATGGAAAGATCTAAGTTGCATTTTGATAAAGAATGTTGAAGAAAATAATACATTATAATCATTTCAGGTGGGTATGACAAAGAAGAGAAAGCTGCAAGAGCTTACGATCTTGCAGCATTGAAATACTGGGGATCGACTGCCACTACCAACTTCCCGGTAACATTCTCATTTAAGCTGCATCTCTCACATCTTATCATTGGCATAGAGAATTTTTTTATTGTAAATAAAATTGCTCGATGTTAATCTTGAGAATATAGTGTGCAAGTAGAATATTTCTGCACCTAGGAATGTTGTACTTTTTGATGTAATTGCAATAAATCAGTTGTGCATCCATTTCAAAAAATAAGATTAATTGAGCATGAATGCTCACACTGTAGTGCGAAGTTGCAATACTTTGCACAGGGGAATTCTGCGTGTTTTGATGTCATTGCAATAAATAAATTGTGCTTCCATTTTAAGAAAATAGATTAATTGTGCACCTGAATCAACCTACCAGATTCTCTTGAGGCATGCTCTAGAATTGTGTATTAGCCATCAATGGTCAAGCACAAGTGCTTTAGAGTGGGGATCAACCTGCCTCTGTTATGAAACTACTTGATCAGATTCCCATTCTCATTTTGTAACCGATCCATCTTCTCTATCTAATTGTGATCAGATGACAGGGATATTAGGTTAATGTGCTTTCACACCATTGTTGTAGTGATTGCTAACATCTAGTTGCCAATATCATTTTCCATTTTGTCAGGTTTCTAGCTATGCTAATGAGATAGAGGACATGAAGAGAATGACCAGGCAAGAGTTTATTGCATCCTTAAGAAGGTAAAATTTGAATTTGACATTATATTTACAATCATCTAGAAGTCAGACAGGGGACAAAAGAGCCTTGCATATCTTTAATTATGTGTAGGTTTACAACCCTGAAGTCCTTCATTTAGGTTGGAATGTATCGCCTGTCTCTGACATTTTGGCATGGCCTACCCCAGTTATCGCTCCAGTGTGAATCATATTGTGGTCACCTTTTTTTTTTTAATTTGGGCATGTAATGCAAACAATTAACACTGAGTAGGTTCCTTTTTTTAATTTTTTTTACACGTATAAAATAATCAATGCTCACAAAGAGAAGGAATAAAATCTTATTGTGATATTGCTTCGCAACATTTCAGAAAAAGCACCGGATTTTCAAGGGGAGCTTCGATTTACAGAGGAGTTACAAGGTATCATCCGATCTCTGTACCTCACTTTCAGGACTCATGTTAATTTGTTCTGCACTTTGGAACTCTCCAATTAAGTTTATTGATTGTGTGTTCTTTTAAATGTAAGGCATCACCAACATGGTAGATGGCAGGCAAGGATAGGACGAGTTGCAGGCAATAAGGATCTCTACCTTGGAACATTTGGTATGATCAACCATCCTTTTCTGTGTTGAACAAAGGCCTGTAGTTTTTTGTATACATCTATCCTTAAATAGTTTGCAATTCATTCCTTTTTTCTTCATCTGGTGGTTCTGTCGGTTGGGCTCACCAACTTTTCGGAATGATATGGCTAACACACGTTTGAAAGCCTCATTCATTACCACTGGTTGTAGGGTGGTGAATGGTGCTTCAATGATTTTTAAATAAAAAAAGTTGCTTCACTTATTTTCTTTGACAGCGATGAAGAGGGAGATACGGCAGGCTTCCTTATAACAACCTATCAATTTTTTTATTAGTTATTAGATTTTTTTTGTAAAACTATTGTTTGTTTTCATTTTTATAGTGATTTTACCCTAATAGAGATATGTTATTTTTACAGAAAAAAGTGTTTTTTGAAAGTAGAGGTATGCTATACAATGGTCTATTGTACATTCAAGAAGACAGTAATATGAGACTGTCAACTGTGGAGCCCTTAAAAGGCTAACATATATTTTTTCAAATGGAGGCAGTTGAGTTTAGAAAATTTATTACTGAAGAGTTTGGGAAATTTCATTGAGAAAGGAGATAGAAGACATTTATCTGAACCATGTCATATTTATATCTTAGAACCTTAAGCATTTATCGAGCCTCAGCAATCTTAGAATTGCTTCAACATTTTCAGCTGTTGAGCTTGAGCCCATGGAATATCAATAACTGCTTAATGGAACAACAAAGATTGTGGGCTTGAGTCAAACGTGACATATCCTCCAAAAGAAATTGCATCTCTCTCTGAGAATGGATATCCCATGTGTTTGACAAGGTTGTCTATGGCATTCTTGAGTTCAATCCATTTGTTTGGCCTTTTATCTTTAATGGTTATTTCTGTTAAACGTCAGACTAAAGGGACTTATGTTAGCCTTTTTAGTCTTGCTGTCGTATATGGATTGTAATATTTTTGCTGCTCAGTTGGAGGCTATAGCTCCACCTAAACAGGACAGAACCATTAATTTTGTAAGCCAACAGAAGGTCTGAATCATCTGATCATTCAACCATGCTGGTCCCTGGGTTGATTGGCTGATGAATCTAGAACTGAATTATGGTAGAAGTCAACCAGCGCCAAAATATCTTCACTTCAAGATCATCAGATTTGTTATTAGGGAGAAAACTGCGTGAACTGGCTTCAAACATAGCTACAATGAACTGCATAGCATTATTGGCCCTTCGATACATTGAATGACCAAATTATTTTTCTGTAGCCACTGAAGAGGAAGCTGCTGAGGCATATGACATTGCTGCAATTAAGTTCAGGGGTACCAATGCCGTCACTAACTTTGAGATCAGTCGATACGATGTCAATGCCATTGCCAACAGCACTCTCCCCATAGGCGGTGCAGCCAAGAGGTTGAAGTTATCACTCCAATCAGAACAAGAACTGCATCACGTACAGCCAGGTATCGACCATGGCTCTGCTGTTGTCCCTCGCACTGCCCCCTTTGGTCTTTGCTACCCAGATGATGCAGCTACCATGCTCTTCCATGATCTCTTCTCCCTCCACCCAACCAGTTTAGCTGGTTCCTTGACTGATGGCTCTCTAGGTCTGGAGCCAAATTTGTACAGGCCAATGCAATGAACTAACCCAGTAGCAGTAGTTTATGACAGAGCCCTCCCTTCTTTTTCCCTTTTAACACAGCTGACCCCCCTCTACTGCATTTGTTCAATGTAGTAACTGAATTGGTCACTAATCCTTTTCTATAGAATGCTTATGGCTTCTCGTCGATTTGGATTTTGGAAATGAGAAATATATCCTTATTTTTGTTAATTTTACTAGTTTCTTGTTTGGTTTGAAAGATTATATATATCATTGAGATAAACTTGGGTGAGGCTGGGACATCAGTTACTTAAGTCACACTTTCGCTTCACAGTTTGCTTGTGTTGCGGGTAGTCATTGAGTCCTCTGCCTCGCCATTGATAATGTTCTTAATGTTACTGGTCTTTAGTACAAATATCATGATTATGGGAAGAGTGGAAGTCAGTAATGGCAAGTAGTAGCCAAAGACAACCTGAATTTTGCAGTAAGGAATTTATGAATTGTGATGGATTGTTGATGTTTAGGAATTTATGCACAAAGGGTGTATGTATAGGTTTTATGGAGCATTTTATAAATATTATATTTAATTCCAGTTTTTTTTTGGATTTTTTGCTGCTTGAATATATATACAGTTTTTAGCCAGTGGGCTTTGAAGATCAGGTCCAAACCCAACCTCAATGCAAAGCTAGAATTTAGGCTGCTGTTGGGCTCAAAATAATGTCAAAGGCCCTACGAATGGACCAGAAGACTTGGTCTAGACCAGGGGTCGAAAAATAGGAGTTGTCAAGATTTTGGCTGATTTTTCATATCGGCTGAGATCTTGGTTCGGTTGAAATATAGGCCGAGATTTTTTCTCTGTTCTTAGTTTTCTTTTCTTTTTTTCTGAAAATCTTAGTGTTTTTTTTTTAAAAAAAATCATTTAAAAAAATAAAAATGCTGGTTTTTAAAAATAAAAAATAAAAAATATAAATATCGGTGATATTCGTCCAAATATCGGCCGGGCCCACAATTGATATTCTTTTTTTTTTTAAAAAAAAGAAAAGAAATTGGTCGATATTCTCGCTCGAATTGTTTTATCTCTGGTCGGTACTGTGCGTATCATAGATATCTCGGTCCTTAAAAGTCTGAGATATCTTGGCCGATATACATAGTATCGACTGAGATTTATTCCCCTGTTCTAGACTAAGAACATGATTTATTCCCCTGCTCTAGGCTAAAAGCATAATCACAGTTGTTTATTTTTATTTTTTTGGCAACTAGGGCCACTTACTTTTTGTCTTTTTTTGTCCTCCTTTCAAACAAAATAATCTAGTTCTCTCTTTGTCGAGACATTATATTCATTAAAATTAAAATTTCATCTATTTAAAGTTAATTTTTTAAGTTTCACTTCTCAGATCCTACATTCAATCATTTCATTATTTATCATTTCTGATTTTCTTTTTTAACATTTTCAATGTTCTAGTCAGGTAAACAATCTTTTAAAACTTTGATATTGTATTGGCTGAGATCCGATATATATCAGATAAATGTGGTTTTTTTTTTAAAAAAAAGGAGAGAAATTTCTCATCCCGAGATTTAAATCCCTACTTCTAGCCCTCGTCTCTTAACATATGGTCTCTCAACTTTACATCCCGTTCACAAACTGGGTTCGGGTTGAGATTTGTAAAATAAAGTCTAGAGTGCAGAGCTCAATTGAAACCTATTGGGTTTTTAATGTCATAGCACGAGCCTGCCTTTAAAGCTTGTTTATTTTGCACAGGACATTTTTTTAATTTTTTTGTTTTATAATTTAAAAACTTAACTATACAATTTTTCTTCTATTAAACTATTTTTAAACTATAGGTCATTTGTTTATATTTCTCTTTAAATAAAGGCCTTCAAGGATTTCCATGATTCTTTTGCTACTAAGAAAGCAAGGTACAGACTTTGTAAGTTTCTAAATAATTCAGAGGGTGGCCATTTAGACATCCGACTTTTCTTTTAAGAGATGTCTTATTTTAAATTTTTGTGTGAAAATTACCATTTTACTCTTCAATTTTTTAAAAAAAGTAATTCCTCCCTACAAAACTGAAGGGCAAAATAATAATTTCGAATAAAATTTTGATATGGGATGTATCTTAAAAAAAAGTTAGGTATCTAAATGACTATCTTAAATAACAAAGAAAAAAATATACTACAGTAAAACTTTAAAGGAAACGATGTGAACTCTTCTGTTGATGGCACCCTTTAAGATAAAGCTCTGATCCCCATAGTATCTAAGAGTAGTAGAATTAAATGGGTCATTCAAATCCTCTATATTTTACTATTCAAGGAAGCATAAATTTGAATGTGGATAGATTCAAGATCTAACAAATCCAAAGTAGAGACCCACATAACAGTTTTATTATGTATTGTATTTTTAATATTTTTAAAAATATTTAAAATATAAAGTAGGATAGAACACTTGAATATAAATAGTTATATTTGTTTATTGTTTCATAAGTATGATTAAGCATTTAAAGCATGCTTTGGCAAAAATTTCTATTTTAAAGCCTGTTAGATGACACGTTATCTACATAAATAATAATTGTTTAAATCCAAATACAGATTTTATCTACAATTTGATGGGATAAATAATTTTGAAGATGATGATAATGATTGTTTTGTACTTTTTCAATTTTTAGATAGACATGTGCAGAAGGACAGAGAAAGTACTCCCTTCTTTAAAAGATTAGAATTTAGAGGTGTTTTAATTACTGTTTTTTTTATTAATATTATTTCTTTTAAAAATCATTTTTTATAAATTATTATAGAAAATATGAATTCTTCTCATGTCAGACAAGCATATCAGCACAAAGTTAATGATGGGTAAAGCATTGGCCATCTAAGTTGTATAAGCAACAAGTTACTTGTACAGGAACATCTTCTTTGACATCTTCAATGTACTTGGCTAGGGCAGTAGGCATGTTATCTGCTTATTCTATTGGACATTGATTATTTTGGTCGATGGAAATCCACTCAATCATCTCAGAAAATCTTTCAGTTGATAATATATGCTTACATCTACAATCATATCCATGCAAATTTTTTATATTGGATTGACAGATAGTGCTGAATTGCTGATTAATTAAATTATAAGAGAGAAGAATAAGATAAGCTTTATTAATCAAAGGATGTATTTGCATAGGTTTTTTTCGAACAATGATGATTTTCTCTTATTTTATTTAATAATTATAGTGAAAAATGTATACGAGGAAAAAACTTACTCTAACAGAGAGTGTAATTACCTCTTGCAGTGAAGAGGTGTTCAGACTTGTATTTAAGATGAGAAACTTAGAATCCTTCGTTGTCTTCATTTTCACTCCTCTACACTTTATCCAAAAGCAGCCAAATATTTGGGATGTGTTACATCAATCATATATTTATAAAGATGTTGGATAAAACTAGAAATGGGACAAATTCCAAACAGTGACATCCAATAATCAGAGTCGAGTGACCAATCAATGCAAACTTTAGACCTAATACCGCAAGTAGTAAATATGGATCACCAGTCTTTACGCAGCAGCAAAAACTAATACAATTTTTGACTTGATCTGAACTTGAAAAGGAAAAGGGGTTTGAGTAAAGATTTTTATTTATTATTTTTTGACTGTTTGAACTTTGAATAAGGAGAAGGATGTCTTATCAAATGCAACAGATGTGACCCACCAACCCAAACTTCACCATAATCAAATCTCAAGGATAGTTAACAACTGTGTCATGTTCTACAGTTTTTCATACGAAAATTAAAAAAAAAAAAAAATTGATTTGATTGGAGGATTTTTAACCTAAGTACTAATTAAAATTGGCTTAGATTGGTCTTACAACATTTGAGTGACAGCAACTCAACTTAGCTTTACCCATATGACTCCTGTAGTAGATGGTCTAATGTCACATCATATCCTTAAGGATAAGAAGACGAAGAAGGAGCAAAGATAAAGATTAAAGAGAGAAACCGTGAAGTTGATGATTACCTTTAGCCACAATTCATCAACAATTTTGGACGTATGTTCTTCATTGAGCCAATGAGGAGCTACAACTTTTCTTGATATACTAATGGTTGCACGCATCTAGAGTTTTATTCAATGTTCTTACGTTCAGAAAAAATATAGGGATTTTGAGTTTCTTTATCATGAAAAGAATAGCATTGTAATAATTTAAATGTCGATATGTGTCAATAAATCTATTCTTTCTAACATTGTGATCGCTTGAATGTTTTATTATGATTTGATCTGATTAGCTCAAGCCAGTCAATCACATTATTGAAAAGTGGCATGAGTTTAAAAAAAAAGTGTTGTTGAAAAGCAAGGGTACACATTTCTATTTTTTAACCGTCGATTAATATCGGCTGATACGTATTTTATCCTCCCTACAGCCTATTTTTCGGCCGATATGTCGGTGATATATATCTGTCTGATATCGGCCGAGATGATTTATATCGGTATTTAAAAAAAATATATCAAAACGGTGATGAGTCCGGGTAGAAATATCGGCTGATATCAGCCCATATTTACGTTTTCAATTTTTTTTTAAAAAAAACAGTTTCTTTTTCGGTTTTTTATATTTTTTAATTCAGAAAAAATAAAATAATACTGATATTTAAAAAAAGAAAAAAAGAGAGAAATTTATCGACTGATATCTCGGTCTAGCTGAATTTTTGACCTTTGTTGAAAATAGTAAAATAAGCACAAAAATCCATCACGTGAACCTTTACCAAAGAAGAACATATATGGTAGGTCCATCTAATCAGCTTCAAATTTGTCTACACAAATATGAGCAGCCGTCTCATAATTTGAACCTTCTATGCTAGTTTTTTGTGTTCCTATACATACGTATATTGATTGTCCAGAAAGCCAGAGCTAGCTTTGTCCCTTGGCCCAGTGAGAATGGTCTTCTACAGATTCCTTATCACATTTTAAAATTTTGACATTTAGTATGTTTTCTCAAGTAAAAATTATTTTTAAAATAATTATAACTAAAATTCAATTCAATTAACTCTGAAGAGTTTGAACATTAATTTTATTCTTCTAGATTAGATAGTTAGTAATTTAGTGTTATATCTTGTTCTGAGATAATGTTTTTTATTTAATATGATTTGTGTGCTTCAAAAATATAAAATATGTTATATTTTAAATTATTATAGAAAAAAAACCATGCTGTATTTGTATTTGAGGATTCTCCGAATCCGGTGAATTTGATCTTGGAAAGCCAACTAGATATTGGAACCCCCAAAGTAGAAACTTTTCCTTTCCATCAGGTTGCAAATCTCGGCGGGCACATCTCAGTTTGGTTCAGCACTCGAATTGAGTCGGGTCGAGTTGGGTTGAGCAATTCAAATCTGGAACTTGGTTCAGGTTGGGTTGGGCTAGGCTCAGTAATTTTTTATATGGGTTGAGTTGAGTTTATTAAAATCCGATCCAACCTGTCCAAATTTCAACCTTAGAGTGGAGAATATAACGTTGCAAGTATGAAGAAGAGAAGTGGTCATATAAACAGGGTGATAAGGGATACAAAAAGATATTGCTCTATAATGAAATGATTGAGCTATGATTTATGATAAAACTTGAAAATTTAACTTATAATAAATAAAATTTTCAAAATAATAATGATGATAATTATAAATGGACTTTGGTCCTCCACTTTCGATTTTACACAGAGGACATGCAAGGTAAAAAGCCTTGAATCTCTCTCCATGTCTCGATAAATCATTGGACTTTATCAAAAGGGACAAAAAAAATGAGAGCTTTTATTATTACATCAACTACTGCAGGTGTGAGCTTGATGGAATTGATGGACAAGAGAAAATCAGAGTAGTAAACCAGTAACTAGTGACCACTTGACCACGAGTGACAGACCCAAATGTGTAGTAAAATTCAATCAGACTTTCATCCCTAACACCACCCACAGATGCAGAGATTCATTACAGAGCTCTCTCTCTCTCCGTGTATATCTATATAAATTAGCAATTGAGAACTGCAATTTTCATAAATGGGACACGTAATTCACGTAGTCATTCAAACGATCGAAAGGAGAAGAGAAGGGAGGAATACAATATACTGATTATAGGAGGAAGAGAAGAGGAAATGATTACTGGGTGAGAGAAGAAGTAGAAGAGGAAGAGGAGTTCTTGTGGTTGTGCATCCAGACCTTGAAAACCTGCCTGCTGATCCCAACTTCTCTGCAGAACCGTTCGATCTCATCGTCCTTTTCATCTTCCCGATCCTTCCTCTGTATCCTCCACCCGATCTTCTCTGCAAAACCCATCATCTTCTCCTTCTGCTCTGCTGAGAACTTGGTTCTCACCCTCTTCTTACCGCTCCTCTCCGACTCTGCAGCTGTAATAGCATCGCCACCAGGAGCGGTGCTCCGACTCCCGAAGCCCAACACCAACGAGCTTCCCACCTCCACCTTGCGGTGGAAGTTGCGGTGGCACCCACAAGCAGCGCATTGGAGGCCACCGCCAGTGGATTCATCGGGGGTGAACTCTCCGCAGCCGTCGGTGGCATAGCTGCCGAGGCTGGCCGCGTGGTTTCTCAGGCATTCTCTGTAGCATCCCGTGTTTGGATTCGGGTTACTGCGTTCCCACTCCTCCATTCTCTCTCTCTCTCTCTCTCTCTCTCTCTCTTCTATCTCAAACTTATAATATCGCTATGATGTGGAATGAAATCCAATTGTGCCACTGTTTCTCAAGGTATTCACCAAACTGACATTCTTTATTTATTTTCTAAATAGTTTTACCGACGGTACAATTTTGGACCACTTTATACATTACTTATTACTATAGTTTAAATTTATTTAATGAATGAGTTGCATTATAATTAAAATATTATAAAATTAATGTTACTTAAATCAAATAATGCAATCTAGCCTATCTATGCCTTAAATAAGGTTGAAATTCGGATTGCACCAGGTTGGATTTTAATAAACCTAATTTAACCTATTTCAAAATTTATTAAATTTGACTTAACGTGACTTTAATTACTCAACTCGACCCAACTGGAGTCAATGTAAGTGTTGTTTTATAACTTGATGCACGTGGATCAAGTCAAGTTATGTCGAATCAGGTCGAGTTGATTTTAAATTTCTCGACCAAACTCGACCCGAATTTCATGCAGACTTTTATTTTCCCAATTCAACAGGACTTTTATTTTCCCAATTCAACCGGACCCGAAATATACAAATAAATAACCCAAACCCACTGATTTCTCAAGTCGGATCATGTTAGTAGGCTTTTGTTTCAACCCTAGTCTTAAAGTTCAAGAGAATTATGATATATATTTAAAAATTATGCATATAATTTGAAAGCCCCCTTTATAATCCTTATCACAGATGGCAAATGCCATTCCTGGCTCTGGTTAACCTGGTCATCTAGTGTTAATTTTAGTTAATCTGGCTGTTAATGACGAAAGATAGCCCATTTTCGGTATGACATGTGAAGGAAAAAAATGAACATTACGATAAAACCCATACGAGGGTCACTCACCTCAAATAAAATGGATTTAGTGCTACTGTTATCGATGCTTAACACAGTAGTGATGGGAATATACCAACTTAAAAATGAAACCAATCATAGTAATAGAACAAGCGACAACTTTGATAATTGGTTCCATTGATAATGAAAAGGAAGTTTTCGTCTGAAGAAGCTATAATTTTGTTTGAAAGTAGAAGACTAAAAGGAGTGGAGAAAAGGTGACTCCACTTATTCCTCTTTTTACCATTTTTAGAAGGAAACTATTTCAATGTAAAGGTTAATAAAATTATTTTTTTACGCTGTCTATTTCTCCAGGATAAGCAGTGAAATGCCATTTTTTAATTTCCAATAATCTAAAAAAAAGTTTTAAATTCAAATTTATTCCCATATCATTGGTCATGGGGCAAAGAATAATTCTCAAATGTGATACTTTATTACTTAAATTCGAATAATGTTTGAATCATTCTCTCAAATGGCATAAGGTGTTGTCTAAATTCCACATTGAATCATTCACAATATACCGAAATACTTTCTTAAAATCATTCATAAATACATATAAATATTTCCATCCAAAATGTAATTAAAATTGAAAAGATGGCAGTTGTGTGAATTTTTCAAAAGACAAGTGGAGAAATTAGAAGATGGTTGAAACTGCAATCAGCTGAGCCTTTGGTTCATGAACAGATTTATCACCTAAATCTGTTTCAGTGAAATGTATAGGATAGAGCTGAGGCATTCTCATTTCTCTTCCTCTCTGAAGAAAGGCCTTTTATTTGTTAGATGATCGTACATTGGATTTGGACTTTCAGTTAAAAAGACTAGTTTGATAAGTGGAGTTTCAAGTCCTATATAATTCCCTCTTTTTTTTATTTCTGACTGTTGTGGGACTCGTTCGTACCCAGAACCGGTGGATAAATATTGTCGACCATGCCGTTTGGTCAGGGGATCCATTGGTGACTTGGGCTTTGATTTTAATACCACTTGTTGAATTTGACTTTCAACCCAAAAGACTAACTTGTTAGGTGGAGGTCCCATCCCGTTATAACTTCTTCTTTTTTCTTTCGTTCTCTCTGATGTGAAAGTACCCAACAACACAGTAGAGTTGGTGAAATGGAAAATTTATGTAAAAAGAGGGAAGACATGAGTTGCAGTATGGGGAGTACGGAGTTATCCTACAATTTATATGGGAAACTGAGAGAGAGTCGTTGGGAAAAACAAAACATTACGAAAGCAATGTTCGTCTGTTTGATTTGGTCTTAAACAAAATGTCCACTCATGTGTGGAGATGCCAAGACACATGCTATCTTTGATTTCTGCTTGTCTAATATTTTGAGTCCATCATCTGTAAAAATGAAGAAATATTTAATTTCAAACTTCAAAGATACGAAGATATGCAGGGCCCGCTCGATATATGTTGAGGCCTAAACTGAAAATTTTAAATGGAGCTTTATTGGTATTTAATATATTATTATAAATAATAATTAATTAAAATTTTAATTATATATAGTAATAAAATTATCTAAAATCTATTTTTCTTACTTTTTGAGATGTAAAATTACTAATTAAATTTTTTTATTCATGTTTTGCTAAAATATAATGGCAAATATGGTTAATTCATTTAGTCTTTAAATTAATGAAAAGTTAAAATGAGCTAAATTGAAAGGTTAAAGAAAAATAGAACATGACACTGTGAAAATAAGAGAATTGATGAATGGTTAAAATGTCCTCTATTATTCTACCAACTCACCAAAGATCTCTAAATTAAAAGTTACAACATGATTTACAGAGAGAAAATGTATTGTTAAATAAAATTTTATAGGCACAAACTTAAATCAAAAGAAGCACAAAATAATCCAAAATCTTAGCCCTACAAATTCACAAATCAACACCTAAAGAAAATGTAAACAATACCTAAAATGGCTAGGAGAATCCCTTGAAATATATTCCCCTTATCTAAAGTACTTTAATCAATTGCTTATTTTATCAACAGAAGAGGCCCCTCTTGAATCTTGTGTACTTGAAATTACTGAATTTTTTTAGCTTTTTAGCTCTTATATCTCTTTGCCAACATATGTAATTTTTGAAATATTTGATCTACTTATTAGATGAAAGATCTTTTAGTCTATGATCAAAATTGGAGATCTTCAGTTAAATGAATGAGTATTTTCTAAAACTATATTCTAACTCTCGATAAATACCTCTACTAAAACTAGTCTCATTTCAATTGTAAAGTATTTATTACCAAATATCTTATCATAATTCAAAAAAGAAAAAAAAACTCTTGACAAATTTCTCAAAAATTGAATACTTTGTATTTCCTCCCATTGCAAATGGTTTTACCATTTTTCATCTAAGCCAAACAAGCTAGTTATGTTCATTTTTCCACATGCTCTGTCTCTCAATCCCATCCACTCCACCATGCAATCAAAATAGGAGTGGGGCCTTTTTCAAATGGGGGTCTAAGGCCCAGGCCTAACTTGCCTTATAGTTAGGCTGGACTTGAACATGCTTAGTCTTGTCCCCTTTTCCACATGCTCTGTCTCTCAATCCTATTCAGTCCACCATGCAATCAAAATAGGAGTAGGGCCCTTTTTAAATAGGGGCCTAAGGCCCAGGCCTAACTTGCCTTATAGTTAGGCTTGACCTGAATAAGCTTAGTCTTGTCCCCTTTTCCACATGTTTTTTCTCTCAATCCCAATCAGTCCACCATGCAATCAAAATAGGAGTGGAGCCCTTTTTAAATGGGGTCTAAGGTCAGGCCTAACTTGACTTATAGTTAGGCTGGACCTGAACATGTTTAGTCTTGTCCCATTTTTCACATGCTCTGTCTCTCAATCCCATTCAATCCACCATGCAATCAAAATAGGAGTGAGGCCCTTTTAAATGGGGCCCTAAAGCCCAGGCTTAACTTGTCTTATAGTCAGACAGGGCATGAAGATATGAAATGATGGGCTTTTATGATTTCTTTTCCTTTGTTAGGAAACTGCAATCCCTCCCTGACAAACAAAGATTTTCTGCATTGGCTATGTTCGGACAGTTCAAACTCTACTGAAAACTCAAGGGAAACCAAAATTTATCAATGATTTTTTTTTTTGTCAAATGTGAAAGTGAGTAGAAGAAGCTAACGAAGGCTCCATATTCCAAATTCCTTGCTTACAATAGAGAAGCCTCCACTTTCTCTCTCTCAATTTTATGTTTTAAGTTGCCAAAAAAAATTTATATAGAAATTATTATATAAGCCTCCAACAATCCCACTTTGACATGAGTCACTTTTCTCCTCTATTGGATGAAACTCATAGTGCATACGGATACCTAAAAGCCATATACATTGAATTATCACAGGACTCGAACGTGAAATCTCTGGTTCTTAGTGATCCAAGAAAACTGATTATAGTGATGCACACGTGCCTTCCACACGTGCCTGCATTGTGAGTGACCCAAGTTTGTAATTTTATAAAACTCCAGTGGCATGTTGTAATAATACTTGAGAAAATGTGAAATCTGCTCGCAGCTTCTTTACACTGTTCTCCGTTTTTTTTTTTAAATAAAAGACAAGCCCCACAATCCTTCTAATAAAGCTGGCTTTTCATACGTAACACGTGATGGGAGAAAGAAAGATAAACCAAATGAGTACCAATTAAGTCCTAATTTTAACCAATTATAATTGATATCATTTGTTAATTGGATAATATAGAAACTTTAAAGCTTAAGAGAGAAGTAACAAATCACCTAGGCAGCTTGCAAGTGAATATATATATATAGGATCCTAATTTATATTAAAGGTGAATTAGTAAAATAGAATGTAAAAGAAGTAAAATTGATGAATTCATCTCAGAGGTGGTGATGTAGTGCTTTTATCTTATATTTACAGGTTTTTATATAAATTGGTTAATAAATATTTGAAAATAATATAAATGTCAAAACCAGGGGTTTTTATATCAGTTGATTCGTATCGGATTTTAAACCCTTTATATATTGGTCGATACATATTGTTTCAACTGTATTCCACCAATATTGGGCGATATTCGAATTTTATCGCCGATATGTATCGGCCGATATTGTCCAATATCAGCGGGTTTTTTTTTTTTAAAAAAAAAAATCATTTCGCTAGTGGGTCCGGCTGATATTTATAAATTAAGATTTTTTTAAAAATAAAATACCTTTTTAATTTTTTTCCATTTTTTAAACTAAAAAAAAAAAATCTAAAAAATGGAGAGAGAACTTTTGCAGCCGCGGTGGAAGTGAATTTTTGAACCCTGGTCAAAAACTCAAAACAATAAAATTTGTGAAATTCATTCATTTTTTTATACTTTTCCATTCTAATTACATGGATGGTACGGAAGAGTGGAAAGTGGGATTCACTATTTCAGTACCTCAGTAATTTTATGAAATGAATATTTTGATTAAAAAAATGTAGTTAAAAATATTTTTAATTGGTAGCAATAAAGAAATTGAAATTGATAAAATATGTTGATAATTAGAAAACCAAATTTTTTTTTATCAAACAGCTCAATTATCGAACAGAAGTTGACTAAAACCAGAAATTGGATCATCCATGAAGGAATGAAGCTTCGACACACTTTTCCATTTAAGGAAAGAAAGTGATGGCTGTGGTTTTGCGGACGCGAGAGGCGACCACTTGACTAGATTTGGAAAGATTTTCTTCATCCCCTTCACTTCTCTCCACATCTAAGTACATGAATCTCTCTCTAATCACATTATATGTTAGATATCTTATAAAATTTTCTACTCTATTTATATGCGAAAGAGATTTGACCCTTATTTTTATATTGTCAAACGAAAAAGGCAAAGTTCATCAAGAAAAATACACAAAAAATAATAAAAGAGATTCTAAAGTGAGATTTGGTGAGCGTGAAGCATTTTGTTCAACTTTATCGTATTATTTTCTAACAATAGAGAAAATTCAAAAAAAAAATTGACTAAAAATTAAATAATCAGATTTTATGATTAAATTTAATAATTTTAAAAGATACAATTAAGATTCTTTTATATTAGTATCTAAAAATAGAAAATTCTATATTAAAAATATGTGAGTTAAAGAAAATTATTTTCTATAAAGTATTGACTAGAGTTTTTCAAAGAAAATACACAATTCCTACTAATTTCTTTAAAGAGGGAAAATATGACATGGGGAAGAGATTCTTTTGTTTTTTATTGGTCTCTTGAGAACACAATCACATATAGGAGTGGAATTCTCAGTTGGACTCTTCAGGCTCACGATAAGGCCCATGATTGGATCCACTTGACCCGATGAGAGGATGATCTATCATGAAAGGGTAGGAACTCAATGCACATCATCAGACTGATTGAATGCACGATTGAATCTTTGCATGGTCACTGTGAGTTGGGTAGTTTCACATGATTGATGGGTCTGGATCCATAGACCAATCATGTTAGCGCCAAGGGCGATGGGCTTTCAGCCGTTGGAAGAGCATCGCACGTTACATGGTGTTTGATGTGCCCATGCGCTGCCCTTGAAAATTCGAATGACTGAGTGCCACCCGTGCTTGATTGTACTCATAACTGCAACGGGTCTCCAAGGTGAATAGTCTTTGATCGATGGAACAATCTAGACAAAGAAAGTCGGCAAAATGAATTCGTAATCTCGAGAAAAGGATCCACTTGACCCGATGAGAGAAGGATCCGGACAATCGGTTTATGGTGTCTACAAGAAAGGGTAGGAACTCAATGCATATCGTCAGACTGATTGATGGACACTAGAATCTTTGCATGGTCATATGATTGATGGGTCTGCACCAATCATGTCAGAACCGAGGGTGATGGGCCTCAATTGCCACTTTAAGGAATATGGTCCCTCACTTCGAAAGGAAACCTAAACATTGGGCATTGGCCAAATCAATTGAGATTAGGTTCATGAACCTACATATTACATTGAGAAGTCAATGGGTGCCCCATGTTCCCAAAAAATACCAACCAAAAACTAAGGATTTGGTTTTTTCCAATCCATTTGCCAATCAAGTCTGGGTAAAGACTTTGTATCGGGTTTTAGTCCATCTTTATCTGAAAGTCGAAACCCTTGTAAATATATCTAATATGTTACTACTAATATATTTCATGTGTATTATTTGTATACACATGAAATATAGGATTCTATATTCTATAGTCATAGAATAATGCAACACATGTAACTTAGATTGATTAGATTGAAGTTTGAATTGTTCATTTTCTTTAGCTTTAGTCGGGTTCAGGACCGGTCTAAAATTTCAAGGGCTTTAGGCTTAATACACTGGTGGGGGCCTTAGGCCTTAGAGAAAGTGCATGGTGGGGGCCTTAGGTCATTGGTCAAATTGGGGGCCCTAAGCGGCCGCCGATATGACTTTAAACCAAGGCCGGCCCTGGTTGAGTTTTTGGTAGAGATATGGTACAATATATGTAGAGTAGAATATCAACAATATATTAAAAAAAAAAATTAAGGGCCAATATTTTAGTATTGACTGATATTTAGAACTCCCATTCAAAGTTCAATCATTATTTGCGGTGAATTATATTATAATCAATGTAAAAAAATTACATATTATGGCACCAGCATTTGCTGAGAAGTGAGATCACAAATGTGTAATTGTTTTAGGCTGTGGAGAAGATGTTCTTCTTCTCTGTATAGATATAATAATAAATTATGAAGGGAAAAGAAAGAGAGAATAAAAAAAAATTATAAAAAAAAGAAGTAGCAGACAGTTTCTAGAATGTAGAAGAAGGGTGCATGGGTGGCAGATTAGGCAGTGGGGGGCACACCATGTGAGATGTGTGGTGCACATGAAGTCATGAACCACCACCAGAAAGTGATGAGTGTAGTCCAGCAAAGTCCCTATACTTGGTGCATTGATTCTGCCTCTTCCCCTTAATTTTTTTAGAACGAGGTATTAAGATGTTTCATCTGGTTAAGTCAGGCGTTCCACTTAACTAATCCTTAAATCATATATAAATTTTCCTATCCTCCTCATTCATCGTCATGTCATTCTCTGATTCTCCTCATAAATCACTCTACAATATTTGATCAAATTCCACTCTAAAAGAGTTCACCAATGCATTTGGATTACTCTCTTTTCTATATTAAAAAATATCACATTAATATATATATTTTTGTTTAAAAAATATTAAAAAGCTGAAAGTGAACTTAAAAAAGACTTTCAAATCTGAAAAAGAACAAGCCTAAAAAAAATGTTGAAATATGAAAAAGGCGAAGACCATTTTGAAGAATCTTATCAAAGATTAGTATGAATTTTAAAAAAGTTTTAAGATAATTTGATGATTTCATTTAACTCCACATGTTGCATGCTTTCTCAAGCACCGGCATGGATTTAGGATGCCTTAAACCTGTCATTTAGCTCAAATTGTAGAGTGTGGACTTGGGAAATCAGTTCCTTTATATATTTGCTAACACCATAATCTAAAATGATGAATGTGAAGTATCAAAATCAATTAAAAAAACTCTATATATTTGTTCTCAGGATGAGGGAGGTTGCGGGTTCGAACTCTCATTGCCTAACCTTGGTATGCCTTAGAGACAGTGGATTCATTCGTGGGGATTTTAGCAAGACGAGTTTCCCACACGTTAAAAAAAAAAAAAAATCAATAAGAAAAGTGTATCTGCCACTCATATTAAGACTCTAAATTGGACGACTAATAAGATTTGTTACTTATTATTATAGTTTCCATTTATCATTAACTTAACATGTGTGCTTGGATTTAGAGATTTATATATGCTTGTGGAATTAGTCTCGTATTCAATATGAAGCGGGAATATCCATATCAAAAAAATAATAATTGTAAATTGTTCAAAACAGAAATTAATAAATAACTCACATTTATCATTATAAATCAGAAAAGTCGCAAAATATCCAATAGATCTATCCTATGGTCCATTTTCAAAGCGACAATTATTCCTTTTATATCAATATCATTGGACTAATACACCATCTATCGCTTTACATTATATTGAGACCCACCAACACATCAATTTTGTTTTAAAGCACTTAATAATCTCTCTAGTCAGGTGCGACGCCTGAATACCTCTTGACCTCAAAAAAAAATAATCCCTATTCAAAAGAAATTGTAGAAAATGGTAGCTGCTCGTTTCGTCACTCTCGTACAGTGAATGCAAGAGTGGAGTGAAAAAGGCTGTCACAAAGATTGCAGCAACTAGTGCACGACAAGAAGAGTCCCTCTACTACCATCTGTTATTTCTTCTCATTGGTCCCTAATAAACAGGACCATTTTTCACCTTTTTTGTTTCCCTGGCTGCTATCAATGGGTCAGATTGTAATGTTGGGCTTACATTGTAGCCCACTGGGCCACATGTAGAGTTTAATACTTTGGGCTCGGTTTTGTACGAAAACATGGTTTTAAGAGCTCAGATCATGGTTTTCATCAGTTTAACCATTTTAAATTATTTTCATTATTTTTTTGACTTCTGATTCTAAGAAAATTTTGAATTTTGAATTTTTTGTAAAACTAATTTAATAAAATAATATTCAATGCTTATGAATTCAATGGAGATGTGTGATTGTTATTCACCTAGTTTGTAAAGTATCTATGTAATTTTTCAAGACTTTTTTGAAAATTTGATAAAAGTCAAAATTTCTAAGATACTTTTCATTTTAGAGTTTCTTATAAAAAATGAATAAAATGATATACAAATAATTTTACAATTAAAGATTTTTATTAAACTCAAAAAAAATTATAAATTGTAATTGAAGACCTATGTCACTAAAAAATACTTAAAACATAAAGTTCATATTAATTAATATCTCTATTGGTTTCCTTCTTTATAAAATTAGAAGGTACCGAATTTTTTACTTTCAGGAGTGTAAAACAAAATGCACTCAGCTCTAGATTTTCCATTTTTTTCTTATTTTTCTATATTTTCCAACATAAAAATTAAAAAAATATGGGAGAATGTGTATCGCCGATGCCCCTGCTCTCACCTCTCTCCGATTCACAAGATAAAAAGATCTCAGCAATTCCTTTCTCGAGTCTCTCTCTCTCCAACAACTTTCAAATGTCTTTTTACTGACCAACTACTTCACATTATTTTGTAACTACCGTTGCCTGCCTGTGATGTCAAGTAACTACCGTTGCCTGCCTGTGATGTACACTTGTCAATTTCAAATAAACCTCCAGTATTGGTTTGGAATTGGAGGCCGCACTCTGCCTTCTCATGTCACCGTATCAATGCTTCATTTCTCTCTCTCTGGGGAATTTTATGGACAGAACTGAGATTTCCTGTCAAGTGTCAACTATTCATTTTATTTACTTAAATCAAAGAAATAAATATATTTAAATAAAATTTCTTTTTCAAAATCAACGTATTCATGATCCATGCTTTAGTTTAGTATAGAACCAAAAAAAATCGTCTTTTACTCTGTTAAATTCTCCCCTAACAATTCTTGCCCTTGAATCAAGTATAACGTGTTTTTGGCCTGCCAGTTGAGTGTTGGCTCCGTTGGCAACACTTTTTTTTAAAAAAAAATGCCCCGCAATTTTACTGCTCAGTGAGTGAGTTCTCTTTTTGTGATATTTCTTGAAACACAAGTAACCTAGGCCAGGAGTTTAAAAATCGTTATCGGCCGATATATCAGCCGATATTTTTCTCTTTCCTCCATTTTTTTTTTTGAAAATATTGGCCGATATGATACAGCCGATATTTCAGCCGATATTGTGAATATCAGCCTATAACGATATATATCGGCCGATATTCATAGCTTAAAAACCGATACATATCGGCCGATACGATATGTATCGGCCGATATTTGTAGCCCTGACCTAGGCTTTGTTCTAGGACCCAGGCTGTCATTTGCTCACCTGATTTTGAATTGTAATTGTTTTTCCCTCCCAATGATATTCCTGGTAATCTTTTGTGTTTCTACCACATTTGCTGGCACAGCTTTTCTGGGCTTCCAATGGTAAAGACCAACACCAGTGCCGCAATAGTTTAGTTTCAGTGCTTCATTAATAAAAAATACAACTTTCCATTTATGAAATTTATGATTTGAATGACGAAGTTTTTATGACAACTCGAAACAATATAGAGGACAGGACAGTTGATCCTGAGGAATGTTAATCAGCTGGCTAAAGTGCTGCTGATTGTATATGACAAACTGATTGCTCCATCAAATGATCTTCCAGCTATCAAGCATCTAATTTCTCTCTTCAAATTCCATTTACAATTTGGTAGTAGGCAAGTACAATATGCCTTTTATGTATCGATCACTTATTAACCAATAGAGGACAAGGAACACCAGTGGCCAGTAAGCCAGAAAAAGAACAAGAAGGCAGCATTGGATGAACCTGGTTCCAAAAGAATGAGTTGAAGTAGTTCAAGGTAGTCACCCCAAAATCGTACCAAGGTGAAGCCGTGCTGAAAATTTTAGTATGCTTTTGTCATCTATGGGTTTCCCATCTGTATCATCTGCAGTGGATTTTTCAACAATTTCTTTAACGAGTCCACAATACTTCCAAATGAGGGCCGTTGGCTAGGGTCACTGCCACCAGAAAATATTAATCATTAAAAACAATTTCCAGAAATACCCAAGGCAGTTTATCATTCTTAGAAAAATAAAGATGATGGCTTAAAATTATAAATGATGACAAAAACAACAATGAGATTGCATGGAGATGGGATTAATGACAAAGACAACAATAAGAGGGGTAACGTGTGAAGAACTTTGACAATATTCTATAAAAGGTTTGAAGAACTTGAGAAAACAGGGCCTAGGAGTGGGAATGGGTACAAAACAAGCATTGTCTAACACAAAATGACTGAATCTCAGGATCCAAATGTCAAAACACCATGTCAAAGAAGAGTTAGGGAGAAGTCTTATCCAATTCTATTGGAACAGTGCAATAGAATATGATGGGAAATTGCATCCCCAAATGGACTGTTCCACTAGAATAAATAGACCTCGTTGTGGATAGGCCCTACCCAAAAAAAGAATCTCCCAAGAGAAGATTCCTGATATAGGTCTTGCATTCAACATAAAAGAAGTAAAATACTAGATGATGAGCATCAAGGCATGATTCTCTACCAGTAAGATATACGCACTATGACAAAGTGGTCAAGTTATGTACAACTTCAGGCATAAGGATACTGTAACATCCTCAGATCAAAGACCACATATTTTGAGTAGACAAGCTTCAGATTTATTGGCATGTCTACATTTTGACCAACACATCAAAGCTAATGAGGAAAGATTTAAAATTCTTACTCAGCCCAACAGGACTCCATAAGGGCCACCAATATGGGGCTTGTATTTGGGGGGATAGTAAGCCTTCTGTTTTGGAAGGCAACAGCTCCAACCACCTGAAACTTTGCTTTATAAATATAAGAGAAGAAAAGATGCAGAAATACAATATGTAATATGCTCTCTATAAAAGGAGAACATGTATGAGAACCTATTAGGAAAATAATCAGATTCAAATAACAATGAGGATGTACCTGAGCAGGGCCAAGTCCACTCCATGGCTGTTGCAATGTGATGAGCTCCCACAAGATGACTCCAAAGCTGAAGACATCAGACTTCTCATTTGAGGGTTCTCCACGAAGGAACTCCGGAGCCATCCATTCGGGCTGCAAACCAAGTTAGCACACTCAGACACAGTCAAGACATAAAAAGGATAATTTTAACTAGGGAAGGTTGATGATGATATCCTGATTCAGTAAACTGATTACGATGATGGACCATATATGTGGTGCCCACAAGCCACAGATAAGGGCATCCCTTCTTTGACTGCTTGAACATTTATGTCACTAGAAGTTTATGGGAACTATATTTAGAAGGTTTTCTTTTGTCAGCAGTTTGAGTTATCTTTAGAAATTGTCTTCATCTAAGAGTCCTAGATGGATTTGGTTTCTATATTCACTAGAACTCCTTACAAAAGAATATGCATGGATGACCAAGAGAGAATTATTTGTATTTTCTTATATGAAAGTAAACTAGGCAACAGACATTTACCCATGATAGCCTAATGTAGATACACTCAACATGTAATCAAAGCCAGCTCTTGCAGGCTATGGCCTAAACCTTGAGATCATGTGATCTTGGTTCAAATCTTCTCAAGATTTATGCCCATGTATGGTGATCAGTTCTGGGTTCCAAACATCATTTTCACATCCATTTCATTGTTGTCAAAGATCCAAACATTGTCTAGGAAAGGTCAATGGATTAAACTGGAAATGATTTGGTGCAACAGTATGATAAATTTTGATATTTGGGTGCAATTGTAGAACCAAATGGAGAATCTAAGTTGGTTATAGCTGGTAGTATGAGTGTAGGGTAAGCTAAATCTAGGAAAGCTAGTGGAGTGTTGTGCGATAGAAGGGTGCCAAACCAATTGAAGGGGTGATTCTATAAGAAAACATGATGTTGTATGGAGTTGAAAGTTAAGCAATGTCTTTTATGGTAACAAAGAGGCAAGATAGATGAGTGGGGTACCATTAAAGTAATACTTACATATAGAAATGCATGTATTAGAGGAAACCCAAAGGTTGTCCCTATAGAAGAAAAGAAAAGGAATGTTTTCTAAGATGGTTTGGCCATATGTGTGGAAGACCAAAAAAAACCGAAGTACAAAAAGTTAATAAAGGTTATAGGTAGAAGGTAGTAGGAAAAGAGAGGACCTTTAAGAGGCTTGGGTTGAAGTAATAAGAAAAGATATTTTAGATTGTGATGTGACAGAGAATGTGATCTTTTACACATAAAAATAAACCCACATAGATGAGAATAATGGTTTCGATAATAACAATGACAATGATAATGATCATTACTGTCAAAGATCTGCTCAAATAGTCAATTTCCCAGGTGCATTCATATCTAGAACTTGAGTGTATGCCAGATAGGACCACTTCTCTATGGGCAGAGATCTTCTATATGGTCATTAATTTGGCCAATTCGATGACTGAAAATAAGAAACAGAACCCCTCTATCCATGCTTGAGGACCACTCTCAATTTGACAACCTATACTGCTTTGCTGGGGGCTTGAATAAGTTTGTGTATATAGTAGTTGACATTTGGATATTTGCGACTGCTGCTTTGAAAATTTATTACTAAGTTCTCTTGTAAAAGATCACTGCCTATTTGAGGCCTTGCTTAGCCGACTTGTAAAGACAAAATCAAGTTTACCTCAGGTTATCTATTTTCATTGTCCATATTATCTTTTGTCATTGATCAATCTTAGTTCTCACTAGATGGTCTTCTTTTTGTTATCCATGTTACCATTTCATCATTTTCACTATGCAAGGAGTATAGATATAAAACTTCTCATCCTCATGAAATGAAGTCAGTCTAAATGCCAGAGTTTTCAAGCAGTCAGGGAGATCTCAAGTTGGAAACTGAAGCATTGAACAGTTACACTGGAAGGAAATACTTACTGTTCCAGCTACAGATTTTGATGATATGAAAGTGTTCGCCTTGAATCTTGACAAACCAAAATCGCATACCTAGACACATAGAACATGAAGTGAGCATACTGATGTTCTGTTTGATCGCAAGAGGCAGATGCAACCATGACATATGTGTGCATAATGGACATAACATCCTCGTTTAGCAGATTCAACAAATCTTCATCCTCCATTGCATGAAGATGTTTACATGGTTACCGAAAGAAATTCAAACTCAAGGTACATCCAAAAAATCTCCTGAATGGGCATCATATGCTCGAAAGTTTCAACAAATTTGAAACTGACCTTAACAGCCCAGTTCTTGTCTACCAACAAATTTGGAGATTTTAGATCCCAATGAACAATTGGAGGCTTGAGGCGGTGAAGATAATTGAGCCCCTTGGCCTGCATTCAATTGTAAGTGTCATAAGTGTCTGATAAGAAAATAAAACTAACAGCAGACAAAAATCAAAACAATTATGGGTTCTGCACAAACCACATCCAACGCCATCCGTAACCTTTTCCTCTTATCCAATATTTCACCAGCAGCTGTGCTGTGTATGAGACGGAAAAGGCTGCCCCTGTTCCACAAAATTCAGGATGTCAAAATATTAGAATAGTCAATTAGTTGTGTTTGAAAAATGATTCATTTCATTTAGGACATACCCAGTCCAAGAAGGTTTACCTTGGCAGATATTCCGTCACTATAGAAAGATGAGGACGCTTTGTAACTGCACCCATGAAGAGAACAACATTTGGATGGCGCACACGCTTCATAATTGCAACCTACCAATAAAAGAGAATCATTTGTGAGGTAAAAGTGAAGGGACTCTGTGAGAGCAACTTAGATGAGCATGAGAACTGGTACAAGAACATCTAATGTAGCATCAGAATTTCACTCCAACTATGGATCACAAGTATGATATTTAAGAAACAAGTTTGCTCCTACTGGCTTTCCTTTTTGGAGTGTCATAGTTGGCGCTTTTTTCTCCTTTTAGAATATGTAGGGTGAATTGGGTATTTTGGGTGTGGATGCTTCTCTTTTCGCTTGTACCCCTACTTTGTGCACTTCTTGTGCCCTCAATGAAGTTACCATTTTAAAGGGAAAAAAATTATGAAACAAGTTGTGATCATTAACTCTTATCCTTGATTGCATCATACAAAATTACAAATCTGATAAGATTTCATCATTAAAATTATTGTCACATTAACATTCTCAACTCTAATCAGATTGATTAAAGAGATTATGTTCGATCTTTTAAATGAACATCTTGTAAGAAGTATGAAAAAGATATAATAAGTGCTCTCTCATATTTGGTTGATCAATAGACTATTGCCCTATAGAGTCCCACGCTGCCAAGAGAACAGCTGTAGAATCCAAGTTGCCCCAACACCTGAAGATTGAGAGAGGAGTTCATTCATCATTTAAAAAGAGCCAAATTCTCCTGTCACTTCATCTATGTAAGGCATTTTTGGGGCTCGTGCTCATTTTTCTGAATATTGTAACCTCTCTTGACCAACTTTGATTTTGCTTCTTTTATCAGCAACCCCTCACCAAACCAATATTAAAACAAAAACATAGTAGGCAATGTTCCAAATCTTGTCATGTCAGACACTTCATTTTTCTGTGCAAAATCGGTGTCTATGGCGTATTTGTGGCATGTTCCTGCCATTTCTATGCTATGTCTGGGCATCATAGATTCCTAATAGCCTAAGTAGATAATATTAATTAGCAAGATACTATAGTTAGTCTAATTTGTTCATTATTCAATACTTAATCAACTAATCAACTTATAAGAATCATGTAAAATAAATTTTTACAAATTCATCATATGCTTACCTCTCTTAGAAACTCCTTTAATTGATCGTCAAGAAAATCCTGATCAGTAAGAACTTTAACTGCTACATCCTGCATTCAATGCTTAAAGTAAAAACAAGTGGTATCTTTTTTTCATAATTGATTTTTTCCAACACAAAAGAGTAAATAATAATAATAATACATAAGATGCTATGATATGCAAATTACTGACCGATCCATGCCATTCAGCACGATGCACTGTTCCAAATGAACCTGTGAAAGCATCACACAAAATCATTACAAGAAAGACATACTTGGGTTTTTTTTTTTTTTTTGAATGGTAAGACGTAGTTGGGTTTTGAAGGATGCTTTCTAAGAAACTTGTACGCAGGTAGGAAAGCAATCACGTTTTTGGGTAACTGAACATATAAATTGACAAAAGCAAGCATACCAGCACCAATGCGCTCCTTAATGTGCAATTCATCCCATGAGATCTCAAGCCAATCCATTGCAAGAGAAGGTTCAAGATTCAAATAACGTGGCATAGTGGCATTAGAGAAATTCATTCCACCATTCTCTAATGCATCATTAACCTCTCTGACCTTCATTTTATTCAATCTTTCTACTTTAGACTGTTCAACCTCCTGGTTCAAATATGGGCTATCATTTGAAACTAAGCCATTATCTGAAGATTTTCTAATGGAACCTTTGCCCCTTTTAGCACTTGACTGTCCATTTATTGAAGCTCCTGCAACAGCGTCAAGAGATTTTAAAACATTATCCTGGTTTGAGAGGCATGAAATATTCATGCATTGGGAACAGCCATTATTGTTGTCTTCAACCTGCAGAGGCAGCATTGCTGATTCCAACACTCCATTATCTGCATCAGGCAGAAGGGTTATTGGAACACTGTAATTTTCTCCAACATTGAGATCCTACATTATCTCAACTTTTTATCTAAGCATGTGCCAGATGTTTCTCTATTGTTGTAACTTGTTAAACTAAGATCGTGTGGACTAAAGGCATCTGGAAAAAAACCATTTGTCTCAAAGCTCTGTAATTCACCTGAAGCACCACAGGTATATAAGAAAATACTTGGAAAATAATCTCCTAGAACCATTCCAGAAACAGTGCTGTCTGTAAGTCATATGACTTGGTAAGTAATCAAGCTCTACTCTAATGTTAACCCAAATAGTCCAGTCACACCCTGTAGATTTTTATGCATGCAAAAACTAAATGTTCATAATAACATACAAATTCCTTAACGTAACACAATCATTCAATTGCACAAGCCTATGCAATCAAAATTCATAATGAAAGGAAATGTTCCTTAAGGTATACCGAAGTACCAAATGGAGCATTAGAGCTCCCTGAATCTCTCTCTCCTGAAATTAACGACTCAGTATCTTCTGCAGGCATCTTATATCCAGGCAATAGAGCTGCCTGAATAAAGTCATCATCATAAGCCATTTGTCCCATCCATCCGGAATTGGCTTTCTAAGTTCTATATTGTCAGACCACTCTAAAAAAATCACTCTTCATAACACAAAAAACCACATCCCTATAGATGTCTTTCATAGGCTCCTTCTCCTAGTACCTTCTATTTGCGAAGTCACATAACATATAAAAACTCAGCTAAACTGGCTCCATAGTTTAATATTCAGAGTAACAGTATATAAGAAGCTTTGACAACAAAATCGAGAGTGAAATAAGCATTACCTGATTTTGGGGGATTTACAAGAAAAGATGTTTGCTCTGGGTTTAGCATCTGATTCCATGAGGAATTGACATCATTAGATTCTTGGGGGGCCTTTTGATGAGAAGTTTGGAAAGGTGAAGGTATTGACGTAAGTACAGGACCATTGATTGAAGAATCTGGATTGTGTACGTTTCCTGGTTCCGCAACTAGATCAACAACATACTCCCTGTTAAAAAACAATATCAAGAAGAGAACTAAAAAAAGAGAGAAATGGTTATGGTGTCAATGTGCAACAACTTGTGATAGTGTCAACAAATAAACACTTCTAATGACAATGCTATGACACAAAATAACTCCAAATTAGAATAGAAGATGAACACTAAATTTTAACTAAAATGGAATATACATATCAAAAAATAAAATAATATCAACCTCAATGATTGCCTGTCATCTCCAATTTTGACAAGGGAGGAAGAGGGATGTTCTGATGTGCAGTACTTGCAACCACGAGCTATCCGACATGGTAATCCAATGCAGTCAGCCAATTTCTGCATATTAAACATAACACCTAGTAAGGGCTATTGCTAGTAGAATATTGTGTGTCAGAATACAGTAGGAAGCACTTTTGTTTCACTCCTTAAAATGCACCAAAACACAACAGACCCAAAATAATAACAGTGATGATGATGACAATGACAATGATGAACTAAAATAACATATGAAATAGTCCTAAATGAAATATAGCATACAATGTCAATGTAGCACTGTAACCCTCTCTATCTCTGTGTGTGCGTCAACACAGATTGGTTCGGTGAGAAAAGGACAATGATGAGCTAGTGCGAATAGTGACCATGCATTGGGCCCACCGGGACGCATGCCAGATCATAAGAGTGTTGGATTTGAGGGGCCAGCAGTTAGGGGTTGAATACAATTTGACCTTAACTAGGGGCTTATGGCAATGTGATTTTGGGAATGAAGAAATACAACTTTCAACTTGTATACCCAAATCACATCATAAGGAGATTCGATACTGTTAATTTCAGCCACCCAAATTGGTCTTGTGAGTTAGCAGATTGCCAAGTGGACCTACAAACCATCAGCACACTTAACAGCTGCGTGAACAGAACATGATCAACAGTGCACCTCCCTGTTATATACACCATGCACCTCTCCTTGGGGCCAACCTGGATGAGGCATCAATACTGATGGTGTAGGTAAACAAATTTCATCAGTACATTACAAACATGGAAGTGTAAACGTTGAGTGATTTTAAATGATTTAGATGTTTTGTGATTCAACCCAATTGTAAGTACAACAATTGAGTAGGTTGGCAACTGTGGATTGAACAAAGGTGAGCCCCAGCATAACGTGCACCTTAAACCATCCAGAGATACCCTTCTTAATTGAGATACAACTATATCTTTCTTATAGAGTCCTTAAATTGATGGTAATCAGATGTGGACAACTTTTAGCCACCATGTAACACCCCCCCCCCCCCCCCCCCCAACACACCCAACTACAACTCCTTCCAAGGATGAAATGAAGAAAGCGCATCCATTTGGTGGGTAAAGTGGTCTCAATTTACAAAAGAACCAGGAGAAAGTGTCCCACAAATCTTTAGGTGAATACACATACTCACCAAAATAAAACATGGTGTATAGTGCTTCCTTTATTTGCTTTTATTTGGAAGCACAAAATTATGCTCATCCGGCTTTCAGAACGCTGCATGCCTTCTACTAAAGCTATGTATATGACGACTTGCTCTAATTCTGAGCAGACTTGTGGCAGCCAATAGCTTGAGAAAAAAAATGTCCAGAGTACTTGACAGAACATGGGAAGGAGATATATTTCAAGTAGTTAGTATAGGAGATGGTACTCAAATCCTAATGAAGAACCCATTAGTAATCATTACTTCCTTAAATTTATTTATTTAATTGTATCCTATGCAGCGAATACATTAAAAGCAACTGAGACAAGTCAACTAGCAAAAGAACACCTTGAAAAGAATGGCACGGTGTCTGCAGAGTCCCATGGATAGGCTGCCAATAGGGATCACAATGCACTGTTGATGATGTCTCAGTTTTTGGCTATGCAATCTCCATTGCATGTATAGATCACCATGCTCCACCGGAAATGCACCCCTTCAACTCCAACAATTTACCCAGTCAATTGAATGAACTAATAAGGCTGGCAGATGTAAAGTAGCAACATGAAATTAAAGCTGTACCCCATAGAGAGAGAAACGAGCTTGCCAAGGTTCTCCACTAGCTTCAGCGAATTCCCCAAGACATAATGTAGTTCTAATGCTTTCTCTTCAAGCTCCCTGAGGTTTACATCTGCACGTTTGTCTACAAGAACCACTTCCATCGATGAATCAGCAGGATTGGCTGCTTTAAGTGCAGCTAATGATGGCATTGTCCTTCCATCCTCTAGTTCATTGCACATTACCCATAGATATGGATTCATTCCCAGAATGTTATAGAACCCGTCAAATATCTTATCAGAATATGACAGGTAACCATTAACCTGCATGCATAATGGAGAACAATGAATGACACAACAGCTCAAGGTCTGCTTTGACTATTGACATAGAACTCATCCTCTCCCTTTTACAGCACAGCTTACAATAAAAGAAAAAGAAACATCTATAGTGAAGTTGCAGCCATGAATAACAGCAAGTTAGACTTCTATAGTGCATAATCATGAGTTGTAGGCATTAGGTAAGTTAGGTAATGATGCTGCCCATAGCAAACACACCAGTAAACATTCAAGGAAGCATAAAAAAGGTAAGCTCTTTGGAGATGCACAAAGAAGACTATATTATCTGCTTCAAGAGGAAATCACAGGGATGTTAACTTCTCTTTCAGCAGATACATTCAAACTTGTCAAAAATGCCATTTTCAACCTCAAATTTCAGAAACAATATGCTAATTCAAATCCACCTATATTTGAACTAAAGAAAATAAAGCTTCCGACTTGCCCACTTGGTATTCCGTCATGTTCCTGTCACAATCCAAGATGGAGGAGGATTATTTTGGATTCCAAATGGGCAGTTGGCCCATGTAAAGTGACTTCTCAGACCCAAATATGTGTTCTACTTACAGGGAGAAGAAAAACTCAGAAACAACATAAGATGGAATAAGTAGTTTTGATGATAACAATAACTACAATGGGGGTAGCATCTTGGGCCTCCCCCATCAATGATTTCTGGAACATACTCATGTCTGATATCCTGTGTGCCTGGAAAGATTGCATTGGATTAGCATAGTGACCATTTATTGTATTTCCTTTTTCCTCACCTTATTGGGTGTATAGGGTTCATGGGCTTATCTTCACAATAGTAACCATTTAAAAAAAAGAACCCTACAATGGGCAGCATCAAGAGCATAACAACTTCGATGAAACTGATCAGATCCACCAGTTTATAAGTAAAGTTTCAAGGACCATACTCAAATTGAAATTCCAAGCTTTTCTTTTAACACTTTCAACCTTTAAGGTCAAATTTGAACATCAGTTATTATTTGAAAATCAACGAGTCCATTATGTAGCAATTTTTCCATTTTTTCAATACTTCCAAGATTCAAACTCATAACAACAATGTTCTCCAATGCAAACAAAGTACGGATAGAAGGACAAAAAGAGATCCCATGAAACAGAAGTACTTGGAATTGAAATCTTTTTGTTAGCATTTTCAGGTCAAATATGTGAATAGTCATAGGTTAAACTCATATTTAATAACAATTTCCATTTTTTTCAAAATACTACAAAGATCAAACTCAAAAAAGCAATACCACAACAAGCATTCAAAGGGGAGAACAGAGTAAACCAATAGGAAGAGACAATATGAAAAGGGACAAACCCAGAGACGGCATGAGGTGGTTTCGACTTCAGAAGAAATACCACAGATCTCAAGAGCCCCATCTTTCAAGAGATGTTTTTCATCCGCCAAGGATGCTTGGCAAACGAGGCGAATTGCGAATGTCAGCTGAAGATAGTAGCTTTCGCGTGCCCTCTGCACCCAGTTTTCATTAATCCCATCTTCCCTCAATCCTTTTCCCACTCCACACAATCTAGTCAACAGCTCGGAATCCTTCACATCTGTCGATGAGCTCTCGTCAATTGTCGTCCATGAAAATAAGCTCCCAGCATAGCTGCTCCCACTCGACAGCCTCAGCAGTGAAGACGCCGGCCGGCTCAGAACTCGATTCTGACTGTCTATCATCTCTGCCCCGGCCGGCACTGCACAATCTCCACCTCCAAGTGGAAGTCGCTGATGAACTGATCGGCTCCACTTTCTCTCAACCGTCCGATCACTCAAACAATCTTTTTCCAAATTGGGACAGAATTGCCCGTGAAAGGATCCCATCCAATCAAATCTTTCCCAATTGCGGCTGAAGACGTCGCATTCAGAGTCTCTTTCCCATCGCTTTCAACATTAAATTGAGGTTTAGGTAGCTTGGACTCGTGATTCCAAAGCAAATTTTCAATGTAATCTCGATTCTGACGCCTTTGAAGCATTTTCACGAGCCTCACAGGATCCGAACCGATTCAAGACTCTCCACATCCTTCGTCAAAGGTGATACTTTTCCCCCTTTCAAACCCCTAGCAGAAATTTCCGAAACCAGAAAATGATCTAGAAACCCCTTATAATCATTTTCTTCAATACTCCAGGAGAAGGAGCATAAAAAAAATGCAGAGAAACAGAGAAACTTTGAAGCTTTCGCATGAGAACAACCGGTTGCGAAAACAAGGGGCAAGAGGAAGCGGTTTTCGCCAGAGCTACTGCTGTCTGTTCATTTCAGATAGAAGAATGGAGGCGGGTTTTATCAGAGGTTGGAAGTGAATGATTTTGTCAGAAAGCGATTTTGTTTTTATGAGGAGGTGAAAATCATAGAGGAGAAAAGGCGGTGAGAGGGAGAATTTAATGGAACTTTAGCTTTAGCCGGTCGTGGAGGGTGTTTGGATGTGGGGATTTTGAAGTCATCTCTGTGAGGGGATGATTCTTTGTGCTCTGAAGTCCGGGAGCAGAGGAAGTAAGGAAGGACGCGGTGCGTGGAAATTGAAATTTTAAGCAGGAAAAGCTAACGTGCGCGGGTTGTGTGGTGTGCACCCTTCGTTGAGCCACTTCCACGTAGTTGAATGGCCGCTCGGGCTTCGACACGTCAACGATGATGCACGGGTGTGTGTACTGCGCACCTACGAATGCGTTAGAGATTTCTGGATTCGGGATTCGTTTTCCATCCGTCAGACAGTGATCCGTGCATGCAATTCATAATTACGGAGTATTAAAAGTCTTCCGTATTTACCCTTATGATATTTTGCATATCAAAAAGATAATTTATAAGGAACGACAAGTAAATTAAGTATAAGAAAAATGTTCATCCTATGTGGATGAATTGAAAATAATATTATACTATAGGATTAAAATTATTAATATTGAGAAAATATAAAAAATAGAAATAGTTTCAGCATCATTCATTACTTTTTAAATGAAATAATATTTTAGATTTTGTGAAATTGTTAAGGTCATTATTAAATAAATTAAATGATAGGAGTGTGATAAACGTTATAAAAAAACATTATTAAGTACTTTCATTTAATGTATCAAATGGTAAATTAGACACCAATATATTTTTCATTATTTAAACAATAATAAATAAAAAAAATACAAATCTAATGTCTCTTGTTATAAAAATACCTATCAATTCTCAAAAAACTTCATCTATCTAGAATTGACTTTTAATAAAAGAAAAAGATAATGATGAGTTGTAGCACTTTAACTAAAATAATTCAATACATTTCGATGACACTAGATTCATACATTGTTGTAATGAAGTCAGTATTGTATGATATTTTATGATTAAAATTCAATGCTTAAAGTTATTGCTATATATAAAAAATAATAATTTTTTTAAAACAGATATTGGTATATTTAAAGTAAATAACTAACAACATTTTTTATCACATGTATCGGTAAAATTGGAAAAATGAAAATATTGATGTACCGTAAATAAATTGTATGGTATAAATATGAATACTCGAATTTCAAATCTAATATAATGAATCAGAAGGACAATATGTCAAAAAACTACTTTATAATAAATTATGCTAAAATAATAATGATTTATTAGCACATCTCCCAAATCATATATTTAGATGGATGTCTTCTGCAACTGCATTTTGTTATATTATTATTTTCGTGCTTAAGCTTTAATAATAACATTTTTTTAATCAAATATTAACATAATTAATAAAAGCATATTTTCAAAAAAAAAAAAAACTTTTATACATCTTCATCTATCATTATTTGAAATGCCATTCTTTGTCTCTTTAATTAATTTTTATGAGTAAAAAAACTATAAAAGAAAGTATTATCGAGTATGAGATATATCTTACATTAATTCAAATTATCTGTGAAGAATCTACTTAAAACTTGAATGGTTCAATCAATAAAAAAGTTTAATTTATCGAATAATTATAATTTTTATTATCCAAATAAAATTAATAAATAAAAATATTAAAATTCAGTTCACATGGACGGATAGAAATCACGTATTCAAGATTTTTAATTGGGTGGCAATTATAACACGAGAATATTTTTTTAGTTAACACGGGTTTTTCGAATTTTTCATTTTGACCTTATTTGTAAAAATCGGCTCACTTTTTCACTGAATCAGTTCACTTTTCGGTGTATTATCTGGTGTACTGATGAGTGAACCGATTTACTAAATAAATCAATTTATTTGTAAAATAATTTGATCAGTGTATCAATTTTCAAATGATTATATCGGTGCACCTATTTGATATAATGGTAAGTGAACTGGTTTATTGAAAAGTAAATTAATTTTTATTTAATTAATTACAAAGAGGGTTTACACAAGCAAGCTTGGACTTGACCCATCGCTGTTTGAAAGTCCAAATCGTAGAGGGTGGCGTCGCTGCTGAGCTGATTTTGTTTTAAATGCTACTGTCTTCATTTCAAATGACGGATTTGCCCTTTCTGTACTTTTATGTCCTTTTAGTCAGACGCACTCTTTAACTAATGTTGTAGGATGTCTTCGGTTTAAATATTGATAAAATTTATAAGAGACAGTGGATGGATATTATTAAAGAAAAATTAGTTTCTTTAGTTATTAATATCAATCTAATCTAATAAAATTTGTAAGAGTTAGTGGATGGATACTATTAAAGAAAAATTTAATTTTTAGTTATTATATCAATCTAATCTAAATTAATACAATGAATGGTGTGATTTAAATAATAATGGCTCATAACCATGTTTAAGTAATTTTATGTCAGATAGATAAGATAACCAGATAAGTTAATGAGGTAATCTAGAAAAATTTGGGTAGCTGTGGCCACCACGGCGGCCGCATGTGAAGGTAGCTGTATTTCCACTGTAAAGTTGCCGGCTCCTTGATGTGCGTGACCATCCCTCTTTTATATTATTTTTTTCGTTTTATATATATTTTATTAAAAATATAAATATATTAAAATTTTAATATTTATTGAAGAGGTGAACAGAGAATCAATGAACATTTTAAACAAAAATGATAAAATAATTTTTTATTTTAATAAAATATAATTTTCAAATAAATAGATAAATACTCTAAAAAACTAGTGCAATGTGAATATATTAATTAATATTGTTGATAGTTAATATAGTTGTGTTTTGACAATTTTTAGTATTTTAATATGAGGATAATTTTATATTGTCATTTTATCAACAATAATCATAGTATATAGTGTCATCTTATATTTTAAAAATCTAAATTATTTATTAATTTTTAAATGTACTAGCGAGATTATTGGACCCAGTGTCGAATAAATCAATTTGAGAGGAATTGTGGTGGATTCTTTAAAATTTTAATCAAATATTTATCATTTGATATATCAAATACTGAGTTTAATACTTTAAAAAATCTAAAGGTTAAATTAATGTATCTTTATGTTTAAAATTAATAAATGATTTATTTTTTTAAAATAGACTCTATATGTTTAAAATGACATAATTTACTATTTTCTTTACCATTTGAAGGAAAATATAGTGTTGAGCATGAGTCTTTAAAAATTGAATTGTTATCGACAACTTTAAATCGTTGATAATTGGATCTAGGTTAATTTTGAATTCAAACTCAAAACTTGAGAAAATCTAAAATTTAAAAGTCATGCAAGGATTATAGGTGAAATCCTTAGGCCTTACACAGATCAATTTGATCCAATCGAATTTCACTTCAAGAAAGAAAATTCAAACTCAAATTAGCAATGTCTATAAAAGTTCTTGCAACAAAGAAAATTATTAAAGACTCAATACTCACTGAGTGTTAATTATAAACTGAAATTTAAACAGAACTAAAATTAAAATACAAAATAAAACTAGAATATAAATTAGAAATTTAGAACTCGCCAAGAGGAGAGAGACACAAAAACTTCATTTACTCAAAGGAGATAAGAGATAATAAAACCTATAAGGTGGATCTCCCATCTCATTTCCTAGGTCCAATCTATTCTAAAAAAATTTAAATAAATCTCCTTTGGACAAGAGTAATTCTTAAAAAAAAAAAATCAAAATAAATCTTGCTAAAAAAGAGATTTGTTTGTTATTTTATTAGTCCTGTGTGTGGGTGTGAGGATTTTCCTTTTGGAGTTTTAAAAGAGTTAGACGTAAGTACAATCTGATAACTTGATAACAGATCGTTGAATGAACTTGAAATTCTCCTTTTTTTTCTCAATTTACACCAAGCAAACTGAGCAAGCTTAAAACATCTTCAATTGGGCCTTAACTAGACCTTCTAAATTCTAATTTACCATTCTAAGTTCTTTAGACTCTGGAAGGGCATCATAATATTCCAAAATAAAAACTTTATAAAATCATGCAAATTCAATATTTTAGTGCGTAAGGGGTGTCTTCTTTATATAGGATAATTTTTTAATATTATTAAATTATAGTCATGCATGTTAAATATGCACTGGCAAAATAAAAGTAAAGAATATATGTTAAAAGAACTTTAATTTTAAAGAAGAGAAGACCCTCTTTTAGCCCATACACATTACAGAGGATATACTTGTTATTTTTAATATAACTTAAAGTTTAAACATTGATGTGTGAGACAAATAATGCCTAAAAATATAGAAATCCAAGCTGCTTCAATCATTGACATCACTAAATTTCTTTCCCAAAAGATAAAATTTGATGAGACTCACTAAGTGGCCCAGGTGTCCAGCACACGGACATGGCCTACATTTATCCACTTACATATCGAGTCTCACATTATAAATTCATGATGACAATAATGACATTTAAATTTACTTTAAAATAATCAACAATATCTTATAGAATCTAGTGAGATAAAATAAGTCTTTAAGTTTGTAACAATAACTAGAATATATTGGATAAATTGATCCATTAAACTTAGGGCTGAAAAAACCCAACCTGATCCGATCCGAATGTTTGACTCGGACATCTTGACCAAACCCGACTCAACCCGACCCGCATTTTGAACCTACTTTGGGCTACTTCTTACCGAGTCGAGTCGGGTCGGGTCGGGTTAACTTAAAAATCTCTCAATCCAACCCGACCCAACCCGAATTCAATGAGGATTTTTGACTTTTTAACTTGACCCGCTGACCCGACTTTCATGACCTGACCCGCATGACTTTCGGATTAGGTCATGCGGGTTCAGGCCAAAATCCGACTCGAGTTTCACCCCTAATTAATCTCAATTATATTTGTTGGTGAAAGTCTTGAGTTCGATTTTCAATTTATCTCTGAAAGACCACTTCCCTTAGAATTAATTGTTGTGTATAGATAGAGACGATTGCACATGATTCAATACTTGAGAGAGAGATTTGCATATATCCCTAATACTCTAAGAGATCTGGATACTTTGATAAAAAAAAAAATTCTTATCAATTGCTTTTTGTCGTTTCTTATAAATTATTTTACTTGTATTACACATTTAGTAACAATCACAAGGGTTTTTCTTTTAACTTTTTATATTTGCATTTTAAGACTATAACTATGATTGTTGATTAATTTGATAAGTTTTCATCAACTTGTTTCCCTTTACTCGAGTAGCTTCTTCTTCCTTTCATCCTCTGTGGGATAGTGTCCCAACCCAATAAAAAAAAGGAGAGTTCATTACCAAAAAAGTGGCTTAGAGCTTTTGCAGAAGAAAGGATATGAAAGGAATATTGCCGTTTAAAGATGGCTGTAGATTTTATGAGATCTTCTCTTTCCCTAAAAGGAAGGAAGGAGATGGGTTTCTCACCCCTTTCTTGAAGTGAAAGATACCAGGCCTTAATCTAATGTTTCTGCACTCAATCTCTGAAAAAGAACAGTACTTTAGTGGATATAGTAATGAAGAAGATAAAGAGGTATTATTGCATTTCGATTTGGAGGGATTGGACGAGGACTCCAACCAATTGGAGTATGGTTTAGCTTTGAATAATCCCATTGCAACTCGTGGGTTTACGCCAACTCCACCAAATACTTTTGCTTCTACTGGAAACTTAGAACGAAGAGAGACAGACGGGTCTAAAAATGTTTAAATAAATAAATAAAGTGGATGGCTACTGGGCTTGGGATATATAGTTTATAAACTCATGTTTGTGCCTTTTTTTTTGCTATTGAAGTGATGGTCTATTGTCACCGTTTTTGGGATATTAATGGTGATTGGTAATAAATTTTTAGATTTTTATCGGAAATGAGAAAATCTTGTAAAAATATAATTTTAAAAAAATATTAATAAATTTTTTACTGGTAATTTATGAGGACATTATCACGACATTACCATTTATTATGTTTTTAATGCGATTTATCGAGAATTTACCATCATGACGATTAACGTGATAATAGTATTTTGTTGATAAAAAACATGATAAATTTAAAATACCGTTGATATTTATGACATTTTGAAGAAAACTAGATGCCGCGTGGGTCTTTTCTATTTCTATCAGGTTTTTTCTTGAATCTTGATATACAAGAGAATGGCTTAATGACTTATGCATTGAGGTTCCCATCTTGGCATTTGTGTGAGCCATCTGATCGTGCCTTTAAACCCCAAGTAGTTAACTAGTCTGCTGATTCTAATAATGATCATAGATGATCAGTGGTGCTCATCAGACTTCTTATTTTTCATATTAAAGGGACCTGTATAAAAAATAATTAAAAAATAATAAAGACTATACTTCAGGCTAGTTTCCACTAGAAAGTCACAATGAATTTCAACATTTCCAAGTGGGCCTGGACCTAAGCTTGAGTTTCAGTCAAGCCTGTGGATTGGATCAGACCTTAGTGCTGTTCAGGGGTCGAAATCTCGGCCGATACGGGGTTTTGGACACCCTAGATATCTCGGCTGAAATGAGATGTATCGGCCGTACGGGCGAGATCTCGGCCGATATGACCGAGATCTCGCCAATATTGGCCTATACGGCCGAGATTTATAAAAAAAAAAGGGGGAGAGAAAGAAATATATGCCGATATTCTGCGGGCCTGAGATCTCGGATGGGCCATTTTTTTACCCCCGGTGCTGTTGAGTCTATGAGCTAGTCTTAAGAAAAAGCTTGTCTTAGTGGTGATCTTCAGTTTACACTTTAGGAACAGAATCAGTACTGACAGAGAACAAGAACTTTGATTTTATTAAAATTAATCCATGTCCAGTGGGTTGACAAGAAGAATATTTATACAATAGATATGGCAAAGCAAACACTAGCCATAGGTTTGGAAGAATGTAATTCAGATAGTTCCAGAATAAGGACCTCATACATGACGAATGGAAGTTCATATTCACATGAAAGCATCCCTCAAAAAATAGTGGAATATTCTTTTAAAAAAAAACTTTTTTTTTCTGCTTAATCTAGAATTTTGATCTTTTTCCATATTTTAAAATAAAATAACCTCAACCTTCTTTTATATTGTTGAAAAAGAATTCCATTCTTTGCAGTACACACCTCATCTTTAGAATGTCGACATCATATTTTAGGTCCATTATAACCCCATCAAATCAAATAGAACGAATTAAATATATGAATGTTTTAAACATTTGATATAGTGCAACAAAATGAGAACTTAAAAATATAAAATGAAGAAAGAAAAGTTCCTTCATCCTTTCCAACTTTGAATTTCAGAAAAAAAAAAAAAGTCTAAAGGTTTCTGATAGAGTTGGATAACATCTAAACGATAATGCTCACCGATTCCGAAAATACGATCATAGAAGATAAATGATAAATCACTGTTTTGTTTCAGATTCAAATTACAGTTAGCAATTCATGAATTTCAAAGACTACAATTTGTAGTTTTCTCAGCCATGAATACATTCTATAAATGGCATGAACCCACTGATTTTGTAAAGTCAATTCATTGCTCTGTACTTGGGAAATTCAGTCCTTTGGTCTGCATACAGCAGATGCACAATTTATGTACCTCTAGGATCATGTAATTGCCTTTTTGAACAGACATTCACCAGCCACCAACAAAATATAATGAAAGCATGACAGAGCATGTGAAGCAAAGAAGAGACTAAATATGAAAGCATTTCATGATTTTCAACGAGTTATCTCTTGTGTTGTGGAGAAGAATAATCAAACTTGTCCAAAGGGAAAAACAACAAAATAGGATTTCAATCCAAAACATACCGCAAGGAAAGACCAAATTTAACGTGGTTCAGCAATGATGCACATGTCCAGGGGCAAAAAGAAAATAGTTTTCCACTCCTTTGAGAGAGAGATAGAGAGAGAGAAACAGTTACAGTGTGCCTAGGGCAATACCCACTAAAAGGCAGAACCCACAGGCATAGCCTCACTTGTACTAGGTTGACACAACCCTCTTCTAAAATAAAGACCCACAGAGAGACTCAAATCCTCTCTGTAATGGTTTGTCTGAAAGCCCAAATCTGTTCACAAGAAACCCAATTCTACAATCACTCAACATATGGAAACGTTCTTCTTGAAAAAAAAAGTAAGAACCTCTAAAAGAGAGTTACCCACTTAATTAGATTTGGCTCTTCCAAATGAAAGAAAAAGGGTAGTCCATCTACTATTCATTGACAAAATTAGAAACCGAGTAGGCTTTCTAGCTTGTTTTATGTAAGTTAACGAGTTAGGGTTCGAAGTTCTTACTTGGCTCATTTCCAAACCAACCCAGAAAAGGGTATTAAAGACCTGGTGAGAAGAATTCCTCACGGTTGGCTATGTCCTTGACTAACATTAGCTAAGGTTTCATGAGGAAGGTGCTTATGAGTGAATAGGCTAGAAAGATGACAAAGGAGAAAATCGCAATTTGGAAGTGTGACTAACACTCATCACCATCATCAAAGTCATTATCCCATTTATAAGGGATTGATCATTGGTGCTCATAATAGAAATCGACCCTACAACATTGTTATTGCAAAAATGAGCTGTCACCAACTGTTTTGCAAGCTCTTGTGATTTTCAACAACTAAAAAGAAGCAAGAACATATCAACATTATTTGAACAGGCCAAATAATCTGTCAATGGATTTTGCAATTTACTTTATGTTCTAAATGACATTGCATTTCAAAATCCAAATGCGAGACTATTCTTGCTTGCTGATATCATACAATCAAAAAGTGATTTCCATCCTACATATGAAATCAAATGACCATTTTCTATCATTTCATTCATATACTTGTGTGCATCATCAACTCTTCCCTGTTTACATAACTGTCTGATAATAGCACTGTAAAGGGTACCATTCACTGCAACATTATTCTGAATCATCTCCTGGAAAATTGAAATGGCCTTTTGAACATTTTCATGCTCACAAAATCCATTAATCATAAGAGTGAATGTTGTTATGTCAGGCTTTCCACAACTCCCATCATGCATCCTCTCAAATAGATTCATTGCTTCATCAACCATCTCCTGTTTCCAATACCCACTAAGAAAACAGTTCCAAATGCTGGCAGTTGGCACAAAAACCATGATTCACAATCTCCTTCAAAAGATCTTTAGCATCATCAAGTATACCCAACTCACAGAACCCCATAATTACAGGAACTGCGATTTCCTCAGCAGGAACAAGCCCTTTCTTCCTCTCTGCATTAAAGAACTTAACAGCATCATCACTTCTTCCAACTCGAAAGAGAGCCTTAATGAAAGATCTATATACACAAATCTCCGGCAGCATTTTCTTCTGAAGCATTTCTTTCAATAGCATCTCTGCTTCCCCAACTTTTCCTGCACTACAAAGTGACCTACAATAATTCTCATACGCCATTATCTCAGGAACCTTGCCCTGACAATTCAATTGGAAGATAACCCGCCTCCCCATTTTCAGACGTGGCAAATCCCCATTAGCTGAGGTTTCCTTTTCTATCAACCTAAGAAACAGTTTCTTCGCTTCTCTTAGCCTACCTGACATACAAAGCCCATACATGAAGCTCCCATAGATACAAACATCCAAACTACATTCCCGCCGGACCATATTCCTCAAAATCAAATCAGCTTCAGCTAAATACCCATTCCTACACAAGCATTGGAACAGCGCAATATATGTCAAGTCATGAGCTTCAAAGCCCTTTTCCTCCATCACTCGAAGCACATTGATAGCTGAAAAACAGACATTTTCCTTACAGAGAGCTCCAATCAAAGCAACGTAACTCTGCTTCCTCAAAACCCCACCACCCATCAACACCCGCTCACAAACGCTTTCAACCTCCTGCCGATTACCGAATCTAGAGATATAAACAATAAAATCAGAAGCATCAATTGGTACGGGCGATTCGGACCCGCAAATATCGTTCCACACATATTCAACGTCTGAAATTTTGCCATCTCTAACGAGACAATGGAGAACCAAACTGTAGAGAAAGAAATCAGACACCCTTCCGTTCTTTTTAAGACTCAAAAGAACTGCTTTTGCTCTAGTTAGCTTTTTCAGTCGGCACAAACCGTCGATGACAAGGACCGAAGTAGCAGAATCGTAGACATGGGTTTCACTGAGCATTGAATCTAGATCAGAAAGGAGTCTGAAATTTCGATTGTTTGTGAATATGTCATGAATTACTGAGCAGAAACGTTTCATGTAAGAGAGAGGGTTGACGTTATCTTCTGGAAAAGACGGTGATAAGTAATTGGAACTTACCTGTTTAGAAATGGCGCGAATAGTGGGAGCTGGATAAGCAGAAGAAGAAAGACGAGAGAGGATGAAAGAGGGGGAAACGAAAGAATCGAAGTGGAAGGGTTTCATGCCTTCATCTGTTCGAAATGATTTTCCCCATAAAGTGATTTCAAATCCTGCAAAAATACTCGATACAGCCAAGCACTACTGTAAATGGGTCGTATTTTATCCACCCGAGCTGATTCGGGTTCACCCAATTTAGGTCACTTTTCTTATATAAGATTTTAATCTTAAATTTGAAAAAATGATTAATCTCAATATGAATTTTAAAGAATTTTGATGATGATAAAAATTTGTATCAGATATTTATATGCGAATCTACATATTCAACTAAAAAATTGCTTTTGAAAGTGATCACATTTAAATTTAAATTTGAATTAGAGTTTCTCTGTTTCTCTTAATTTATTTATGCTAGAAAAATAATTATTCTCTTGAATATTATTTAATTTATGTCATTTAAATTAATAGATTACTAAATTTGAAATTCATCTTATCCAAATTGCATTTGAAAATCAGTGGGACATTAAATTAAAAAATTGATCATAATTTTTTCTATGTATATTAAAATTACACAAACTTAAATTTTTTGGAAAAGTAATTGAATATCTTAATTAATATTTTAATTTCATGTCAATCACGAAGGGTATTCAGACGCAAAATATGACTATTATTGAAAATCATGTAAATAGACTAACTTAATATAATGCTAAAAAATAAAACTTATTGTGCCTGCATTACTCATGAGATTAAAATAATTAATTAAAATTTAAAGTCACTCACTCTTTACTAATGCGATCTCTTACATATTTCGCATATCAGATGATTCTAATGTGATTCTATATCCACCTTTGGAAGTCATTCTCGCTACAGTCTAACAAAGCTACAATTTATATAAGATATGATCTACCGCATGCCTTAAACTCAATAATATCAATGGTCTCTATCACAACCCACAGCCCCCATTAGCTACGAAGTGTTGGGTTTTTTTTTTTTTTAAACTTTTGCTTGACTCACTATCAATAAGACCATAATTTCCCATAATTTAGCCTACACATGGACCAGCCTCGAGTGGTGTCAAAGTGAGTTCATTGGTTTGTGGGTTAGTTTGAAAACCCACCAAGCTTGGCTCACTGACTGTAAACAGTGGCAGATTTCATGGCCCTTCCTAATCGATTTAAGGTCCATCATTTCAACCTTTAAGCAATAAAAAAGGGCCTCATTCATGTGATCAGTTGTTGAAATAAAGCAGCATCAAGCAGGTTCATTCCAAACTTCATATAGATTGAAGTGGAAATAAGATAATGCAAATCTGATACCAAAATTTTGAGCCCTACAAGGTTTTTTATTGGAAGAGTTCTTCAGAGACATCTCCCAAGGCTGAGCAAAATGGAACAGTATCATGCACTCCCCTGTTAAAAGTAAAGTCAACAAGTTCATATACCAGACATTTTAACTTCACTGATCTCTGAAGTAAGCAACATATATTACTGTGAAATTGAAAAGCTCACAAATCAACAATTTCAACCACACCAATCCTGAATTGAAATAGGCTCCAGTGACTCCATACAGATACATAAAACACCAGTATGCAAATGCATTCTTAGATACTGGTCGCCGGGGGAACCTTGAGGGTTATTTCCACATTATCATGAACTCCTTGGAGCAGTAATTCACCCTCGAATGAGACCACCTTTCTTTTCTTGGCAGCTCTCAGGGTTCCAACCAGAGCTTCAAATATGTTGGCACACCTGTCATCGTTGAACAGGACACCAAACTTGACCTTCAAAACCAAACAAAAAATATTGGTTGGACACTGGATTCAGTGAAAGAGACATAGGGATTATGCTTCTGTGCAGGGCAAAAAATCGGTTGGTTTGAGACATGGATCCAACAATCATTCAGATTATACATTCAAAACATGCATGTGAGAGAGAGGGTTGAGTGGTTTAAAGGATGGTTTGTTACAAATGCAGCTATACTATTTGAATATGCAGATGTCATATATTATTCATCTTGCACTTATACTAGTGTTTGGTTTAAAGGATGATTTGGTACTAATACAGCTGTAATTTGAATACACAGATGTGATTTATTCAACATCTTGCATTTTTCATATATTCATGGGAATGAGGTCACAACTTCAATACCACCTACAGAGCTAATGGAGGCAAATCCACAAATTAATTAGATCAAACCATTTAAACAGTATGCCAAATCAACAAATTCTTAGTTTCGGGAGTTACTGAATAAGACACCACAAACCAGTGTTGGATTCCAATACATGCATACAAACCCATGCTTCTTAGTTTCCACCATGACCATTTAAATGCCTATTACTTTCCTAGAATAGTTTAACATGCTGAGCACCCTCACGGAGCCAGAAGTAGAATCAGTTCTTTATTAAGAAGGCAGATGCAACAACATTCTCTAGTATTTTGAGCTCTACACTTTCATCAAGGTAAGATCCTGTGTCTCAAAAAAAAATAAAAATTTAAAATAAAAAATCATAAATGGGTATGACTATCATAAATATTGCAGGTAATGACTATTGCAACATACTAATGTTGTGGATCACAAACATAATGATCTGTTCAAATGATTCATGCATTTTGAGCTATGTAATTCATAGAGAGAATTTTGATAGTCTGTAACTGTGTCACCATGACATGTTAAACATATCTAAATGGCATATACAAACCAAAGCAGATGGTTAAGGTTGAACAGCATGATTTTTGTTATACAATGTGATGGACATGGATATGTTTAATACTCAATATTGGCGTGCATATATCCTGTGTGCAGGTAAATTGAGTTGCCACAAGGTTTTCTCCTGCCACATTCCACTTCAGTGGAGAATGAGATTTTTGTGTTGATTCCACACTGTAAAAGTTTAATGCAACTCATCCACCATTCCCATGGGACAAAAACCACCAAAACCATACCGAATTTGAGCCCCACTGTTGGAGTATAAACCAAAACACGTACAGATTGCACAATCCTAAAAATCATATTTGAAGTTGTTAGGTCCGATTTTTTTTTTTTTGGAATTTCAGGGACACACATCATCCACAATAAAGTCCAACTTCTGAAAGTAGAATTCAATACTTCCACCAAGTGATCGGATTAGTTTTTTTTTTGAATGATGTATCGGATTGGTAAATTTAAGTGGGAATGAATCATACTTACCATATAATTGCAAGTTAAATAATTATTTTAACAATCCACATTGTCCAGTGAGTTGGATGTGAAACTTTGCATTCTGGGGTTTCAGATACTATGTATGATACAAATGTGGAACAGTGGAGTGATGAAAAACATGGCCTTAACTAGGGATGATAAAATAAGATAAAGTTCCAAAAATCTAGCATCCCCAGTTGGAAAAAAAATGAATTCCATCCGAGAGAACCAGAATTACACCCTTTTGAATACAGCATCAAGTGGAAATAGTGGGATCAAACATGATACTTGTCTCATTAATCAAAACTCAGAAGATCAGAAATTTCATGTGTGATAGGTTTTGACAATCAAAGGTCATAGTGCGTAATGCGTATGTCAGCAAGAATAGCTGAAGCAAAATCCATAAAGTGTCCAACTCCTTGGTTGAGAAAAAAAGATGAATATTCCTGTCAAAAGAACTCATAACAACTTCAAAACACACTAGAACAGATACGAAAAATCACGCTAAAGTGCTAAATTGAGCATTGACCGATGAATCAAAATCTTAATCTTGGGTCTAAAGAGTTTTAACAATTAGATTGTGTGATAAACGGGATTTATTATAGAAGGTTAAAAAACCCATCTATATCCCCAAATTGCGAAAGTTAAACCAAGAAAACAGAGTCACAATTAATTTCTAATTGCAAGTGATTTGAATAATTAGATTCATGGATCAGCATTATCATATGAAACGAGATCTGGGTACTCTGACACATGGGTTTGCAGGAAAAATGTGTGCTGATGTGTTTCTATTGACCGTGGGATCTGAACTCACCGGCGAAATACAGCAAAATTCCACCAAATTAAGGAAGTAAATTACAGATAAATGCTGAAACTTGATGAAATTGAAAAGGAAGAAGAAGGGCATTTCGAGAAATATAATTGTAGCTATACCTTGTAGGATCCGTCCTGTTGGGCCTGACCCAATCGCTTGATTTCTTCTTTGAGGCGTTCTACTTCTTCTTCTACATTCAACGCCATCTCTCTCTCTCTCTCTGGATTGCGATGAGAATTGAGAGGACGAAGACAATTATTAAGTAGAAGTGTAGAACAACTTTCCACATAGGCGCGTCGCTCTCCCATCATTCTCACATGCAAGATGCTATCTTTTGATCTTGGCCGTCCATCTAAGTCTGCCTCACCTAAGGTTTGGGTGTATTTAATTATTTTTTTTTAAAAAAAAAATCCATGCTAGAGATACTAGCATTCTAGGATGTAAACGGTCCCACGATGTAGATAAATTTTAAATTTATATCCACTTAATAGTATTAGATTTAGATCATGTCAAAAATCAAAATTGAATTTAAATTTATAAATATATATGTTTCAATATGGATTTATTTAAATTATTAGATTTATATTTTTGAATTCAAATATTTTCAAAGTTAGAAGCATTAACACTTACTTCTAAAAATAGATTAATCAAATAATTAAGTTTGTACAATATATGACTATTAAATATTATAAAAATATAAATTAAAAAAGATAATGCAAAAAAACTAAAAAATGCATTTTTTTCTTTATTGTCAATCATAAAATTGAAAATTTACAGAATTTCATAATCCAATATTTCTTTGAAATTATGAAATTTTATAAAATTCAACTCTATCAAAGAATTTAGGCCTGAATTGTTCATTAAAGGAGGTGCACCATGACAAACAGTGGTGGTGCAAATATCACTATATATTATAGAACATGAAAAAGAAAGTATTGGCTGATTGTGAAATCCCAACCTTTGATGGATGATAAAGACTTGGAATGGACTGAAAGAGACACTATATGTTGATGAGTTGAGTCTCAATTACATGTATTATAGAGGGGCCCAACATACCTAATAAGTAATAACATGTTGGCCTATGCTATAAATTAAGTCTAGCCCGTCTATTAGATTCAATAATGGAGGAGGCTATAAATTTAAATTGATCTCAAAGAAAATTATGTTATATTTTTGAGACAGTATCTCTTTCCACGTGTAGCCGCGGCAAGTAAGAGAGAGTGAGCAGTTGCACGTGAAAAAATATATGAAGTTGATAAAATTCACACATCACCTAGATTAAAAAATTAATGATTATATATAACACTTAAGACGCCCTCCTTCCAATAAGTAACTTTTGAGAATGAGTTTTACTTTAAGAATGTGAACATGATTTTCTTCAAGTCCTATTTAACCTTTCAAAATTCAGAACTCAATTTCATCTTAAAAAGAAAATAAAGTAAACTATTTTAGCAGACAATAAATAGATAATAAACCATTAGTAGGTAAGTGGGTACAATTTAACTGTCAATAAATTCATAAACACTGACTGAAAACAATGGGTGAAAGTCTGACTAATTTTCATTTTCTTTAAAGAGGTGTACAGGCCTTAATAATGTAGATATAGAAGAGAAACATACTCAGGATCAATTAATTATAAGAAGGCCCAGTAGCTTTTCAATTAATTCAGCCAAGTAAATTAGGCTCAGTTGATTTTTAAGCTGGGCAAGTAACTCGATTATAATAAAATTTGCTGAAAGAACAAAAACAAGAATTAAGTAGGTACTAGTTACTCAATTCAATTGAATTCCAATCCTAGTCTGTATATTTGTTTTCATAGTTTGGTGGAAGTAGGACCAACTCAAGCTCTGAGTTTTTGGTTATGCTGGGCCTTTTTTCTTTTTCAACATTGTTCTAGGCAGCACTTATAGACACCTGGATTTCCTGTTTCTACCGATCCGATTTCAGATTTTTAAGTCAAATTACCATTATACCCCCAAGTTTTTACTCATTTTTGAACGAACTGCCAATTTATTTCTACATTCGTTCGGATTAATGATTCATTCGAACGAATGCCGAAGTGTAAATTTAGTTCATTCGAATGAATGATATTCCAGTGAACGACTGTAAAATACCAGTGCTTTCGAATGTCATTCGTTCGAATGAACGGGTTGATTCATTCGAACGAATGACATTCGAGAGAACAACTGTAATTTCCCATTGTTTTCTTATACATTCATTCGAATGAACAAACTCGTTCATTCGGACGAATGAACACTGTTCTGCCCATTTGTTCGAATGAACTAAATTTACACTTTCGCATTCGTTCGAATGAATGATTCATTCGAACGAATGCCGAGATGAAATAGCAGTTCGTTCGCATGAATAAAAACACAGGAGTATAATGGTAATTTGACCCGAAAATCTGAAATCGAGTGTGTAGAGGCAGAAAATCCGAGTGTCTATAAGTCACACCTTGTTCTACCATTTTTTATTATATTTAATACCAATATATGGTCAACATACCTGATTTTTCATATTAGTATTTCTAAAATCTGATAAATATTAACCAATACTTTAGATATGGGCTCAACTCAATCAAGGCACAGTTCTTCTGTGAACTAGACAGTTCTTCTGTGAACTACAACCGTCACAAAAAGATGGAAATCAGTCGAGTCTGCCTACCTGTTTCGCCATGATAGTCTTTTCTAAGATTCTAGAGGCTTGATTCCTGTGTTCTTGGCATCCTATTGTTTTTTTTTAATTAATATATGAACTATTTAAAAAAAAAAGGTTTGATAAGTTATTGAGGTGTATAACTATAATTTAATAGAATAAATGTCTAAGAAAATACTCATATGTAAGCAGCTCACCAAACTCATATGTAAGCAGCTCACCAAACTCTAGTCACCCATCTAAAAGATGTGCGTGTATTTTATTTTCTTTCTGGGAATGAATCACTAAATAAATTAAGATTGTAACTTGGGTTAGTTGCACAGGATTTTGGCTTTATTCAAGCTTGGACCTAAATTATAATTAAAAGGCCCAAGCCTAAGTCTGGGCCCAGATTAGCCCTAATTAGTCAAATCCGAGTGTAAACTAAACTATATTTGAGGAACTAACGGTGATTTCAAGCTCGACATGTATATGTAGACTTATCTAGACTCAGGTTTATTTGGAATTAAAATGAGAATATTTTGTGTTGTTCTATCAAAATATAAACTTTATATTGCATAAATTTTATATTTGTACAAAATATTAATTAAGAATTTACATTTCTTAAATTATTGCTCAAATTCAAGCATTTGAGCTAAACTCAGACTTCCATGTACCAGGTCTAGTTGAATGTGATTTCTAATTCATGCGTGGAATCTTAGTCCTGAAAATAAGCACTGCTCAAGCCAAGTTAATCTAGACTAGACGCAATCTTTTCAAAAATTTATACAAACTCGGGTTAGGCCTGAAATTAGGGGCGCAATCTGGGTAGGCAAGTCAGTTGCGCGCCTAATTTTAGTCCCAGCCATATTTAAATCGAATCACTAATCATATTTTGTCCTCCTTTAAACTGCCTTTACCCAACCTATTTTAAAACCCCACCCATGGGTTTAAATATCGGCTGATACGTATCGTATCGGCTGATATATATCGGTTTTTAAAACCTTTATATATCGATCGATATAATACGTATCCGCCGATATCCGATATATATTGTCAACATCAGTTGATATTGGTGAGTTTTGTAAAAAAAAAAGATAGGAGAGAGAAATTTATCGGCCGATAACCAATATTGGCCGATACAGATATTTATACCCCTGACCCCACCGATTTTTAATTTGGGCCAATCAATTTGTATCAGGTTAAATTGGGTCATGGGCAATGCTTCTTTTTTTTTAACGAATTAGCGGTAACAAGTATAAATATATATTAAAAGAATAAAAAAAAAGATACAAGAAATGGCATCGATGGATCTCAGAGAGAAAGACCCAAAGAAAACCAAATAGAAAGAAGATGGGCAAGAGAAAAGAATATAACCCCCATCCTAAACAGATACACTAAAATCACAAGAGATCACCTGAAAAGAATATAACCCCCACCCTAAACAGATACACCAAAATCATAAGAGACCACCCCATTTGCTAGAATTAGCAACCCATCTGCTCAGCACCAAACTAACAAGAGAGAAAACACTAAGAATTTTAACTCCCGAAGGCGCCATCCAAACACCACCCAGAGAGAAAATGATTGGGTTTTGACACAATATATTGGTATGTTTCAAGCAAAGAGTAATTTACCCTAACTAAAATATAATTATCATAAAGAGTTAATTTTAAAAAATCATCAAATATTGATATAAAAAGAGGAGTGTGTGTTTCTTTACGTATAATTTGGTTAATTAGAGTAAGCTGGGCTATATACCTCATGACTCTAACTGGGTCCAACAAGACTCCGATCTTATTGCAAGTTAGAAAGTAGTTTCATTCTTTCATTAACTTCATCTTTCCATAGACCAATACTATAAAGGAGAGTATAGATGAGATCAAAGGCATTTCGAAGGGAAACTGAGACGAAAACATAATGGAAACAGAAGAATAGCTCCAATAGAATAGAATATCTAAATTCAAGAGGGAATTCGTCTAACGGTTAAAAGCTCTCTTCTCAACATTTTTCTGGATTGTTTTCTATAATTGTTTATCCGATGTGTGTGGGATTAAGACGCTTACACATGTCCAAAGGACTAATCGGATTAAAATATTTTATATTCAAACAGGTGAGATCTCTGAACACTTTAATCATTAAAAAAAATAGAACAGAATATCTAAATACATTCTTATCTCTCAAACTGCATTGTAGAAAAAATGAAGCTGTCAAAATAGCGCCTTTCAAATCCAAAGTCTAAGTGCTGGACTCAATTTATTTCATTTTTCAGCCAGAGTCGTTCCGGCTTAAATAGAATGGAATTTACATCTAAGAGATGGATACAAGTTATTTAATAATTAAAACTTTGATTAGAGGCGAATTTTCTTATAAAGTTAAAAATCACATACATAAATAAATTTCTGCTAACTTAATAAAATTCTCAACGACAAAGAACAGTTATCACTATTACTTCTATCAACGTCTAGATCCAACGTTCATGCATGGCCCTCTGATGATGGGACCACCAAAGCATATATGCGGATCCTCTCTGTCCAGCTTTCTGTATGCTGCTGCTTCCCGTGCGGCACAATCACAAAACGGGCACGTGTTTTTTTCGCCCATGCCAGTCCAATTTACAATAGATTTAAATCATTAAAAATATTATTTTTATATTATTTTATAATATAAATTTATACATTCTCACAATTAATTGAGATAGGTAAAGCAATTCATTTAATAATTTATTTTCAATCTTAAAAAGTAAGTTAAAAATAATCCTATAAATCTCATTTTTTATAATAACGAGATAACTCTCATATTAATTTACCTCACTATATAAATTTTATATTATAATGCAAACCCCACCCTTTACTTTGCAAAGTCAAACCACCAGACTTTCAGTCAGGGCCAGGGTGCAAATATCATCCGATATTCAGACGATACGTCGATATCACGCCCGTATCATATAGGTTGATATCACAATATCAGTAAAAAAAGTGGAGAGAGAATAATATCAACCGATATACTGAATTTTGCACTCGTGGTCGGGGCATCTGTCAAACTTACTTCTTCCTCTAGTGAGAAAAAGATAATACAATCAAACACCATCATATATGGACACAAGTGCCTTACACATTCAAAGCATCCAAATCAAAGCCCTCACAGTACTGATACTATTTTCTTCATCCATTTTCAGGTTACTAATCAAATGATAGTGGTGAAACTTGGGTTTTAATTTAACCCGTATGACCCAACTCGAGAAATTAATGGATTTGGGTTATGTATAGTTATGTATTTATATATTTCAGATCGAGATGAGTTAGAAAAATAAAAACCCGTATAAAATTTGGGTCGGATTGGATTGAGAAATTTAAATTAACTCGATCCAACCTGACTCGATCTGCATGCACTAAGTTATAAAATACCACTAGGGTCCACAATTCAGCTCAGGTCGAGTTGAGTAATTTGGGTTGGTCGGGTCAAGTTTAATGAATTTCTTACATGAGTTTGTTGAGCTTATTAAAACCCGACTTGACTCGATCCGAATTTCAACCCTATCAAGTGATTTATGATCTTCTCATCAACTAAATCAAGAGGAGCCCAAATGGCATACGCCACTTCAATAAAAAAATAAGCCAAAAATGGTTCGAATGATGTTCGTTCGAAGGAGGTGTTCGTTCGAACGAACCAAAAATGGTTCGAATTATGTTCATTCGAAGGAGATGCCTTCGAACGGTTCGAATGATGCGGAGAATTTTTTTTTTTTTTTTAAATGAAGGGCAAAACAGTAATTTTACTGAATTTTTGAAACAAGTGTGTAAAGAAAGAAAATGTAAATGTCTATATAGCTGGCCAAAAAATATCTTCTTTTATAATCATGACTTATGATGTATCTTTGTATCACATAAGAGATAAGACCAATTATTAAATATACATAAAATTATTTGTAACTTTATATATTAAATTAACTTAAAAATATTAAATCCAAAATCCCTAATCTAATTCTAAAAATTCTGATACGAGCGTATGTTATAAAATTAGATTACACTAATGACCTAAATTTCAAAACCATGAATACCTCGAAAGCAGCAAATCAAATGGCACTGAGGCGCAACCAAATATTTAAAGAAGACGCACTAGACCACCATCCTTTTGACATTCTCGTTGCGAAAGTGGTCTTTATCACACAATTGGCCCGTGCTCTCATCAATTGGAATATTATGTGCGTTGAATGTGGAATTCTTTAAAATTGTTTGGCTTTTCTTGAGGCCCACCACAGATAGTCTCGACCCTCTCAAAACTAAATTAATACTCTGACAATCCTATCCATTAAACCACTTGATGGATGACTTCATTTCCATAATTAAAAATAAGGACAACGGATGATTTTAGGTTTTATTGGCCATTCATATTCTTCATTTCCAACGATTAGGTAAAACTCTTTAATCTACAATTTCGTGATTAATGAAACTGATAATTAAAAAAAAATTACACTTATGAAAGGTGGTTGGTAATGAGTTGTCTGGTGAAGACTTTCTATTAATAGAATTGTCTATCAACCTTTTTTAAAATTATATTTGTCTGCAATTTTTTTATAAGATAATAGAGCATTTTTGTCTTTCTTTGTAATTCTTTTGTCAATAATTTTTTTTTTTCACTCTCTTATGAAATTAAAAACTACAAACAATTATAATTGTTAAATATGAATTGAGCATCTACAACACTCTTGGTCATTGCACATTTATCTTTTCGACAAATTATAAATTATATATTTTAGGGCAAAGGGTAATAGAATAAAACCTTCTTGATAACTTTTTAACTTTAAAATCACTTGTTGGAAGCCCCATTCACTAGAATCTAAATTCACACCCTTTTTTTTTTTTATTGTATTTGTACTTAATTTGAATTAATTTTAATTTGACCTCCCTACTAAATTAAAAACTCATCTAAAATTAATTTCATTTTCACTATTAATCTTTAAGTTTAAGAAAATCATAACTTCTCCAATTCAATAATCTTGACTCTTTATGAAAACGATCAATCTTTATTATATCTTTTAAACCCATAAATTTTATTCTTTGGACTTTACTTCTCCTTTATGAGTTAGATCCATAAGGCAATAATTGCTTTTGAACAGTACCTGTCTAATGAAAATTGATTCAATACAAAAATACATGCCATAATCATCGTGATCCAAATGAAATAAAGAATACTTTATTTCACTTCAGCATCTATGTGAATAACAGAATAAGGAACATTTTTTTTCTAGTTTTTTATTTTACCTAATTTTGATTGCTCCTTAAATTTAGAAGTTACTCCTACACGATCGCCTCAACTATAAAATACAGTTTTTGATTGTGTTTTTTTTTTTTTTTTTAAATATTGTTTGACCATATAATTTTTTTATCTATTTTATCTTATATTTTAATTCAAAAAAGTCAAATAATAACTAGAAACCCATTTCAAGAAACAAGAGTAGTAATTAGTAAGTTCGATTCCAACTCTATTTTTTCTAAGACTACTCTCCATTAAATTATTTAGGGTGGTGACACTCAACTTTTATTTTATGAGACTAGATTTCAAAAATTTATATGAAAATTATCATTTTATCTTTCAATATTTTAAAGAAGATATTTGCTTTGTACAAAATTGTGGGGTAAAATGTAATTTTATATCAAATTTTGAAATCAACCGTTAAAAAAAAGTCACAGGTCTAAATGACAGTCGATTACAACAGAAAATTCGATATCATCACTCATCAGTGAAAGGATCTAAACTGATCAACATCGAATCAGCAACCAATGAACCCACATGTGAGAACTTCAGAGCCAATACCCAATAATAATTCGTCATAATAAAATGGAGAATGGTCTTAACCAATGGAAGAATAATACGATTCTCTCAATTGAGAGGTTATGTCACCGAATCGAGGTTAATTCGGGCCCATGCCCACTTCATGGTGGGCCCACTAGACCCATTAGTAACTTGTGGTGTGATGACAGTGGCTTGCGTCAGATCAACGGTTTGGATCAGCAGATAAAAGGCCCACATGGGCATATTAAATGCCCAAGGATAAAGGCATGTCCTCGGGCCAAGGAGGATAAGAATGAGTAGGATCCACTGTGCACATCAACCTTACAACGTTGATTTGGACGGACGAGATTGGCCCATAAATTGCATCCGTTGAAATTTCGCAAAAGATACCAAAGTCTTATCCTCGATGACATCGAACGCTGCTTTCTCATCAGTCATCAGCCATCAGTCATCAGAGTTCGATATCTGTGTGGCAGTCGACTAGGATCTCATGCACGTGTGATTCCACACCACTTAGTCAACAAGTTGGACTTATTTCTCGTTATATGATAAATTTATGGCCACATTTTCTTTATCAAAACAAAGCTGAAATTGTGGATTACTCATTATATAAAAAAATAAATGTAATAGGTTTTCTAACCCATTTGATCTCTATAATCGAATTTGGTCCGTTGATGTAATATTAATCAGTAAATCTTAATTTTCATCTAGAATTGAATGGCCTTGATTTTACTTTTAATGCATCCGATCATCCAGGATTCTTACAAACTGTTAGTCTGGTAGTGGGTCCCACAAATATGAAAATTGTAAATTTGTAGTTAAGATTTCACATGGTGGTGAGGAATTACTCTTCCACATAATCCGACGGTGGCATTCCGGTAAATGACCGCAACTCTCGAAGCGTTTCCAAGGAGCCCCAGCCCATCGAATGGTTAGAATAGTCAGATGGGGTCTGATATTTCCGGAGGCTGCCCTCCATCACCGGCGGGGCCCGCAACCGGACGGTGCGGATTAAGTGCGTCACTGCCACGTGTACGGCCGATGCAAGCATCCACCACCTCTGCCAGAGCATCATCATAAATCCCAAATCGATCTCGATGTGATGTATCATCCATCCCCTCGCCTCTCTTCTTCTGCTTCCTCGTTAAGAAAAGATCGTCATCAGCTCCACCAGAGGACCCGCTATGGAAAATGACGACCGTCCAAATGCACCCATGGTTTGACCTTCACGGGCTGTGATCTTCACTCTGGAAGCTGCATCTGCGACGAGGCCGCTGGGATTGGGGTTTGAGAGCTATGTCTGAAGCGAATCTCAATCCACAGCCGTTGAATTCGCGGGCACCAGCTGTCGATCCATCTCGGCCGTCCAATCAGGCGATGTATATCGTGGATCAAGACGGCCATGTCCATCAAGTGCCTGACATACCCGTCGCCGACCAAATCAACGACGACGGAGATGATGATGACACGTCCGACATCGGTGACGTGCTAGAAGGTGGCGCTGACGATGGGGACGGAGGTGGTGATGATGAAATGATCGATGGATATGGTGATGGCGAAGAGGATGAGAACCTGATGGATGGGGAAGTGATGCCCGATCCGAATCTTGCGGTGCCACTGCGGTGCCGGAGCATGAATCAGCTGACGTTATCCTTCAATGGCGAAGTCTATGTCTATCCTTCTGTTTCTCCGGATAAGGCATGTGAATTCATCCACTCTCAAAGTCTACTTTTGCATTTCTGTGATGAAATTGTCGTTTGTTTATTATGTTGCGTAAATTGGAACAGATTCTACTCGAGATTGATCATTGACGTGTACAATAATATTTTAATGTCCAGGATATCGCACTGATGCATACATTCCCCAACACATTTCTATGGATTCCTTCTTTTTCGCATTGACTCCTTTTCTGATTTGGATTGTAACTGTCCAAGTAATGTTTATCAAATTGGTGGCTGATAGGAGGAGTGTCTGAATTTGTGTGATGTCCAACAAATTGGTGGCTGACATGAGAAGTGTCTGAATTTGTATTGACCAGTGGTCAGTCTTTGTACATCAATCCAATCTGAGTAAATACCGGATATCTAGTTCATGAAAAGAGAATGTTCATCCAGTCCGACCATAGATGGTGGGGACAATGTGGGAGCAAATTTGAATAATCACACGGGTTGGTGGAGTCAACTGTAGTCTAATCAAAGTTCTATCATTGGGACTGCTGAAAACAAGAAAGAGATGACACTCTCATATGGATTGGGGAAGAGATGGTTAGGAGTTAGGATAATATCATAAATGCAAATTCTGGCAAATGCTCCGTTGGAGGTGTCATATACAGTTTGAAAGTTTTTTATTTAGGTACATGTTCTTCTGTTATGGCGTTTGTGGGCACGGACATTACTTCTATATCACGTCATTCTGGAGCTATCTGTTTAATTGGAATGCCATTCTGTCAATGCAGTTGAGGCAATGCCTCATATATGATGGGACTGACAATTTGAATAGTTTATACTGACATTCATAGGCCTTGTGTAGAGTCTAACTTACTCAAAGAAGGAAGACGCCAGAAAAAAAAGTTGGTGACTCCAACCTTGGCAAAATAATTTGTCACTCCATTTGCTACTCGGCCAATCTGGACAAAAGTTACATCCATCCTCGAATCTAACTCTCTAATCTCCCTAACCAAAATAATCAGTTTCCAGGGCAGAAGCCTTTATCCTTTTGTCCACTTAATTGCATTTGCCAAATCTCTCTCAATGATGAGTTTACCTTAACCCTGCATCTTCCATATGTAAAAAGCTCTCCTAAAGCTAAGGATTTCCACCTCATTGGAGTCACGAGTTCCCACCGACTCATTAAAGACAATGGATGTGGTCTTCTCATGGTCTCTAAGTACCTCGATAATCCCAGCAGGCCCTGGTTTTCCTCTTGCTGCCCCGTCTACTTTGAACTACATAGCATTATGTTCTGGAGGTCTCTATTGTTCTTTGAGCTTCACTTTCGTTCTATACCCTTTTATACATTCCTCCTGAGATAAGTCATTTCATTTTTCTATGTGAATTGGAATGGTTGGATCTTTCTTTTCCCCCCAAGCCTTCTACTTTCCATTGCCATTAGGACTAAATGATGGGTTGAGTTGATTGTCGGTGTCAATAGACATGTTTGTCCTGAATTTGACCTGACTTAAATATTGTGAAAGTCCCTTGATGTAAACCAACTCGACTCAACTTGGAATAAAATTTGGAAAGACAATGGAAATAAAGATTAGACAGTGGCGTGGATAACAAAATCCAGAAAGAAGTGTTTTTGATGCCCACTATTGATGAATCTAATAATCAAGATGGATGGAAGAGATTGGAGAGCTATTTCTCTCTCAAAAATAATAAAAAATAAAAAATAAAGAATAGAAGAAGAGTTGGAGGTCTATAGAGGGAGTGCTGGGGTCGGGGGCATAAAGATGAGAATAAATAAAAAAACAAAATAGTATAGGGCACATCTGTGCATAGTAAAATCCATGGATTTGGATTCAAATTCTCAATGATAATGATTTCCTATTTTAGTGCAACCCAAATCCGTAGGTTTCAGAATTACCTAAATTATAAATCATCAAGATTTCTAGTCCTATGCATGGGGATAACATCTAAAAATCTGATTCAAATCCTTGAGACGGTTTAGGAATTAGCAGTTGAAGTGCATTTCCATTCGTTCTGTAATGGGTGACCAAGAATCAAGTCATTGTACCAACTCATAAAAAGAAAACAGAAAAAAGTACGCAAGAAGCATTGGGCCAAAGTAATCTTGTGGTTGAAACTTAGATACAAATAATTCAGAGTTTGAGCCTTCTAATTCATTGGTCTCAATAATGTCCGGCACTTGGGCTGCATTTTTTAAATTATGTTGTACTTTTCATTTGATGGAACGATCCATTGTTTGATAGTTTTTCTTCCAAACAATCCATGTGAGTAATTTTTCAATGTTTAAAAATTTATTAACTTGCGAACTGTGACAGGTGCAAGCAGTGCTATTACTTTTGGGAGGGCGTGAAGTGGCTTCAATGATGCCTAACATGCCATTGCTATGCAATGACCAAGAAAACATGGTATTTCAGCAACTGTGAAGTTCTGTTTATTTATGGTTCTTGTTTTATGTCTGATTCATATATTATCTGTGTTTTGGCCAGGGAGGTGTTCTGGTGGAGAGTGGTGATGCTTCACAACCATCGAACATTCCCCAACGAATGGCTTCTTTGATTAGGTTTCGTGAAAAGAGAAAGGAGCGGTGTTTTGAGAAGAAAATCCGCTACAATGTTCGAAAAGAGGTTGCCCTCAGGTACATAGGTGGACATTTTGTTTCCATTTTAATTTTGTTGTCTATGGCATCATTTTTCCTCAAGCATGCTAAGTAAATGGAACTTTATTTTAAATGGGTATGACAATTACATGTTTGAATTTCATGCGTGGTGCTTAAAGCAGTGTTGTAAAATTTCGAGTTATTGATCACTAATATTGTATACATTTTGTTCTTTTCTCTTTATTTTGCTTTTTCCTTTTTTGGTTTTTTCCTTTGGTTGAATGACGCAGGGCAGTCTCAAATATTGAAAATTCTAGATCTAAATGCTAGATGGATGCCTTTACGAGAATGCAAAATGTGTGGTGGATCCTAAAATGACATGCAACATATATCCATGATTCACATAAGACTTAGATTTTGATGAATCCTTTTTTACTGGCATACCATGATGTCCTCATCATTGATGATCTCTCTGTGGATGGGGGAGTGAGCCTTTTTCGAGGTGGTACTTCAAGGTAGGGATAGGTTGCCTAAATAGGAAATATTGAAATCCATTTTAAGACCCAATTAACTATGTCAATACAAAGATTTTCCATTCCCATCTAAAAAACTTGGTTACCAATCCTACGCATTCAACATGTATTAGCTGTGATAATACATGCAGACAGATTTTGTGTAATTAAATCTACGATGGTAAACCTTTTCTTTTGTAGCAGTAACCCAAAGGAAATTACAAAACAGTACAATATCACCCAAAATAAAACAAGAGATACTCTGCCTGAACACTCACAGATGATCTCTAGAAAAGGTCCAAACAAGGGGCGTCTCTCTCAAATCTTGCTTTGGCTAAGAAATCTGCTACTCCATTTACCGTCCTTCTAGCATGCTTGAAATTAATGTCCTTCCCTGCACTTGATCTTCTAATTTCCCTCAAATTGGAGATCATCTGCAATGGTAAACCTCTTTCTAACTATTTCCTAATTTTTAGATATTCAGGGGACATGCATATATGTGTGCACTAAACTTTTGGCCCCCAACTTTTCTAACGAAACTATAAAACAGCTGAACATGGCTGTCTCCAGAATTCTAATCTTCCCATATCTTTTGCGTAATGGTAAACGGACCCAAATGTAATACTCACAGCTGCCCTTTCATAGTAAAAAATGTCCTGCAATTAAACAAATTATGCAGATCGGGTTCAGTTGTTTAGATCTACAATCTGGCTGCCCTTGGATGTGGGCAATTCAACCAAGCAAGGTTATGTAGTTGGTGTCTTACATGAATCAGATTCATTTTTTTCATTGGTTGTGGAAATATAACATTCTTTACCAATTACCATTACTTACTAAGAGGTTGTTTGTCTATTTTTCCAAGGAAAGCAATCCGTGAGAATAGAATAATTATTGAGTTCTATTAATGTCCTTCAACAAGTGCTATAAAAATTGTCCTTGTGTCGGGATGTGGAAACATGGCATTTTTGTTGTTTGCATCAAAACCTTTATTTTCATTGAAAATTAACAAGCATTGTTTTGACGAACGAGGAAAGTCTCCCTCTTTTCCTAAACACCCCCTCTCCCTTCTCTCTTCATGGGCAATAGATTCCTAGGAAAATGTCACATTTTTTGTGTTCTTGGCAAGAAGCCCATTATTCTATGAAAGAAGAGAGAAGGGTCTCATTTTCCATGCTCTTCTTTTTCTAGTGATGGTACTACTTTCTCCTCATTCATGACACATGGTTCAATGTGCCTTAATCTCGAGATGCATGAGGTACAAACACCGAGGCTGCAAGCTAAACCTAGAGGATCTCTACAACAACCTAGTTTGAATTGGAAGCTTTGGTTCCTTGACTGTGGTTTCTGCAAGTTGATCACCTGTTTTTCAGATTAGAGATCTATGATGTACTAGCTTTAGAACCTTTGAAGCTCAGATCATCACAATGGGATTGCCTTCAATCCATGGAACTTATAAATTGCTGAAAATGAGGATGATGATCATTGATCAAGTGATGCTAACCAAGATCTCAGTAGGTTGGTGTGGAATCTAGTCCATACATGGGCTATCACAAATGAGAAGCAACAAATGGGTACTCACACCTAACTCCCTCTTTTATTCATTCTTCAAAAGAAATCTCAATGGTAATCTGAAGCACTCTTTCACCATACAAAGAAGCTTATCTGCATCTCTATGGGATTCTAAGTTCTAACAAATAATGAGACTCCTAAGCTAAGAAGAATTTTGAAATTAGGAATTAAAGAAACAAGCTGTTTCAAAAAGAGTTCAAGTGAAAATGGATTTGGAATGAATTGAACAGGCTAGATATCCTTGATGGGCCAGACAATGAGCCACATTCCAGCTTCAGTCCCATTCCCTCGGTTGGTCTTGTACTTGTCTGGGCTGGATCTACTTTGTTTGTGTATTCTTTTTGGCTTTACACAAGCAGCCCTCCTCTCTTGACAAGTACTTTTTCCTTATTGTACTTTGTAGCTTCACATTCGTCGCCATATAATACAAACCTATCTGTTGTAGAAAATGTTCTTTCGACTGATGACACACATGATGATTGTACAAAGTACAAACACTTTGGAAACCCTTTTTGATTCTACAAGCAGTTTCCAACTCAGGCCCTTTGCCTTGTTCCATGGTTACAACCTGATATAAACAATCTATCACTCTGGAACTAATTATTAGTCAATTTTGACTAATCCATCCTCCCTACTCCCTACTCTAAGATCCACTGAACTTGCACTTGATTTCTGCCCTTGTTCTCTAATTGACAAACCTTCACCTCAAAAGGTTATTTTAAAATTATTTCCACATGGTTTGTAATGTACTTGAAGGAATTTCAATTTGGTTGTTGTTGTCAAGTTGTTTGGAACCAAGACAAAAACAGTGGGGAGAGAGAGGCCATGCTTACCCTTGGTGTAGCTCACTCCTCTTGGAAGCTTAGATTGGTATCCACACAGTAACACAACATCTTCACACATATTGCATAATCTTATTATATCCACCATGGATGCATATTTCTTTTCAATGTCTTCCAAATCAACTGCCTTGATATTATATCCCATAGACTTCTCTAAACCAATATCTCTGTAGACTTTCAAAAAGAGAATCCTGCCAAGATAGTTGTCTTCGTCATTGATGTATATGGCGTTTACTCTAATTAGTTCTCAGCAGTACTAGATTCATGTCTTAGGCATGATTTACACCTGATTCAGTTGTCGATCCTAGGATGCCTCAGCATGCTCTGTTCCAGACCAGGCCTGAAATTCATTTCACAAGTCAAACCTATGCTCTTAATCATCATGCATGTCATTTGTATAGTAAGAGTTAAGTGGGCATTTCCTCTTGAACTATCATTTTCTGAATGTTCAACTCTCCTGTCTGAGATAGATGCATTAGTTTTGATTAGTGCAGAGAAATTCAAGGAAGGTCTTAAGACTCAACAGTTATGGTGACATGTTTGCATGTATATTGTTCCATTAATCTGGGATTTTTTATTTGGTCAAGCCTCTCCTCATGGACCAATACAAAAGTCACATGATTGGAGCAAGCTTTTATCTATATGCATTTCTGAAGTTAATCTGAAATAAACGAGAGGCAACATATGTTTTGATGAAGGGTAGGATCGGGTTTAACATCTAGCTGTGCTTTCAACATAGAAAATAAAGGATTCTGCAATATCCGGCTTGAATTCGAAAGAAATCCAAGAAAACCCGAACTCAAAGAATCCCAATGTCTAGAGAAATCCTCGGATCAACTTCGACGGAGTAATGCCTCTCAATAACTCACCCAGATTTATTGGGCTGCTTCATTACAAGAGTTCTGGAATATTTCTATGACCAGCATTTTGCGTGCTTGGAAAGAGTGTGCTGATCTTGCTTGAGGCTTCACTGTCTGGTCTCTCTTCCAGTTCTTTACGATTGTGATTTTATATGTATCTCTCTTTGTATTTGAACCTCTGGTGCCTCTTTATATATTAATATATAAACGATTTCAAAAAAAAATAACTCACGCAGATTTATGGCAAGCGGAGCTTCAAAGAGGATGTGAGCCAAAACCCCAAATTCTCACTGGAGTAATGGAATAAAGCCAATACTTTTTAAGCAAAATTTGACACAATGCAAATTCACCAAAGAAAATAAGGAATTCTAGAATTCTAGAATTGAATTGCTTGGTTCAATTCAAGATCTAAATTCAAAGTTTCGTCCAAGGATTGACTAGATTTATGAACTATAACTAAATTGAACTCAAGAATTAAAACTAGAAGACCCAAGAATCTCAAGAGACAAACTCGAGAGAGGGAGAGAACTTGCTCAATGCAAAGAGAAATTTGATTGCTTGTTGTGTTTGTACAATGGCCCTAGGCCTCTATTTATACACAATTCAAAGAAAAATTACAATGATTGCCATCCATTTTGGCTGTGCATTCCACTTCCTTACATGAGATTGAATCTACACCACAATTACAACATACTAAAACACCCATGGCCGACTTTGGCAGACTTTCCATAGCTTCCAGACGATACTTTCTATTCTCTTGATGCTTGGTTATAAAAATTGTCATAACTTTGTCTACATATATCGAAATTGCACAAATTTGGGTTTGTTGGAAAGGTAATTGAACAAGCTTTCCAACAAATCCGGCTTTATGAAAATCCGATAGCATATGTGCAAAGTCATACCACGTTTTCTACCAATGACTCCCTTTCCAAATCGAAAGTTTCCATATTGGAACATGTGGTCCACAAGCTCCATGCGCGCCTAATTCCCCAATTAGATTCCTTGCCATGTTGGCATGCCATGTAGGTTGTGAGGTAGCTGATGATGCATCAAATTCGTCCATGTGGCTGTCATGCAAACAATGGGTCCCAATTGATGCCATTTGGAAGCCCAAATTACAATGTAATGTTGTTTGGTTGATATCTCTCTCATCCGGACTTTGATTGAGGTGAAATTCGATGCGTTGGAAAGCTCATGAGGTCCTCTTTCACCTCCACCGGTTCTTGCATGAAATTGGGAGTGTGAATTCTTCAATTAAGTCAAGTTGAATCTCATCCTCTTCTAATGGATCTTCATTGCCAAAGATGCCCACGTCATGTGTACTCACACCTAACCCTCTTTTTCTATCCTTTCTTCAAAAGAAATCTCAATGATAATCCAAAGCCATATGACCCCCTTTCACTATACAAGGAAGCTTATCTCCATCCCATGTCAGACACAGCTTGAGAATCATGAATTTGTCTGTCCAAGTAAAGGGCTTCCAACGAAAATTTGGCTACCAGGTTTACTTTGATCTAAATTTGTAGTTTTTTTTTTGAAAAGTAATGGTGGTATAGGAACAAATTTTTAACTAGATTAGTTTTTGCAAAGCCAATCTCTGGTTGTAGTTACTCATAAAACAAAATCCATTTTTATGCTTCAGTGGCCGATTTAAAGAAAAAATGATTCTTGCATCAACAGTTGTCTCCTACATTCTTCCTGATGCACATCAGAAGGTTATGTGCCACTCCATGTTTATTCTATGTATATTAGTTTGCTAGAATATACTACTTAGTATTAATTTGCTGTGCACTCGCACATTAATGTCATATGGATCCTACAGGATGCAGCGCCACAAAGGTCAGTTTGTATGCAAGTCACCTACTTGGGAAGCCAAATCAGCTTCATCAGCTTGTGATTCCAAATGGAACCAGTCTCAAGCTAATCCTCCTAAAGAAGCTTCGTGAGTTGCTATCTTATCCAAACTTTTGCTGCAATAGTATGAGGACAATATAAATTGTAGTAAAAAAAAGTCAATTTTGATAATTTTTAAAAAGGTGATCTGCATCTCAAGTGGTAGAAATGGTGAATCTTCAGTATGAGTCAGGGGACCACTTCTTATGGACTACAAACTTATCCTGTTAATGACTCATGAGACTGCATTAATTTATTTCATTTATTTATTCATTCTATCATCTAGTTGTTTCTCTACTTGTATTTTATTTGTTGTCTTTCTATTTATAAAAATAAGGTCTCTGCAGATGTCTACAATGTGGTACTAGCGAAAAAGCTACTCCGGTCATGCGGAGAGGGCCAGCTGGTCCCAAGACACTGTGCAATGCATGTGGTCTAAAGTGGGCACACAAGGTTGGTGTATGTTTGGAAAGGAGCTTATTCTGCTCAAATTTTGGTCCTGATGATCAATCTTTACTCTTTAGACAAAAAAAAAAAGCAGCTTTCCACCTGTTAAGCTCTTAAGCATGTTGATGACAGAGTTTCTAACTTATTTGTTTCTCTATTTTGGTTGTGATATTCTTGATATTAGATGATAAAACCTCTTGTATTTAGAATGCTAAAAAAAAAACCTCTTTTATTTAGGGGTTTTGATTTGTGCAAGTACTGGATTTGGCACCTCAAACACCAATGCCCGAAACACATACAAATGCACTCTTACATACAAGGTAAGAGAATCTTGTGCCAAAAGTGGTGACGAGATGAAAGCAGGCTGGTACAAATGCAGGCTAATTCTCTTACCTTAAAAACAATCAATGCTCTTGTGCTCCCTGGAAACATATCTGGTAACCACCCGTATTTGTAGGGGTGGGTGGGAATGGAGCTACCCAATTAATGATCTCATATGGTTTCTTACTTTCTAATTTCTTTCCTAAAGAGAAGTCCCAATTCCCTGTTCACTTTTTTTTTTCAGATGGAAGCAAAGAGGCAAGAGGTAAAAAGGGAAGAAGAAAGAGAAACTGAACCAAGAATAGGGAAAGGCAGCAGCAGCAGCGGTGAAGAAGGGTTTTCAACTCAAATGGTGGCCCAACAGATTGCACCTCCACCATCTAACCGACAGGTGGCAGCTCAGCAACTGGTGTGTTTGAAAATGGAACCAATGGTGGAGAAGCGCAGGGAATATATTCCTCTGAAACCAAGCAGAGCGTCAAAGGATAAGCACACTAAAGTAGAAGGTCGGGGACGGAGGATTCAGATGCCTGCCACTTGTGCAGCCCGCATTTTCCAACTGACCAAAGAACTTGGTCATAAGTCAGATGGTCAGACCATACGGTGGTGGCTTCTGGAGCAAACAGAACCAGCTATAGTAGCAGCCACTGGCACTGGCACTGTGCCGGCAATCGCTACTTATGTAGATGGGACGCTGAAGATCCCTACCCAATCTCCTTATAGTGATGACAATGATAGGAGGAAGCGAAAGCGAACTTTCAATACAAGCCCGCCACGAGGACAGGATAATGCATCTGTTTCTTCGGGTCTAGCTCCAGTTGCACCTGCTACTGCAGCCACTCAGAGCATTGTTAACTTGGGTAACCTGGGTAACTTGGTCAACTTGGGGAACTTGGGTACACAAACCTTCTTGATGATTTCGCCCAACGCTATTGCAGGCCCTTCTAATCAGCCACAGTTGTGGACATTCCCTGCTCCAGCAGGAGTAACTGGACCGGTTATCAATCTCTCTGCTGCCAGACCCATTTCCACTGTGTTCTCGGTGGTTCCTGGATTAAACATTGCCACTGCAGTTGAAATGCCAACTGCAGCAGCTACTGCTTCCACAACAATGGCAGCCGCTAGTACTCCTGCAGTTAGAGGTTCTTCCAAGTAGGACTCTAATGGGGCATTTTCACCACCACTGACAAGGCTGCAGCCTTACAGCTACCGGTATCTGAGAATTATATTATTGGTGGCTATGGTTGGAGATCCGATTCAATGAGGAGATTCAGCTTCGGAGGACAAGAAAATGTGGGTTTTCGGCGGAGAGAAATTTGGGTGAAGATTATCCTTCTATTGTTAGTGAGATTCAAGATTCTGCGACTAGGTTGAACATATTGTTCTGTCATGTACTGGTAGAAGCTAACAAGATCTCGTAGATTTCCTCGCCAAAGAGGAGGTCTTGGATCTTTTATTGTGCCTTCCATTATGTAATCTTTATCCTTCGCCTTAATAAATGTTCTACCCTTAATTTCCAACGGAAAAAAGAAGTTAGGAAAAAAAAAAGTAACAGAGAAGATGAGAAAAAGTGATTTGGCATTATTTCAATTTTTTTTTTTCCATTTTAATTTTTGTTCTATAAATACATCTTGCAGTTCTGCAGAAAATTAATGATATTTGATTCTTATTTTTGTTTCGCGACTTGTTGAGTGGGGGGACTGGATTTGGTTCTATGTAATCATATAATGGACCTTGAATCATTTAACTTTGTATGGATGTATATTCATCTTTATAATACTTGGATTGCTCTGGTCATTTTGATCCTTGTACTTTAATAATAGTAATCAATTTTTTTTGGACTTGGGAAATTGGTATGTCGAGACACAATTGTATGCTGGATAAGATGTATGCAGGAATGATTCTCCAATCAAATTATTCCCAAATGTTTGCATTGATTAGAGGTCCCAAACCCTAGTGAAATACATGCACTAGGATGAAGTTTTGACTGATTATTAGGATTATATTGATGAGTGGACCATTTTTTGCACCAACCTATTATGTGTTTGTGGCACAGTTGGTAAGTGGGTTGACTCCTTGCAAAAAGATTGCTTTCTATAGAATAAAGGCTCTTTGCTAATAACACAAAAATAAGACATTTTTCTTATTTCTTTTAAGGAGTTCATCTCCTATGAGGGATGATAAAATAAGAAATAGAAAGAGGTTTTCTTTATTCACGATAATGCATCATTTTATTTCTAGTAAAAATAAATATTTTGATGCAAACAATAAAAAGGTTAGGATTTTACATATTAATAATAGCTTAGGTATCATAGGATTTATTTGATAATATGAATCGAATTCAATTTTTTTTTTTTTTTTTATAATAACCTTTCTTAAAGAAATAGACAAGTAATCTCTTGATGTCAATTTTATCAACAGAGTAGAAGCTTTAACTGGTTTGTCTTAGATGTTATGACTTTTTTGCACTAGGACTGGCTCACTGGTTGAGTCTTGACTGGGCTTCTCCCTGCGCCCAAGCCCATGCATGTTTGCAGCCTATTGGGCTTTTGATTTTGAAGCCTAAGCTCACCCGTTGAAGCTCATTTGTAGACAACGGCACATTTGCAGACATAATATAAAGTACTTAATGCCCAATTTTAAATTTCAATTTTATATTTGTCCCCCAACAAAGCATTTTACAGAATAAAGCTATGACCTTCAGTATGCCTCGTAAAGGGCCAAAGCCCAATACGATTCATGTCCTTCATCCTAACACCTAAGCTTGGCCCATTGGTCAATGATTCAATGTACATGTTCAAGTCCATTCTTCTAACTCGGCTTCAGGCTAAGTTTTGACGTTGCTTAAGTTGGGTTTAAACCTATGAACAGCCATTAGAGCTTAGAACCTTCAGTTTTCTTTAGACCCCTATATCAAGTGAGACAGAGAAACAAATATTTGTCTTGGAAATGATAAGATAGAGATAGATTCTTGTTGGAGGGGTTTGCCTCTCAGGCTTTGTTACCTAGTTAAAACTGTAGATGGAATTAGTAATTCTTCATGTTTATGGGAGCAGATTGTACATGATGTCTCTTAATTAGAATTGTGTTACAAATTGAAACAGAGATACAATAGAACATGACAGAGGGTAGTGGTGTTTTTCTGTTGGGCTCAGGCCGGGCTTCACTGAAAAAGCCCGACAGCTTTGGAGGCCAAAGCCCGAGCCCATCCAATTAATCCTGATTATTTTTCATCTGGTACCAATCTTTTTAAATATTATGTAAATTAAAAATATAACCATACATATTGAAATTAAATTTAAATATCTACCATTAATTAAAGTTTCTAAAATCCAATTTTTAGCTACTTAATCTTGATAGTCAAAGTTGGCAAACATTTTTGAAAAGATGATGCATGGTGAATTTAACTATTAAAATCCAGTGGCTGAAAATTGATCTTTGAGATGAGATTTTAAAATATTTTTGGTTCTTGAGTATTATTTCAATCTGCACGCCTATATTTTAATTTATGAAATAAAAAATATGTAAAAAATAAATAAACATCGACGGACTTTAAATTAAACCTTAGTTCATCAGGAAAAAGTATTTGTCAGCACCCATTTATTTAAGTCAAGATAGACAAACATGTCCAAACAATCTTAACTTCTCTTCTCTCATCTTCTCATCAATGGAGTTGTACTTAAAGTTTTTTATATTTGATTATTTTTAATTCTATATTTTAGTGTATGTAGCACATTTTGTGTACTCCATAATTAATCTATTAACTACATTTAATTTAAATCCTTCACCTACCTCTACCATAACCTAAAAATCCAAATTTATCTTACTATGCACTCAATCATTATCAATTTCAATTGTTTCCTTCCCCATATTCTCTATTTTAACTTTATATTAACTTGTAAACTACTCATATCTAAAGCTTTCCTCAACATTTTCAATTTACCATTTAATTGATTTCTTGTTGCAGAAAATACTATAACATTTGCAAACAACATAAACCATGAGATTTTTTCCTGATTATAATGTCAAACTATCTGTTACTAAAACAATAAATAAGGATTAAATGTAGAGCTTAGGTGAAGGATCACTAAAAATCTTGTTGATTAGATTGATAAGCTATACTTTCTAAGCTCTGTTTTAATCCTTAAACTCATGTAACATCTAAAAATTCATGGTTCTATTGATCTAATCATTATAGATTTTGTTGGAAACCACATAGAATAATTTAGTAAATTGATTTTAAATTTAATGTTTAATTAATAATATTAAAATATCCTTCACTAATATCTTAAAAAGAAAACTGGTCAAAGTTTTAAATGTTAAACGTGTTTTACTTTTTTTTTTTTTTTTTCTAGTCAGTTTCATAGAAATTATATCTAAATAACTTTCAGCATTTCTGGAAATGGCTTTTGGCAGAAAATTGTTGTCAACCTTTTTAATTCAATCAATTAAATTAAAATGTACATCATATTATGAGCTTGATCATTTGTTTAACAAATTTGACTTCATGACCATTACCTATTTGATGGCGGGACCTCCAGAGTGTAAATGTGCTACACCAAATTTACTGTAACATTCTTAAAGTGGCTCTAAATCCGACATGTGGAATGGTATGAATTCAGCAATCAATTGGACTCTAATCATTTCTTGATAAATCATTCTTATTGTATATTTTGACAGTTAAATATTTATCTTGGTATATACTAAAATAAGGGTAGTGATTCGTGTACCATGAGTTTTCACCCGTATGCACCATCGTTAAAAGGAAAAGAACATTTTGTCATTACTTTTCTTTTCTTTTCTCTTTTTGAAAAAGAGAGGATAAAATAATATTTTTCTTTAAAAGGTGGTATACCATATTGAAAATTCATGGTACACAGATTATTAACCCTAAAATAACTCTACTTAATTTTTTTTTATCTATTATCAAAATTAAATATTGAAGTTTATGCTAAAACCATGACACTTTCACTTCAAATGAAGATTTAAAATCAGCCGTTCATTTTCTAATTATATAACTGTTATGATTATCATCATATGTCATCTATCATATGACTAAAAATATAAGAGTAAGTGTTTTATACAGAGCAAGATGACTTCAGTGGCTAACCTCCTTTTGATCACTTCTGTATCAAACCATGTGAACTCTAGTCTTGTTTATACTGTTAAAAGTGTATTTGCTTGGTTCCTTAACGTCTTGGAAATTTAATTGGACTTCGTATAACTTATGGAATTAAAAAAATGAAAGAAAGGAAGGAAAAGACATGAATTTCTGTGTCCCCATATCAGCAAGGAGCCAAAGGACAGCCTAGCAGAACTTAGTTGGCAGATCAAAGGTTGTCTGAATGTTTACCCAACATAATGGGCCCACCTAGACAGGATTTGCTTGATAGAGATAAGACTGTATTTGGATACGAAGTAAATTTTACAGGAGTTTTCTTTGAACACGAATTTCTCTTTTCTTGTTTGGTAATGGTTTACTGTAAAAAAGTATATGAGGGAAAAAACTAAGTCTGAAAAAGAATTAAAGTGATTTATCTCTTGCAGTAAAGGGGTTTTTAGATATGTGCTGGACAGGAAAAACTTGGAATTTTTTTGCCCCTCCAATTCGTTATCAAATGGGATAAGCGAGGGTTATTCTCATTTTTACCCCTCTACCCTTCATCAAATGCAGGATGTATGAGAATATGACTGTGGATCATGATATAATGAAATTAGGAGCCTATAGACACCTACCTATTGGGTACCTTTTGTCTTATTGGATTCTTAGTTAAAAATGAAGATACATTGACCAAGTGTTAAAAATAGTGTGATGCAAACCAAATCAAACATCCCTTAGATAAACATGAAAGGCATATGGGTAGGATGTTAAGATGATGGCACTGAAATTGGAATGGGAAACAAACAAAAGGGACAAGCAAGAATGCCTACCCAACAATGGAACCTTTTGATTCATTGATTCTCTATTATAAAATTTGTTTTCTTACATGTTACATCCATTACACCAGGACAAAGCAAAATTCTACAGAATCACAAACCAATCCCTCTATTAGATCCCTCCAAACACGACAGACCCTTGCCCTTGCTTGGTAGTACTTGAGGATTATGAAATCAAAAGGACATCGGTTGTGGGAAGTCTGGCTTTCTAATAACAAAGTACCCATTTCCAGTTTCTAATTTTTCTTAAAAATCTTCCAAAAGCCCATTTTCACCTTAACATGAAAAGAACCTTAAAGATATTTTTTTTTAAAAAGAACAGAAAACAGATTACTGGATTTACATTGTAAATATGTATTCTGCTGCCTACGCTTCTAAATGATATTGAGTTGAATCACTTGAATTGAAGAGCTTCTTTGGGCCTCCCCATGAGTGAAAGTACAGTTGCAACTACATGCTTTGAAGAAAGCCCTGCTTCTTCAATCTGATCTTGGGGAGATCCGTGCTCTATGTATCTGTCTGGAAGCACCATTGCTCTCAACTGCAGGGGTACAAAATTGTATCAGAATCATGGAATTGAGAATCCATCTTTTACATAATTGAGGAACTCTTAGATTTATATATTGGATGGAATACGAATATCCATCTTATAGAAATAATGTTTGGAAATCCAGTTTGTTATCTTATGGGCCTCGCAATGGCTTTTTGAATTGTAGGTTGTGTTTGGGGTCGATAAGTGCCGGGTTCATCAGACATAGATTGTTCGAGTCCTCAAATCACCATCTAGATAACTTCAACTTGAAGTTATCGTGATAGGAGATAATACATATACTTCATACAACCTAGCACAGTATTAATGGAATTGTGATGATTTTCGTAGAAGAAAATTACCTTGAGATTTCCATCTAGAAGACCGTTGAGGCATAGAAAGTGGCATACGTGAGATCCAAAACCTCCGATGGAGCCTTCCTCGACAGTAATTAGAATCTCGTGTTCTTTTGCCAATCTTCTGATGAGCTCTGTGTCAAGAGGCTTGCAGAAGCGACCATCGGCAACTGTTACATAGATCTCGCGAGATTTCAGTGTATTGGCAGCTTGAATACATGTCTGGACTATAGAACCATATCCAAGAAGGGCAACTCTGGTGCCTTCCATCAGAATTCTTCCTTTCCCGATCTATTCAAACATCAACAAGAGATTAGCATTTTCTCATTCTCTTTTATTTGAAATCACAATATTGGGGGACTGATTCAAACCTCTATAGGAGTGCCTTTGTTATTAGAAGGGAGAGCAACTCCGATGCCATTTCCTCTTGGAAACCTGAAGCAGCTGGGTCTGTCATCAATAGCTGCAGCAGTGGCAACCATGTGCATCAGTTCAGCTTCGTCAGATGGAGCCATGACAACCATGTTTGGCAAGCAGGCCATATAAGTGATGTCAAATGCACCACAGTGAGTAGGCCCATCTGCTCCAACCAGACCAGCCCGATCCATTGCAAACCGAACAGGGAGCTTTTGAAGGTCCACATCATGTACCACCTTCATTCATTGGAACCATCAGTTATCAACAACATATCATTCAAGGTCCAGCATAACGACCAAGACTTGCATAAGAGAAAGGGATTTGATATGTATGAAATATGAAGTTTAGCATTGCACCTGATCATAGCCCCGCTGAAGAAATGAAGAGTAGATGGCACAAAAAGGCTTAAGACCTTCTGTTGCTAAACCAGCAGCAAATGTGACAGCATGCTGCTCGGCAATCCCCACATCAAAGCAACGATCCGGGAACATCTTATGAAATAAATTAAGCCCTGTTCCACCCCCCATGGCTGCATGAATTGCTACAATCTTGCTGTCTTCCTCTGCTTCTTTTATAAGTGATTCAGCAAAGTACTGGGTGTATGAAAGCGTTGCAGATTTGGATTTGAATTGTTTGCCAGTCTTTGGATCAAACTTGACAACCCCTAGTTAAAAAAAAAGGAATATGGGTCATGCATGATGAATCTACTACTTGGATAAGTGGTGATGAAAAGATGTGCAGGTGCAAGTCATTGATTCTTACCATGCATTTTATCAGCTGCTGCCTCTGCAGGTGGATATCCCTTTCCTTTCTCTGTGACGATATGGATTAGGACAGGCCCTGGTGCAGGCATCGACTTTACCTTTTCGAATATAGTAACAAGATCTTCAACATTGTGCCCATCTACAGGACCAATATAATACAACCCAAGTTCCTCAAACAGACAAGACCCTGAGGCACTGATCATTCCCCTTGCGTATTCGTCCACCTTAGCTGCAACTTCATGTGTCTTCCCGCCAATCTGCTTGGTAATACTCTATAGAAGAAAAATCCAATTCGAACATCTTTACTTCTTTAGAAATCAAAATAAGACAAGAGACTGAATCGCAAATAACAAGAGAGAGAGAGTAATTGGATGACTTTAGCTAACCTTTGCTGCTTCACGAAGCTTACGGAACTTTGTGCTTGCTTGAAGCTTGGAGAGAGCGCTGCTAAGAGCACCAACAGGAGTTGCAGGGCCATCAAGTGTGGCTGTTGGTAGAGACACTTGTTTGTTGTCATTCAACACAACTATTAAATTGGAATCCAGGTATCCAGAATTGTTCATGGCCTCATATGCTTGTCCTGCAGTCATAGCTCCATCTCCAATCACAGAGATGACATGGTTACTCTTCCCTAGAAGATCTCTAGCGACTGCCATTCCTGCAAAAAGACAAGAAAATTTTATTTACATGATAATTAAGTGATGGATTTTCAATCTTGAGGCAGCATTTAAAGTATCAGTCATAAATGGTATTATCCATACAGTAAAATATTGGAAACGATTACCACATGTACCGGAATAAATTCTTTTTTCATTGAAGGAAATTAATCTACATAGTCAATCATTTGAGCTATGAACTGATACCATCTTTTGTGTATCAGGATGTGATAATAAAAGCACTACATTGTTTATCAGTCTGTATCTGATGTATGAACTAATACCATGAATATTGCAACAAGTTGTGAATCAAGATTATTTTGAAACATCTTTCTGTTGCATCAAAATATGAGTGCCCCATGTAATCAAATGAGGTACAAAGATGGGACTGGATTACAAACATACCAAGACCTGCAGAGATGCTTGTAGAGCTGTGACCGGCACCAAAGGCATCATGAATGCTCTCGTCTCTTTTGGGAAACCCTGAAAGTCCTGAAGTCTGTCTAATTGTGTGCATCTTAGACCTTCTTCCAGTCAAAATCTTATGAGGGTATGCCTGAAAAATCATAAATTAGAAAGTTTACGTATACTGTCATAAACCAAACATCATCATCAGAGTGAAAAGCAGGGAAGAAGAAATTTATTTCCATCCCTACAGCAGGACTTTGGCAAAATGAGAAGATGGGGATGAAATCTGAAAGTAAGCACATTACTTTCTTTACTGAAAATAAAGCCTATTTGGTAGTGTGTGTATCAGAGTATCAATAGAACTCATTGCTACAATTAGTAACAGGAAAAGATAGAATTAGAAATAGATGCATTAGAGGAAAGTTTTCTCCAATAGAAGAAAAGATGAAAGAATGTTATGAAGATTTAGCACATGACTAGAAGATCAGTAATAACCCTAGTACAAAGAATGAAGGGCTACAAGTAGAGTTACTAGGCGAAGGGGGATGCCATTAAAGACTTCAATTGATGTACTAAGAAGGATATGTAGATTGTGGAGTGATAGAGAAAATAACTTTTCATTAGGATTGAGTGGAAATATAGACTTGAGAGCCAAGCTCAAATAAATGCAAAAACAAAATGGATTTGATGATAATAAGGTAGCAACAAGAGAAAAATGGTTGTCATTGCCACTAGCAACAACAAAAACGAAATTGCAACAATTACTTGGAGAACAGAAAAAATGGCTTGGAACTATTCTCTTCTCTTGTGCGGATGAGACATGCAAGGCAATATCTCTTGAGAGATTAAGCAAACCTGATCTGTTTTTTTTTTTTTTTTTGAGATTTTTTTCTTGTTTTCGAGGTTGCTTGGACAGTGCTCAGTGTTGCAATCATAGAAGTAATAGTTTTAACTCATGTTATTGGCTGTTAAAGATGCAGTAAACCCATGTAAAATAATTTGCTGAACTAAATATGAAAGCCGAGGTAAGATAGGTGAGGAAAATTGCCAAGACTGGGTATCCAGTCCAAAAGGCTAGCCTATTAAGTGGAGTGACCCAAGTCCTTTAGAAGTCCCTAAATCTCCCCTTTCACAACCAATGTGGGACTCGTTTGCTGCCCCAACAAAAATATCTATGATGAAGACCACATACTGAAATAAAAAGTACAACTATGACAACCACCATTGCAGGGGTATTGGCAACATATTGGGGGAGTGAAAACTTAATGAGGAAGAAAAGAATTTTCATTTTGTTTAATTGGTGGAGAAATGACCTCACCTGATGGCCCACATCCCATATGATCTTATCTTCAGGGGTGTTGAATACATGATGCAGAGCCACAGACAGCTCCACCACTCCTAGGTTTGCACTCAGATGCCCACCTGTCTTTGATACAGAATAGACAATATCTGCTCTAAGCTCTGCAGCCAACTGTTCTAAATCCTAATAAAAAACAAGAGGAAGCCACATAAAACAAACAACTCTATTAATAATCGTCATCATTCATGAAGAAGAAAAGAAGAATAAACAACAGAAACAACTCATCAAAACCCAAATGCTAATGCATCTGAATTCTAATCAAACATGCATAACAAACCATCAAGACCATGACCATGCATTCAAGCTAAAGACAATTTTTTTAAATAAATAGAGCAACACATCAAAACTATATGTTACAAATTTCCCTAATCAAAACATAACCAAACATCACCACCAAAACCCACACAGTAAGCTAATTTGATCGATCTGATCATCATCATCCTCGTCAAAGACAGAGTCCCATCTCAGCTTTTCGAATTCTACTTCTCTATTTGAACTTATCTTAAACTATACAGTCAATCACTTCACTCAACATAGTTATCATACAGCAAGATATCTGATCAACATGAATAACCAAACATCATTAACATAACATGCATTACGATTTATGCATGAACAGGGCAGACTCAATAAACCACAAAACCAAACAGCCATCAAACCAGCAAGAAACAAAAGGGTTAAAAAAAAACAAAGAGAAAAGAAAAGAATCACAACTATGTTCATGCATCACCTTTGTAGAAAGATTCTTCATATGAACAGGGTAGTTGATCGTGTCTAGCAAGGGAGTTGCAGGCTTCTCTCCTGAGTAATCAATGCTCCAACCATTTCTTTCTTTTCCTAACACAACCGTTCCTTCATCACCGGCTCCCGTGGCCCTCACACAATACTGAAAAAGATGGAAAACCCATTTCAATTCTCGACACGACAAGATCAAGGACATGCATTTTAGGACATAGAATCAGTACAAAACACTTCCTTGAATCGAACTACATGCAAACTAAACAGAGAAGCAAAAGGAAAACAGGGGAGGGATTTGCCATTCACAGACCTGTCTTCTACAGTGCGTTGGTTGCATGAGTGAAGAGAAGGTTGGGACTTTTGATAGTAATGATCCCAAAGTAGCCATGGCTAATGAAATCTAGAGCAGAAACTTCGATGTAATCTCGGTTGAGAGAGAGAGAGAGAGATGGAAAGATTTTGGTGAGAACGAGGTTGTAATCTCTGTTGAGAGAGAGAGAGAGAGAGAGAGAGAGGTGGAAAGGTTTGGCGAGAACGAGATTTATAAAGGCCAAAAGCTTTCATTTCTCTTCTCGAGATGAAAATGAAGTGACAATTTATCAACTCGTTTTACGACAAATAAGGCGCACTGTTTGTAAAAGTGCTCTCACTGAGCATAGAGTGGATATAGAAGGAATTTTCTCCACATCAGGCAGGACTCCCATTTTTATTGCGATACAAGTATCTTTACTGGGCGAAATACTGTAAAGCCTGTGGGTGTACAAAATACAAATGTCTCGCATGGAGCGGTAAATCTATTTAAAGTATTTTTTTCATTCAGTTCTAATCTTCTTTTCAATTAAGTTAATCAAGATACTTGAGCATTTCAGCTCCAGCTTTTGTCAAACTTGTGCTCCTATATTTTAAATTATTTTCTTTTCTTTTTCATTATCTTCATCATTTAAATTATTTATTAAATTAATTTATCCATCAACTCCATTGCGCTCTCTAAAGTCTAAATTATAAATATCGACAGGTTGAATTCAGACTAAGTTTAGATAAAATACAAATTTGCATTTACTTAATAATGTCAGAATTAAATTCAAAGCCACATCCACTTCATATTACTAAATTCGAATTTAAATTTGGATAATTCTAAAATCTAGAATTATCTGCATTTTCCTTTACCATAAGGAAAGAAAAATTAATTAAATATCAAGTTCCACACTAAAATATGAATTGTTTTTTTCTTTTCTTTTAAAATGTTACAGATGTCGTCCACAATTAAAAGAATTTTTAGAATAAAATAGTTATTAATGAAGGTGTTGTTTGCTTTTATTTAAAGCACTTCCGACTCGAAATGAAATATATTTTATAAGATTAGATGGCTGAAAATGTCTAATTTTGTTATATCACATGGGTCGTGTCTTGGATTTACTACCAAAGAATGAAATTGCTTATGTTTAGATTTAGATTTTCTCAAAAAATTTGCTAAAGCTTTTGGTAATGAGTATCATAGTAAATCAAAATTTTAACACACTGAATGACAAGTCTTATAACGATCCAACTCGAACACAGGGCTTAGTGCTTGACTCAGTGTGATATTGTCCGCTTTGAACCTCGCACACAAGCGAACTCGCATGGTGTTATTCTTGGACTTGGCAAAAAGGCCTCACACAAGAGTACAAGGGGGTGACCTCAAATAAACCCCCAAATTTCATCCTTCACTATTGATATGAGACTCTCCACATTCATGGTGTGCTCAGATAGCTCTAATTAGTTTAATCTATTTAAATCAAATAACTAAAGCACTAAAAGAAGTTGCTTTTGAATAGATACTTGATCCTAAAATGTTTTCACGAAATTACTATGTTTTAATCCATAAACATGCCACTGTCTCCTTTTTTTGATTAATTTCTCGTTTAAGGTTTTAGCTGTGGACTTCATTCTATTTCAGCCGAAATGTTCCATTCCAATCAGCATGTTATTAAGTTTAAGCAAAACTTATCAAAGGGCCAAGAACATGTGTGGGTTGGTTTGGCGGTCAAAAATCTGTCTGAAATGCGAGAGGTATTGCATTTAAGTCTTCTCAGCACAAAAGGGTCACTCCCCAATCCCCATGGTGTTACCCTGGTTTGGTCACCTTGGTCTTAAAACACTTTCTTCAAATGAAATGTAAAATTGAGCCTTAGACAAATTTTTTAGAAAATTGAAATAAAAGGAAGGAGTTTTGAAATCTCCTATGTTTAGTAAAATGATAGAATCAATGTGTGCAAGTTTCAAAGTCCTATCACTCAAATATGTGATTTTGTTTTAAGATCTGTGTTTTCAGTCATTATTCATCATTTTCAAAATAAATAAATGCGATGTTATCTATAAGAGTGCAAATTACTGTTTTGCCCTTCTGACTTCATTAAAACTTCTCATTACAATTTGCTACATTTCTCTCTTCCAACTCATTTTTTTTTCTTCTTTTTTGAGGTCTGGAGGTGCCCAGGTGTTGCATCTGACTAGTCCTCTAGGGTGTGTGAAATCCCTTCAATTCGCATACACCGAATAAGTTTGCTAAGAGTGGCCATCGTTGCAGTCACTAGAGATTAAACCTAAGACTTCAATTGAAGTCTTTTATCTCAACCACTAGGCCAACACCCTGGGGTCATCCAACTCGTTGTTATCCTATAAATTAGATTTATATTCAATTTGAACCAATCTAGAGACATGCTAATGTTGGGAGGGCCGACTTGAAACATGTTGAGGCCCTAAGGCAAAAAATCTAAATGGGGTTAATTAAAATTTTAATTATATATAATAATAAAATTATCTAAAATCTATTTTTTTTTTTTAACTTTTTGAGATGTAAAATTACTAATTAAATTTTTGTATTCATGTTTTGCAAAATATAATTGCAAATATGGTTAATTCATTTAGTCTTTAAATTAATGAAAAATTAAAATGAACTAAATTGAAAAGTTAAAGAACAATAGAACATGACCCTGTGAAAATAAGAGAATTGATGAATGGTTACAATGTCCTCTATTATTCTACCAACTCACCAAAGATCTCTAAATTAAAAGTCACAGCATGATTTGCAAAGAGGAAATATATTGTTTAATAAAATTTTATAGGCACAAACTTAAACCAAAAGAAGCACAAAATAATCCAAAATTCCAGCCTTATAAATTCACAAATCAACACCCACAGAAAATGCAAACAATGCCAGAAATGGCTAGGAGAATCCCTTGAAATACATCTCCCTCGTCTAAAGTACTTTAATCAATTGCTTATTTTATTTACAGAAGATGCCCCTGTTGACTCTTGAGCACTTGAAATTACTGAATTTTTCTAGCTTTGTAGCCCTTATATATCTTTGTCAACATATGTAATTTTCAAAATATTTGATCCACTTATTAGATGAAAGATCCTTTAGGTCTATGATAAAAATTGGAGATCAGTATTTTCTAAAACTATGTCATAACTCTCGATAAATACCTCTACTAAAACTAGTCTCATTTCAATTGTAGAGTATTTATTACCAAATATCTTATCATAATTCCAAAAAAAAGAAAAAAACTCTTGACAAATCCCCCAAAAATTGAATACTTTGTATTTCCTCCCATTGCAAATGGTTTTACCATTTTTCATCTAAGCCAAACAGGCTTAGACATGTCCCTTTTTCCACTCAATCCAATACACTCAACCATGCAATCAAAGTAGGAGTGGGGCCTTTTTTAAATGGAGGCCTAAAGCCCAGGCTTAACTTGCTTTATAATTAGGCTGGACCTAACATGCTTTAGTTTTGTCCCCTTTTCTACATGATCTGTCTTTCAATCTCATTCAGTCCACCATATAATTAAAATAGGAGTGGAGCCCTTTTTAAATGGGGCCTAAGGCCCAGGTCTAACTTGCCTTATAGTTAGGCCGGGCCAGAATGTTGGATGAACTAAAGTTAAACTCATGACTAAAACTTAAAAACTAGTCAGAATAAGTTGTTCAGCTAATTTTAGAGACCCTTTTTTTTTTAAAAAACGTAAAATTTCAAATCAACTGATCCTCATCATCTAAAATAATAACTACTATTATTATTATCCAATTCACAACATATTAATTTCCAATAAACCATTTTGAGGAAGAGAGGTCGGAGCAACATTGCCAAGTTTCCTGTACAAGGGATATGGCTGAGGAAGAGAAGAGGCCAAACCTGAAAACGTAGTCTTATCAGTTCAAAATTCGGGCTTGTTTTAGGTGGTTTGGCAAGCCCCAATTGGAGCAACCAGAACCTTTTCATACAGACCCATGCATGATAGACACTTGAACATCAAGTCCTTTTCAGCAACCTAAGATACAGCAAACATTTGGTGGCTAGAATGAGTGCACACCCAAGCAGTGTCCCCTCAAATAAAAATAAAAAATTCTCCCATTTCCTTCCAAAATATATGTTGTGTGAACTCAATTTCTCTCCATGTAAAGAGAAATTGCAGAGAATTTAAATAAGAGAGTTGGGGTTACTGTTGAGATTTGATGCCATTTTTAATGAGTAGGAGTGAGGAAACAGTCAGGAATCAAGGGCTTCTATAAACAAACAAGGACTAGAGAGAGAGAGAGTCATTTGGTTGGTTTTCTTGAAACAATGACAGAAGATAAAGTTAATATTTGATAAGTAAAAAGGTAGAATTGTCTCAACCGAGGCATCAGTGAGCCGGCCAACGTATTTGGATACCCATGCAACCAATTATTGTCTTCTTCTTCCTCTACTTTTCCACCCTTACCTAGCATCTCCAATTTTTTTTTTTAAATGGTACATGCAAATGAATGAACGAGTGAAAAATAAAAATTTATAAAATTAACTCTTAATAAATAAATAGAGGGTTTAATAATGATGATGGTATGAGGATTTTTTTTAAAAAAAAAAAATATGTTAAAATAGATGAACATAGAAGTTTTGGTACTTCAATCTCAAGTCTATCAGAGAAATGATAAGCAATTGCTTATGTATTTGGACCATTTCAATTCTATGAAACATGGTACTCATTTAATCTATCCAATTGCAAAAATTTATCATTGGATGCATTAGTTGATGGGACATTTCTTGACTTCAATAAACTGAGTAGGATATCCGGTCATCTCATCTTATAAGAGACATTCAAAGTTAGATGAGATTAGACAAAATGTGTCTTCTTATTCAATGTATAATCAACTTTCAAATAATTTATAGTAGTCAAGGGTTGAATATTCAATGTCCTTACAATGCCATACTAATGACAGTTTGTCAAGAATGATACTTTTAACCTTTACAATAATCTGATGTTTTACAGGTATCCCATCATCAGGACCAATCATATTTAATTCTAGCTCAATAATTCATGTTCTCTCATAGATGCTTAGCCATTACGTAGAATTATTGTTTAACCAAGTAACAGTGTGAGCAACACATTAGCCTAAATCAAATTTATCTATGACCATAGATTTAATAACTTACCTCTAATTTCTAATATTTACTTAAAGTAATTTTTATCATTATGCTATATTTAAATATCTCCAAAATTATTTTCTGTCCACTTATCATCTCCTTTGTATAAAAACAAGGGTGTTCCTGTCATTTCCCTTCGTATTTAGGCGATTTACACATTATGCTTTGAGTAACTGGAAGGCACATCCACTAATTGGGCCAAGAGTAGGAGAGAGCCCATTATCGACCAAAATGGACCACAATAAGCTGAAATCTTACTAACTACAAATCAAAATAGCTCAGAGTAGGAGATGGCCCATAGCAACTCCAAATCATACAAACCACATCCAACTCTTGGTTTGTTTTTTTTTTTTTAACCTCTTCTTCGTTTTGTAAAGTGAAATTGGCTCAAGATCAAGTTAACAGAAATTGAATTTTCCCCAAAAAATTAGCCAGCCATGCAATGTCCACGATAAAACGTCCTGAAATGAATAAATCCAACTGCAGCAAACCCTCATTTAATTTATTTCTGTCATGGGGAAAACATCCCCTGTAATCCAAAATTTCAAATACCTTGGTCCCCGGAGCAGATGACAACGGAAAAAGAAAGAAAAAAATGGAATATATCATACAAATCAAGCAGACATCCGACTTGTTCATAGTTGAAATCAAACACACCCTGAAATGAATAAATCCAATTGCAGCAAACCCTCATTTCATTTATATGGGGGAAACATCCCCTGTAATCCAAAATTTCAAATAGAGCAGGTTTCATCACATTGCAGATGAAAACAGAAAGAAAAAAAAATGGAATATATCATACAAATCAAGCTGGCTCTGGACTTCAATTTATCTTGTCAAGGTATGTATTATTTCACCTTCATCAAGAATGGTCAATGTCTGCACATATCAAGAGACCAACCCACCCTCTAAAAAATTACATCCATGTCGTCAAAAAGGAAACCTACTAGTACCTCCTTACACTTCTACGGTGGGATAGGACCCCAGCCCCGAGTGATGTACATTAGCATCATAGTTTGAATGCAGTGAAGACTGTAGTTCTCCTGAGTGGGATGACTTTCTTGGCTTCGGGTTCTTGGGTGAAGCTGTTGAAGAACTATAATCAGCACTTGTTGAATAGAACGATGATGCAGGAAGCCCATGGATCTTTGGCAATCCTGTGGGATCTGATCCCAGACTATGTCCTTTTGCAGCGGTTTCAGCTTCAAGCGGCAATTCATCCAAAGTCTATCACAGGAAAGAAAATCAGTGAATGCAAATTACAACAAGCTTCATAGTTCATTTGGATCCTTGGAACTCTCAAAGCGAAGAGCCCTGAAAACCCAAAAATTCAAATTCAAAACTCTGGTGCTAGAGTTCTGCTTTTCAGCTCACCCCCTAGAATTGACGGAGAAGGGCAACAGTTATTTTATGTAAATTCCAAAGAAGAGTTCTTTAAAGAGACTTTGAGTATCTTTTTAAATCCACAACTACTGAGGTAAGAGGTGGGCCCTTGTGACCCTTCTCAAAATCTTTTCATGTTGGGACAATTATAACTAGGGGAGCAACTTGGGTCAGGCCCAACCATTTCATGTTGGAGTTCATTTGTTTAGACTTTTATATGATAAGTTCATTACATGTGAAGTAATGACTTGAAAACTTAATTAATGTGAAAGATGTAATAAAATTAGTGGCTATAAAATGATGATTTGTTTGACATGAAAAGAATTTTGGTTTAAATGATTAAAAAATTGTGCGAAAAAAAACAATGAATAACTGTCTCTTAATGTTATAAACTAATAGAAGTAATTGATTTAGACTAAATTAATGTCCCGAAAACCAGACACCCTATGTAGGCTATTATTTATTTTTTAGGATCCGAGCCCGATTTCAAAAAATTTAGGTTGCACGGGCTCAATCTGAGAGCAGGCCATATATTTTCAATCCAGGCCCTAGCCTGAAATGACTTAGGGCCAGACCCGACCCACCCAAGTTGCACACCCTCATAAAAGCATATTTCCTCATTCCAGCAAATGCCACGCCCCAGAAAGAGTTCTAAGGATCCAAAAGGTCCCCAAGACAAACTGATTAAAGTCTAATAAACCCACAATCAACATCACAAATGCTGCTACTCATGGATGTGCAGACTAATCAAGCAAGACCCACTGGATAATCCGCCAGATTGCAAGCTGATCCATTAATTGGGTGGACCAGACATATTCTGAATGCAGGTAGTTCGACCATTGCTTCTCTACCTATTAGGCAAACTTGATGAGTGGAACAACCAAAGTACTAGGATGGCATCTAAGCGAGAGGCATGGCCTTCACTTGTTTATGGTTACGGTAGTGGAACTTGTGACATTATAAAAAGGTTAGCATAGTAAATATGAATACATTATCCTCCAGGACCTGCGTGCATAGTTGGCACTCACCCGGAAAGCCTGCTGCAAAACCCGCAATGTTTCACGAGTCCTCTTCCTCTTGGTAGCTACCTCCTCTGGTTCTTGCATCATCTCCTCAAATAGATTCTCTCTGCTCATATATAAAGGACATATAGAATAATACAATTAGCATATAACCAGGCTCTCTAACCATTCAGTTTCAGACTGAATACCTAGACTGGTACAACAAAATCATTAAATGTATACATGGAAAAAGTATATCTTTACATCCAAAACACTATTTGAGTTGGCTAATTCCTGAAATTATGCGATTTTCCCCCTTTGCAAACACTTTTAGTTAACAGTTTAGGAGGATACTGTCTGCCAACAAGATGGTGAGGAGCCAAATCAAGCCCAACCCTGAACAGATTTTTGAAGTAGCATAGTACCTGTAGAGTTTCCGAATGAAGACATTGTGCAGCTCTCTCTTTGTATGGTTGACCTTGACAAAACAAAAAAATTACTAGTTCGTGTGATGCATAAAATCAAATTATTTAAGAAGAGTAGCAATAACAAACAAAGACACCAAACAAGGATTTTCTCAAAAATGAAGATCATTCAAATTAACTCATTCTCATCATTTAACCCAAGGTATACTCTCCAAACACAAATGTGATAATCAACAATGACAAGAATTCAGTACAGTACTACAGTGACTGGTATTCTGGGCAACATCAAAACATTGGGAAGACTTAAAAATGGTGCTGCTTAAACAAATACTGTGAATTTTGTTGGCTTTAGCATTTCATAACAACTTATAATCACAGGAGGAGCAAATGCACATGAGACCATCCATGTCATTGTTATGGTTGTATGTAGGTTACCTGAGTATGCACTAGTATTAGGTAATAGCAATAAATAATAAATAAATAAGTTGCCTTCTTCTTAAAATAGAGGTAGAAGGTTGTTCAGAACGCACAAACATGATCATTAATATCTTAATGTCACAAATGACAATCACATCGGAGCTGTGTCAAGCCAAATTAATAAGAATGAGTAGAAAAAAAAAATCCAAGTTAATCTAGAGAAAACATCTCAGGAAGGAGGTCCCTATTTTGTCAAGCATGTAAGGTGCTATAATTGAGTAGAACCAAGCAACATGGGGCTCATATCCAGGTATGGCACCAGAGAGTTCGGTGTGGATTTCAAGCATCATAAAGATAAATAAATAAATAAGACCACACAGCATAACTGATTGATCATTGTGTTTATACATTATAAACGAATAGTGTAGGATGCACAATGAAATCTCATGGAACAATGGCATGCTTCAGGGAGCATAAGGGTGTTTAAGTTATGATAATGAGGCTGTTTTGATTCTGTCACATTCTGTACTGTATTTTTTCTTTGAGGAATAAAATTGATGACTTTCCAAAAACAAAAACTCAAAGAGAGGCCTGAACTCTTAAAAAAGTAGTAAATGAGCTTACCAGGAAATGCATGATTGCTTTAGGCACAGAGTCTTCAATATTCTTTCTGACAATATCATAATATGATTTCAACAGCAATTTTGTAACAGTAATTTCAACTGCCTCTGTCTCTGTATGAGTTTCTGAGGGCCTCAAAATGGAAGGAGGCTGAGACATACAAGAGGTCAATCAGACGCCGGTTATCATGAAATAAGCCACAAATATAGTAAGATGGTTCCAATATAGAATGCATGCCATGTAGGCTAACCTCTTTCAACTGGATCAATGAAGTGGCATGCTCCATAGCATGAACAAGTTCACCATTTGGTTTGCTAACTGAGGTATCTCTAGCAGAAGTGCGGTTTTCACCACTACCAAAAATAGATGAAATTCCCCAACTTGGTCCAGAGGTATTTCCTGATTAATATTCAGGTTAATATATGAAACTAAACTGAGAACAATTAAATTTTATAGCTTGAATGCAATATCTATCGATATGGCTCGTTTTTTATATCACATGATGAGACAAAAGTAGTCGCCCTCATTGTCATTATTAATGATGGCATTATGATTTTGATTGTTATTATTACAGTCCCATGCATCAAAACAAACCACAAAATAAATTGTATCCCTTGCCAAATTCTCAAACAGAGAACCAATTGTCCTCAAGATAAATTGTCAATTGATGTATCATTATCATTCCCAAGAATAAGTGTCTTGCTTAGCTGCATTTGGCCCATGCAGATCCCACACCTTCTGTAATACCCTACCCTAGAGGGTGCCAAAGTCCCACATTGCCAGTTGCGTTAGAAATTCCCTGATATACAAGTGGTAGCCTTCCTCCTTCTAGCATTAGGCATTTTGGAAGCAACAGTGAGTTGGCTCACCAATTGAAAGCCGTCCAGGCTGTGTGAGGCCCAGAGCGGACAATATCATGCTAACGAGACGAGTCGTTACAAATGGTATCAGAGAATAATTCAACTCTCTGCCTGATGGTGTGGGCTTGGTTGTTGTGTGCAGAACCGGGGACGGCTTTGACTTTAAGGGGGGCAAATTGCAATACGCCGCCCTAGAGGGTGCCAAAGTCCCACATTGTCAGTTGAGTTCGAAATTCCCTGGTATATAAGTGATAGTCTTCCTCCTTCTAGCATGAGGCCTTTTGGGAGAAACAGTGAGTTGGCTCACCAATTGAAAGCCGTGCAGGCAGTGTGTGAGGCCCAGAGCGAACAATATCATACTAGCGAGACAGGTCGTTAAGGCCCAGAGCGGACAATATCATGCTAGCGGGACACGTCATTAAGGCCCAAAACAAAGCCGTGAGGGCTCGTGGAGCCCAAAGCAGACAATATTGTGATGGGGTAGGGTCGGGTCGTCACACCTTCACAACCTCCCCTCATTGGCTTCTGTATAAAGTGGGCTGACTGTTGAATGGAATAGATGATAGGCAAGATATCTTATTAAACATGCTCCTACCACCTTATCCACCCAATAAGAAACCCACATTTGGATGAACACAATGATGATACATACCAACCGAATTGAGGGTCAGTTGGCAAGAAGGTGGAGTTCACATTCCTCAAATGCTACTGACCAAATGCTTCAGTTGGCAGCAGTTGGATTATTTCTCTATATCTAATTGTTTACAATCACGGATGCTTGAGATATGGAATTTAAGCCATCAACCTTGGAGGGAGTGTTAAGGCTTCAGCATATAAGGAATTACATAGATCAAACATGAGACAACCAGAACAAAGTTCAATCTAGACCCTAGCATTGAATATGATCTGTATAGCACCAATCAAAATAAAATACAAGGAAGAATAGTACCTGCTGGCACAGGTCCATTATCTGCAACAGGTCGAACTCCCTGCTTGGCATCCCCAGAGGCCATGAGGGAGGGGCAGAAAAGGAAAAAAACAAGATTAAGGAATATTGTCAAGGATTCGCAACAACATAACTGGAAAATTGCAAAATTTGTGCATATACAAACAAACATCACCATACTTGATCAGCAATACTGCCATTTGCAGTGGATCTAGCAAGTAAAGCTCGAGATTTCTGACTTTTTTCTGATGCTTGTAATTTATCCAACTCTGCTGTATCCTGGAACCCATGTAATGAGTCAATACTTAAATGGAATACTTGTAAGAGCTTGCACCATGCATGAAGTGCAAGGAATTTTTCTTGCTGAAACCAAGACAAGACAAAATTGTACCTTCATTTTGGGCAGAGATGCAGGTAACCTAGAAGACTTTACTTGCTGCAGTGCATTCTCTACAGCTTTACTCCCACCAATAAAATTTGAGTGTGAAGTGTTTATATAATCCATCTATGAAATATCAAAATATCGAAAGAATGATGTGAGATGAAGATATGAAGGTTCTGGATAGAATTACCATATAAATGGGTGTAAAGTTCATGCGAATTTATAATAATAACTATAATCATTGATGAGTCACTCATGAAGGTTTGGAACTGACCGAGATAAAACTTATATTTTCGAAAGACTTGAGTTGCAGAATCATGAAGATTCCAGTTAATGTTCAAAGCTTTTGTTGATAACTCATATTGTTGAGTAGATAAGATACATGTAAATATTTTAGCTCTTGCTCTTAATCATTTTTTTATTTTTCTTCCTTTTTTTTTGATGGATTCTCATCTTGTCTTTTTCTCTTGCTGATGTAGACGGTATAATTTGCAAACAACTTTTTTGGATTTTTGTTGAACAATAAACAATTATTTTTGGATTATCATTTTCCCATTTACAAAGAGGAATGATCATATGATGTCATCCTAATGGTAACGATGCCACCAAATATTGACATTTGGGGTCCACTTATTAAAATTTAAAATTTCCATTAATTCTATACACGTGTTTAGAGATGTTTATTTTCAAACTTTATGAAATTATTAACCTGTAAGGGTTGGTTTGACGGTTAAGAACTCTAATAAATTGTGGGAGGTTCTCGGTTCAAGTCTCACTCTCAACATATAAGGGTCACTCCCCCTAGTTTTACCCCGTGTGTGTGGATAGGGAGGTTTGCACATGCCCCAAAGACTTAGTCAAGTGCTCTAAGAGGCCTGGATACCTTGGACTTTAAAAAAAAAAAAAAACATTTATGAAATTATTGGACTCGTTGGATGGATCAAATGAAAAGAACTGGACTAGAAGATGTATAAAGTTCATCACACCCCTCTCATTTGATTAATCAAATGTGAATAAACCATTTTGATAAAATATGATGAATAACATGCATGTAAAAATTGATGAACAGTTTCAGATTTTCCATCAATGGGCCCATGTCCTAAATGCCACCAATTGTTCTCATCCTTGTCATTAGGATGACAACATAGGATCATTTCTCATTTAGAAAACAATTTGTTATTCCTTTCTAAATTTTTAATTTTTTGACCACTTCAAGCATTTCCAACTTATTTACCATGAAACTAATATTACTTGTTAGACCAGACTTAAACAACAATCAAACTAGTTCTGAGTGAACCATCCATTGCAATAGTTCAACATCATTCCACAAATTTATTTATTTTCATAATAGGACAAACAGTACATTCAAGTCTCAATAGATCCATATGTTATTCCTTTCTAAATTTTTAATTTTTTGACCACTTCAAGTATTTCCAACTTATTTACCATGAAACTAATATTACTTGTTAGACCAGACTTAAACAACAATCAAACTAGTTCTGAGTGAACCATCCATTGCAATAGTTCAACATCATTCCACAAATTTATTTATTTTCATAATAGGACAAGCAGTACATTCAAGTCTCAATAGATCCATATGTTATCATCTTTAAGAGTTCAACTTCTCCACTAAGTTGCATGGGTGTGAGTGCGAGTGTCCAAGTCTGACATCGGTGTGAGGAGTTGGACTAAGCAAACTAAAAAACATAAGACACGGTGACACAAAACCATATCTGAATAAATTTATATGAAAATGAAGTGTAAAAATAACATTCATAGAAAATAATATACTAATTTTACTCTAAAAATTAAGTAACATAAACATATCTTTTTTTTTGAAATAGTTCATATATTAATAGAATAAAGGCACCAGAGGTGCAGATACATGGAAGTAACAATAAAAAGAAACAAAAGAATCACAAGAAAGGCCAACAAACTAGCAACAACATAAACATATCAATATTTTAAATAGGCCTTCAGAGGACAGGTTGTAAGAGGAGAAAGATATTGTAACATTTTATTCATCTAGGAAAACAATGTAATAAGTACTTGAAGAATCCATGAAGAATGGGTGCAAGTGTCCAACATGGATGCATGTCTATGAAATCAGTGAGACACATCTCGAAGAGTCCTTGCACTATAGCTTCTCCACTAACCTACCTTAGGTCTAAGTCACTGTTCAAAAACTCAAAACTCAAAACTCTAACCTGACTCAATCCGATTGAATGGAGCAACTCAAACAAGTTCTTCAACTCAACCCAGCAAATTTTGGTAAAACTTGTTGACTTGCTCAACTCAAAATCCTATAGAGTCGAGTTAACTTGGACCAACTCGCTTGAGTTTCTTAAGTTTTTAAATAATGATCTAAGTTCTCTCTCACTCCACAAGATGATGGCCTTCAGTTGCTAATTCCAAGACATTATTGGCCTCTACCTGTCTTCTACTGCCTTGTATTTGCAACCCTTACTCTCTTTTTTAAATGCTTAGCAAGATTGCGACAAATAGTACATTCCAAGTCTTAACCCATCTAGATGGAGTTATCATTTAAGAGTTCTACTTCACTTATCCCAGCTTAGATCTAAGTTCTCTTGCACTCCACAATATAAAGTATGGCATTTTGAAACAAAGAAGGGGGATCAAAAAGAAAAAGAAAAAAAATTAAAGGATCAAGTAAAGATGACGATGAATGGTCAAACAAAAAGGGTCAAATTACTTGCAATTTAGCAGAGCATGAAGCATATTTAGATTTCACATGATCACTCACATGTATGCCCACAAGAGACTAAAACTGAATTTGGTGCCAATGCCAATATATCAGTCATGGTCATCACACAACCTGTAAATTGTAATGGGTGGAATTCCTGGATTCCAACTCTTGTCCTTTTTTAAGATTTCCACTTCAGTAGCAGTCTTTCCCTAATCTCCATCACAAAACCCATTGAAGGGAAGACCAAAAGATAACTGCCAGTGACCACATCGGAGCTTGGTACAGGATGTTGGAATGAAGGTGATCATGCTTTCACAATCACATAAACAGAGAATTCAAAACATGCACAATCAAAGATTAATACATTGTATGGTCTACATATACAAACTTCAACGTACCTCCATTTCAATAATGTGTCCTATCATCGTCTCTGATGGTTCCAGGCCTTCTCGTAAGAAGTTCCCAATAACCTCATCCATGCGTTTTCTTAGCACAGGAAAACGTTGCAGTTCACTAGACAGACAGCGATGACTCATCTGAAATGAAACCATGTGATTTAGAACTCAAGAAGCAAAACATATAATGGTATTGGCTAGAATTTGTACTTTGGACACAATCCCTTTTAGGCAACAAAGATAAGCTGCAAGAACTAGACCTTAATCAATTCATCATAGATAAACCTTGCACACTGAAGGCTTGGATCCAACAAACGAGCAATCTGTCTTCGAACAAGAACTTCAAATGGCACCTAAAGATTTAGAGGTTAGCAGTTACTGTCACATGTCAACATGAACAGAAAAAAAAAATTGTTATTTATTTTAGCTAGTGCCCACAGCACAATTGTTGAGTGGTAACTATGCAACCTTAAAAGTTGTGGTTCAAGTCACATTATCATTAAAAAATGAAGGGTAAACACACAAATGGAAAGAGGGGTAAGGGATGTTGGTTTTGTAAACATATGGATCTCAACTTCAAAAATCATGGAGCATTCTAGAACCTACCTCGGGTACAAATAAAGCACTTTTCGGACCAGTAGCATTCTGAATAGCCGTGCGAATGTCTTCATCAGTTAAATCATCACAAGGATCTACTTCCTGCAAGAGATTCCAAATCACATCAACACTATGAAGTTTGGAGCAACCTTCTTGTCCAGGTAGCTACTACTAATATTCTGTTGGAGGGTACCAATTCCTGAACCTTAGACTGGTCAACAAAATGGTTAAGCATGCAAAGATGGATACAGATCTCAGAAGTTACTTTGAGCACATTGTATTATCCCAAATGGAAAGGTACATGGAAACCAAGTAACATTCATGTAAATGAGATGGCTATAAGTGCCTCAACTTCCACATAATCACAGACCAAGACAGAGGTCATTTGGAAGTTTGAGCAACAGAAATTTGAGATATTACTGGACTACTTTAGAAGTATTAGAAGCAGCAAAACACACCTCCAAACTCTTGACAAAGATAGACTGGAAAATATAGTGAATTCTAGCACCGCCAGATAGCTCAGTTGTCGACATTTCTTCATTTTTGCCCTCCACCATTGAAGAAAAAGCTGCAATAAACAATCAAGTTGATGTTAATCCCGTAATTAAGCTATATGCTAGGAAGAAATCATTGAGAGCCAAAAATGCTAAAGAATTATACAGTAATGTAAAACTGAAGGGCAGCTACATTTAGTGAATAATTTTCCACAGGCACTTTAAAGAGTAACACTCCCCCCCTGGTCCGCCCCAAAATAAAAACAGAGAGAGTGAAACAAGTAGCAACCCAATTGACAAGTAAGTCCTCCCCATATTATTAAAAAATTAATAATTGAGAGAAAGGAAGAGAAACACTCCTAAAGTAAACTAAAATAGATGGGATTACTGTAATTTATCATCTTTTTTCTGTTTTACGACTTACACCAATAGGCCCAATCAGATGTGATGTCCTTTTCCTCTGAAACATCATCACTTGAAAACATTCAGAATCACAAGATTCAAGTAAAAAGAGAAGATAACACCACCATAATTTATCGTCTATCCCTTTTTCTTTTTCTTTTTGAGAATTTATTATCTTATATCCATTAGGCATTAGCCAACAATAGAAAATTGCTTAGGTATTAAGTAAAGGCTAACAGAAGGGAGGAGGAACAAAAACAGAGAACAAAAATTGATGTTAATGTCACAAGAGCTCATAATGCTGCTGTTTTGAAAAATACAAAAGATCTGTCAATGCATTTGGCAGGTGCATATTGTGCCAAGTTTAAAGGATGGAATTCAAGTCAAGTTGCCATGTCAAAAGAAAATAATAAATACACAAATTACAATTAATGTTTGAACTATCTAAAGACATTATGTTGCTAAATGTTAATTATGAAGTAAATGGGACCTTAGAAATTTCAGAAGTGCATACTAAATGTTAATTATGAAGTAACTGGGGCCTTAGAAATTTCAGAAGTGCAAAAGATACACTCAGCTAATGTTAATCACGACAGTGATATCAGCTCATGAGTGTATTGACTCACAGCATAAGGCCCGACGGAAAAGGATTATTTGCAAGTTGAATTTGGAGAAAGCCTATGATATGGTTGATTGGCAATTTCTAGTTTTTGTGCTTTCTAGTATGGGTTTCAGTTAGAGATGGTGTTTATGGATGTTTGACTGTATATTTTCAGCTCATTTCTCGATTATCATTAACGGATCGTCCAAAGGATTCTTCAAAAGCTCCAGAGGCATTTGTCAAGGTGACCGTCTCTCTCCTGCTCTATTCACCATGGTTGTGGAATCTCTAAGCCTTCTTCTTTCTAAAGAAGCATATTTCAACCTCATCCACGGCTTCAACATTGGCACCTCTTCTTTGCAAATCCACCATTTACAGTATGTGGATGACACTATCATTTTTTGTGAGGCTACTGAGGAGTCTATAATGAATCTTCGGGCTTTACTTAGATGGTTTGAGTTAGCTTCCTCCCTCAAGATAAATTACCTAAAGAGTGAAGTCTATGGCATCAATTTGGGCAACACTGAGCTTTTTTCTCTTGCGGAATTGTTGGGATGTTCACCGTCGCTCCTTCCATCTACTTATTTGGGTCTGCCTCTTTGCATTGGGTCTTCGCAATACTCGCAGTGGGAGCTTATTATCCATAAGTTCAGCAAACGTCTGGCCTCATGGAGACGAAAGTATTTATCATTCGGCGGAAGAATCACTCTTCTTAAATTTGTCCTTAATGCCCTACTGGTCTACTACCTATCAACTTTCAGGTGCCCCAACAAAGTCATTCAGTCATTGGAAAAGATCATGAAAAACTTTCTTTAGGGTGACCATGAGGACATGAGGAAATATCATCTTGTAAGCTGAGATCAAGTATGTCTCCCTACGACTGCTGGTGGCCTGGGGGCGCATCCTATTAAGGCTGTTAATACTGCTATTCTTACTAAGTGGCTTTGGAGTTTAGGGTCTGAAGGTAATTCACCTTGGAAGGCTATTTTGACCAGTAAGTATAGTTTGGGTAATTGTGGATGGGACATCAACCTTGTCCTTAGTAGACCTTCAGACATGTGGTGCGCTATTGCAGCTTGTGTTGACAAGTTTAAAGAAGGCATCAGATTCAAGGTAGGCCGTGGTGATAGAATTAAGTTTTGGATTGATTCTTGGTGTGATAGTTTCCACGTTGGCTTCTCAGTTTCCTACTCTTTACCGTCTCTCTCTTAGCCCCCGAGGGAGAATATCAGGCTTCTACTCCATCAGTGGAATTTGAGACATCCTCTTTGCCGTGACTTAGAGATTGATGCCTTTGCGGAACTCCTACACACAATATCATCCTTCAGAATTCACACCAACATGGAGGACAGTCTTCTTTGGTGGCCTAACAGAACTGGAGTTTTCTCGATAAAGTCCTTCCTTTCTTGGCGGTTGTCACCTGTGAACACTCTGACTATCAACCCAAAAACTTGGGCTTCCAAAGCCCCTCTGCAGGCAATTGGTTTTGTTTGTACTGCTAGATTGGGAAAAATCTTAACTCAAGATAACCTATGTAAAAGAGGAACAACAATGGTCAATACTTATCTGTTTTGTCTACAAGCATGAGAAGAATCGAACCATTTGCTTATTCACTGCTCCTTCGCTAGCGTAGTGTGAAACTTTGTCTTAAAGCAGTTTGGTATGGCTTGGGTTATGCCTTCGTCGGTGGTTGAACTATCGTTTGCGTGGGACATTACATATGTTTCTCCTAAATGCTCATCATTGTCGCAACTATCGGTTTTTGCAACTATCTAGAGCCTATAGTGGGAACATAATAATAGGATTTTAAAAGGCATTGCCGAATCCAGTGTGTCGATTACAAGATGTATTCTCTCCAAGTGTGTGTCTTGGGTCGTCTCCCTCCAGGAATTCCGAAATATCTCCATGTCAGATATCTTGCGTGCTTGAAAGAATGTGTTGATCTTGCTTGAGTTCATAGCGGTCTTTCCTACAGCCTGTAGTTTTTGTTTCTTCTATTTTCTGTAATTGTACCACCAGTGCCCTCTTTATATTAATATATGAACCATTTCAAAAAAAAGATGGAGGAACTATAGCAATATATAACTAGCAGAAACTACATTTACCTTCTGAGTATTTTGTAAGAATGTTCAACAGAAGAGCTCCCAGACCAGCCTATACTTGACAAGACAGAAGAAATAAATAAAAAAACAATGGACTGAAATTCTTCTCTATAGTTAAGTAAAAAAATTGAGCACATTTAAGTAAAACACTCTCAGAAATGTAATTTAAGGATAAATAAGATGAATGTAACATGTGGCTGCAGGTAGAAGATAGATCTTGTGGATGTAGAATTTAAATGTGTCAAAAAAAGTTAAATTGATAAAATATAAACTAGACTTACAGAAAATGCTATGTTAGTTAAGTACAACAAAAAATGCATTGTGTTATCTACATGAAACTCATCTACTAACATATAATTCAGAAGAAAATAAAAACAGCAATTGACGAAAACCTATAGCACAGTAATCGAGTTCATTCTTCCAACCACAAAAGTTGCAAGTTTGAGCCTCACTGCCATCTCAAAAAACAATTATAGTAACTTCAACAATCCATGGACTTTTAAAAAGTGGTTATTTTATTAAGGATACAGACAAGATGTGCACCAAAACGGAAGAAAAAAAACAACAATATAAAATGATAAAACTGTAGTCCAAAGCTGTGCTACAATTAGTAGCATTTTCTAAGCAACACATTAATTGATAACTTACTTTGGATTCTGTTATTTCACCATAGGCTGCATGCTCCTTTGCAACAGCCACCAATTGAGCACTTATGCGTGCTTTCAATCCTGGAAGAACTGTTCGGATATGCTGTACTAGAATCTGCAAATAAAAGTAAACAGAGCTAGGTAATATTAACACAGAAGAAGAGACTGATGTTAGATTCCAAGCAGAAACAACAAGAGAAATAGATCTCAATTGAACACCTCAATAGCATACTGATCATTAGGGAGAAGAAAAGAAACATAAAACAATAACAGGACTTCCTGAAATATATAAGGGCATATGCAAACCCCAAGATAAACAAGGTACAAGGTATAACAAAGAAATAGACAGAAGTTATGGATTAGAAAAAGAGGGGACCAAATTCAAGGTGCAGTCAGCTATATCCATATTGAATCAAAATTACGGCGAGCGGTATTATATAGCCTCTCAGAGGCCCTACCTGGTTCAGCTTCTTGGCTAATTGAGGAATGCCACAACGATCGGAGAGACCATGGTATACCTGTAATTACATCAAAACTAAATAAAAAGTTGAAAAATAGAAGATCTAGCAAGGTAATAAATGATCAATTGAAATACAAAGAGCTATACAGCATGTCTGCGAAAAAAGTCGTCTTCATAGGCAAGTGCTTCCTTGATGCTGCGGTTTTGATTAATATCCTGTTTGAAGAATAAGATCAATGATGTGCATAATTAAAAGCTTTGCTGAGTTGAATGATATGCTAATCTATAAAAGAATGTACACTAAGTAGATCATTAAACAGAACTTTGAATCATGAAATTCCCTTCAATACATGCATTAAATGTTTATGAAGAGGTGACAATGCTCACAGAGATAGAAGCATGTCATCAATGATACATAATTCATAGAATGCAGTTCTAATCCAACATATCTCATGAATGCACTTGATTCATTAAGGCTGTGTTTAGATCAGGGTGGGTCAAAGTACAGGGCTGCCTAGAAAACTTGAAAAACAGGGGGTTTCTCTGCAGGTGGAGGATCCCCTACTTATGCTTTCCCTACTATTTAAGAAATCCTATTTGGTAAATTTAAGGTGGAGAACTGGACATTCTCTATAGAACATAAAATATTGTTAGAATGTTACGAGCGGAGAAAATTGAAAATCTTAAAATTCATGTTTTTATTTTCCATTTTGCAAAGTAATAAGGCATCACTACTCCATAATATGTAGTGGGGCCAATTTACTTGGTTAACCATTACGACACTCTTGTAACAAAAGAAATACATGGTGGGACTATTGATGTCTCACAATCCACATTGGCCAATATATAATGCAGGTTGGATGCACTAGAACATATCTGCATACAATATGATATAACATTTTTTCCTCCTTCGATAATTTAGGCAAGTTTATTTCTCTTATAATCATAAGAGTCATATTCATGGTCAGATTTCCCCCACCCTTCGGTGAGGAAGTCACCTTGTTTGGGGTTTCTTAGGTGGAGGCGCACTCATTTACAATCCAAAGAGAATAAGGTTGCAATTTTAAGGACAGTTCACCTTCCACGCCTCAACTCAATCTAATCCAACACAGCCTCAAAAGGAATTACAACATGCATCGAAGTAGTGGCAACACATGTATCTATCATGTAGCATAACAAGTCAAATTGGCTGCAATGGTGCTCACACCACATCTTCCAACGTGCAGTTATGAATCATGATGAAATTGAGATTACCCTAATAAGAAAGTGTCAAAATAACTTCTAAGGATGCAAACAAGCAAGTTACCTGCTGACTACGATTCACAACACCCACATAACCAAGTCTAAGAGGGATGACTTTTCCAAGCAAAAAATTGCGAGCATCAGTACCTCTATCCATAATATCAAGCTGAGCATATGGAACAGGATAACATTAAAATGTCTCATCAGCATGTAAAATATAACTAAAACATTACTTTTTTAAGAGCAATAAAAAAGAAAATATTAGTAAATCATTAAAAAGAACAATGTATAGGTTTCAGACCTTCGTGATCACACCGATTGTTCGAGATCCTGTCAATGCAGATTGGTGTTAAAACATCAGCAAAAACAACAAAGAAAATCTACCATGAGTTTTATTTTTCCAGATATGTGATGCCAATCTACCACCAACCCACAAAAAAGGGATTTTACCATCGGGATCTGCAATCCTTGACATCTGTAGTGCATCTGAATTGGCCAGATCTGAATTTGCAGGTGTAACAGCTAGAATTATACAGGTCTCATGTTTGATGTATGATAATATCATTGTTCTGATGCGTGCCTCAATATCAGTAGGCTGGTCACCAACTGGAACTTTTGTTATTCCTGGCAAATCCACCAAGGTGATATTAAGAACATTTGGAGAGAACACCTTTAAACGGATCTGCTTGTCTGAAACCCCCTTGTTTCCTCCAGCTTCCCTCTCAGTTTCGACCTTGGGGGAAAAAAGCAACAAGTTAACTGTGGATTCTAAAAGCAACAAAAGCATATACTTAACTAAAATACATTTCCATATGTGAAAGAATATACAATGGTAATATTGTTTTAGTGATTCTGAATGATAACAAGGAATAAACATCATAATGAATGATATAAAAAGGTATCACAAACAACCACAAGTAAAAACCCTACCAACCACACATGACGCGTGTGTAAAACAAATGTCAGTAACTTATGGTCTCAGTAGAAGGTATTTCTGTAGTAGAAACAATAACTTGGGCCAGGTCATCATTGAATGAAAAGGCCAGACCAATGAAGATGGTGTAGTATTTCTAAAAAGCATGGGCAGCTTATGAGGGGAAACCACAATGCACAAAATTCTCCACTGGGGGTGTTCTATATTAGTCTATCTCTGAGGCACTTTCTTCTCTGAGGTTGGTGTACTCTAAAATTCTCCATTGCAGGTATTTTCTCTTCCTCAGTTCATCTCGATCGAACTTTCTTCTCTTACAGGATGGTGAACTCTCAGATTATATATTCTCAATCCAGAATTTTGATGTCTTTCTTCATATAGTGATCAGAGCTTCTAAACTGCCATGTAGATTCCCCAATCCATAACCAATGTAACTTTCCACTCACTATTCTTCGAGGTCTTGATTACAATTTCACATGTTTGAAGCCCACCATAAAAATGGATTCGTTCACACTAAAATTAGAGACTGCAGAATCCTCTTGTTCATGCAAACATTTGGCCCTTCAGGGATGATGAAATCACCAGTCAATCTTGCTCCCACTTTCTTCACCCAAGTAAATGATTTGAGTTTCTCCACTCCATAGTGGAGCCTCTCCACAATGGTTTGCCCCACCTGGGAGGGTAATAACACTCAACCCACATCCAACCGTCACCTAACAGGTAAAAACAAAGTACCAACATTTCTAACTCTTCTTTTTCATTCATCTTTTTCATTTCTAACTCTAGTGGGGCAAACAAAGGACCAACATTTCTGCACTCTTCTTTTTCAGTTTTGCACTCAAACTCCTACCAACCCCATATTGGGGGCACTCAAATTCTAAGGGCCAGTTTCGAAGCCTGCAGTTCCCAATGGAATTTGAATTCTATGGGATTATGGGACCACAAAGTTTTTCAAAAAACCATGGAATCCCACTATTGAGTTCCCCAAAAAAAGAAAAAAAAAACACTCTTTTGCCCTGGTTTTGTGGGCCCTCTTTTTGTAACACTTCTCTTTTCCTTGTGAATAAAATAGTTATCTTTCAAAAAAAAAAAAAAAATCACTATGGATTTCAACATTCCCATTTTGCAATGTTAGGCTATGTGGAGCCTGGTCATAAGAGATGTACTGACGATCAGGTTGCGGGTCAAGCTCCGGGCTGAGCTCGCAGGGGGTCAATATATAATGTTCTTTTCTGGGAGAGCCGTGAGCAAAAATTGTAATAGAGAGCCACAGCCGACTCTCCTTCAATTTCTCGCCTTTGAGCATAGTGGATCACCGTTGAACCTATTGACGTACCGCAAGAGAACCACTAAAATCTCTGTGTTGTGGTTTGCTTCTCTTTATAATTTTCTCCCAAAACAGCATAAAAAGGAACAAACAAGTTTTTAGAGTGCAAAAGAGATCAAAATGCAGAAGAAAATTATAGTCAAATAAACAAAAACTACCTGAATTTCCCTCCGAATGGCAGCAAAGTCAGAAAATCTCTTGCCGGGCAAGTGGAGGAACTCACCCCACTCAGAAGAGGAGGCGTCTTCTCCTTCATCACCGCCACTGCCCCCTCTCCGCGGGGAATGAACGAGCTGAAGAACAAGCGGACGGCGCGTGCAGATATCCGAGCCCCTAGGAAGGAAGTCTCTGCCAACAAGAGACTCGAGAACGCTGGATTTGCCACTGCTCTGACTGCCGACAACGGCGACCTGGGGGAGATCGATGGTGGAAGAGCTTCCAAGTTGGGAGAAGATGTCTTGGAGCTTGTTGATGATTGGAATCACAGCATGACCCAAAGGGTTCCCCGCAGCACTGCCAGAAGAAGACGGTGTTTGAGAAATGGGATCGTCTGCCATCGAAGACATGGAAAAAGCCTGCTAGGGTTTTGGGGGGGAAGAAGTGCTAGGGTTTTAGAGAGAGAATGGAATCGAAATGGAAATATCTTTTTTTCTTCCTCAAGCAGAGAAGAAGAGAGTGGATCGTGGAGAGAAGAATCAATGCTATCCCCTCTTTCCTGGGCTTGAGATTTGAATTAAAATTTTAAAGTTCGTAAAGATCGAAAGAGAATTTCTTTTTTTAAAAGTACAATATGTATAGTGTATACGTTCTTTTCCTATTTAAATTTTTAAAATAAATTATTTAATTGATTCTATTCTCTAACATCATCATAAATTATTTAATTGATTCTAAATTTTCATCAATAATATTTTGCGTATCTAGAAAAAAAGTGTCTAATTTAACTTTACTTTATTCTTACTTTTTTTATAGGTTTGTACTGTTTTTCTTTCTTTTCTTGTTTTGCTTTCTCTTCTTGCACCTGTACTTTTTTTTCTCTAATATATTAATTATTTAAAAAAAATATTAAATGCTAAAATCTCATTTATTTATGTCAATTTTTTTCTTCTCTAGTACACCATTATCTATTGTATTTTTCTTTATGTCATTAGTCTATTTCTCCTTTGTGTATATAAGTTACAATTTCTAAATTTTATGTTTCGTGTCATCTTCAATTTTTTTGGTATAAAATTGAATTATTTTAAATAAATTTTTTTAATTTGTCTTTCATTAGAATTATTTTTAAACGTTCTTTAATACAATCATTTTTAATTTTATCATTTACCGCTAAATTACGTATCTTATGTAATATATGCATTTAACTTTGTCTATTTATATTTTTTATGCCCAAAACTTTAACCTATAGAGCATGACAATTATTTAATAGAATCGTCTCTTTAAGTGACGAAGTACTCATTTATCACAGACAACTCTATTGATTTGTCTACAGTTTGTCCACATGTACTCATTTTTTTAGTTATATTTAAATTCAATCATTCATAAAATTCTATTTAAAATTTCAGATATTTAAACTTATCACAAGTCCTTACTAAGTTATAAATTTTAATTGATTTGCTCTCTTTATCCTGTGCTCTATTAAAGTTAAACTTCATATAATTTACTTTTGACTTTATTAGTTTTTAGACTATTATCTTAAAAGTTGAGTATATTCTTTAACAATAATAAAATTTAAAAATAGAGTAAATTATGATATATGCAAGAAGCACTCTCATTAGCAAGATTTGCAGGTTAATTCTTTTTTTCTTCAACAGTTTAAATGGGTCTCATTTATAAACCAAATTAAACTCGTATAGGTACATAGTAAAAGTTGTTAAATTTGATTTAATTAGTGCTTGAGTCTCTCTTTATATAGTAGAATATTTTGATGTTATGATTATTCATTTGTTTATGTAAAAATAATGTACTAAAAAATATGTAACTTAGTTATAAATATAATTTTCATAAAAAAGCTATCATTTTATGGGATAAAATTTATTTTTTCTTTTAAAATTTGATCACAAAATGGACTAATATAAACTCGATTTGGCTGAAACCGATAACACTAAAACAATTTAGATCCAAAGTCAAAAAAGAATTTGTTTAAATTCATTTAGATAATCTATATCCAAATGAATATGTAATTCTAGCTACTTTCAAGAGCTTGGTGCATGGTGTATTACTTTACAAGTTTACATAATTTGACATGAGCTCACCGAATAGAGTAATGAGGAGTTTATTAGAAAAAAAAAATCTTTAAATATAATTTACAAAAAATATCTTTAAATGAATCAATCAAAATGTTTTTTAAATACCACAAAATTTAATATTAAAATAATTAGAATTAATTAATTTTTAAAAAAAAGTATAAATACAATGGATGCATAAGGACATCATGATCTGAATTGAAACTGAGCAGAAACGACCAAAATACAATGGATTATCCAAATACATGCACCAGTCTCATGATCTTTATCTGAACGTATCTGTCCAGTTTGCTAAAACATTCAAATCACTAGTGTTTGTCCTACATTGTTATTTGAAATGATCTTACAAATTTGAAAGGGGTTTCCAGGCAGCTCATGATTAGCTTGGCATTTTTAAATCTCATTATGAGATACAGCATATGGAAACTAAATCATTCCAACATGAAGACACAAATTTAGTGTAAAACGTATGCATAATTAAGATTAAAATGTGATCATTAACTGTGTATGTCGTCGTATGCAAGTTTACATTGAACATGAAGGTAAAAAACCGAACAGTTTGGATTTGCCGAATTGGCATGGTTTTCTTACTGTAAGCCATCTACAGTGTAGTTCACTGGTGAACAAGGTGCACTCATTGGCATGTAAACTCAAGCATGGTGATGCATCCCACTGAATCTAGAAAATATTGTATCAGGAATGACTCCCTAAGAATTGTAGTTGATGTAGCAAGATACTGATGCAGTAGAGATATCCGACCGCGAAATGTGGTAACCATCAACACGCCCCTAAATCTTTCAGTTTCATGAGGGCCTCCTATAACACATTGTGCCAATATGCATGAGTTTTGGTTAGCACTTGCCTGACTGGCTGGGGTGTGAAATCTTTCATTGAATGGGTTAATAGTACATCAAGCACTTTTGGAGCCTTTGTTGACAGGTTGCGGTAGGTTGTAGAGCATGAGACCCAACACAAGAATGGCACTGCCGATAATGAAGAATGGACTCAAGCTATTCGCCTGAGGCATATAAGGCAATGGCAGTGAAAGAAGATATATTGATATCGGCACTGCAAAGAAGAGCAGCAGCACCATGAAAGAGTTCATATGTGAAGTGCACAAATATAAATGGAGATGTAAATAAATAAGAAATACCATGCCAATCACATGCATGAATATACAATAACGGTTAGCGTATACCTGATAATATTACTGCAAGTGATGAAATCACTGCAGAAGATATCTTTACCAGATGAAGCACTGAGATGTTAAAAGCCATATTCACGGCAATGTAAAGAAGGGGTAGTAATGGAGCACCTTCACAACCTGGGGAAAGTTCAACATCTTGGTAAAAGTGATTTTACTCCAATTGATATAGTGAATGTGCCATTTTTTTTTACCATAACAATGTTACAGAAGAAGAGATCTTACCTGCTATATTGGCCCCAACATTGAGAAAGCAACCAGCACCACTTCTTAGGTAGGAAGGGAGCTCAACAAATGGAATTCCTTTCATGTTTGACAGGAAAGGTAGAAGAAGAAACACAAAAAGTGCCTAAATGGGCAAATAAATAACGAGTCAACCCCATTAAGGTGTTAAATTATGATTATATTTTAAATTTGTTCAGCAGAAAATAAAATGAAGAAATTATCCATGGAGACCATGAGCTGGATACTGTTAGATAAATATGAAGTACTGCCAAAATATAACACCCAGATGTAATTTGAGATAATTGCAAGCACTAAGCACCTTTAGTATTTCCTGATGAGTGATGTAGATGCATAACATTCAAAGCATTTTTTTCTCTTCAAAAGGAATAATGACTAAACAAGACAAAAAAATCAAGTCACCTGGCATCCAGACCCAAACGAGTTCACAACAAATATGTCAAGAGGTTTCCCCTGCATGTGAAGTTGTGAACTAGTGAATTGCAAAACCTAATTGAGAATGAAGATGAAACAACAACTATCCATGCAGCCATTCAAAATAGAAAGTAGCAAAATTTTGGAGAAGAAATATTAGAAATAAATCATACCTGAAGGTGCTTTGAAGCATAAATGAAAACATATTCCTGTTAATATATAAATTATAGGGTTTCAGGTCACATGGTTCTATGCTCTTAATTCCTCACAAAAGACAAACTCGCATGATAAAAAATACTAACGGATATAACCTTGAGAATTGATGCGCCAGCTTGAAAAGCAGATGATGCAATCATCAAAATGGGCCATAGAAATTCCACATCAGGTAGAGATCGAGTGTCATTTGCCCCACTGCAATTACGGTGAAAGCAAAGTAATGATAATAACAATGAATAAAATAAAATAAAGTGTTCATCCCCATAAGTGGCCAAGACTGGGAAAATGTGAATTCAACGTGCACACAAAAGTGAGGGGTCCTAATAGACCATGTAGCAAATGTTGAGTTAGGGTTCAGCATTGACCATCCTTGGTCATGGACAGGGTCCACAAATTAAACAAATTGGGCCAGGTCGACCCTATAACAGAAGAAACCAAAGAACAATGATGACCTGGCCAATCTAAGAAGATAAATAGTCGGATTTAGGTCAACCCACTTAAATTTGGTTGGGTACATGGGTTGTGTCATTTTGTTTAATAAATGAGCTAGACCAAGTTGGGTCAAACCCTTTTAAAAAACAGGTCAATTCAGGTATGAATTGAGTTGGTCAACTACTCAACTGTTCGATAAATGATTCGAGTTTGGTCAACCCATTTAAGCTTGGTTGAGTTGGGTCAACTCATTTAGTATATGGGTCAAGTTAGGTCAACCCATTAAATACGGTAAGGTCAGATCCACCCTAAAATAAACAGGTCGAGTCGAGTACAGATAAGATCAATGTGTTTAAGATTGATTTTGTTAGTTATTCGAAAACGTGCTTCATAAATTTTCTAGGTAAAACATTTTTCCTGGGAAAAGTTTTGAGTCATTGTTCTAGGACCATTTTTGGGTTGAGAACCTAAATTCTTTAAGAAAATTTGGGCACACATGGGGAAGTCTCATTTTCCTAGAAAAACCAAAATTTCAAATTTTCCTAAAAAAAATTGTGCAAACAAGCATGCCCTTAAGAATCCACTTTTCACATCAGGCTCTTTTCCATTTTATGTGTTGGTGCATAATTCTCATAGAATCAACAAGAAACAAGTGAGTCAAAAAACATATCGCACCCAGTACTATAATTGTTCAAATATTTCTAAAATTGATAATTCAACCAAAGTATTTCCAAAAATTAAAAGCATGAATCAAACATATCATGGAAGCATCCATTAGAGTTACCTTGCCACTGCTACAACTACACCAGAGGCAACAAGTAAGCAGCCAACAATTTGATTGAATGAGTATTTTCTTCCCAAAATCCATATGGAAAAGATAAGCTGCCACACCAAGAATGTCTGCAATACAGGAAGCATGGAAAGCCCATGACAAAGATGGCAAATTAACAAATATTACAACTGAAGAGTCAACTCTTTACTTGTACATGCACCCAAAGTAGCAAGGGTATCACGACACCCCCCAATATCACAAGTAGTTCTACTACTGTTGCGGAATGGATGGTTATCTCATATTTTTACGTGTTTCCACTCCACCAACATTGAAATTTGAGACCATGTTTAGTTGGACAATGATATTTAAAAACCAATGTCAGTATCAATTTGGGACAGAGATGTTGACAAGCAGAATCCCAAAAATAATAGTTTTCTGATACCCCCAAACATCCATTCTGCTGAAATATTCAGACCCCATGCAATTCAGGGTACATGAGTACATCCAAACATTAGAAGAACTAAGTGCAAGACTAAGAAACTAGACATGATGTTTCATAATACTGTTTTGAATTTGACGACAATTTTATTCACGGTAAAGATAAAAATTGCAAAGAAGCTCAGAAAAGAAAAGGGATGATGGACTAGGAGTAATTCTTCCATCAATTCCATTTTTCAGTAGTTGTTTTTATCGAAATGGCATTTGGTACTTACTATTACAAACAGGACAAGTGTAATAACATCATAAACCTAAATTAGGTGAAACTGTGTCTCAAACTACTCGAAAGCATCAATCCAAAATGAACATCACCTGATTTAATATGGGTATAGCTGGTCCTGGAAGCATGGCTGTAATTGAGGAATGAAAACATTAAAAAAACCAGCAATTAAATTAGTACAATAAGCTGATGGTCATTTCCTGAAAAGACAACTTATTTTTTCCTGCCCCTACAAAGAGATCTTGACCTTATTAACAAAATGCACAGGGAGAATTTTAAATAAAAACCAAGAAAGGAACCTCATCATGATGCAAATTCAGTATTTTCAATGAGCATTTCCAGCATTTCAAGTAACATAGTTTTTGGCTCCCTTCTGTATTGCAGAAATTCATGCCCAGTTTCAAGAATTTTGTAAAAGTACTAAAGTAGGACAGAACATCATAACTCCTCGACTCCCATCAAGACTAAGGAGCCAGAATCAGCCATAGAGTGTTAAAGAGTCCACCAATATTCAGTTTCAACTAGAACTATTTAATTATCCAACGATCCATGAGAAGCAACTATTCCCAAATTTCTATCTAAAGATAAGTACCTGCAGCAGCCATACCAGCAGCAACACCTAGTGCTTCTAGAAATCCAATAGCTAAGAAATGAAATTTTGGGAGGGACAGCATTTCTTTAGTCACAATTCCAGCACGGTATCTTACATAAAGAATGGAAAAGTAAATGGCCACATACCTGCAATAAAATGCCAAAATTAGCATCGTGATGGTAAATAGAGCAAAATATCCGAATGGTGCAGGACACATGCTTACAGTCAAATGTTGATTCCTTATTTCATTTCATTAGTAACTGGAACAAAAAGGTAACGAATATAATCATGCTTCATGGGCAGTTACTCAAATCACTTAATAGGCTAGCCTAATCCAAACAATCTTAAAGAGCAGTTACTCATTTATTAAGTAGGTTAAGATCACCCATTTATTAAGTAATGGATTCGACCAACATCTGCATTCTCAAGTGATTTATTTATTGAATGAGTTAACCCACTTAATTTAACCCATTTATTAATCAAAATTCTTCACGTAGGTGGTAGAGAATACACACATGAATTTTTTAATCAAAAAACAAATTTGTGATAAACCATTTTCCCAATAAATTTTCTGATATAACATTCAAATTCATTTTCCCAATAAACTGACAAAAATGCTCAAAGAAATAAGGGAGCATTAAAAATAGAAAAGAAGAAGAAGAAAAAAAAAAATAAGTAGAAAACGAAAGAGGGTGGTTGGGGAATGGCAATGGCGAAAATTACCCGAAAGTGGTGACCTGAGCCATGAAGAAAGGATACTCCTTCATGGGAACAAGAGCCAGCTTGTACAGTACCCGATTCACCACCGCAAATACCACTGTTATCGCAGATCCGACGGCTATTTCTCCTCCGCTTCCCATCCTTATCCGCCCGTCTTCGCCCGGAGTCTGCGATTTCGCTTCGGAAGCTCGGATTCGGAAACTGGGCTTCGTTCTCGTATAGGCAAGTTGCAGGGACCGCTTTCTACCCAAAATGATGGGATGGCAGCCGTTTGATGCAGCTGTTGGAGACACCCCAAAAAATCGAGGGCTGTGATGGGGCGTTGGCTTGGCAATTCTCCATCGGAAATCGATTGCATGAACAACGGCTTTAGAGGGAAAATGACATAAACACGAATCGGATCCCATTAGAGGATTCAGAATTTTATTCTTTTTCAGGATTTTCGGGTTTTGAGTGTTGACTTAACGGCTGCATTGAAGGGATTCAGTATCTGCCGCACGTGTAATCAATGCACATCGACACACATGATCACTCGAATGAAACTGGAAAGTCACCGGGTCTCATTGCTTAAATTTGACTTGAATAATCCAATATTTAATTAAATACACTAATTTTATTAAATTAAGATAAACATACTCATTATATTGATTATAAAATATAAATTTGAATAGATAAAATCGACAATTGGTGTAGAACTCCATTTAAATAGTCTTTTTTTTTAATACCAAGGTATTCATGCGTCCCACTTGACTATTTTTAATTAAAGAGTCTATTTTACTTAAATATCTATGGATGTTTCATGAGACTATATTTTAAATTATTACATAAGTAATTATTTCTTCAATTTTGTAAAATAACTAAACTCTACTATGTTTTCAAATATTATGTAATTTAAATTAAATCATGGGAACTCATGACTCAATTATATTAGCTAATTGTTAGTCTGAATGATTCTCAATGTAATTATATTACTTAATCACATCTAGTAGATTGGCTGATAAAAAAAAATAAAGGAACATTATCTCCAATACAAATTTTAAAATAAAATTATACTTCAGTGAGACACTCAGCTTATACTTCAGTGAGACACTCAGCTTCACCCTGGGCTTTGGCGAGATGGACTAGTCGGTAGTTGATTCACACAAAATTCAGTCAGTGTTGTCCTTTGTGTTTGACTCGTGCTGCACTGTAGCAACTAAGATCAGTGCTCTAGTTGTTTTTTCTCAGCGGCCCAAATATCAACGCTTCAGGCCCTATCTACTAGTTCTGGGCCGGCCTGGATATAGGCCGTACTGCCTGATATGCAGATCCAACTAGGTTCTTAGCACAGTACCAGCTCAGTTTTACTTGGGAACTCAACAGTTCGCCTGGACATTATTCTCAGTTTGCAGGCCCAAAAAACCCATTGGGGCTCATTTGACGGATCTGCTGTTCAATTTTACTCCTCAAGTTCAGCCGGTTCTAGTTGTTTGGATCCCAAATTCTACTCAGTTAAGCACGTAGCAAGTCACCGGGTGTGTGCAGATCCACAGCGCCACTGTGTTGAACCAGTACACAGCGTCTGCAGGCCTTGTTAGAACCCAGCAAGTCGTCTGAATTTTACGGTTTGGGTTTGATACAAAGTTGCTGCTCGGCTCAAACAACCCGGCCCACTCACTGTAGTCTAAACACGACACTTGGTGGAACTCAGCCCAACAAAACCCACTTGGGTTCAGAAAACGAGGTCTGTTTTATTGCAAGCCCAGGATTTGCGCATTCCACATGCAGGCTTTGTCTGGTTTTGGACCCAGCAGACTACTGAATTTTTTTAAAGCCCAGTATTCTTTTCTTTTTTCTTTTTATCTAAATACTGTTTCACGGTCTCTCTTTCTATTGAGAAAGAATTTTTTTTCTTCTTTTTTTTTTAAAAAAAAGAGCAAGTGTAATGGCGTTCAATTGGGCTTTGACAAAAATCAATATTCTGCTGCAGGGATCGGTCGGTTTGAAACCCAACAAATCCAGCTGAGTTAAACAACGTTGAAGGCCAATGAAAGTGGACATGCCCACTGTGTTGAACACGTTGAATCCACTGGCTCCCAAGTGCACTTTGTCCTTTTTGTTTTTGTCTCTCTCTTATATATATATATATATATATAATCTCAAGGGAATCCCAAGTGCATTGGTTGAGTGACTTCTGGGTCAAATTTGGCCCATGTAGCCTAAATTGGGCCCAATGAACCCTTGGTCTGATGCATGTGTATAAGGCGAAGGCCCATGTTTCCCTCCATCAATCCGAGCATAAATGCGATGGGTCAATTTGTCAGTCCCGTCAAACTGGGCCTCGATTAGGTCATTGTCAGACTTATCGGATTTAATGTCCGCATCATATTACAATTAAAATTATCTTTAGAATTATCTAATTAATTTCAAATTTATAGCTTCTGAACCTTTTAAAAGCTTGACTAAATTCTAAGTGCAAGTTTTTGCAAAGAAATTAATCTTTTTGCACAATTTAAATATTGTAAGGAGACTTCTCTTATAATTTAAATTAATTACTTAAAGTTTTAAAAATAATTTTATATTTAAATTAGATGATTAAGCGGATAGGAAAAAAGCAAGGGATTGCGGCATGCCCGTGGCATTTATAATGACGTATTATGAATTAGCGGAGGTCTTGCAGATCTCCATTTCAAGTTTTCAACAGTCACACAGTCCGAGGGTAGATTCCACCTTATAATATAAAGATTTAAATAAGGGAATACATTATTATCTTGAGTATTAAATATTTAAAACGAGAGTCATTGAATGTTTAAAGTCTTTATTTTTTAATATAAGAATAAACTATATCACTTGAATACTTTTATTTATTATGATTAATTTAATATTAAAATTGTATCAGATGAACATAATAAAAATAATTTTAACAATTTAAATTTATTATTAACGGAACCTTATACTGTGCTTATGTTGTACATGTCTATGCATTAAATAAGTGTTCATCACAGTGAAGACATAGGGCAAAGAAATGGAAAGTTAGTGACGTGGGTCTTTATTAGAAAGAGGGTAGAGAATTTTTTAAATTCGTCGCGTTAGTAAAATCAGGAAAGAGTATATATATATATATATAGTGACGTGGGACTTTATTAGAAAGAGGGTAGAGAATTTTTTAAATTCGTCGCGTTAGTAAAATCAGGAAAGAGTATATATATATATATATATATTTTTTATTTAATGATAGAATGGATTTATATGTCTCGTCCCACTAGTTGGTTAAGACATGTGCACGCCTTCTTACACATGCATGTCAAGTTAAAACACTTTATTCTGTGCATATCCACTAATAGTATCTCAAAAGGGTTGGCTAGGAATTGACCTCAAGACTAGGGCTACAACTCGGGTAGGATGGGTCGAATTCTTTAAAACTCAATCTGATCAAGTTGATATATATGGAACCCGATCTGACCCAATCCAAATTCTCAACCCGACACGACTCGAATTCTAATCCGAATCAACTCAAATTCTAACCCAACAAACATTTTGAAATAATTTTAACCTAATTTTAGCACGGTCGAGTTGGGTTGTGTTGGGTTAAGTCAACTTAACTTGTAAAATCCTCAATGCTATCTAACCTGAATTTCATGCTGATTTTTTTCTTCTCAACTCCACCCGACTCACTGACCAAAAATTTTCAACCCGACCCATATAATTTCTTAAGTCTGATCATGCAAGTCAGGCCAAAATCCGATCCAAATTGCAGCCGTATGTTGCGGCATGCAAGAGTCTTGATTGTCAGACAAAGACAAAGGTTGGGTAAAAGTTTTTTAAAGTTACTTTAGTGAAAAGTTTCATAGACACGTGTGAATCTCCTCGCATGAGTGGAGCCTTGTTAATTTTCTCACACCTCAATAAATTCCATTGACACTAAACTCAAAAACAGTTTTGAGGAATGGTCAGGAATTTGTCCAAAAAAAACAGAAATTTTGACTTTAATTCTCGTTCTCCTTAGAAAAATAATTTCCTATAGAATCACACTGAAGACATATAAATAGTGAGGCCTATCTATGTCCCGCTTAAAAAATCTTAACACTTTGATTATAAAAAAAGTTTCCATTGAGACTTTATATGTTTATTCTAATTTGCTCGAGTCTGGAAAGATGGCAGATAATGGTCTTTTAATCCCCGAGTCTGATCAATGATGGAGAATTAGCCATTTATAAAAAATTAAGTCAATTGAATTTAAAATAATAAAACAGATTAAAACTATAAAAAATAAAAAGTTGTCAATTTCATCATTTTAAATGGCCAGACGTTCTACTAGAGGAATGGGTGTTTGACAGATGACCAACCACATACTCTAGCTGGGGACAGCCGATAGAGCTGGTGGACCACATCCACTGTTTAGATGACAGGCACTGGTAATAAATTTAGGTCGGAACAAAAAAATTCTGAATTTTTTTTCAATCTAGATCTAAGTTAAATTATACTCTCTCTTGCTTAATTCAGTTGTGTCATATGCATTTTGGAACTATCTCAAAATAGTTGTCTCAAATGCATTTTGAAAAAGTTATAGAATATTGGAAAGAAGTTTATAAGTCTTTTAAGAGCTTTTCCTTAAACAATTTAAATTGTTAAAATGAGACAACTAAAATATGACAGAGGGAGCATATTTTTAGAGATATCATTCAATTTTATTTTTTTTGAAAAGATTACTATAATAATAGAAAAGGCATAAGAGGTGCAAATACAGAAAAAATAAAGTTACTTTATTTAAAGAAGTGTGCCGGTCAAGATTTGAACGCGCAATCTCCATATTAAGTGCCGGATGCATATCGTTCAAAATATTACAGTCATAATTAGAATTAAAAATTCCTCATGATCAAAATTTCTAATTCAAGAAGATAGAACTGATGGATTCCCTCCCCACCTTTAGGTGTTTGGACTGGTAGAAAATCTTCTATAAGGTTAGGGATGGAGACTTGGCCCAATAGAAACCTTTTCACTTGCACAAAATGTAGACCTATATTCAAGACTTCATCATTACCAAGGTTAAATCCATTTATTCTGTAGTTGGTTGAGAAACTTTTGAGCCGCCTTTTAGGTAGGCTTATCAATTGATTATAGAGAAATAAAGATTTCTGCTCATCATTCTTCTACCAAAAAGAGAAAATTATCTATACAAGAGTATTTCATTTTCTCCTCTCACTAATGTAGACTCAGTGTATTTGAAGGTAAGGGAAAACGTCTCTAAGTTGTGAGATTCTACTTTTAATACTGCGTTTGGATGAGGAAGGTGTAAGAATAATGGGAGGTTAACCCTCGTTACTTTTATTTAGTAACTAATGGGTATAGATAAAAAATCAAATTTTTACCTCTTTTTTCTCACTTTTGATAACTTTTTCAAACAAAAGTTATTTATAATACGTAGGGTAACCCCTGATCAAAGGTAAGTCCAGTTAATCTTTGCAAAATTTATCTCTCATCCAAATGCTAGTGATTTTTCTTATAAGAGTTAACTCCAGATAATCTCTGTAAAATTTATCCCTCATCTAAATACTAGTGATTTTACTTTTAAGAGTTTTTCTATTCTGATAATTATAAGAGAAAAAGATCTTATTTTGTGAAGATACTTTTTCTTAAAGTAGCACCTGAGTAATCTAAAAGTGGAAGCATTCATTTCTTTTTCTGATTTTACATTTGATAAATTAAAATTCAAAAAAAGAAAAAAAAAATTCTCATTTTACATCCTACAATTTTTTAGAGATCCTTTCTTTCCTACTCGAATAACTAGTGTCATTTTTAGAGAAATCCTAACTTGTTGCTACTAATCTCTAACCCTTGATGTAGCTGATGTGAAAGAGATTTATTTTGGGCAAGAATGGAATGGTGGACCACAGACCACAAGTGTTGGTGGGTGAATGTCACCACAATGGCACCATCTTGGCGTAGTGGACTGAATCGAATGGTTATAGCCATTGGTTGGGCTTCACCATGTGGCGCTATGGTGACTGGCTTGTGCTGTTATCATTCTTCTTTTAGAATTCAGTAGAGACTCCAGAGGATGGGTGCCACGTGCATCATCCTTCGGTTGCTTGTCTCTATCAGCAACTTTGTCAAACTTTACTTTTAATGGTTAGGAAATAATGTGAACAGTGATGCAGTGTATCATCGAGTTTAATGTTTATCTATAACCATATATATTTTTTTTTTTAAAAAGGAAGAATTCCTCAAGATTTGATTCGTTAATTTGATAAATTTTGAGAGAATTCGAACTCAAACAACTCTAACGTCTCGAAAGATCTTCGGATCAATGTCGACTTAATACGTTTATTGATAGTTTATTCTGATTAATGACAAACAGAATCTCAAAAAGATGAATCAAAACTCCAACTTCTTATCAGGAGAATGAGATGAGGTCAAACGCTTAAGAAAGAATAGACATCATACAAAATTCTTCCAAGAGGTGACTTTCGATTGAATTATGAAATTCAATTCCAATCATGTGATCTTAATGCAATTAAGTGAACACTTAAAATTCAAAATGCAAATGAACACTTGTGTAAATTGAAACTAAATTAAATATAAACTCAAAGTTAATTTAAAAAGAAAATAAATAAGAACTCACAACAAATGAGAGAAACCAAAGCTCAAAGCTTTCAATTTAGATTGAACTTTAGATTTGTGAGTACAATAATGGTTGTCTATGCTTTTAATTTATAGACATTCATGGTTGAAAAAAATAGAAAGATTTCTGAAAACTACAATTTATCATCGTTCACAGACATCTCATTATAAAAATGATCATAACTTCGTTTAAGAATATCAGAATTATGCAAATTTGAATTTGTTGGAAAGCTAATTGAATAAGATTTCCAATAAATTTAATTTTATGAAATTTCTATACCGTTTAATATCTCAAATATGTTTGCAAAGTCAAACTATGTTTTTGTTAGTGATTCCCTTACTAAATTGGAGCTTCCAAAATGAAAACTTTCTTCTCCTTTGCTCCATGCGTCCAAGCAATCGGTTCTTCTATAAGATTCTCGCAATCTCATCATCCATGTGGCTGCCATCTATACAATGAGTTGGCCGATCAGGTTAATTTTTGCCTATGTGGCTGCCATACAAGCAATAGGTCCAAATTGGCGTCATTTGGAAGTTCAAATCACCATGCAATGTTGTTTCGTTGATATTTCTCTAATTCAAACTCAATCAATGTGAAGTTGGATGTGTTGGAAAGCTCACAAGATCTACTCTTACCTCTATCGGTTCTTTGGTGCAATTGAAGCAAATATCTAACAAATAAATTTATATCGGCTCCATCATTTTTTAGGAAGTCTTCGTCCCAAAAAAGAAAAAAAGAAAGAGTCTTCTTGATTTGTAATAGGTCCATTAAAGCTTTTGATGGTCCCATCAAAGAGTCAGGCCTCTACATCTTTAATTTATCAATAAGTCTTATGAAATATGTTTAAATTCCAATTTTTATATGATGATTTCTTACTACTTTGGATCATAAAAACAAATAATTTTGATAGTTACAACTTACAACCCCTGTCTCTCTCTAATGCCCATTATGAAAATAATAAGCATAATTGATGCATAATTACATGTTAGGAGTGTCAAAGCATATCGTGTAGATAATAATTCGCATTTTGTTATTATAAGCATATCGTGTAGATACATATTTTGGTGACGACAAAATGGTTGCTAATGTTCCTCCCATCATCGATCACTTGTCATTTCAAATCATTTACTAATGTTCACAAACGTGACTCATACAAATTGTTGTGTAACTCTCTTTTTTTTATTCACGTCAAACTTAAAATAGAAAAATCCCATACAAACAAATATTAATAATTAATTCAGTTTGGACCTAAGATTTCTTCCACTCTATGGGTAGAGATATTTTAATTTTATATTGGTTGATTTGTATAGAATGCTTACTAGGACCCGGATTTAGAAAATGGTGGGTGATATGTAGATAGATAACACTATATTAATTTATTAAACTTTTTCAAAAAATATAATAATAAAAATATTACTTTTACTTTTACCACATGTGTGTATTTTAACAGATTGCCGAAGTGAGAGATTGTGGATTCGAACTCTGATAGTCTAATCTTGATATACCATAGAAATAATAGATTTATCCATAAAGATTTTACTTTAAATATTTCACTATTTTTCACGTGTAAATTTAAAAAAAGCCCATTGTCTCGTCAATCTTTAAACTCTAAACTTATTGCTTTAATTTTTAAATGGACAGGAGGGAAGATGACAAAAACCAAAAGCAGTATCTATTCTATTGTTGGATTCCACTAGCACTAGGCAGTATGCACAGTCATGATTTTACCTTTGTGCAATTGAACTATTTGGCTTTGGGTTATGAATTCAATAAAAACATATAAACTAATTCCATTGCAAAATTTAGGAGGATTGTATTAGTACAGAAGTCTCAAACCCATCTTGAGCTTATCCTAATTAAAAATATTATTACAAATTTCAAACTACTACTAAATCATTAATATGATAGGGCTCATGGGCCCATTTAATATGTTAAAATATTTGTTAGCATTTCTAGGACTTTAATATGTGAGTGGTGGATTTCTTAGAAATATCTTCTCTTGTACAGTGGTCTATAAAAATCACATTTAACCTGAATTAATCAAGTTATTGATGATTTCTTTTTCTTATGATGTACCCTTTCTTTCAATATTTAGAAGTAGATTTCATTAAGAATGATAATGATTTGTTTGCTAGAAAAGTATAATTTTAAATGTGTATTTTAATAAAAGTATATTGAATGGAGGGTTGAAGTTTGATTTTTGAAAACTATGTGACTTTATAAAAAAAAGATATAGATCAACAAGATGAAGGAACTAACTTTATAATTGGTGCAGAGGATTACAGGAAGCAGCATATATCATTGCCAAGCACTGGAAGTAAATAAGGAAATCTAAATATTAAAGATTGGATCAATTTAGACCCTCATAATGTCCCAACCAGTACATGCACAGTAACATTTTAGTAGAAGAACCAATGACTACAAGAGAGAGGGACCCTTGAGAAAGCCCTTGCAGAGCCTTTCCCATGCCTCTCTATCAGGTTCATATGCCTCCAAACTTGCCTTTGCCACCTCAACATGACAACTCTGCCACACAAGATCAAACAAACCAATCAAATAATCTTTTATTTTATCTAAAAATGAGTAAAAGGAGAGGCACATGTAACCCAGCAATTGGAACTTGGAAGACCTGTACTCAGTATTGGCAGAAATATATAAATAATGTTCGACTAGTGTTACATAATATTATCCAATGAGACATCTCAGATTTGGAAATATAGGGTGGAAGAAGATAAGCAGAAAATTTCCAATTTTTATGGCCAAGTTTCTGACTTCATGTGCAAGATGACAATACACATGCAGTGTACTGTCAGCAAATGATGCCAAATGCATGCCTGTATTTTAATTTTCAGCAGTAAGCAGTTGTCTTTTGCACAAGTACAAATCCAGGAAATAAATTTATAATAAATGTGGAACGTGGCACAAATGTAAAGTAAAGAAAGGTGATTAGATAGAATTTCATTGTCTTTGAGCGAATAACGCACATAACTTTTTTTTTTAAGATCGAATTATCACGCATCTCCTTTTATTAATCTTTGAGAGATGTATAAATTTCTCAATCTATACATGTCATATTTACGATAAAAGGGAGTGACCCTTTGACTTAATTAATCTTCAGGACATGTGTAAACTTCTCAATCTTTACATGTCATATACATGACAAAAGACAGTGACCCTTTAAAGTAGAGTGAGAATTGAACTCAAAACTCTCATTTCTTAAAGTGGATTCCTGGCCATCACTCTTTCTTTTTCCTTTTTAAAAAATGTGTGGTGGATGAATTATAGAGTTTGTGAGGCAATCCCATCATAATCTTTTCAAAATTTTGTGGTGGATGAGCAAGAGTTCGATAAACAATCAATAAATGATATTTGTCTCTATCCATTGGTTTATATGTCGCAACATGTGTTTGGCGTTTTTAAATATCCTTTTGAGAACGCCAAACCCCTCAAGAAGAAAAGAGAGAGAGAGAAAGAGAAATGAGTACAACTCACCGGAGCTACTTGCAACCGGCCGGTTATTGGAAGCTTCTTACCCTATTCAAATGAAGGACTTGGTTCAAGCCATTGGGAAGCAAAGAGATGTCCTATCATTTCTTTTATTACCTCTCTCTTCTTCTAAGACCATTAGAAAGGAGAACTTATAAAAATGAAGATGAAGAGTTTTTTTTACCTCCGATTGACTCTAAAGAGGACATGACAATGAAGAGCCAGAAAGAGGCTAAAGCATTTATTTCTCAGACGCCAAAGCTTTCCAAAGTTACAAACACATAACTCTATTGGAGCAATATACACCATTCATCTCTCTACATACATCCAAAAATGCCGAACCAATTTTGCAGCAAACTTCCAGAAAAATGCAGGGTTGTGTTATGAATTGTTGGCATGCCATTTGCCCATTTCGTGGTAGTAATTCTTGCAAATGATATTTGCTCAAGATGGGTGCATCCAAGTTTAAAATCTAAGATTAAAAAAAAAAAAAAAAAATCAATTAAGAGTATATATCTCATTGAGCTTTTTCAAATTTTCGTTTTATTCGTTAAACTCGGTTGAATTCAGGATGAGTATGTCTAAATCCTACTCTAAATCCAAAAACATCTTATGCTCACATTAAATTGGATTTAAAGCCTTCCAACGGCACACTGAAAATGACTGTATAGAGGAAATGACAAGGTCCGTACTTGAATGAGACTGTGCTGTTGGAGACGATCAATGAGGTGCAAGAGTATGTCTTTGGTGTATTCAGGATGACCTTGGATGCCCATTATGTGGTCCCCACACCGAAACATCTCGATCCCCGTCTTCTCCGACCACGCCATTACCTCTGCAGATGGAGGCAATTCCCAAACCTTCATTCAAGCCAAAGGATCAAAATATTAGTGGCGATCATCATCATCATTCAAGTCTCATCCATTACTTTGCCCATATGTATCCAGTATCCATCAAATGAAATTGTTAAAATAGAAATGAAGAAATCAGGGAGGAACTATCAATTATATGTAAGATACCATACCAAAACTAAACTTCACTTTGAATTGCTTAAAATGGAAGCATCCATTGGTGAAAATGGCAACTTCATGATGATCCATCAATTGGAATGACCATTAATGATTGAATAAGAATGTCCATTAATCCATCAATATGTATGGTTATACAGAGACCACTTCACAAGGAAGAATCCTTAATACTGTAACTTTTGTTAGGTGATTTCTATTACGAACCTCGTCACGATGGAATTCAAATATGGTGAGCAAAGAAGGGATTTGGAAGTTCGATAGTAGCTTTGAGGCAGACAAGTTGATAGTTGTCACTCCAATATCCCATCCTTTGATTGCCCGGCCTGTCTTTCCACCCAATGCCCTGCCCAGGATCTGCAAAAATGTTGAGAATTTTCTCATTTTGCATGTAATGTTTATGTTTAAATAGATAAAAAAGTGATGGCACATATATTGGAAGTATTTATGAGTTTATTTTACCAGTTTTTTTTATCCAGGTGTGAAGATGTCTCACCTAACTAATCCTCACCTCCCTGCATATACTTATTAATACTATGAGTAGTGACCCTTTAGACGTGAATCGAACTCAAGACTTCTACTTCTTGAGACGAGTTCTCGATATTCCTCAAGGACAACTTCAATAAATGATAGATAACTACATATTATTATAATCTTTAAAAGTGATTTTTAGTGGGACATACACCACAGATGACACAAAATTACAAACAATGTTCATGGATTAGATTGAAAACCAGCTCCATATGCTATTTTCTGTCATTTGAATCAAGTTATTGGAATTAACTATTTTCTGTCATTTGAATCAAGTTATTGGAATTAACTATCTTTAAATCTTATATTTTAATTTTTCTCTTCTAAAAGTAAAAGAACATGAGAAAAAGAATAGGCCAATGTCCCAAGATTCCTTTTTCAATAAGCACCTGTACCCCATGTGCATACATTCTTCTTCAGTAGGCTTTGAAAAAAAAAAAATACAAAAATTATCCTAATACTATTACATAATACAAATAAACCAATATTTAAGGTATTTTTTTTAAAATTTACATATGAAAAATGGTAGGATATCTAATATAAAATCTCCATAGATGAGCCCACTATCTCTAGAACACACTAAAATTAGGCCATTAGAGCTCGAACCCAAAATATTCTACTTCTAAGATGGGAGGTAACAAGTTGAACTAATACCATACCTTAAAAACTGGATGCCCAAAATAACCTCGAAGGAAATTGAGTACTGTGAATCTTAATAAATTTAATTTCCAATTTTTTAAAACTAGTTCCTTATTGGTTACTCAAAATTTAATAATGTCTGACACTCTGACTACAGGTGTTAAGCAGAAAAATTCTCTCAAAAGTCACGTGAGAGAGTGGGTCCAATACTATGATAAAAAGTAAGTTTGACAGATTACATGATTTAAACTATTGATAAAAAATTATCAAACAATTTAAAATAATAAGACTCATTGGATCATCTTAGGTTAAAAAAGTTTTTCTCTCTCCATATTTTTTTTTTTTTTTAAGAAATTGATATAGGCTTAGTTCGAGATATCGGTCAATATTGTGAATATCGGTCAATATCTATTATATCAGTAAATATGATACGTATCAACCGATATTTAGACTCTAGATGATCGTAACTCATAATTCAAAAATAAAAAATAAATAATTATAAAATGAATAAAAAATAAATTAAAATTAAAATTAATATATTTAGTAATTTATCCTTTTTTTCACCGTAAATCGGGTGTACATGGTCCTTCTGCCAAAAATTGATATACAAATCTAGACTAGCCATTTGTGGCATACTCAAATGTTATTCTTCAGGAGAAAGATTCACCATTAAATTGAAATGAAAGTGTGAATGAAGCATCCAATCATGTCCTTTCCCCAGTTACTAGAAGAAGGCGAAAACTCTTCCTAAGAAGGAAACACCAAACAGGTGAAACCGGGTGAAAACCTGGTGAAAACATGTTCTAAACAGACCCTCGATCATGAGCTTTCATGGGCCCAGAATGGAGATTCGTCAACTTCTTTTTTTTTTTGGCCTAGGTGGACACATAATCGTCACGAGTGTTCATTTTTTTAACAAGTGGCACCAAGTGAACTATCTTATAAAATCTCGTCACCAACAAGGTAACATTAAGTTAATTCATTGAAATGATAAATCAGATTGGAAATATTAAAACGAAAAATTTATCATCTTCCTTATTGATTTCAATGTATTGGATCTAATAAAGATTTGTTTTTAAAAGTTAATTACTATTTTTGGGCTTGTTGCCAGTCACCCATTAAACAAATGAGAAAAATCTGTTGACAATCCTAGATCCAACGATCAAGCGGAAATTCTATCAAAAAGGACCCCCTTTCCAATCCAAACACGAGGAGGAGACTGGCGTACATTGAATCACATTTCCAAATATAAGGATTTTCCGCCCCAAATCCACATCCAAACTGATAGGATTTGGTGCCGGGAATGCTGTTGATTTCTTCAATCTCAAACATCAAACGAAATCCCCATTTCGGTGTTTCTGTGATTTCTGGGAAGTGAAAACGAAAAAGAAGAGGGAAATGATCATACCTGGTGGCCAAAACAGAAGCCGAGAAGTTTCTTGCGCATGGAATCGAGTTTCTTCAAGAGGGAGATGAGCTCGCATATCCAGACGTCGTTTCCATGGGCGTCATGGCAGCTTCCGGTGATGACAAAGCCTTCGTAGGAATTGAGGTCTTCGTCTTCAGGAAATTCTCCCAGAGAGACCCTATATAAATCCCAGGCCTCTCCTTCTTCTCCCAGCATTCCCACAAACACCCCAAAATACCCCCCATATTTCTTCTTCACGAACTCTGAATCCTCTGCACACAAGAGCACTGCAAATCTCTTCTTCTTCTCCATTTCCGACGCTCTCTCCCGGAATGGAGATAGAAGGAAAGATAGGAATTACCAATATTATGACGAAAATACAGTGTGTTGGTATGTAAATATAAAGGGATGGATTATGGAAAGAGACGATGTTAGGACATAAATTACTTCATTTTGCCACTTCTATTTGCAGGAAGGTAAGGGTGGTGGTTGGTTGAGGAGAAACCGTCGGTGGAAAAACCATTTGCCACTGTGTCATTTCACTCATATTTTCTCCTGTTTGGCTGTTTGAGTGGGTTTTCCTTGAACGTTTTCCTTTATTTTACACACTCGAATGGTTTTCTAAATTTTCTCCACTCATCGTGGTTAAAAAAAAAAAGAGTTGTGAATTTACCAATATTAGATTGGATTATTTTTACGGGGGACACGATGCCATAATTAGACACTACACGTCACTGGAACGAAATTGGGCTTGTGCGATTGGTCCTCTTGTGTATTGATTTAGATGATTAGGACAAGGGCTTTAAAATTCGATTTCGATTCATATTTTTCTTTTTTTTTTCTTTTTTTTAAAAAAATGGCCTATATAATACGGCCGAGATATCGGCCGATATTCAGACCCCTGAGTAGGATGGCATCAAATTATCAATTGATGGGTTATATTTAGGGGTGAAACTTGGGTCGGGTTTAACTCGACCCATATGACCCGACATGAGAAATAAGTGAGTTTGGATTATGTTTTTGTATATTTCGGGTCCGATTGGATTGGAAAAATAAAAATCCATATGAAATTTGGGTCAAGTTAAATGACAAATTTTAAAATCAACCTGACTCGAACAGACGTAATCTGAGTTGACCTGAGTGCACAAAGTTATAAAAATAACACTCGGGTTGATTCGAGTCAGAAATTACAGTCGAGTCAGGTTAGTAATTTAGGTCAGCCATTTGGGTTGAGTTGAGTTGAGTTTATTAAAACTCGATTTGACCTAACTCGAATTCAGCCCTATCTATATTGCTCGTCACTCATTACTACCATCAAGGCTTGTATTTTAAAACTCAAAATTGAGACTGGATTTAAAATTTTATTGAGTGAAATTTTGATATAATATTTAGATAAATAAAAAATTTAAATAATTTATTGACTCGTTATAAAATTGAGTCAATTCGATTTAATTCAATCAAGGTTTTTTGAATTTTTAAACAAATCCTATTTTTTTAGATCAAATTAAGTAAATCCATCTACTTATTTTAAGTTACAATACAAAAGTGCATCTATTATTTAAATGGTTTCATATTTGATTTATCTATTTATTAAACAAGTTAATAAGACTCAACTGAAATTTTATTTTTCAAGTCGGGTTCCAGTTGGTACGACGGGTATAGGAAATTATTGCCATTCTTAGACAATGGTTTAGGTTAATAATGTAATAGATGTTAAGATAAATTAAGATGTAAATTAGACTGTAATTTATTGTGATAAATTGTATGAGATTATTCTAAATTGATAATCTTAACTCTATAATCTTAGTTCTTAAATTTTTTTAATTACTTATACTATTTATTTTTCATGGTTTGACAAACAATTTATGATGATTGAATAGATATAAAACTAAATCTACATCCGATGGTTGTAGTCTTGTACACACGATTGTTCTTGGGATATTAACAAAGTTTGGCAATGTCAGGACAGTTTTAAATTCTTCGATTTTTACTAAGAGAATATAATATTTAAAAAATAATAAAATAAAAATCTTCATAAGGAATTAATCAGCATATTACATGATATTATTGTTTATTACATTTTTAGAGTATTTTTATCAGAAATTTACCCCGTGTCAATAAATACATATTATTAACGCTAGCGATAAAAGTATGGTTAATTTGAAAATACTTCCAATAGTTTGTGACATTACACACACTTCATCCAATCATTCGTCCATAGATCACTTCTTAGTTCTTACTAAATTTCTCCTAATCAGTTTTCTTTTAAATCATTTTCTCTCAAATTACTCTCATTAAAATTAAAAAGATAAAGAGAATGCTAACCGGGGAACAAAAGATTATGGAGATGTAACCCTTCAATGTGAGTGGTAAATAATACGTCAATACTTTAAACATGTGACAATGTGACATGTCATTGAGATAAAGATAAAAGATTCCCATTAGTCGTCATCTATGAAATTAGTCTATTTGTTAAACTTTTTTGAATTAATTCTCTGCAACGTGTGTCTATTGCTTTTTTTTTCATAAATGTAAATATCATTAGGTGATATTTGACTCACTACTAACCAGAAAATTAACCTCTTCATTTATTAGTAAACTCATATATTAGTTGAAGGCACAACTTGCAGACACCCAAGAAAACTACAGGGGTATCGTGGTAATTTGTCACCCAAATGCATAATCAGATGTGTAGAGACAGTTTCTTCGGATGTCTGTAAGTCGCGCCTAATTGAATTAAAAGGTAACTATGAATTTATGACACCTATAAATGGTGTTAGATTTGCATTAAAAAGATCTCTATTCATCCTAATGGATAAGACTTGGATCATAGAAAGGTAAATCATATAGATAATTTCACAAAGAACAAATAAATAATTTAAAAACCCAACCTCATTCACATAAGTGTAGCTCAACTAGTTCTCTCCCACCTCATGAAGTAAGAGATTGCAGATTCGAGCTCCCATGGTTTAACCTTAGTATGCCCTAGGGATAATGGGTTCACCTGTGGGGCTTCTACGCTGAATATCCTACAATTTTCCACACGTAAATTTATAAAAAAAAAACCCAATCCCCTCAAAATGTTTAGCTAAAAAATGGAAAAGGGTTACAATATATTAATATAGATGGCTAGTAAAATCTAATTAAACGAAGTGATGAACTTTGAGAGATGCATACCAAGAATTGTCATTTGAGTATTAATGTACTGCTGACCAAGTAAAAGATGCCTTCAAAATTATTTCTATATTAATAGAGTCCTATTTTCGAGAAAAATATGGAAATGTTGCATTCATAAAATTTAAGGTTTAAAAACTCGAAATTTACTTCTAAAATTGAGTTTTTTTATATTTGATTTGGAAAAATTTGAAAAAACTTGTTGATTTGGTCGACTTGAAATTCCACCGAGTCGAGTAAATTTGAACAGATTAACTCGAGTTTTTCTAAAATTTTAAACTATAATAAAATCCATATAAAATACTTCAATATCCCAGCTATACCAAATTTGGCTTTGGAATTAAGCAGGAATTTGATATAAAAATTCATACAATAATGACATTGCCTTAAACAAGACTCCAGTCCCTTCTCTTCCTTCACCTACTATTTTTTGTTCTACATTTAGCCGAACATTGACATTATAACAAATTAGACTCTAGCGAGCATCATTAATGTTGAATCATTTTTAGACATTTTTTTTTTACTAGTGCAACTCATTTTTTTTTTAAAGGTGGAACTATCTTGTCTCATCTGGTTAGAGCCACTGCAATTTATAGAAATGAAATTCATTGAATTGTGACATTTTTCTTTTTTTAACACGTTAGAAACTTAGACACCGTCTTACAAAAATCTTTAGGTCATGGAGGCTCGAACCCGCAACCTCCTGCTTCCTGAAACGAGAGGCAACCAGTTGAACTGCCTATATCCATGATATTGAGGTTTAGATATATGCTCAAATTTTATTGAACCTACAGAATCATTTAGATATATTTTTTTTTTTTTTTATACACTGTTTGTATGGTAATCATGAGGCACCCATTAAGGGTTTTTTTTTTTAAAAAAAAAATTTAATGGAATCAAAATTCTGAAAATATTATGTAAATTCTTATAAGGAGTCCTCCATAACAATTTTACATGATTTTATAAGTATTCTAAACTACTAAACAGATCCGTTATTTCTTGGCTAAAACAAACTGTAAATTGATTGTAGATATACACTCTAAAATCTAAGTCCTCTATAATTCCCCAAAGCACAAGTGATTGAATGTCAATTCATGCCACCTAGGGGTAAAAATCTTGTATCAGCCGTTATCGTGGAAAATCCCACAGGTGATACCCACTGTCCTTAAGGTACATCAGGTTAACCTATTTAGGTTCGAACTTGACTTCTTTTCTTTCATGAGAAGGTAGGTGATTTGAATTATAGTGCTGAATTGCTTATGAAGCTTACTTTACAGAACTGATCTACTGGTGTTTAGGCACTGAATGATTTGTAGTGCCATGAAATGTGAACAAATTTAAGAGTTAATTTATTATTATAATTTTTTTAATTTTTTTTTTTATGATTTTGTTGTTCAAGTATTTTAGAGCACCTCATTAATTTTTGGGACATGAAGATATGATCTATGCCAAAGCTACAAATTGATTTTTAGATTTGAGGTTCTAGGTTGAAAAGTGGATTTCACTGAAGAATTTTGGAAATTGCACGTTCTCATACTTAAATACCATCTAAACTCGGAAAATTGTTCTTGGGTTCAAGTACATGCAATTTAAATTCAAGAATCTTCTAATGAATTAACTTGATTGGAGAATTAAAATTTAATTCAACATAAGAACAAATAAAAATAAAAAAGAATAAAACTCACCAAATGGAAAAAAGCACAATTTTTTTTTGATAATTTCAATAAAAATAATGTCTGAATCTTTACGACCCGGTCCATCAATATATATAGACCTTATTTTTCTATCAATAATACAAAGGAAATAAAATATAATAGAAAGCATAAAATACCAAGTTAATGTTGGAAAATTCCATCTTCTGCCATCTCTCCTTGTAATCGGCTCTTTCTTCCCTGTGAATCTCTTCATGCACGGCTCCTTTATCTCCCTCCTCATTTCTCTTTTTAATTTTTCCTTTCTCATTTTTCAATTTACGTGTAGGACATGATACTCAATGTAAAATCTTCACGGGTGATTCCACTACCCTACACTAAGATTAAGTTATGAAAGCTTGAACTTGCAACTCCGACTTCTGAAACGATAGACAATCAGTTGAACTACACCCATGTTAAAGATTTTAAGGTCGGTAGCCAACACCTCTCCTCTATTCCCTTTCTGCTTTCTTTCTCTTCATCCGATGATTCTAGCAGATTTTTTTCTGTATTTTCTTTATATTTTTTCTGCCAAACAAATTGGGGTCTAATACTCAGAATCTCTTGGAGATCCTTGCTTAGACTCAACCCCAACTCACCCTTCTTTTTCTTCTAAGACGTCCCCAAAAAAATTGCTGGTTTGCATCTATAAAACACGCCGGAAATCGGCCATGTCTCTGTGCCGTCTACCTTTTTGTTTAAAATAGTAGATCTCCACCCACTAATGAGTATTAGTTGCTGTTCTAACCATTACATCTTCTCCACTAGCAACCAACTTTCCATTCACGGACTTTCCTATTTTGATTTCAAATGGTCCCAAGCACACCCACGTTGTTAAGGTTGCTGATTTTGAGTGAATTCTTTAGCAAGTAAGCAACCAGTGGGATCCACATGGAGATGGCTGGTCATGACATTAGAATTTGAAACAATAATAAATAATTTTAGTTTTATGAGGAAAATGTTGATCATAACGTCAATGGGTTGGCCTTTTTTTTTTTTTTTTTCAAAATTTCTCTATGTTAATTTGTAATATTTCTAGCTTTTGCACATTTATTTTAGAATTGGATGAATTCTAGAGAGGCTCTAACGGTGATTTTGGACAACGGATAAGGAAAACTTTAGAGATTTTTCTAAGTATATATTCATAAAATATCATATCAATGTACATTTTTGTTCATTGAATTTTAAAAGTAATCATTTCACTTTGATGATTAATCAAAGTTTGTAATTTGACCAATCAATGTCTATATTAAATATAATAAATATATTATTCTTTATATAATTTGAATTTATAAAATAAATGGATGAAATTAAAGTTTAAACTTAATTCAAAAAATAAAATATTAAACATAATTATTCTTTTATACTCTTTTGAATAGTTTCTTATTACAAATCAAATGAATGAATAGAATGACAACCGTTGTTTCATTTTGGATGAAAAGAAAACTTTACTCTTGTGTACTATTTGGTTCTTTCCCATGTGTCTTATCACTTTCAGCATTTCTTATCTCAAGCTTAGTGGATCTCCATTGATTTTGGCTCAAAAGATGTAGATTGATTGCTCATTACACTAACTAATCAATTCCCTTCTTAATTATCGTAGAGCAACGAAATACATAAAGAGAGCAGACAATGAGACAGAGAGATTTAATTTATCCGGAATTAATGACTTAGATTTGATGGGGGCTTTAGATCATGTGGGATCAAGGGTGAAAATCTCATTATCGGCCGATAACTTTCTCTCTCTTTTTTTTTTAAAAAAGAATCATCTTTATTGGTGATATATATCCGCGATAAATATCGCCGATATATATCGAGTATCGGCTAAGATTATTACCCTTGTGTGGAATTTTGTATTGATCTATCTCCATATTGGCACACGTACGACTATAGATTGGCCAACATTTCATAGATCTTTCAATTTTTTTTTTCTTTCTTTTGTTTTCCATTCTAATTTCACAGCATAGAAGAAAGAAAGGAAGAAGTAAAAAAGAGAAACAATTTTAAAAGAAAGGAAGCTCTCTTGCTTTGTCAATCTTCTGAATTAATCACTCTTTCTACGATATGTTTTCGAACGAGTCGGTCTGACGGTCAAGAAACTTCTCTAATGAAGGGAGGTCTTGAATTCGATTCATGCTTAAATCCCACTGAGCCATTTCTCATAGGATTACTCCTCATCGACTTACCATTATGGGTGGATTGGGAGGTTTATACATACTCATGTGATTAGTTTCATCTCCAATGTAGAGTGAAGATACATGTTACAAAAACAAGATCTACATTATTAAATTAAAATTCATTTTATAGCTTTTGACACCAATGTTGGGAGAGAGAATATTGTAGATAAGAGAATTGATGGTGATTTCGATGTTTTAATATGCCCCAATGAACCTACATTATTAAATTAAAATTTAGGGTGGTATTATAAAAACCTTGGTTTTTTACTGCACCGTTTTTATTTATTTTCCAATTTTATCCTCTTACCCTTCCCCCTCTCTCTCCCATTTTTCAAATGAGTGCAACTTCCTAGGTGCAGGAGAAGTAATTTAATTAAATATATGAAATCATCTTATTTGAATTAAATAAGATATTTAAGTGGACTTTTCTAATAATTTTTTTAATAATAATTTTTTTCATAATCTATATTTTAATTGAGTAAAATTCATGTATAAAAATAGCTATTTAAAAGATCTAAACTATAAGAAAATAACTTAACTCAGTGATGTCAAGTTAGAGTTTTTCATTTTTTAAAGGTGACGTGCAAATGGGACCCGCTGCTTATCACCCATCGCGAGTGAGGCACGTGATGTGTAGAAAATGGTACAGTGACACGTGTATAACAGTTGTAAAGGTGTAGAAGAATATTTTAGTAATGTTGAAGATAATGTTTTTAATTTAAAGCTCTCTCTATTATTAATTTTAAATGGTCCCACCTTCAATGGTCCATATCATCTCAATTCTATAACAATGAATAAATATGACAAATTTTCAATTTTATTAGGAGTTTTATAAGGATTAAACTCTAATTAGGCTAATTTTAAAAGAACACGTTCTTCGTTAAAACTTGAATTTAACTACAATTTTTCAATTCTCATAATATTTTCTTTTCTCATTTACAAGTCACGTAAGTTGGTAAATATTTATATGGTTGGAACTTGAAGTAGAGTGATAATTTGATATATATAATACATTTAGATATTGAAGTTTCAAGTTTTAATCACACTCTTAAGTAGATTTATTTGGATTTATATAAATGGGTGAATTTCAAAGGAGAAAGGACTAACGTTCTAAAGAAGTAGAAAATTTACTCTTCCCATTACAGTAAACTCCATTCAGCCAAACATATTGACTTCCATAGTCTAATGCACTAGAAAGTCACCCTAATCATCGAATACGTTTATATTGATGCCAAAAATAAAAAGAAATCAACATTCAGTAGTGGAACTTAGTCACATTCATTCAAAATATTACGGAATCATCAAAAAAAAATTCTCCCATGCATCTTTGACACCATTAAAAGAAAGAGTTGCAGCCATTATTGAAATTCCTTTCAATTGTCCATACAATTCTCTTACTCTTTTCAATGGGATTTGTCTCACTTCCCACTATGTTGGGATCATGCACATCCATGCTTTTTGGATGTCAATTTAGCTCAAAATGTTTAAAATTTGATGAATCTGGTCTAAAGGCAGTAGAGTTGGTGCACATCTTGTCTGATTTGATATTTATAGGGTTGGTATGTGTTTCAAGGCCCATTAATTTGAGGTATTCAACATAGAATATGATTTATGTTGAAGTCCACTTTGAATGTTTACACGATACGTATCAATAAAGATTATTACCATTGATTACAACATGGTAATTTACTGTGTTTGATTTCTAATAATTTACCATATCATAGTCCAAAGACATGATAAAGTGTCCCGCATGTCCCGTGTTTGAATCTGTAGAGTGAAAAATGGCTATTTTTTACTTAATTGCATGTGAGTTTGAACATAGAAAACTGATTTTTAAGGGAATCAGTGCATTACAGCTACTATTATTTTTTCACTTAATTGCATGTAAGTTTGACCATATGAAACTGATTTTTAATGGAATCATTGTATCACAGCTACTGTTATTTTTATTTTTTACTCAATTGCATGTAAGTTTGAACTTTTCCGTGAATGATTGACTGAGTCTGCTTTCTCAATTCTTAGTTTCTCTGTTCAGCAACTTTTTGAATTCAAATCATGTGCTTAATTTCGGATATGCTACTTGTCTGGATTCTTTGTATTTCACTGTGTGGGATCTTATGATATTGCAAACACTTTCCTGGAATTCAGAACAAAAATACCCGATTCAGTGGGGTTTTAAAGAAAATGGGTTTCTATAAAATGTATGGATTTAGAAGGAAGTGAAATCCAAGACCATTTCAGAATTCAAACTTGGATATTTTCTTCTTGTTTGATAGTAGCAGGCTTTGAGATATTAAGAATGACCAGTTGACCATGTTATTCTATGGTGTTTATGAGAATTTAGGACCGGCCTTGAGTTGGTCTTTGGTGTAAATCATTTGACCCTTGCTCTACTTCTGTGTCCATACATATTTATAAGCAACTGGAATCAACATCCGATGGAGGAGGACTTGATTGCAAGGTGGTCAAATACAAAAAATAAGAACTAGCTCGGTTCCATTTTAGTTGTTTGATTTAGAATGTTTATATATTTTAAGGAACTCTATATAAGACTAGCACTCCATTCATTCATTTTCAACACACTTTATGCTACTCTAATATAAATAGGACAACTATTTTAGGACAATTCTAAAATTCATATCAGACAATTAAATTGAGACAAAAAGAGTAGAACACATTGTTAGTTAGTCGGCATAAATATTTGGTGTTGCTAAATAAACTCCAAGAAAAAAAGAAGTGATATTTCCCATCATAAATTATTGTGACTAGATGGGTGGATGGATGGTTCATCTTTCGTACCAAATTCCCAGTCATCTTCCAATTAAGAAGATATTGGGCGACATCTTCAAAACCCAGTCATCCTTCTTTCTTTCTTTGTTTCTATGTCTGTGGATGTATTATTCTCAAATGGCTATTCTCAATCAAATCATGCCCATCTTCTTCGGAATTGAGATCGTCCCAACATAAGTTCAAACCTAAATTTCAAAGGTCAAATTTGTAGCAATAATCAAGTAAAAGCCAATTTTGTAGCAGCAATCCAACGGGAGGTTACATCTCAAATTAATGCAACGATAATTATAATAAAAGATTGGGATGCCAATGTCTCTGTTTGGAATTTTGGATTGCTTCAACCTGAAAATTTTACTTGTGAAGAGCAGGGGTTTAAATCTCGATTCAGAATGATATCGACCCCTTAAGAATGATATCGGCCGTAGGGGCCATACCGATATTCAATTGTTTTTTAGAAAAAATTGCCAATATTTATTCATATCCCCGATATCATTGCCGATATATATGCCGATATCACCGATAGGAATAGCATACGGCTGATACACTTTGTATCGACCGAGATATATCAGTTTCAAAAACCTGAGATTTCGTCTCCTGATCAATAGTCAAGATGGATGATGGGGGGGGGGGGGCCAACCAAGTATGAGATGATGGTAATTTTTTACTTGACCTGACTCCACTTGATAGGAAAAAAAGGCTAAAAAAAAATAGTAAGTTCAGATCATAAATATTAAAAAAAAGGGGGGTCAGCTCAACTCTTGGTCCAAATTGATCCAAAATAAACCATTGTTAGTAGGGGTGCCAAATTCGGCCACTGCATATCGGCCAATAAAATTCTCTCCTCTTTTGTATTTTTTTTAAATATGGTATTTTTTATTATTTTATTTTTTTGAATTAAAAAATAAATAAATAATTCAAAAGGAAGCTTTTGAAAAAAAAAAATTGAAAAAGAAAAAATATTGGCCGATATCAACTCGAGCCCACCATCATTTTGTTTTTTTTTTTTTTTAAAAAGACCAATATTATGGATCTCGGCTGATATCAGACCGATATATATCGCCGATATATCGGCCATATTGACCGAGAAATATCCTGTACGATCGATATAATACGTATCGGCTTAGAAAATACGTATCGGCTTAGAAAATTCGTATCGGCCAATAGTTGCACCCATAATTGTTAGATTGGGTTGAGGAGTCATAGACCTTAGCCCGATTTAAAACAAATTACAAACTGCCTAGATCCTTCTTTTTCAAGAAGTAGTTATAGTCCTTCGAGCAAACAACCCCACCCCGAGCCCAAAAATAGTCCATTTGCCTGCATTTACTTATGTAGTTATATCTCAATTCCCCTATATGAGAGGAAAGCCCCTCTTTTTCATTTTCTATTAAAATTTTGATCTCATTTTTATTTTTTCTATTTTTATAAAAATTAGGTCAGATCAAATTTAGGTTATGTCAAGTTGGATCAGGAAAAAAATGTTATAATCTATAGCAAAGTTTTAAAATTCAACTGACAGGAAGAAAATAGAATAAAAAAAAAATTGTAAAACCGAGCTGTCTTAAAGGATCAATTTGTCTCTGAGATTGGTTCAGACTAATTCAGGTCAACCATATGGTTCAGTTCAGTTTTAAAAATGCTGACCCATACTCACGGGTCAGCTTGGCCTAGACTGAGTTGATTACTTGCCAGAACTTGACCTTGACAGAGGGAGATCCTGTCCATTTGCAGAGCCCTATTAATTGATTTACAGTAAGGGCTGTAAACAGACCTGGATCCAGCCTACTGTTTGCGTGGCCTAGACTCATTGTTTACAAGGCGGATGGGTTAACGGGCAAAGGACCAAGTTGGCTCAGGATCAAATAATTAGGTAAAGCTAATGGGTTCACTCGGGTGGATCCGTTAGCCCTTTGGGCAGTCCAGCCCAAAAAGAGCCTTAAAGTGACTATCATCTGAACTACAACTAGTTTACCTGCACAAGAATTTTAAGGATAGAAAGAAAGGAGATCTTTCTGACTTCTACCCAAGACAAAAGAGAGGAGAGGATTAAAGAATTAAGAAGACAAGTGTTGCTAATGGTTGGTAACAATAATATCGGTCATACTATTTTTTTTGGATAACATAGATATTCTCACCTAATATTAGAAGTGAGACAAATTTCACAGATATACGAAACCACTAGGAAGCCTCATTTATCAGATAAATTTGAGAGGAGTTGAGCCCAATACCTCTAGTCTAATTCTAAAATTTTAGACCAACTGTGCTATCCGTGCATGTTAATATCACACTATTTACAGATCTAATATGAATGCTGGCCACATTTATATTTCGGTCATCCTTTTGGCCAGCCATATAGATACTCGAAAAATCCGCCTCTACACATCCATTTTTGAATTTTTGGATGAAGTTATCATTCTACTCCTGCGTATAAATTTATTCGAACGAATTTTCAATTTATTCTCAGTTTATTCAAATGAATATACTCATCCAAACGAACATCTTAGTGTAATTTTCGTTCCTTCGAACGAGTGTTCAAATGAATATACACATGCACAGACAAACATGCATAAAATAGAAGACATGAAGTCGACAAAGAGTCTCAGCTGATTATTTTGTATCTAAATTTCATTATTTTGTATGGAAGGCAAACATGTGAAAGAGGACATAGTATCTGAATGAAGTGTCTTGATTCTCAACAATAAAAATGAAAGAAAAAAAGATAGATACAAACATGCAAAATGTAGAATCCAATGTTTGTAACAAAGATTGAGCCACCATGCGCCAATATCCATTTGCGATGAGCATTGACTATAGGAACTTCGGCATCATTTCCCTTTTCATACTCTCTCACCATTGAATTTCCATGCCTAGCCCTGCATCAATTGCAGACACATATTAGGTGGACTGCATTCGGTTTTAGGAACATGGGCTGGTCATCGAGTGATCAGTCAGTGCTGTTGGAAGTTGAAACCGTGGTGGAGGAGATATCAGAAAATAATAAAAATATATACTCTAATTTTTGGAGGTGGAGGAAACGGGAGTCCTCCTGAGTTTGATTTCCACTCCCAGGGTCTAGATAGTGAAACTTGCAAATACTCTGAGGATTGGTCCGGTGATGTAAAAGAGCCCTGTAAACCTTGATTATAGAAGAAAATACTCTAATGTTTCTTGTTCCCAAAATAAGGTGTTCCTGCCACTTTCTTTGTTATCATCATATCACTGATTTAGAGCAAAGCAGAAATGAGATGAAAATAAAAAGGAAAAGAAAAATTACAAAAACGCATGTCATATTTTTCAGTGTCAGGCAAATGGCGGAGTGAAATGGGGGTGGCTGTGCCTGTAACCTGAATTCCTAAAGAAGGCAAAACTAAAATTATGTCCCATTCTTCTCGCCCAAATATTGGTGGAGAGTCTTTAATGCCTTTTAATATAGGACATGTGCTAGGGTTTTTCAATGCATACACAGTATCAAAATAAAAACAAGCATCACTTGTCTGAAGTTCCTGATCAAATAAAAAGTAAAAGAAAGAAAAAAGAAAGAAAAAAAAAGGAAGAATTAAGTTGCACTTCTAACTATTCATTCTGTGATATAAATTAAATAACTAAAAATTCCAAAAAATGTAATTTAAAAATAACAACTATTGGTTTAGATTTAGATGAGCTTTAGAAACTAACATATCCTGTTATAAATCTTTAAATACTATGAGAAAATCAGTCTATCAGACTTAACTTCACCCCCTTATGGAAAAAGGAAAAAGGAAAAAGGCATAATTGCCATGTGATTTAGGGAAGAATAATTTTTTTTGTTAAGTGCAATGGTAAATACTAATGACCCAAAAGTCAAAAGTTGCAGAAGATGACTATAGTATGTAATAAATAAAAGGGAACAAGAGGCAGCAGGTGTCCCACACCATCACTCCAGATTGTCTTTGAAACTTTGAATTCAATAGGGAGACATCCCAACCTCTTCCTTTTTTCCTTTTTCATTCTTAAATGTACAAATTATAAAAAAAATAAACTAAAAATTCTTAAATGAAAACCACCCACTTTACTTAAGACTTCTATTTCTGTAACTCTTTTTATCAACTGATAGAAGCTTCATGTAAATTGAAATTTTCAGATTTGATTAAACCTAAAAACTTTTCATTTAAAATAATCAGTGGATTCAGAAATTCATGCCCACATGGATATCAAAAAGTATTTGAAAATGTTGCTCTCAGCTGAGTGTGGCAGGCTGTGCATTGAATCTCTGTTCACCTAAATTATAGCCTTCCCAAACTTCAAAAGGTGGCAATAGGCTGAAAGAGGCAATAGACAAATCCAGAAGGATTTAAACAAATTGATGGTAAAAATGGATGAATGGTATCCATTTTTATTCTAAATATTTAAAAAATGAGATTTAGAGTTCTATTTACTTACTCAATGTCTAAATCAGAATAAAAACGTAGAAGACTTTGGCGACGTACAGTATGCAGTGGTCCGAGGGCAGGAAGGAAAGGAAGATAGAGGCGAAGAAAGAAGAAAAGGAAAAGAAAGGGAGAGAAAGAAGAAAGGGACCCCTAAAGAAGCGGAGGAAAGATGCATTGAATGCAATGTCAGGTCAGGTCAGGTCTTGTGGGCCGAGTCCAGTGTCCAGAGTCCACAGACCACACCAGAGATTTGAGTGTTGCAGTGAAAGACCAGTCGGTCTCAGACATTTCAGGAAATGGGATTTCGTTTCTGCAATTAATTCCCAAAAGCCAAACATCACACTTTCAGCAAATCCACCCATGATCCTTACCCAACAATACTCTTCCTTCTTTTTTTTTCTCTCTCTCTCTCTCTCTCTCTCTCTCCTCAGACTGGAGTCTCACAGGTAAGCATAAGCATAAGGAAATCAATCAATATGCCACTTAACTAGCAGTGAAACTTGGGTTGGATTTAACCTAACCTGCATGATCCGACCCAATCCAAAAAATCAGTGGATTTAGGTCATGTATTTGTAAATGTCGGATCCAGTCAGGTTGGAAAAATTAATACTCATGTGAAATTTGAATTGATTTACATTGAGAAATTTAAAATCAATCTATTATAATTCGACTTATCCCACAGACACTAAGTTATAAAATACCACTCACATTGACTTGAATAAAAAATTTGAATTAAATTGAATTGAGTAATTCGAATCAGATGGAATTCAAGAAATTTTGACATGAGATGATCCAATCCGAATTTCAAACTCTACACATAACTCAAAAAGCATTAAAGAGACAGATAAGTTTCTTTGTTGAAATTGAGACCGTGACTTTATCAACAGTGTTAGCCAATAGATTTTTATATAAAAAATTAATGTAAGATTTAAATAGAAGTATAAATCAGTTTTTTCTCTATTTAAACAGTGATTTAGAGAAAACCAATTGTCTCAGTGAAACAAGTGACGACACACTTTTGAACTGGGCAAAGTGATGTTGGGAAACGAAAGGAAAGGAAAGGTGGTGAAGGGTTGTCTTTCTCCATGTATGAATGAATTGGGCAGGAATCGGCAGGAATCCGAGAAAAGACGGGCTTGCTGCCATTGGTTTCCCCTTCCAAGGCTGCTACTTACTCTAAGGTACCCTTTATTCACAGGCAAAATCCTCTTCTGCTTCACGGAGAATCATTTTAGAGGTGAATCATCATCTTTTCAGAATCGCCAGGCGATTTTTTTCCTGACATCGCCCGATCCAAAGCCCAAGATGTATTAACTTCATTTCAAAATTTCCACTCAGTCCACAGTAAAAGCCGTCCAGAGAGTGGTCAGTGGTCAACGGACTTGTAAAAGTAATAAATATCGCAGTAAATAAAGGGTAACTAATTTGAAAATCTCAGTAATTTATATATTTAATGACCAAATTATAAAATAATGCTAAACTAAACCATTTTAACAAGTGAAAATGCATGCAGCAGTGGTTCGCTCTTACTTGGGGTTCTACATAAGACCACATGACTGAGTCATTCGAGTTAGATTATTTAACAGGTCTATGGAAACTAATTTAATTCTATAAAAAAAATGTCTTTCAACATTTATAAATACAATTATGTATTCAAGATCTAATTAAAATAAGCATATGCGTGTGAAAAATCACAAGAAAATCAAGCGTAAAATCTTCACAGCAGCCACTGCCCTTAGGGTACAAAAAGTTTGGCTATGGAGGCTCTAAGTTGAGACCTCCCACTTCTTAAAACGAGATGTTAACCAGTTGAACTATACCCGCTAGAGAAACATATTATTTAGGAAAAATCATCTGTATTTATAAGTGTATAAAATGGGCATACTTATATATCTACTTAAATATTAATATTAAAAAAGTAATTGAAGATCATATAAACCAATCCTTAATCCAAAAGGATATATATCACAATTCCATCAGAGATGTAAAAAATAATTCGAGTACTTTTATATTTTTTTTTGGTAGTGTCTTATGTAAATGTTAATTAGTGTATCATATGTTGTCATTTTGTAAGAGAGATTTAACTATTTGTACTTAAATTTATTTTTTCTTCATTTTATCTTTGAACATAATAAATTAATTTGAACTTCGTTAATATACCGAAATAAAATTACAAAAGTCTCTGTAAATTAGTTTGTTTTAATTTTTTAATTTCTCTTTTCTATTTTTTTATATTATTGTTTGTGTAAAATCGAAAATGTGATTCTCTCAACAAAAATAATGGTAAACTCAAGATAATTTTTTTTTAATACTAGGAAGGAGAGATAATGGCAAATCTTCGAGACCATAAATGCCATATTAACACTAACTAGATTTATTAACCATATCTACTCATCCTAAGCAAGGAGGGAAGGCAGGCAGAATAAACTTTACACACAATTCCGAAAATATCCTTGCATGTTTTCCGCAATTAAGGTCTGTTTCCTTGAATTTTCGACGTCATTTCAGGCAGACGAGGGGCATTTTGGGTCTCCCGGCTGTTCGCTCAGCAAAGCGCAACACATGCATCTCGGAAAAAGGAAGAAGGAAAAAAAAAACAGTTTCGATCATCCAAACATGAAAAAGAAAATAAAAATCGCCAAATGGAAATCTATACTAAAAACCCAGAAAACCGAAATCTATCTCTACTCTATCGACAGAGATTCAAGAAAACCCAGTTTCCAATAAAGTAGTTGTTGTAGATGTTTTTTTTTGTTGCGAGGAGAATTCTGGCACAAAATTAAAGAAATGTTACTGATTCTAGATGGTTCTCTTGTGGGTAGAATTCTGACCTGTTTCTAGAGAGAGAGAGAGTCGATCATAAAAGGAAAATAAAAATGTCCCAATGGAAATCTATGTCTACTCCATACACGAAGATTCAAGAAAACCCAGATTCCAATAAACCAGTCGTTTTAGATGGTTTTTTTTCTTGTGAGGAGAATTCTGGCACAAAATTAAAGAAATGTTACTGGTTCTAGATGGTTCTCTTGTGGGTAGAGTTCTGACCTGTTTCAATGGAGAGAGACAGAGAGAGAGAGTCGAAGCTCTGGCCCCCCAAAATCATGAGATTTTTTCCCTTTTTCTTTTCCTCCTCTTCTTCTTCCTTATCGTCTTCGTTTTCATCTCTGTATCTGCAAATGAAATCTCCTGGTATAGAAGAGAGAGTGTCGAATATAGATAGCTGGTTGCAAGAGGGCGGAAACTTTGTATAAAATTGGCTCAAAATGGAAAAGCCAACCTCGCACATGCGCGCCGAAAACAATTTTCTCTTTATCGGGTTTTTTTCTGGCTTTGAGTAGATATAGTACTACACGGGACTTTTTATATCTATAGTCTCATGGAAATATTAAATATACTTGAATGTTCAAAAAAAATCTAAGATTTTAAACATTCAATATTATAGAATTTTAATATTGAAATTTGAAACCCAAGTTTGCTACAACCCTAACCTGACTTTGATTATGAATTATGATAGATGGTAATGGTTGATTGGTTGCCAACTAATTAGGGGGTATTCTCCCGCAAGTTAATGCAAGATTAGGGGGTTTGTGGGACCATGCTTATTCTCATCAAGTTGACATAGAGGTTTATATATTACCATTTTGGCCATCATTTTTTATACTTTAATTGCAATAAAATTCTAGATCTGAACCATTTGTTTATTTTTTATTGTTATTGAGATTTAAAGTTTTTTTTTTTTTCAAATATATCACTATGATATTATGTATGGAGTTGAACCTCAAGGAATTACGTGTGTTGGCTAACAACCCGTCTTAGAAAGCGAGAGTCTGTGTTAAAATTCTATCTCACTTCAAATGGCTATTCCCTATAGTTTTACCTATTGTACATAGAGAGACTTGCATACGCTCTAAAGACTACTCGACTGCTCTAAAAATTCTAAAAAACTTAATCGTTAAAAAACAAAAAAGAAATATTATATATGGAATTTAAGAGGATCCAACCCATACCAATGCATCAATATTTTTAGGATAAACATTCTCAGATGGAAGAATCCTTTCATCTCACATAGGAATTTATTTTTTTAAATTCCCATTTTACCCTTCCACTTTATGTATTAGTGGAAGGGTAAAATGGGAAAAAATTGAGTTCCCTTAGTGAGATAAAAATATTCTCTAATGTGCACCCTATTTTTATCCTTGACATTGATAGAAGTTTCATCTATACTAATTAAAATTACTATTAAATTAGTATTTAGTTATCCTGTAACTTACATGATGAGTGTACTCAGGTATGTGACAAACTAAGATAAGATTTGACTCATTATAATTAGGAAAGACAAAGAGAAATTTAATCCAATACCAATAAAAAAAAATATTCAAGTTTTTCTTTATATTTTTCCAGTCAAAATCGATATTTTGTCTTCTACGAGATTAAAAACTTTGGCAGCATTTCACCTAAAATGAACCTAGACTTCAAAGTTAGAGATTTTTTATTATTATTCTCAAGACAAGAAAAAATTGAAAAGACTTGAAATTTCAGCCAAAATCGGCCCATTGTGGCCGAGTTTGGAATCATATAATGTATTTTAATTTTTAATAACTTTTAATATTTTGCAATGATTTCATCTTAAATAGGCATAACCTGACTAAAATAACAACTCTAGGAGTGGCTGTCGGGACACTTGGATCCACAGGCATGCAGCTCCCCACCCGTTAGTCGCTACCATGTTGGCTCCTTAAGGCCAGTTAGGTACTATACATGTGCGATGTTGCTCAATTAAACTTTATATATATTATTAAATCATTTTAAGAAAAAAAAGTTTGGAATCATAGTTATGGTAAAATAATATTTCTAACACCTAGCATCATGTCCCATCACATTAAGCAGGGGTATAGATATCGGCCGATACAAAATGTATGGGCCGATATCATTCATCTTTTAACTATCGAATAAAAACAGTCGATATGTATTATATCGGCGTATAACAATCATATCGGATGATATGACCGATATCTCACCGAATCATATCGATCCGATATCAGCCGATATAATTAATATTGGTATTTAAAAAAAAAATCAAAATGATGAAGGATCCGAGATGTAAATATCGGTCAATATCTGTTGATATTTACATTTTCAATTTAAAAAAAAAACAATTTCTTTTTTATATTTTTTAATTTAAAAAATAAAATAATATCAATATTTAAAAATAAAAAAGAGAGAAAATCATATTGGCCGATAATTCAGCGGGGCATTTTTTGCACCCTTGCATTAAGCTATAGTTTTTGAGATAAAAAATAATTGTTAGTTGGTCATTTAATTTAAGTACATTGAAATTAGCACCTGTTTCATTATCAATTTTGATAAATCTAAATCTAGTGTCTAAATTTTTTTATCCTGATATGATTTTTTTTATATACTAATGTGACAAGATCTTTGATGTGATAGGGCATTAGCAATATAGTATGTAAAAATAAATAAATTAGTACTTTATTAAAGAAAACAGAGTTTATTACTTTAGCATTTATGCTCTCCTTCTCTCCATGTTCTATTTCGTTGAACGGCCTACTTTCTATCACTAGCCATGAACCCATTTTAAACCTCTTCCAATCTTTAGAAAGAATTTACTTAAGAAGGGGTTCTTCTGATGGTAAAAGAAATCCTCTTTTAAAAAGAGGTCTTAGGTTTATATTTTATTTTGTTCTCAATTTTTTGTCATTTACATTAAAAATAAATCATATGAATTAAAAATATACTTCATGAACTACAATAAAATAAAATTTCAATCAAAATTTCAACTTATAGTCACTTTATCTTATTAGTTAAAATTATTATGCATCCTTTTACTGTAAATTGAATTGTAGGCTCATCTTTTTTCACTGAATTGTAGGTTCATCTTTTTTCACTCGTAGTTTATAAACTCTACTTTTCATTTGTACGGTTGGATTTTTTATGTATATTAAAAAAATATATACACAGAGCATAATGGATAAATTTGAAATAAATTATTCTGATTCATTTCGTCGAATCATGTCCTACTTATGACTGTTCCGATCAGAGTATATTGAGACAGACCCGAATGAAACTTAGTACTAGAAGTGAACTCATTCCATTCATTTTTTCTGATCCAAATAGAACGAGATTGACCATAAGTTGTATTCTCCACTAGAAACCAACATTCACCCATGATTTCCCCTCTAAAATCACATGCCACCGTGTTGTTCATTGAAAAGACATGTTCTCCATTCTATAATTAAATCAATGGTTAAAAAATAAATAAAAACTCCACAAAATCTTGAGAGTTTTATTTGGATCAGTATAATTTCAATTACAGAAAATATGTAATTTTCAAAAAAAAAAAAGAAACTTTAACTAGCAATCTCTATCAACTTTTTCTTGCGTCATATTTGTACAATTGTCTCACTTCTAATATAGAAAAGTTAAATGTCATATGTGAGAGGAATGTGGTTCTTCTAATGGGAATAAAGTTACCAAAGTTAAATGTGGTTAATAGTTAAATGTCATATGTGAGAGGAATGTGGTTCTTCTAATGGGAATAAAGTTACCTCCATTTGCTGGCTCTAGGCATTAAATATTAAGGCTCTAAGGTGGTGAAGGACCACCAACATAGGCTTGCGTGATGCCTTCGAATGTCTAGACGAATGAAATAGTCAGTCAAGAATTAAAAAAATTGAACTTTTAAAAAATGTTCTAGACAATTTAGTAAGAATAATAAAAATTAAAGCAATAAATTAGATTTAAAAAAATTCGTTCATAAATGAAGAGAACCCCAAGGGGTTATCCCAATTAATTTGCATAACTGAGTGATACCCTTATTTGTAAAATACTGTGTTTTAAACATTTGGGAGTGTTAAAAGACCTTGAATTCTTAAAGTATTTTTATCAGGTTATCGTAATTAATTTAAATATTCAATTTGAGAAATTTTAAAAGTACACAGTGCTTAAAAAATAATTTTAAAATTTTAAAAGAAGATTTTACTATTTAAAATTTAAAAATAGATTTTAATGTAGCATCATCGGCGGCCTTAATCTTTATAATCCTTCCAATGATTCGATCATCAGAAGGAACTGAAAAATAAAATGAAGAATATTAGAAGAATTTTTAGCGGGAGGGCAAAATGATAACTTCTCCAAAAATTTTGAAAATAGATTTTCCCTGAAAGAAGAGGGGTGTCCGAATGAGGTGCCCAAAAATTAGATTTAAAAACTTGCATTGAAGTTTTTTAATCCGGGTCCGACCGATACATAACGTATTAACTAAATTAATTTTTTTATCTTGGGTTGCAGGTTTTGATGAATCAATCCATCGATTACACAGTCATTCTATTGGCTTTTCCTTTTTCAACGTCATTGGAAGAAGCTTTCTTCGTCCGCAACCCAAAAGTTTTGGGAGGTTTGGAGAAGAATGTTCTCAACTTGGAGATGGGACAAGGAATAAAGACATCCCATATGCCTTGCTTTTGCTTTTGGTACATGGATTTCCACTTCCACCATGCAATTCACCAATCCTCATCTCTTTGCTCCCACCAATTCTCATGTCTTGTCATCTTGTTGAGACAAATTTGGACTATTTGCAATAGGGCTGCAATTAGGGTCGGATAAATTGGATTCTTTAAAATTCAATTTGACTCGAATTGATATTTATAGAATTTGACGTGGTCCGACTCGAATTATAACCCAAATCAATCTGAATTCTGATTCGACCCGCACTTTAAATAGCTGGGTCAGATCGGGTCGGGTTAACTTATAAAATTCTCAACCCAATCAGACCCGAATTCCATGTGGGTTTTTTATCTTCTCAACCTGACTTAACCTGTTGACCCGAAATTCTCAATCCGACCCGCATAATTTCTCACGCTGCGTCATGCACGTCGGGTCAAAACCCGACCCGAGTTGCAGCCCTAATTTGCAATGAATTTTCATATATTGAAAGTGGCATACTATGGTAAAAAATACAGTTTGATAGTATTATATCAGTGGCCGGAGTCCGAAGAGGTGACAAACGAATTAGTATCGGCACAACGTATTTTTTCCTCAAGATTTCTCAAATTAAACAATTAGAAATTGTGGTCGACTTTAATAACCGGTTTAATGTAATGAAATGTATATTTATATTAAAGTTTTTTTTTTAAAAAAAAAAAATTATCTTTTGGGTTTATTTGAAAAAAAGCTCTCAGGATTTTTATAATTTTAAAAATAACTCTTGGCTTTTGATAAAATTTTAGAAAGGTTCCTTCACCATAGTTCACAGGTCAGTATCATTAATGAATAGTGTGATTGAAAAATAGTTCTTATTGATTAGTAGCATCTCAATAACCAACTAAATTAGACAATTACAGCATTAGATTTTAAAGCTAGAAAATCAATGATGAAAAACAATCTTAATTTTAATCGAATGACGAGATTGGCTTTGATTTTAATTAGATTAGGAGTATGCTAAGTGCATATCATATAATTAATGTAGAATATGATAATGGGTGAAAAACTATCTCATGAAAAGTCCATAAAATACTTTACATGATGCAAACTATTTGCTATAAGCATAATAATCTTCAAAAGGAGGTTGACTTTAGTCAACATATAAATTTTTATCAAAAGTTAGAGTTTTTTAGAATTATGAAAAATTTAGAGACATTTTTCAAATAAACTCCAAACATAGGAGGCTATTTAGAAAAAATCCCCTAATAAAATTGTTACAATTGGCTTGTCTATATTACTAGTTTAGATCCAATTATTCTAAGTTACCATCGTAGAATTGATCTTAAAGAGATCAATAATACATGTTCTATTATATATGGTGAGACTTTTTATTATACATTTACTACATTGACTATTGTTATTTTTTTATCTTTAATTATTGCTCTTTAGACAATTTTAATTTAAACTATTATAGTATAATGGGGGCTTATGTGATATACAAAGAAATATATCCAAAAAAAATCTCCCAAATTAGTAGATTAATATTTCAATTTAGGCCTAAAAGGAAAATTACAAGAATAAAACCTTTTATGGGATCAACTTTGAGACATGTTCAATGCCCAATGTATAAGCGAAACTTGGATGGGCTTGGACATTTTAGGCCCTTAAGTACATAATCCTACACGAAGCTCGAAATTCATTTTCTGGGCCTAATTCACTTGTTATCGAGTCTAACACAAATTGCCCATCTATAACCGTGCCCAAATTCGGAGTGCAGCTCGGGTAGAGTACTTGGGCTCTAGTTATAAATATAGGGCCCAATCATATGCCTTGGTCCGATTTAGATATTACGGCACGTGAATTGTTGACCGAGTCTTGTTCTTCAAAACATTATATTTTTATATGTGGCGTAATTTTTACATACAATAAAATTTATCATGCTGTTAAGAAATGGGCTTTCAGGATCCGTTGAGGCCTGAAATGCACAAGCCCAAGCCAGGCGTAATTTGAGCTGGGCTTTCCATGATTATCCCAAATTCCCAATTGGCTTGCGCTCAAAGCCGCTTCAGTCTAATTCTTTTGGATGGACAAGGATGAGTTCAGACTTGGGCTGGCCTAAAATTTCAACCCTAGCGAGATATTTATACTTCATAGTTATGAACTTGACTTGAGAATTTGAATAATTCATTTCTTCACAGCATGAATCGGTTGAAAATTGATTTATTGAATATCCAAACCATAGCCTTGAATATTTATCGAATGAAGCGTCCAAGACATTGATCCATAGTCCAAAGTTTAAGTTACTTTCAACATAAAAAGGCCACTTTCTAGAGTATTATTTGGTGTGTGAATAGAGAAATTTGCACATTCGTTAAAAATTAATCAGGTACTCTTAGAAGCCTAGATATCTTAGTCTTAAAAGGAAAATCTCCACGCAGAGAACTCTAACCAAACAAATGTCCGATCCGAGTTAAGGGCCTAAAACTCAGACTGAGCTGAAGATGTATGCCGTGAGAATCAGTGGGTGATATTCTTCCAGTAACAGCTGTAACAAGTTACATTCATGTGACACTTGTAATGATCCAACCACTTATTAAGATACACTCTAAATTGCATTCTGTGCTATAAAACTGCATTCTCCACTTTCAAAAAACATTTTGTGTATTATATTCTCCATTAAGGAAACAAGAACTTTACTCTGTAATTAAATTAATGATAAAAAAAATTAACCCAACAAATCTCCCAAGCTTTGTAAATAATTTTTAATAAAAGCACTTCATTAATAAAACTTTTACTTTAAAATAACCATGTAAATGTATTTGGTATTGTTTCACGGGGATCAAACCGCCACCTTTCTACGTTGCCATCTCCTTCTCCTCACGTCTCCACTTTTCCTTTTCGTCACCTTCTTCCACCGGCTTTGGCGGTGCACTCACTCATCGTCATGCTTCAATCATCTTTTTTCCCAACTCTGTGTAGGATTCTGATGTTGGCAAAATCTCTCATTGGTCATCCACAGTAAGGAAATTGTAAATTTAATGCAGTTACTTGCTTCCAAGGTGGCATGAGCATCGTATCTGTCACTGTATTATTCACTTGGCCCATATCTATATGAAAAATATAAATATAATAATTTATTTTAAAATATTTATATATTGAGGTCCATTCATGACTTATTATGTACAAATGAAGATTAGTTTAGAGTATAGGTCTTATAATGGAATAGGACAAAGAGTCCAATTTTGGTATAATAGGTCTTTAATAATTGACATTTTCAAGTTTAAGTCTTGGTGATGGTGATTTGAAAAGAAATTACATAGTTAAGAGTGCGAAGTGGTCATCAAAGAAGATGGATAATGGTCATTAAAAAAGAGTGTTTAGATTTATCAATGACTTGTTATATATATATGAAATTAGCTTAGAGTATAGAACTAAATAAATGGTATAATACATTTTTAAAATTTTTTTTGTCATATAATATTAATTATTTAAAAAATTAAAACACAAGAGTAATGATATCAATAATAATAAGGAAAGATTGTTCTTTGAATCTTTACTGAAAACCTTACAAATTTTATATCTATTTCATCATCTAGTACGAAGAAGTTCATGATCCATTTTAATGAAATACGCATTTACAGTCTCTCACCTGTAAATTCTCACTGGAACAGAGAAGAATTCACAGCGAAGGTGCCGTGATTACAGAAGCCATGTGTATTCTTTTTTACTTACACATCAAGAAAAGACTTAACATGGAACAGAACAGGCATGGCTGCTGTTCTCTGCAGGCCTAAGGCTTCTGTCAACTTACTAGCCCTTTTATTGCTTCAACCTGACACCATATGCTCTCTCCCATCCCCTATTTATCTTACAAATCAATGATTCATGCACGCAATCGTAATTTTTTATTTATTTATTTTTTAAAATTTACATATAAAAAATCATAGATTATTCAGCGTAAAAGTGTTACAGATAAACTCACTACTCTTAAAACACACTAAAATTAAGCCATGGAGATTTGAACCTATAACCTTATGTTTCTTGAAACGGGAGGTAATCAATTAAACTACACGGTAGATAATTCTGTCACCTTTTTTCAAATATTTAATTATAGAAATGAAAAAAGATTTTATTTTCCTTTAGTATGTTTTTCAAATTTTATCTTGAGGACGCTATGTTTAAAATTTTCACTTTTTTATTCTATAAATCTTATGATCACTCTAGATGCAAAAGTTCTATTCTAGAAAATATAGTGGGCCTTATTTTAATCTAAATAAAGTTCTTAGTTCGAAATTTTGCATACTCTCTAAAGTGTAGATATATTTGGGTATGTTAATTTTATATCTTTCCTTATTTTGTTTCAAGTGCCTTATTATCTTGACAATGAATTTTTATTTTATATTAAAAAACTTTGTGAAATAATAACTCCTTCATTCCGTAGAAATTTCATATGCTCTTAAGAAAAAGTATTATTTCATTAATAATAATATTTTAAAACTCAGTTTATAATCAGCAGTTCAACTCTAATCTTTGTTAATATAAATCATTTGAATACAGTCCATCAAACACTTAGGCATGTTTCACATTTTTAATCAAAGTTGTAAAAAAATAGTAAGTAATAAAAGTATTCTTGTAGATATGAAAATCTCTATGATTAAAGTGTTATTATTGAATTGCATAAAATTTTGCAACACTTCACCAACGATTCACTGTCTGAAATCTAAAATCTTAACTTTATATTCAATAATGAATAAAAGAATTAGATAGCGATCCTCCCACGAGTTTTTTGTGTAACCAGACAAAGAAATTAGTGGATTCCCGATTTTATCCTTTGCATGAAGAGTAAAATCGGCTCATCAACCCTTCATATGAATAGTAAATTGGCTTGTCGAAATTCACATTAACAGTAATATCGGGTCACTGAAATTCGCATAAACAGTAATTCAACTAGTTGAAATTTCACATGAACAGTAAATCGGCTAGCCGAAAATTCGTATTAACACTAAATCAACTAGCAGAAATTTGCCTCGGCTAGCCAAAATTTTACCATTCATACAAAATGTCCGATTTCACTGTTGATGCGAAATGTCCGATTTTACTGTTCATGCAGAAGGTAAAAACAAGAATCCACTAATTCCCGTGTCTGGTTATATAAACATCATGTGAGCATAGCTATCCAAAAAAATCTTGTCACGAATATAATTTTTTTGTCTTTTTATCATGGAAAAAATGAACTTTAAATAGCAAAAATACCTCTTATTTAAAGACTACTTACATTGTGTAACTCTCTCCCCCTCTCTCTCTCCCCCCTCTCTCTCCATTGATTTCCTTATCATCAACCAAATACAAACACTCTGTTCTCTTCAAAGTAGAAACAAAAAATTTACCATTTCCCTACTTTGATGACAATCACAAGCAGCCATCAAATATCCCTTTGCATGAGAACATTGAATTTTGCTTCTTCCCTCTTTCCCAAGAAAACTCAAGTCTTGAAATCGCTGGAACAAGCCCACACACATTCAATTCTCATCCTCTCCATTTCTATTCTATCGGGATATAGTGATGCCGTCAACGGGTAATGCTTCAGCCAAGCCTCCCGACGTTAAGCAACCGTCGGTGGACAGCCGCAAGCAATCGATGAATCTGAGGCCACCCATCGAGGCTCTTAATTGCCCGAGGTGCGATTCGCCGAACACAAAATTCTGCTATTACAACAATTACAGTCTCACACAGCCAAGGTATTGTTAGAATATATTAGGATATATTTAGATGTTAAATATACTTAGCATTTACTTCATATTGTGTGTACGATATTTAGTTATATCGGTCTATTTTTCGTTCGAACTATGGTACAAAACAGAGACTCTATAATCTTGTTTATAATGAAATACAAATATGAAAGACATAAAAGAGGAAACTCTAAATATATCAAACAAAATATGAGATAAATATTAAATTCATAATAGAATATAAATACATATGCAGTTTGATAGACATTGAATAATATAGTTTTATGGAAGTTTACAGGTACTTCTGCAAGACATGCCGGAGGTACTGGACTAAAGGAGGGGCCTTGCGCAACGTCCCGGTTGGCGGAGGCTGCCGGAAGAAGAAAACCAAGTTGGCATCGGCCCCTTCATTGTTGGTTGGCCACTTCTCCGGGTTGGATTCTCCCAATGCTGGTGGCTTTAGCCAGTTATCCTCCTTTGGAGGCTTTCAATATACTCCAGCCACTTCTCTCTGTTCATCTCTTGATGCTTCTGCTGCATATACGGCTTCTCTGGAGGTCTTTAACCATTCTCTTCCAACAGCTCCCATCCAGGAACTGAGTTCTGGTGTTGGTGGGAGGATTCAGGACAGCATGGCTTCTTCTATCGAGTCCCTCAGATCCATGAACCAAGAATTGCATTGGAAACTACAGCAGCAGAGATTGGCTATGTTTTCCTCAGCTTCTAATTCTTTGATTGAAAATCATCCTCAGCAGAAACAATCCATCTCATTTCAGACAGATGTTAATGCAAATGAGTTGGTTTTGGAGAATTCCTATGGTGTGATCGATGGAAGCAGCGACTCTGCCATTAATGGCTGGAATGACATGCAGACGTGGAACGATCCGCATCAGTACTACACTGCATTGCGTTAGAAGAGAATAAAAAAAATATTGAGAGGAAACCCATCAAGAATCAGTGTAAGGTAATTGGGTAAAAAGCAAGACAGAGTGACAAGAATGAAGGCTAGATTTATTATTACTATTTAAAATATTTTCTTCATGTTCTTTCATGAGGTTCATTTGTTTTTCTTCTTCCAGCTAAGCTGAGATGATGTTTTCTTCCTAGGATTGGTCAGTTTCCTTCTACAGTTCTCTCCTCTCTCTCTCTCTCTCTCTCTCGCTCTCTCCCTGCAGGAAAATAATATCACCATTTATTTCCGGCCAACGATCCTCCCATGGGCATTTTGTATTTAGCATTTTGTATTTAGCGACACGGGTTTTAGTGTATTTTCGATTTTATCCTTCGCTTGAGCAGTAAAAGTTCGACGGACTGATGTTTACTGTTCATGTGAATTTTGGCATGCTAATTTACAATTTTGGTGAGTCAATTTGTACTGTTCATGATTTTTGGTGAGTCGATTGCACTGTTCATGAATTTTGGCTTGCCGATTTGCATTGTTCATGAATTTGGGCGAGCTGATTTTCACAGTTTATGAATTTCTTGCATTCTTTTTTCTTCGGTACAGCAGGTGGAGGGCAAATTGGGTATTACCGTAAAACCTGTGTCTATATATACAAAATGCTCGAGGGAGAATCGCTAGCCTTTATTTCCAAGTAATTTGACGAAGAGAAACAAGTAAAATATTATTTCAAGATGAACTATAGGGTATTTTGAACATCTCATGTATGGTCTGATTTTAAAAAGTTAAGAAATTATATAATGAGGTGAGATATATATTTAATTTTGTCAACATTTTATAAGTAAATTATTACTCTTATTGTAGTACTCTATTCGAATATGGTAGGTGTTAGATTTATAATCTAAAAGGGTTGGAGTGATAATTAAAAACTCGTCTCAAAAATTTACGTTGATTTTTACTCTAGTTTACTTAGCTGTAAATATTAAAGTTTACTTTAGCACTCTAGTTCAATTTTTACTCCACCCTAAGAGGTCACTCTTCTTAAAATTACTAAATGTGTGAGTAGTAAGCTTTGACCTAGACACCTTAGTTATAAAAAAATATTTGTTAAATTTACAAGATATGTTGGTGCATTCTACTTAAATTTCATGTGAATTTAATTTAGGTGTTCTTCTGATTTCTTACCCTGTATATTAAAATGAGCCAAATTTGAGCTGAACTTGACCTGAATCTGATATTAATTTTTTACAGCTCTTCAAATAGCCAAATTAACATCAACCAAAATGTGGTCATTTGTTATAACTTGCAGACTGTTGCTTAATAGGCAACGTATGTGCTTGATTTGTTTTGCATTGAGTAATATCTGTGGTCGAAGACTAGAGTTTATTGAAAATTTCATTCTTTTATCATTTAAAAAAATTGATTTTCTTGATATTTTCTTCATTAATTTACAGTTATATTTTCCAAAGTTCTCAATTTCTATTGTTTTGTGAGATAAAGAAAGTTTCAGCAATGTTTTATAACTAAAACTCTCATCTACTATTAGATGGGTGAAACGTAGATTATAATCTTATTCTGCCCAATTATAGAGACTAATAATAATGAAGATTATTTGTTTACGTTGATAAAGTTAATATAAATTATCTTTACTTAAATAATGTTTTATAATAAGAAGAATAAATTATCTTATGGTTGTCCAAGATCTGTGTTGTTGTTGCATTCACATGGAGTGGGTTAAAATCAATGTAAAATCTGTTTGGCATGATGGAAAAGGACCAAATCATCAGTGCTTCATATTTCCGGCAGAACTTATTTCCGACGAAATCAAATTGAAAAAAAGAAGAAGGGAAATTGGGTAATAAGTTCTAAGAGGTCATTTGCTTGTTCGATGGCATGAAATAGGTCCAAGTCAGAAAACCAGGGCTTCTATGGAAATAAATAATTTATAAAATTATAGGATTTATCCTTAGATAAATCATATGAGAGGATTTTGATAAATTTTGAAATTTTCTATTTATGTGTTTGTCATTTGATCCATTTATCAGTGGGTCCAGAAGAATTTTCACTATATATGTAGGTCGAACTGTCAATCCTAATGCCTGAGCTCAGACCCATGGGTACAAATATTAGGAAAATGGGTAGGAGGTAAGTAGAATCTACCCGATCTAAAAGTATTTTCTTCCCTAAATGGGTGGTCGCAATATGGTTGCCCAGTGTTCATCCTATGCAATAGAGACTCAAAGTCATGGGGTGATAAATCAGATCTTGAGGTCATGTCATCTATAGATTGCTCTCATAACTTGAAGAAATTGGCACTGTAGCCCTTTCTTCTTGGAAGATATATATTTGCTTAGATTTCAAATATCAGCCGATATGATAATCAATTGAAGTTCTCATAAGTACAGATTGGTTGATACACCAATATTGGCAGCAAGAGCCACTCATATTTTTTGCCAATTTACTGTAAAAGCTTGTTGGGGTTGGAGGATCTAGGGTCACACCACTTAATGAATTAGTTTTTTGGGATTGATACTTAGTTTTAATACGTAGTATCAAAGTCAAGTTTCAAGTTACCTCATGTGGGCTTGGAGAACCCTCTAGACAGACGGGATGACTGGAAGGAATAGGCTATCGGAGAGCATCGATCGATCGAGGAAGGATTGTTTGGGCTGGTTAACAAGTCTCACATTCAAAGTGTAGAGGAAGATCTAGAGATTTACAGTGGATTTAGGTCACTCTACCTAATGGGCTAACTTTTTGGGATGGATACCTAGTCCTAACAAACCTCTCATCTTGATACAATGTACGACCTTTTCATCTTGGCCATGAATGTCCCAAATTGTGAAAGTGCCAAGGGACTTATAATGCACTTAGGTCACTCTACCTAATGAGTTAGCCTTTTGGGATGGATACCTAGTCCTAAAAAACCTTTCATCCTGATACAATGTACAACCTTTTCACCTTGGCCATAAATGCCTTGAATTGTGAAAATGCCTTGCCTTTATTAGTCTATTTATGTTATGAGTTTATATGTTAAATTATAGAGTGATTGATGATATAGTTTATAAAAGGTCAATTGGAGAAAAAAAACTCATGAAACTGAACCAGAAGAGAATATTGGTTGCTGCTGCTGTTGATGGTGATTTGACGAGCCATACATGAGCATAAAAAGAAATGGCTGATCCAGTGTAGCTTGGGAATTTTACTATGGTTACTCACAATGCCATTATCTACAATACTTCCCAAGCATTACGACAACCAGTCTTATGATCTTATCTCTCTCTGTGGCTGCATTTTACTGTGAAGTGTGAGAAACAGAGGAAAAGCTCCATCTTCATCTCTGTTTCTTTACCACTTCCTTAAATTTTTTCTTAAAAATAGAGACTTCAGCTGAAATATATCTCAAACATACCCAGATGTCAGTAGAAATATCACTGAATAGCAACTGATCTTCCATTTCAGTGCAAACTGACAACAATCATAAGATTCTATTGTCCATCATTGCGGTTTTCTTATGCTGAAAATACAGAGCAGACAGTCTCCAGTCTAGAACTTGGTTTGTTGAATTTTGTGATTTTTGGGTGAAATATATTCTTCTCCAGAAAAAAACCGTAACTTCTTACTGTATAAATGGAATTATAAAACACAATCTTAGAACCAAAGGTAAGCAAACTAAATAAATCTCTGCTAACTAAGCTATGGTAGTAGAACTGATTACTGTCCTACACAGGCAATTAACATCATGTAACCAAATCTTGATCACTCCTAATGTGCTGGCCTAATTGAGCCTTTAGTAAATTTCTTGGTGGATAAAAGACAAAAATACATATTGGGTTCATTAGAGGGTTTGGCAGACTTTATAAAGAAGGATTTTAGAGTACCAAGAGATCATTGTTATCCATCAAATCAAATGCATTGGGTTCAACTTTCACTGGCATTTATTGATTTTCATCTTAAGGGATTATTGTATCATTATAGTTAACAATGGCTTCTCTGATGTATTAAGATTGATTAACCCACCATATTAAGAAAAGCCCAAGCATACAACATCTCCAGGTCTACAAGCCCCATGCCTCTCTCGCTAAGCAATGAATTTATATTTTATACCTCTGAAAATATTGTTTTCTTCTATAGATTTAGATCCAATCAAAAGTTATATCCTCACCACTTATTTGATCATGATAAGTAAAAATATTCAGTCAAGAGTTTATTTTATCTTAAAAAATAAAAAGTTAAGATGATTCAATGTTGTATTGTGGCGCAGTTACTCCGCACAGGATAACTCAATTGGTAGATATTTTGTCTCTGAAACCAGATGCCTCAGGTTCGAGTCTCGTAATAACCCTATGCCCGTAGCATCCGAAGTTTTACCGAATGCCCTTGTATTTGAGGTGAGATGGGGGTTTTGTGGTTCTGGGTTTTGTGGTTCTTCGTTATAAAAAAAATATTTCTCGTGATAATCTAACTATCTATCCATTTGATATGCTAATAATAATCACTCTATTTATCTATTTTTTTAATAGACATAAAATCATGGGCCTATGGTAGACCTGTCCTGATAGTGAAATGACCTAAATTTATTATTTTAGAAAAGATTCATCTTTAGAATGTAACCCTCTTGAACAAACATTCTCATGCATTATATTTTAAGGAGAAAAACCTTAGCATATCTGTACTTGATCTCAACTTTCGATATTACATATATTCTAAATGAAGAAAGTTTCATGAGAAAGTGATACAGAGACCAAGGACAAAGCAAACCAGAAAATCTTCAAGATCTAAGAGTTACAATGAAAGGGTAACCTTGGACTTATTACCTAAGCAAAGTGGAAAGTTGACTTCAAATTTGAGAAAAAAACTTTAATGATGATGAATGATGACAATTTCTCCCGACATTTATGAGGCAGTCAAGGTATTGGCAACGTCAATTACAAATCGATATCGGACATCGCCTTTGGCGAGCCTCTCCATAGCAGTGTTCAAGTAGTCCATTGAAATAACCTCAACATCTGCAGTTATGTTGTGATTTCCAGCGAAATCTAACATCTCTTGGGTCTCTTTCATTCCCCCAGTGGTACTTCCAGCTACAATCTTCCTCCCTGTCATTTTAGATCCATAGTATAAATTGAAAAATACTTTTGTGTATTATACGTCTTTTGTATTGTAGTTGATTTGGACACCTTGTTTTCAGTAAATATAATAAATATCAGACATTGTCTTGTTATAAATTATTATTTTTTAATTTGTCTTTCACTTTATCATGATAAGTTGTAAGAACAGTTTAAAATGAAAAGATAAAATAAGAAAATTTTATTTTATTGCAAGTCGATGCCGTTGTAAGTAAAAACACCAGTCGCTTAATCAATTTCTCAGATACATATAAATAAAAGATATAGTACCATTTTTATCAATATAAAAGATATAGCATGGAACTGGTTTCAGACCCATAAAGAACCAATCTTCTGACATATCTTCAAGTCCAACAATTTTGAATATGGATCAGTGATCCAAACTATCATCGATGGCATCGAGATGGTCTTAGCCATTTATTTTCTGTCTTCTTTTCCAGATGCTTGGTTTACTCACTTCCAAGTTCACAGATGACAGACCATTAGCCTATCAGATCATTGATGTTGAAGAGGTGGCTCAAATTCATCTTACCCGATCGATAGAGTCGGCTCGAATATAGGGAGATGTTATACACGGCAGCTGCTTTAACATAAGCATGGGGTGTATTCTCGGCAAGAGTGGGACAGGTCAGATTCATTGGAAACTGCCTATACGAACAAGGCAAGTTTATCTTGTGGAGATTGGCTTACAGCTACGGTGGAGATCTTATAGATCAAGACTCTACAAAGACGGTGGGGCTGCATGTGTATATAAGTGATACACATGCAGCGTGGACAAGTAAGAAAAACACATCATGTAGAGGACACGGCAACAAGAGTATTTTGGCCCATGCCTTTGCATGGGTACGGCTGTGACAAGGTGTGTTAATTCTTCATGGTGGATGTGGAATCCCAAGTGGACACTGAGAGAGGGAGAGCAATACGGCCTTTGGCCATGGGCCTCTAATGGTCGCATGGAGTGGTCCATTGCAGTGGTGGCAATAGAGGTTTGCTCTCAACGGTGAAGATCCATGGAAGGAGCCGCAAATCTGATACTGTCTGGAGGACAGCTCGACGGCTGGAGAGGGGCGGAAGCAAAAGTGCAATACTGCTGCAGATCTGGGTTTTCAGATCTATGAGTGGCAGCCAGCAGAAGTGCAGCTGGAAAGACGAAGCCCCCTTCGCCAGAGCAAAGGTGGAGATCTGTGTGTGTGGGACACACCATCATCGGAGACGCTCGCGTTTGAGAAGCACGTTCGGGATGTGCTAGTAGGACGCAGGAAGCGTAGAGGGAGGAACATAGAAGTTGGGTTCACTATTCTGGGTATGAGAGAAATTCACATCAACTGAGAGGTGACGTCGATGTGTTATATACATGGGTGTACAAGGGGCTCGGGACTTCGGGTTTGGACTCATAACTCAAAAGAGTAATTAATATTGTACATGTATTTCTTTCTCATTTATAGTGAATATTCTGTCGCTCCGTGGACGTAAGTCAGGTGGGCCGAACCACGTTAAAATATTGTGTTATGGTGTGTGTTTATTTCCGTTCGATTTTTCTTATTTCCGCGCGTAACGCTAACAATTGATCCAATATTCTTCTTCATCCCCGCCTTCATCTAAACACTCAGATCACTTGGGTGCTGCAATTTTGACGAAATTGAACACTTGGAGTTCATTTTGATGTGTTGTTAGATAATAAGTTAATAACTAGGTTGAAATTCGGTCGGATTTTAACAAATCCATTTTGACCAATTTCAAAATTTATTGAACATGACTCAAATGGCTAACCCAAATTACACAACCTGACCCGACCCCAATTTCTAACCTGAGTCAAATTGAGTGTTGTTTTATAACTTGGTGCGCTCAGGTCAAATTGAGTTACGTTGGGTCAGGTCAGATTGATTTTAAATTTATCAATCCAACCTGAACCGAATTTCATACTATTTTTTTTTCTAATCTAACCTGACCTGAAATATACAAATATATAAGTCAAACCTACTGATTTCCCGAGTCGAGTCATGTGGCGGGTCAAGTTAAAACCCAACCCAAGTTTCACCCCTAATGGTAACTGTACAAAAGGAAAGAACCTGACGTCCAATTTAATAAAAAAAAGCATAATTTTCCAATTACAAGTCCGTAGAATGCGCTCACCCATAAGTAGAGGAAAGAGAGGCAGCTCAACGGGCCTGTCTGGTGCTCCCAACATAACCAGCTTCCCGTGAGATTTGAGCAGCTCAATCAATGGTAAGAGTGGATGAACGGCGGAGACGGTATCAATGATTCCATCCATGGTTGCCTTGGCAGCCTGCAACAATCAAATCCCAAAACAAGAATTATGAAAAGATTTAAGATAAAAAAGAAAAACAGAAGAAGAAGAAAGTTAGAAAGGTAAAGTTGCAATTGGACACGGAGAAATGAAAGTGAAATACTTTAAGACATTCAAAAGTGACGATTGTCTTGAAAATGGAGAATCTTCGTTCAAATGGTGTCTCATCACTTTAATAAAAATATCTTTGTCTTTATCTTTTATTTCTTCTTTCAATCAGATTGTAATTTAAAACTATTTTATGGATTGAGAAGTTGCAAGGCAGTCAAGATTCATGACATGGCTCCATTGGACCAAGTTGGGCTGGTTTAGGGATTATGACATCAAATTCTTACCTGCATCTGCTCTGGGTCACGACTGACCAGAAACGAGTCGGCACGGAAGTCCTCAATTGCTTCTTTCTTCTTGCTAGCAGATGTGCTGATCACTGTCACCTTCATCCCAAAAGCCTTGGCAAATTTCACGGCTACGTGACCGAGTCCACCGAGCCCAACCACTCCCACATGAATACCCGGCTTGTTCAGGCCAAAATATATCATGGGGCTGTACACACTGATACCGGCACACAACAGCGGTGCACCGGCGTCGAGTGGTAGGTTGTCCGGGAACCGGAAAGCATAGCGCTGATGGACCACTATGTTATTGGAGTATCCACCATAGGTGATTGTTCCATCGTGGTATTTGCTATTGTATGTGAATATGTACTTGTCACAGTAATTCTCAAGTCCCCGCTCACAGCTATCACAACTGCCGCATGAGCCAACGACACAACCGACGGCGGCCTTATCTCCGACTTTGAATTTTTCCACTTTGCATCCAACCTCAGTTACTACCCCTACAATTTCATGCCTGCATTAATGGCTTACTTCATGTTAGATGGTCTTAATATCCGGGCTCTTTATTTATTTTGTAGACATTTGAGTAGGGTTGCATTGGGGTAGATTCATGTGGGGTTTTAAGAAACTCAATTCAACTTATGTCAAAATTTATTGAACTCAGCCTGATCCAACCCAAATGACTGGCTCGAATTACTCAACCCAAGCTGAATTTCTATTCCGAGTCAACTCAGTGTTATTTTATAACTTGGTGCACTTATGTCGAATTTGGGTTACATCGAGTCGAGTCGAGTCAGGTTAATTTTAAATGTCTCAACCTAATCAGACCCGAATTCCATATATATTTATTTTCCCAAACCGACCTGACCCGACCAATGATAGACTAATGCAGAGAGAGAGAGAGAGAGAGAGAGAGAGTGTACCCAGGGACAATAGGGTAGACAGAAAAACCCCAATCGTTTTTGATGAAATGAAGATCTGAATGGCAGACGCCACAGTAGAGTACCTTCAAAGTGATGTCGTCGTCCCCATTAGCCCTGCAAACAAACAATTAGAATGCAAATACCATCTTTATCGTTTAAACTTTGAAGTAGTAGGACCTGGCTCCTCAATCCGGATCAAACTCATGCTCACCACTCGATAATCCTTCTTGATTAATAAGTCCGAACTGGTTGGGCTGCGAAGGAGGGTCTCCCATCGGTTGAGAGGAGAAAATTAAAGATTTATACAGGACTAGGTTACTCCACCTATCACTCTAGTCTTTTGGATTAGAAGTCCAATCACAGTATCAGAGATATGTCTCTAAAATCACATGTGGACTCAGAGATCCTCTACTTGAACATAATAGTTGGTGATGTTCTATATGCTGAATAATCTCTTTTGAGGAGAAGATTATTGAAGATGCGAAGAGAGAGAGAGTGGAGAGACCCACTAACGTCGCTGCTGCCATGTTCCAAAATTGTTTTTTAAAATTCAATTAACATACATATAATAATTATAAAAATAGTTATATCAATTAACATAGATATATACCGCCTATGCACCGATCTTGACTCACAAGCAAAATACCAGAAAATAAAAATTAGAGAAATTTAAAAAACTTGAAAATAGTTAGTGCAATTTCTACTTTAAACTTAAAAGCCTATAGATCTTCATAAAAGATAGTCCAGGAGAAGGTTGTCAAGGAACTTCGTCACTTTAGAGTTTAGATGAATAAAGCAGCTCTTCTTTCTACGAAAACCATAAAAGAGAAGGGCTTATCAAGCCTCTTGTGTTTTAACAGCAATCTTGATTGTTAAGGGAGAAGAAAAAAAAAGAAAAAAGAAGAAGATGAGAAATTCTGGAAGAATACCGTCTGGAGAATTTAAACGGAGAGAGAACTCCAGAAGTTTCTCTAGCTGCCCAACCAAAGACCTTCTGTGGGTGTTCTTCCTCTGGAGATTTCACCATTTTCCTTCACACAGAGAGAGAGAGAGTACACTTGATCCTAGTCTGGATAATACCGCTCTTGATTTGCTTGGCCCAGATTGTTGTCTTTTATTTCGTTAGATGGAGCCTTTCTTAAATAGATGAGAGGAAATAAAAGTCCACATAGAGAGACAGAAGTAAAATAGTACAAATGAAGTTTATTTTATAATTTAATTTTATTATTTAAAGCTTGTCTTTTAAAGTCAACAAAGTTGTGCTTTCGTATTATCATTTTCTAAATGAGCCCCTACTAATCCAGCTAAAAGTCTAAAGTAAAACATAATTGTTCCTAGTCAGAGCGGCTAGATACAAATTGAGATGTAAGATAAAAAATCTAAATAGAGTATTCTTGATATTTAATATATTATTATAAGTAATATTTAATTAAAATTTTAATTATAATAAAAAGAATTTATCTAAAATCTACTTTTCTTATTTTTTTTAGATACAAAATTACTAATTAATTTTTTGTATTCAAATTTTGCTAAAATATTATTTTCAATTCGTCATTCATTCGACTGCATTGTGTGTAGAACATTTCAAATAATATCTTTAACTATTATTTTAGTAGCATTTCAACACCACTTTAAGCTTGTAAGAAATTATTTTCTACCAATATTCAAATATCCAAACTTCAAAATTCTATTGTTTCAATATTTTCATTACAACATTACCAATCTATTATCAATCACCATTCACTAAATAAAAGAATAAATAACTGAATTAAAAACTAATCAAAAGACAAAGGAAATAAAAGAATAAATAAAGTAATCAAAAGGCAAATGAATTAAAAAATCTGCATCCTAAGTTCGGCTAATACAAGTAATGGTTGGCGTTGGATCAAATTAGATGGGAAAAGGGGAAAAAGTGATGTTTTTTTAAGGGGCCGAAACAACAATCTAAAATCTCCAATTTAATTAAATTAGAGAAGGGTCCTTCAAATTTATTCCACAAATAAAGTGGGATCAAAATGGTGATGTCCAAACTTGAAACTCATCCCTAACATAAAATCAATTTGTAGAATGACTAATGCTTAGCATTGGATCAGATTATGTGGGAAAGGGGGAAAAATTGATTTTGTGGGTGTTAAGGAATCTAACGAGGCGGAACTTCTTAGTATTCGGAGAGCTTTAACTCTAGGGTCTGATTTAAGGGGGGTTAGATTAAATATTGAGAGTGATTCCTCCAATGCTATCAAATAGGCCAGCGGGGAGAAGTATCATCCTTGGAGGCTTGTCACTTTGGTAAGGGAGATTAAGGTGTTGAAATCGGACTTGGAGGTGTCTTTTTCACTGGTTAGGCGCATTGCGAATGGTGTGGCGGATTTCTTTGCAAAAAATGGCGTGGATGGAGCTATTCAAGGCACTTTTGATTTATCAAGAGAATAGTCCTTATCAGATTTAGATTTTGTAGCTTTCTCTTGGGGTTTATGGGTTTAGGGTGGTGCTCACTTTGTGGTCTAATTCTCTTAGACATTTTTTATGGGTTATTTTTGTATCTTTTCTTTTTCTTTTGTATCTTTTTCTTCTATTAATAAAATTTTTATTCACCGCTAAAAAAAAAAGAGACTGAAACAACAATCTAAAATCTCCAATTTAATTAAATTAGAGAAGTGTCTTTCAAATTTATCTTACAAATAAATCTGGGCTCAAAACGGTGATGTCCAAAACAAAACTGAAACCTTTCTCAAGTGTAAAACCAATTTGCGGGATGGCTTAAGAGGTAAACTTATTTATATATTTTTTTTAAAAAAATTAACTTCATAAATGAAAAAAAAAGGACACGAATAAGAAAAAAAAATTATGTGGGCCTTTTTTAAATAAAGTCAAAGGTGCCGGCCTAACTTATCACCTGATTAGGCGGCCCTGAACGTAGTCGTCACGTGAACACTCCCCAATGAAGTGTCACTAATTTTCAATTAATAAAGAAAGAATCAATCAATAGAGAATTACAATTCTGTAAATAGAGAAAAAGACAAAAAGGGTTAAACATATAAAGAAGATCAATCACTTTAAGAAAATCCATTAATATAATAACAGAGGCGCAGGGCAGAATCCCACCGAGACTAGATGCTCAGAGATGACCTCTTAAATGATTTTAAAAATGGAAATTTCTAGAATATGGATGAAGTTGTCTTCGCTCTTCACTGCCAATAACTTAAAAAGGAAAAATATTATCTACAAAAAAACTCTAGCTTTTAAAATTATAATTAAAATGATTTTATTCAAATTTGATATCTTTTCTATACATTTTTAGATCTCACGGAGTAACTCAATTTTATTATTTAAAACAAATTGTACAAAAAAAAAAAAAAATTTAGTTTTTCAATTAATGGATCCATTGATGGAAGTCTGATTCTCAAACGCAATGTTGCTGTCGACAAAGAACAAGACTAATAGGGTAGAGATCAGGCTAGTGTTATTCTTAATAATTTAGAGAAAAATGAGGTTTATCCCGAGAGGAAAAGGTCTATGGTTCTCATAGGGCCGACTCTACCCTTAAATGAGAAAAGCAACCGCTTAATAAGTAGAGTATTTAAAGGCCCTTGATAAATTATAATGTTATTTTTTAAATATGCTGTATTTTTAAAAATTTTCAAATTAAATATTTAGATTAATTACTATAAATTGATAAAAATACTTTAAGATTTTAAAGTCTTTTGACACTAACAAATGCTTAAAACATAGTGTTCTACAAATAAGGATATCTATTGGCTGTGCCAAAACATATTTGAGAGTGTCAAAAGACCTTTAAGTTTTAAAGTATTTTTATCACGTTATCGTAATTAGTCTGAATATTCAATTTGAGAAATTTTGGAAATACACAGTGCTTAAAAAATAACGGTGCAAATCCTACAGTAATGCACAGTGCATTAATTAAATAATAAAATATCATTTAAAACTTTAAAGTTATTTTTTAAGCAATGTATATTTTTAAAATTTGTCAAATTGAATATCCGAACTAATTACAATAACCTGATAAAAATATTTTAAGATTTAAAGGTCTTTTGACACTCCCAAATGTGTTTTCGGCACCGCCGAGGGATACCCTTATTTGTAAAACACTGTGTTTTAAGCATTTGGGGTGCCAAAAGACCTTGAAGTCTTAAAGTATTTTTACCAGGTTATCGTAATTAGTCCGGATATTCAATTTGAGAAATTTTGCAAATACACGGTGTTTAAAAAATAATTTTAAAATTTTAACGAAGATTTTATTATTCAAAATGCATTGTGTAGTACTGTAGCGTATGGAATGGAATTTAGACACGAATAATGGTCCGAACAACGGAAAAATGTTTTTATCTCATATTCGGACCACGCTGACATGGAAGGGTAACGCAGTAATTTCTTTCAAAAAACTAAAAACCCGTGTCTGCAAAAAAAAATACGCGTGTCTAAATAATTATCCTATAATAATATGTTAAAATTTTAATTAAATATTACTTATAATAATAGATTAAATACAAAGAAGGCCCTGTTTAAAGTTTTTGCTTTAGGCCTCCGCTTGTGTCTAGCCGGCTCTGCTCATATGGAGACTAAATATATTGAAAATAATTTACATTTTAATTTAAAAAAAATTATATTTTCAAATTAAACGTGTCTATACATCCAGTGACAAAATAATTTTCCAAAAATAATTTTAGCATATATCTTCCATTTAATGTGGTTGATAAGTCTCCATTTCTCGTGTCACATGTCTAAATATTAAAAAAATGCCTTTTTTCTCAAGATATTTTTTCTTTCAAACATAGTTAAATAAAATAAAATGGTAATATCTTACCTAACGAAGTGAGAAGTGTCAAGTTCGAATCTCAATGCCCTCATCTGGTGTCTCTTAAGGGCCATAAAGGATTTATGCTGGATTTCCCACGATTTTCCATACTTAAATTTAAAAAAAAAAAAAAATATATATATATATATATATATAACAAAATGAAAATACAAATACATAGCTAAAACCAAAGCTATTGTGCTGCTAAAGTCTAAAAAGTTATTTATCATTTTTAAGGTCACTGAAAATGAAGAGTGAAAAAAGGGGGAGTTTTCTCTTTCCTTACATGGAACAAGGTCTTCATGTTAAGAGCATAAAACAAACATTTTTCTCCTTTTCAAGGAATACAGAAAAATTTAATAAGAAAAAGAGAGATTTTCTTATTTAGTGAGACAACATCTTATTTAATTATAAAATGGTAAGGGTTAAGTTGATAAAATGTAGAAAATTAAAACGGACATAATTCAAAAGGCTACAAGGGGGAAGTTACAGCCCACATAGATGACATAGCCCGTGTTGCTGAGAGAGCAGTTCTCGATCTCACTTTTAGAATAATTTTATATTCTAAACGTATTGCATATTACTTTATAAAATGGTTAGAACAATGTACTTTTTAGATAGGATATAACTTTATAAAGTACTATATTATCTGTATTTAGAGAAAAACACTTATCAATCATTACAAAAGAAAATACTGTAAAAAGAAAGGGCTTCTCATAGAGAGAGACAGAAGTAAAATAGTACAAATGAAGTTTATTTTATAATTTAATTTTATCATTTAAAGCTTTGTCTTTTTTTTAGATCCGGAGTTGTCCACGCGTCGCATCCGACTAGTCTTCTGAAGTGTGTGAAAATCTTCCTATCTACACAAAGAGTAAACCCTGTCTTTTATAGTCAACAAAGTTGTGCTTTCCTATTATCGTTTTCTAAATGAGGCACTACCAATCCAACTAAAAGTCTAAAGTAAAACATATTCGATCCTTCAGACGTAGTCGGTGACGTGAACACTTACAATGAAGTTTCACTAATTTCCAATTAATTAAGAAAGAATCAATCAATAGAGAATTACAATTCTGTAATTAGAGAAAAAGACAAAAAGGGATAAACATATAAAGAAGATCAATCACGTTAAGAATATCCATTAATATAATTGTAGAGGTGCAGGGCAGAATCCCACCGAGATTAGATGCTCAGAGATGACCTCTTTAATGATTTTAAAAATGGAAAATCCTAGAATATGGATGAAGTTGTCTTCACTCTTTACTGCCGACAACTTAAAAGAAAAACAAATTATCTACTAAAATACTCTAGCTTTTAAAATTATATTTAAGATTTTATTATTTAAAGTAAATTGTCAAAGAAAACTTAGTTTTTCAATTAATGAATCAATTGATGGAAGTCTGATTCTCAAACTCATTGATATTGTCCGCAAAGAACAAAACAAATAATGTAGAGATCGGGTAGTGCTATATTTGTTTTTGATAATTGAAGAGAACAACGAGCCAAAGGCCCCATAAATCTCTCAAGAGAACGCCCCACATCCATAAAGGACGTCTTCAATTTACGCCACTAGGACTCAAACTTGTTACCTCTCGATTCATGAGACGGAAAGTAACTAATTCAACTATCAAACGTTGGACGATCAGGCTAATGCTATTCCTAATAATGTGGATAAAAATGAACTTTACTCAAGAGGAAAAGGTCTATGATTCTCAAATGGAGACTAAATATATTGAAAATAATTTACATTTTAATTTAAAATTTTATATTTTCAAATTAAACCATCATTTGTGTCTATACATCCAGTGACAAAATAATTTTTCCAAAAACAAATTTAGCATATAGGTAGTTTAGAGAATATCTTCCATTTCATATGGTTGATAAGTTTCCATTTAAATATTAAAAAAATGCAATTCCTCCATTTCTCTCAAGAAAATTACATTCTTTTATAGCCATCCTTTCATGCAATTCCTCTATTCCTCGCAAGTGAGATGTCGCTCTCTTTCTCAACAATACCTTTACTATTGCCCACAAGGTCTTTGTGAGGTTTACTTTGGGGTCATGAAAGAATGGTAAAATCCACTACAATTGGGTGATCTTATAGAGTAATTCAAAAGGCTAAAAGGTAGAAGTTAAAACACACATAGATGACATGGCCCGTGTTGCTGAGACAGCAGTTCTCTAGTTAAGAGTGGTTTTGAACCTGGGTCCAGTCAGAATCATCTTACTAAAACGGGCATGAAAATTAATTTGAGCCTGATGATCTGGGCCTGATCCTGCAAAAAGGGCCGATTTAGTATATGCATTAAATGAGTCAAACTTTCTCATTCAGTTCAAGGCCTATAAAGCCGTCGAGGTCCATTAATTGATATGAAAGTATATACACCCCAGTAGCTGCTCATATTGAAAACCATGACTGTCTAGATAGACAAGATGTATGTTTACAAATTATGAAAAAAAATAAATGGGAATGCTAGGAAATGTAAATATTTTGTTGAGATTCATCGACAACTTATCTTATGCCTAAAGGGGTCTAGTTTGGAATGTAAGCCAACTTAGCATAGGATAAGTTTAAATGACATTATTTTCTTTATTTCATCGATTTTGGAGCTTTTGATATATTGATCAGGTATTTAACAATAATCTTGAAAAGTAATCTAAAGAAAGGAAGGCCCTCAAAGAATCCTAAGGGGTTAGCTTGACGGTCAAGACGCCTGCTTGAAGAAGCGGGGCCTTGAATTCGATTCACATTCAACTCCAACTGACCACTCTCCGTAGTTGCTTACCCAATATGTGTGAGGTTGAGAGGCTTGCACATGCCTCAAGAATTAGTCGAGTTAAAATTGTCCCATGTCCCAATACAGGTGAGACACCTGGACATCTTCATCATCAAAAAAGGAAAAATGGAAGGCTCTCAAAGGAGATTGATAAGAAAGTATAGTGATGGTATGTTATTTAAGGATCATTAACGTCTTACCTGACCAAGTCATTGAAGAGAAAGACCTTCGCTTAATTTCAACAAATATTGGTAATCGTGTTACATCGATCGGTAATACACCATACGAGTCAAGGCAGTGCAATCAATGGTATGATTATATACATAAATCAAACTTTCTTCTGTTAATTAGAATCTGATGGTCCTAAGCGAATGTCATCATACATGATTCCTTGAAATGGGCTTGTGTTCTTGGTCTGAGTGAGAAAGAAAGATTTTTCTCCCTTGACAAGCAATGAACCGGCTACTTCCATGCTGAATAACCAGTAGAGTCCATGAATTCCATGTCTGGCAATCGAGTTGTCAGTTGCCTACTATCTCAGTTGTAAAGTGAGGACTGGCATTCACATCATTAAACCGAACCTAATAGAAACAAATTCAAATTCTATTCCTAACATGAATTCTATTTGGATAGCTTAACTCCAAAATGCAGGCAAATGTTTGACAATGACTCATGTATTGAATTATCAAATGGGCCATGGGTTTGAAACGCCCACCTTGGAAATTGGTCACCTTAGTGAGGGAGATTAAGGAATTATCGAAGGGCTTGGAAGTTTCCTTTTCTCAGATTAGTAGATCAGCAAATGGGGTAGTGGATTTCCTTGCTAAGAACGGTGTTGAAGGGGTGACCCGAGGCACCTTTTTTACCTCGGCCGAGTAGTTTGTTTCGGCCGATGCTTGTTGTTAATGTTGATGGGTTTTCTTTTACTCTTGTATTGGGGTGGGGCATATTTCTCATAGGCCTCCACCCTTTTATTATTATTATTTTTTCTCTCTTGTATTATATTCTTTTTAATTAATGAAAGTCCACTCTTAACCGTTTCAAAAAAAAAATGACTCATGTATTGAATTCCACACAGAATCTAAAATCACTACTGTGATTATCTCACTTGAGTTTTATTGGAAGCGATGTGTCTCATCCATTGATAGTATATACCTGCAACTGAGAAACATTGGCTGATGCAATTGCTGCTGCAACTTGTATTTCCCGCTTTGGTTGACATTGTTGAGGCTGAATTTTATCTGCCAGGTTGTTTCTTGGTATGTATTGTCTTCTGTCTTCCTGCAATCCAGGACCAGGCCTTGTGATTTCAAAATGAACACAAACAGATCACAGTTCATAGATCAGCGAAGTTTTGAAGATCAAGCTGATTGTACTTGTTCTGTTCGACCAACTCATTTGATATAGTTTTAGAAAATAGGTTTTAGAGTTTGCTCATTCATATCCATGTCCTTGTATCAATGACGCGAGCCACCACACAGAATGTAGCAAAATGCAAATGATTTTTCTTGGGAAAATTTTATTTGCAATATTTTTACAATGAATTTTTTAAAGAATATAGAAAGGATATGAAATGAAACTTCTTTCAGATTTTGGACGTTCTAATATCAGAAATTTTGAGTCTTTCCAAAACTTTGGAAGAAAGTGGATTTTGCATTATTGAATGCTGCTTAGTAAAGGCAACATCTGCCTGGAAAGAACTTCCCAAGCAGATAACAAAAAATGGTCAAACTCATGTTTGTTTAGTTAAATATGGTTCTTTTCTAGTAATTTCCTCTCTTTTTATCTTAACAAAAATTTAATTAGCTAATAGTTGCAAGGTTAGATAAATCATACCTTGTAACTTGTGCAAAAAACCAATCTTTCTGATAGTCGCTAACTCCAACTGTGTAAACAAGATCTTGTATAGGATATAACTCGGCGTACCTCTCCCACAAACTGTACTGTCCAAACCTGTTGCAAACAAATTAAATGGTTATTACTGCAATGAAATGACACAGTTCTAGAGCAATTGCCAATGGTCTTATTCAAACACAGGACCCAATTGTTTTTTTTTTTTTTTTTATAACAAAGGTATCCCCACCCTGCGTTAGAAAGAAGTGAGACAAATCTCAATGGCCGACAATTAATGTGTTAACTTTTTGTTCTTATTATCAGATCATCTTCATCTCTCAAGAAGAGAGAAAAGAACAGAAAGCGTCAGATCATAATCACAATGTTGTACATAATGTTAAACATATCCTACCTAGAAATCATTGGAATCTGATTTTGAACAATTGTAAAAAAGAAAAAGTCAAACTTGTCTTCAATCTTGTATGGTTAGAAAGATGGAAAATGGTTGGAAGAATTGAGAATGTGGCCATTCATAGTGGAAAAGAGCAGCAATTATCCATTTTCCAAAAAAACTCATTTCGATTGCATCCAACAGAGGGGCAGAAAGATGAGAACCAACCTGTCAGGATGGTTGATGTAGAGTTTGTTGACATAGTTCGGACTAGGATCAGGAACATAGAATTCAGCTGCCGAACGGTCAGGGATGCCGATCTCCAACAAGGTAGGACCATCTCTTGGAAGTTGAAATACAAGCTCACCCAAATCAATATCACATCATGCATTAAGTCTCTTAAAACCCTCAGATTTATATAACAGACTAGATAAAGAAACTTGAGAAATTGCTTAACAAGCACTTTCATTAAGGGAATGGAATCCATAGCACATGAGACAACTGAAATTGGTGTCATAGATAGAATGAACTTGTAACGAGTCAGCCCCAATCATTGCTCATTGGGTTTCTAGGCCTAGCCTGATTGCAGGCCTTGGCTTGACTTTTAGGCCTAAGTAATCGACCGAATGGGTTCAACCAGAACCTAGAAAGATCTACTATTTCTTGGGGTAGTATGATGCAGTACATGGAACATAGATGTGTTGCATCTGACTCAGAAAACTGAAAGGATAACACTAACCTGCAGTGATGTTAATGTCTACATATTTGTAATCTCCAATAAAACCAGGTACCCCTGCATACAGATTGTAGTTGCCAGTTTGGAAGTCGTTGATTGAGAAAATCCATCAGGGTCAGCTCCAGTCCAAAACTGATAACCCTGAAAGCACAATACCAAGTAGACAATAGGATGTAGCAGATGAGAGTAAGCAATTTGGGCTTAGTTGATACTCTAAATATGAGAGTGCAGAAAAAATCACAAGAATTAAGAACCTTGCTTTCTCTTAGCCATGATCCTACTTCTCCAGGTGAAGCCAAGCCCACATATGCAGAACCCGCTGGTAAATCTTGATCATCGATATACCTGAGAAATGACAGAACTATTTGTAGTGCTCAAATTCAATAACAGAATTTCGATGACCGCCATTAAAAATTAGAAATTACTTCACCTTGAATTTCCAAAAAAGAATTGACACATGAAAAATTGTATACATAAATGGGTTAGCTTCAGACGAGACTGGCAATTCACTGGGTCAGACAGCTAGAAGGCCAGACTATCTTGTACCAAAATTGTTAGAGCTTGGCTAGATGCAGGCTTACTGGGTTGGGCCAAGCCTTATTTCAAGCCTAATGTATAAATGATGCCAAATAAGCTTTACTTTTATTACTTTTCCAAAGAATCCCTGGCCGAATACAATTCTCAGACCATTTTTGGATGGTGACCACAGTATGCGATTGCAGATAACTTTTCGATCCAAAAGACGGAACCAGTTCCATATCCACATCCATTAATTAAGACAGGGTCCCATCTCATTTAGGTCTTGCCCAGAATAGCACATCAACAACCTCACAAACAGTCCAAGGCTTAAAACTTGATACGCTTCTGCTCAGCTTACCCGAATCTACTAGATTGGATTTTAAATCAAGTGAGTTGCTGAAAACACTGGTATTTTACTGAGTCAGCTTTGATTAGGTTACTCAAAGTTCACTCAAGATGAGTTAATGTTTTTAAAGGGTTTTTTTTAATGATTAATATATTAAGAAAAAAGAGAGCACCAGATATGCAAATACAAAAAACAAATAAACGAAAAACCCGCGCCCCACAACAATGACACATCGAAATAAAAACAAAAAAGACCTATGCTAAGTCAATACAATCTTTCCAGGCACGCAAGATATCTTTAGTAGAAATATTCCTGAAATCCACTAGAGAAGAAGCTCAAGAAGCATTCTTGGCAAAAACTCTTATAGAAACAGCTTCAGACGATTCAGCATGGTCCTTAAAATTCCATTTTTAAAGGGTTGATGACGAACCTGTTACGGACAAGTAATCTACCATTGATAGAACCTCTTTGCTCTGAAGCAGGAAAGTCATCTGAAGCTGGAAAAGTGTATGGCCAACTCTCAACTTCAATGAGCATCTACATTATAGCAAAGACAGAGATTTATCCATGTCAAATTTGAGTTGAATAGGAGCAGATTTACATCATTATTGATCTTTTGGGTTTATGATATTATAATCTGAATCCAACATAGATGAAGACCACATCCAAAACTCAAAAATGTATCTAATTCATGCCAAAATCTTCTCTATTTGTGTCAATATCTTCTCTATTTACACCTCCGGTGCCTCTTTATCTATTAATATAGGAACCATTTCAAAAAAAGTTCATGTCAAAATCTGACAGTAGCTGTTTTTTTTTACCATTTATCTTAGATTAAAAAATTTCCAAGATAAACAAGATATAAATCCTTATAAAAATCATATCAGATATTTCCACAAGCTTCCTTCATGAGATTGATCCCCAGTCACCATGTCGGATGTAAGAATCCTAATGAGCCGAGCTCAGATTACATCTGTACAACCTTAGATGCAATAGATCCCTAGAGGTGCTCGAGGTAACCAAAGGAAATATTTTCTACTACTCTGTTTCTTCATTTATCCAACCAGTTGAAAATCTTGTTGGTATGCCAGAAGAAAAACAAATTTATAAGGCAGTTATTGCAAATCTGAGCTGAAGATACCTACAAATTACATACCAGATAGGTCAAAAAATGGATGACAGTTTATAAATTAGCTAATAATGATATCAATTTTTTGTTACCAGAAAAAATAAAGATAACATGTTACTTTCCTGAGTCAATTTACATTAAAATAAATAAATATATTCAGCATATCCTACAACATCAAGTTACAAATCTTGTGAATAGGTATCTCCATCCAAATGAACAATGAATATCATTAAAAGCTGCAGCCATAGAATCAATCGATGACAAAAGCAAGAAAAGCCTTTTAGAATGTAACCTTTGATGAAGGGCCATAGAACCATCTGACAATCTCACAGTTCTGTAATACCCAACTGCATTCTAGATTTCTATCCACTGATGTTTTTGATTTCATACTCCCTGCAATGAAATGGGAGTTGAACCCAGCTACATTTGTACACAGCAGCCTAAAATTAGAAAAAGATTTAGGCCCTCATATAACGTACAAAAGTTTCAAGCCACCTCCTGAACTTTTCTTCTTTTTTTGTGCAATGTGCCACCTCCTTTGAATCCAAAAATATGTAATTGCAATTTGATTTTTCTATTCTTTCTACTTTCATGGGACTGAACCAGAATGGGCATCCATCAACTTAGTTTGTTCAGCACTCGAAAACAAAAACTGAAAACTTAAGGGTTTCACTGCCTTTCTCAATCCCCAAATGTAATTAATCTAGTTAGACCAGTTTGGTCAGAAAATGGGTTACTTTTCCAATTATATGCACCTCAACACCCAATCCATCATCCACAATCATGCATGCGGTCCACTTGAGTGCCATCAGAAGGAGTGCTCAAAGCAAGTTCTACAATCTTACCAAGCAACAGTGACCTACAGTTTGGTGATTTATATCTCCACAAGTATTCAAGTATAATATGCATGAGAAAATCGAAAAACTGGCCTTTGTCTGAGGCTCCTTTAACAATTTTAGTATCTACTTGTATGTCACGATAGGCTCTTCTTAGAATATAATGTGTAACATCATCAAAAGTAGAGGATGATTGTCTCAATTTTTCTGACCACATCAAAGCCTTTTCAGCCAACCCTTGTTCGCAGTAGTGAGAGAGCAAAAGATTTATTGTAACAACATTGGGAACAAAGGCCATTTTAAGAAACTTTCCTGTCAGAATCGAAGCACGATCGAGCACATCATTGCAAATACCATTTATGATAATGTTGTAAGTAACAGTGTTTGGAACAACACCCATGGCAATGAGCTCATCTAACATCTTCACAGCATGACTCATTTTGTGGCCGCTAAAAAGGCAATGGATCCATATGTTGTAGGTAGTGATGTCTGGTTTGCAACCATCAGTTAACATCTTATTGATAAAGTCCCTGGCGTTATACATGTCAGAAGCCTTACAATGGGCACTGATTAAAGTATTATAAGTAACATTATCTGGGGTCAGGCTGTTGCTACGCATATCCATATACTCGTGATTTGCCTTTCTCAAACTCCCTTTCTTACAGAGCCCATAAATTTTTATATTGGTAGTAAATATATCAGGAACAAGCCCTTTCTGCCTCATCTCTGTCTCCAACTTTAATGCTTCTGTCAAGTTACCAACCTTACAAAACCCATGAATCAACGAGTTATATGTGAAATTGTTTGGCACCAGTCCCCTCTTTGACATCTCAGTAAATGCCTCTTGGGCCTCATCCATATAATTCACTTTGCAGAGGCCATTAATTAAGGCCGAGAATGCAATAACATCAGGAGAAATACCTTTTCTTTCCATGTGTTTCCATAGGTGCAGCGCGCTCATCTTATTGCCACTTCTGAAATAAGCATCAATAAGAATTGTGAAAGCAGCTGCATTGATGCAAAAGCCCTTATCAACCATGGTACCCATCAGTTCTTCAGCCTCTTGCAATCTCTTTTTATTGCACAAACCCATCAGCAAGGAATTACATGTGGAAGCTGAAGGTGTAAGTCCAAACTTCATCATGGCACGGTATGCATCAAATGCATCATCTTCTTGCCCAGCTTTGCTAAATCCTGCAATGATTGAGTTGAATGCAAAAGCACTTGGAGGTCGGCCCTTCTCAAGTGTATGGAACAAAAGCCCTGCAGCATCATCCAACTGACCTGCCCAACAGAACCTTGCGATCAAAAGATCAAATGCAGAAGGACCTGGAAGTAGGCCCTCACTCAGTACATCTTGCAACAGCCTATCCCCATCTTCTTCCTTTCCAAACTTGCAGTGCCCTGCAACAAGAATATTGAAAGTAAAGCAGTTGGGTGCAAAACCCTTCTCCCTCATTTCCATGTAAACTAAGTTTGCAAGGTCCATTTCCCCCGCCTTTGAATACCCATCTATAAGAATGTTATATGCGAAGGTATTGGGTGCAATACCACCCTCGCACATTTCATTGAAAAACTTCCTTGCTTCCAACATATTCCCTTCCCTACACAAAACTTTGAGGAGTGTATTGAACGTAACTGTATTTGGTCTGCAACCCATATCAATCATATAATCCAGAAGTGCAAAAGCATCTGATGATCGTCCATAAATGCAGCGTGCATTGACAACAATGTTATAAGTGTATATATCTGGTTTACACCCAAACTTGTGCATTACATGGAGGAGGCTCTCTCCACTACGAAGATTGCCTCTCCGACAAAACCCAAGAACCATAGTATTGAACGTACGATTGGTAGGGCGGGGACCCTTACCGAGCATGTCTCGGAACAGATTCCAGATTGTACCAAATTCACCTCTCTGATATAACATATTTATCAGAACACTCATCGCGGACCCACCTGGCTTCAGCCTTCGCTCCCTAAACCTACCCAAAACTACCAATGCAGTTGAGACTGCACCTGCATCCAGAAACGCCCTAAGCAACATATCTAGAACTGTAAATTCTGACACAAATGCCCGATGGTCTTTCCACATTAGACCCAACAATTCTGAGCCGCGGGTGTGACCAATTCTTGTAATTATGCAGGAAAGAACATCTTGCGCAAACAACCGCAGGCGATTGGCTGCAAGGAGATGTGCGACAATGCAAGAGAAGTGGACAAACGCCTCTGAACCAGCTGGCAATGCAAACATGAAGAACGACCGCGCTGATTGGCGATTATCAAACAATGTCATGACTTTAACTAAAGAGGAAGGGGAAATAATAGACCGGATGGACTTGAGATCAGAGCAACGGCCTCTTTTGATGGATTTCAGTAGAGTGGCGATGATTTTCCGCCGTTCGATGGGGTTGATGTGACATGGGGGGCGATGGATTGGGGGCAGGAACTGACCGATGGCGTCATATTCGAGACCAGAGTGCAAGGAATGAGTATTGGTATGTAAATGTAGGGTTTTGAAGAGCAAGTGGAATAGGAGAGGTGCGCACTGAATCTGAGTAGAAATGCGCTCAGGGCGCAGGATAGCAGACATGGCATGAGAGAGTGGGGCTTCATTCTTCTGCAAAGGCGGTAAAGGTGCCGGATTTTAGCCTGTCAACCCACCGGCGCATGTTAATTTCTCGCCGGAGACAGTCGCCGAAGGGGAGGGTTTGGATTTCTTCGGCCTCCTCCCATTCCGAATGCTGCAGCTAGGGCAGGAACGAATTAAGCGCTATGCAACTTAGACATCGTCGTCTCAAGTCTCAACTGTCTGTCCTCAGTTTAATATTCGTAGTCTATATATATATATATATATATATAATTTTAAAAGTACTATCGCTTCAAATATTTTTAAAGTATTTCAATTATATATAGCTGACGTTAATATATAATACAAATATATATATTTATATCATATAATCCATGTGTCATTTAAGTACATTATCTATTATCTATTCTTTTATTAATCAAATATTTAATTTAAACAAATATTGATATATTTCTGAACATTCAATATTTAGAAAGTTGAAAATAAAAAATTGTAAATATATTGTCATGCTTCATTTTTATCCAAGTTATCTTATAAATAACATTTTACCATTTCAAAGAAATATATTTTATTTTAAAATTATTTTTCTCCTATAAATATTAAAATAATAAAAATAAGTTCAAAACACATTTTTTAATGACTAGTGATTTTTGCACTACCATTTTCTCTCGTCGAGCACTCTTTTAAAGGAAATTCCAATTTTGCTTTTATTTCCCTCTTTTCCTCTATTTTTTTCTTTTCTAAAAACATTCTTAAAAAGGATGTGCACCATAAGAGAAAATGATGGTGCAAAAATCATTCACACTAGCAAACACAAGGTCCTGATCTTATGACAGCCCACAAAAAAGAGAGCCAGAAGTAACAGCCCACATAGATGGCATGGCCCTTGTTGCTGAGAGAGCAGTTCTTGAGATTAAGAATGGCATGAACATTAATTTGAGACTGATGATCTGGGCCTGGGCCTGAAAAAAGGGCCCATTTAGTAGATGCATTAAATGAGCCAAAGTTTCTCATTTAGTTCATGGCCCATAAAGCCTTCGAGGTCCATTAATTTATATGAAATTATATACACCCCAATATCTGCTCTTATTGAAAACCATAACGTGTTTAACTATCTAGATACACAAGATGTACGTATACCAATTATGAAAAAAAAAAATGGGAATGCTAGGAAATGTGAGGATTTTGTTGCGATTCGTCGAAAGTTTATCATATGCCTAGTGGGGTATAGTTTGGGATGTGGACCAACTTAGCATGAGATAGGTTTAAATGACATTATTTTTTTTATTTCATCTATTTTACAGCTTTTGACATATTGGCAAGGTCATCAACAATCGGTATCAAAGTAGGTAACATATCCTTTATTTAAATCCTGATAAAAGTAACCTTAGGAAAGGTAGGCTTTCAGAGGAGATGGGTAGGAAACTATAGTAAAGTATGTTATGTGAGGATCATTGTATAGAGCGAGTGTTGAGGTTCACCAATGACTTTCACGCGTATGATGGGTCTAGTAGCCTGAATTTTCACATTTCGATCAGCTTTCAAGATTTTGACAGATTAGTCAAGTCTTAACGGATCACACAACCCTGCCAATCTCTTTAAACTTCATAGAACCATTTTTGTTTTATAGTTTTCTTTTTTCTTAAAAAGGTTGTAGTTGCTGTAAACGTTTCTTAGCTTAATCACGCCATCTGCTCCTTTACTTGTAATTATCAATCATCTTACATGACCAAGTCATTGAAGAGCACTACCTTCGCTTAATTTCAACAAATATTGGTAATGTAACATAGATTAGTAACAAATACACCATACTAGTCAAGGCACTGCAATCCATGGTATGTATATATACATAAATCAAACTTTCTTCTGTGAATTAGAATCTGATGGTCCTTCTAAGCGAATGTAATCATACATGATTCCTTGAAATGGGCTTGTGTTCATGGTCTGAGTGAGAAAGATAGAATTTTCTCCCTTCACAAGCAGTGAACCAGCTACTTCGATGCTGAATAACCAGTAGAGTCCATGAATTCCATGTCTGGCAATGGAGTTGTCATTGCCAATTATCTCAGTTGTAAAGTGAGGACTGGCATTCACATCATTAAACCGAACCTAATAGAAACAAATTCAAATTCTATTACTAACATGAATTCTAGTTGGACAGTTTAACTCCAAAATGCAGGCAAATGTTTGACAAAATCATTCATATATTGAGTTCCACACAGAATCTAAAATCACTACTGAGAATATTTCACTTGAGTTTTGATTGGAAGCGAAGTGTCTCATCCATTGATAGTGTATACCTGCAATTGAGAAACATTGGCTGATGCAATCGCTAGCTGCAACTTGTATTTCCCGCTTTGGTTGACATCGTCGAGGCTGAATTTTATCTGCCATGTTGTTCCTTGGTATGTATTGTCTTCTATCTTCCTGCAATCCAGGACAGGGCCTTGTGTTATCGAAATGAACATAAACAGATAACGGATCATATATCAGTGAAGTTTTGAAGATCAAGCTAATTGTATTTGTTCTGTTCGACCAACTCATTGGTAAAATGATATAGTTTTAGACAATAGGTTTTCGAGTTTCCTGGTTCATATCCATGTCCTTGTACCAATGGCCCAAGCCACAAAACAAAATGTAGCAAAATGCATTATGAAATTTCCAAAGGTTCAGCCATGAAAGGCCCAAATGAGTTCTCTTGGGAAAAAAATTATTTGCACTATTTTTACAAACTTTTTAGAGAATACAGAAAGGATATGAAATGAAACTTCATTCAGATTTTGGAAGTTCTAATATCAGAAATTTTGAGTCTTTCCCAAACTTTGGAAGAAAGTGGATTTTGCATTATTGAATTCCACTTAGTTCAGGCTACATTTGCCTGGAAAGAACTTCCCAAGAAGATAACCAAAAATGGTCAAACTCATCTTTGTTTAGTTAAACATGGTTACTTTTCTAGTAATTTCCTCTCTTTTTATCTTAACAACAATTTAATTAGCTAATAGTTGCAAGGTTAGATAAATCATACCTTGTAACTTGTACAAAAAACCAATCTTTCCGATAGTCGCTGACTCCAACTGTATAAACAAGATCTTGTATTGGATATAACTCGGTGTACCTCTCCCACAAACCATACTGTCTAAACCTGTTGCAGACAGATTAAATGGTTATTACAGCAATGAAATGCCACAGTTCTAAAGCAATTGCCAATGGTCTTATTCAAACACAGGACCCAATTTTTTTGTTTTTGTCATCATAGGTATCCCCACCCTGCATGAGAAGCGAGACTAATCCCAATTGTTGACAATTAATGTGCGCACTTTTTGTTCTTAGGATCAGATCAACTTCATCTCTCAAAAAGAGAGAACATAACAGAAAAAACTCAGATCATAATTACAATGTTGTACATACTGTTAAACATATCCTATCCAGAAATCAGTGGAATCTGATTTTGTACAATTGTAAAAGAGAAAAAAAGTCAAACTTGTCTTCAATCTTGTATAGTTAGAAAGATGGAAAATGGTTGGAAGAATTGAGAATGTGGCCATTCACAGTGGAAAAGAGCAGAAATTATTCATTTTCCGAGAAAATTAATTTCGATTGCATCCAATGGCGGGGCAGAAAGATGAGAACCAACCTGTCAGGATGGTTGATGTAGAGTTTGTTGACATAGTTCGGACTAGGATCAGGAACATAGAATTCAGCTGCTGAACGGTCAGGGATGCCGATCTCCCACAAGGTAGGACCATCTCTTGGAGGTTGATATACAAGCTCACCCAAATCAATATCACATCCTGCATTCAGTCTCATAAAAACCCAAAGATTTATAAAACAGACTAGATAAAGACATTTGAGAAATTGCTTAACAAGCATTTTCATCAAGTGAATGGAATTCATAGCACATAAAACAGAACTGAAGTTGGTGGCATAGATAGAATGAACTCGTAACGAGTCAGGTTGCATCATTGGGTTTCTAGGCCTAGCCTGATTGCAGGCTTTGGCTTGAGTTTTAGGCCTATGTGATCGACCGAATGGGTTCAACCTGAACCTAGAAAGATCTACTAACATGGAACATAGATGTGTAGCATCTGACTCAGAAAACTGAAAGGATAACACTAACCTGCTGTGATGTTAATGTCTACATCATATTTGTAATCTCCAATAAAACCAGGTACCCATGCGTACAGATTGTAGTCGCCAGTTCGGATGTCGTTGATTGAGAAAAATCCATCAGGGTCAGCTCTAGTCCAAAACTGATAACCCTGAAAGCACAAAACCAAGTAGACAATAGGATGCAGCAGATGAGAGCAAGCAATTTGGGCTTAGTTGACACTCTAAATATGAGAGTGTAGAAAAAATCACTTGAATTGACAACCTTGCTTTCTCTTTGCCATGATCCTACTTCTCCAGGTGAAGCCAAGCCCACATATGCAGAGCCCGCTGGTAAATCTTGATCATCCATATACCTGAGAAATGACAGAACTATTTGTAGTCTCAAATTCAATAACAGGATTTCGATGACCGCCATTAAAAAAGATTAGAAATTATCATACTTCACCTGGAATTTCCAAAAAAGAATAGACACATGAAAATAGTATCCATAAATGTGTGAGCTTCAGACGAGACTGGCTACAATTCACTGGGTCAGGCAGCTAGAAGGCCAAACTGTCTTGTACCAAAATGCTAGATTCAGGCTTACTGGGTTGGGCCAAGCCTTATTTCAAGCTTAATGTATAAATGATGCCAATGAGGCTTTAGTTTTATTACTTTTCGAATAAACCCTGGCCGAATATAATTCTTGGACCATTTTTGGATGGTGACCACAGTATGTGATTGCAGATAACTTTTCGATCCAAAAGACAGACCCAGTTCCATATCCAGAGCCATTAATTAAGACATGGTCCCATCTCATTTAGGCCTGGCCCAGAATAGCACATCAACTGATCAATAACCTTTCAGACCATCTCATTTAGGCCTGGCCCAGAATAGCACATCAACTGAACCTTTCATACACACAGTCCAAGGATTAAAACTTGATATGCTTCTGCTCATCTCACCCGAGTCTACTAGATCAGATTTTAAATCATGTGAGTTGCTGAAAACACTGGTATTTTACTGAGTCAGTTTTGGTTAGGTTACTCAAAGTTCACTCAAGCTGAGTTAACATTTTTAAAGGATCGATGGCGAACCTGTCACGGACAAGTAATCTACCATTGATGGAACCTCTTTGCTCTGAAGTAGGAAAGTCATCTGAAGCTTGAAAAGTGTATGGCCAACTCTCAACTTCAATGAGCATCTACATTATATCAAAGACAGTGATAATCAGAGATGTATCCATGTCAAATTTGAGTTGAATCAGAGCAGATTTACATCATTATTGGTCTTTCGGGTTTATGATATTATAATCTGAATCCAACATAGATGAACTCCAAATGTGAGACCACATTCAAAACTAGAAATGTATCTAATTCAGGTCAAAATCTGGCATTAGCTGTTTTTTAACTAAACAATGAGAAATTTGCATCCGAAATCATTCATTTAAATTTTTTATAACATGTCAAGTCTTTTGAATAAGAACCTGATCTTTGGCATCCTCCCAGAGTAAATGTGGATCTGACCCATCGTTTACTGAATTAACATAGACAAAAAAAGGACCGAAAACTTTCTTCCATGGCTCTCCATTCTGGATTTTGGGCACTAGATCTTCCCCTGAGTAGTGACTACTGACAAACACCTGAATCCAAAAAGGAAAATTGATAAAAGAGCAACAAATGGTTCCTGCAAGGAATTATATCAACATTCATAATAAAAAAAAAGAGAAAAATGTAAACATCCAAATCTTCTATTTATGATCACACCCCTCAGATTGGGGGATTAATTTCTTTTGAAATGAGATTGAAGGACTTCTGTCCTTTGTATCTAGATGGTAAGTAGAATTTTCACTTATATGGGTATTTTATTTTGAGGGGTAAAAAAAGATTTCATTAAATAAGAAAACCGAGAACAAAGAAGAGATTTACAACAAATAAGAGAAGTCTAAGAAACTTCGACCAACCTCAAAGGATTACAACAAAAACAAAGGAGAGAAACTTAGCCAAGCTCCCCCTTTTTTTGGGTCTAGAAATATTCTGGCTATTTTAGATTGGACTTTATCAGAGCCCAAGTCTGCCAGAGCGTCTTGAATGAACTTGACCTGGTCATAGAAATTTCCACAATGAGGCCTAGTTATATGCTTGAGTTGGGCCCTTTCTGGCTATTGTGCTAATAAGGCCTAATAAAAAACCAGAAGCCCGTTGGGCAAGATTCAGCATAGCCAGTTGTGGTTTATTTGCAATCTGACCATGTACAAAGATCCAAAAGCGATGGTTCAACATTATAGTGCAAAAGTCAGACATTAATATTTACAGGAATGGTGGGCCAGGCAACTATGGGTGGATCTGGCTCAATCACGGAAGAACCTGTTGGCTCATTGCCCTTGTGCATGTTGGGTAAGATCTGGACCTAAAGTTTTTAAGCTCTACCATATCAAAGCCCAGTTACTCATTCTATCAAGTATCAAGACATTTCTTTAATAGTTGGGGCATGAGTTTAAATCTCGGCCTAACCGAGATCTCGGCCAATATGAAAAATTGGCCGAAATCTCAGCTCAGCTGATTTTCGACCCCTGTGTTCGGTCTTGGGGAGGTTGAGCACATCAAGATAATAATGTTATGTGAAGTGTATGTATTTTTCCTCTTTACATGTTAATAGAAAAATCTATATAAAAATAAGACGAGTTATAGACAATTGGTGCATGGAGGGTAGGAACTCACTGAGAGGGTGGTGGGGCCCACATGGGATGTAAGATTTTGTTTGACTGGGCCACCTGTGTGAAACTCATGACTGGGGGTGATCATCCAGAATCCGGTGGGTGGATCTAAGCACATCCAACCATGTACCTTGATATCTTCATTGTTGCATGAGTACTGGTACTTGTCATCCACCTGCTCTCGATCAATGTTTTAAAAATTAAACTTTTAATTAGTTCTTATTTACTCTAAAATCAATTAACTCTTATAATTTAAAAGCTATCATTAGTCAAATCCTGCCGTTGGCCAAACAGTCTCCATTTGGAGTTCACAAAGGATAATTTCTCCAAATATGTATGCTTCCCAAAATATTCATAAAATTGAAATTTTGGCCAATTTCCATATATTACTAGCAAGGTTGCATCAGAGTTAATTACCTCTCCTTTGAGGTCAGGATTGATGGGGTCGACTAAAAGAACAGCTTCTTTGTATGCCAATGGCTGTCCGCGCGGCGGGTCACGATCTTCCGGCATCGGCATGATCCTCTGTCGATTGTCCGATACCGCCATATAGTGAAACCTAACCAAGTCATTAAAATTGAAAATTAAACATTAAGAAGCCACTAAATGCCATGTTTTTCAATGTTGTATGAATGAGGAACAATCTTAGCATCGAATTCTATATTATTTTTTTTTTTTAAAATTGACACCATAGTTCATATAATAAATATTAGCAGACTTTGGAACTATGAATACCGTAACTAAAAATGTATGGATGTATTATAAATCAGTCCACCAAAAACAATTGAGAAAGAGAGATGGTTGGGTTATTTTACTTGTCTTTCCTCAGCTTGAATGCGATTCTAGTCTCACCAATGCTGAAATCAGGCCATCCTTCCAAATGCTCGTAAATGGCATATGAGTAAAAACCAGAGCTATCGCCAAGCATTACAAATCTGCAATTTCTTGCTAATTAATTATTATTATAAAAAAACACATAATTTTTAATAAAGTTGAGTAAATAGTATACCTCACAAAATAACACCAGATAAGACGTAATGATTTTAATTAACATGACTCATTTCACAGGTAACTCAGTCGGTCTAAATTTTTAGAATTAAACTAGAATTTTTTTGAGTTTGACTCTTCTCATACTTATCTGATATACGAGGCTTGCGAATAGTTTCGTATATTCATAGAATTAGTCTCACATTTAATATAGATTTGGAACACCCATATTATTTAGAGAAAAAAAAATCAAGATATAAAAATAGGTCAGCAATCCTCCCATGGGCACTTTGGCTATAAAGACACGGATTTTACCGTGATGCCCATTTTGCCCTTCACTTGTCGTACCGACAATGTAAAACGAATGTCAGAAATCGGCTCATCAATCGGTCCCTTACTAGTTTTTGGCAAACCGATTTACTGTTCATGGGTGATTCGGAGAGCCGATTTTACTGTTCACAGGTAATTCAGAAAGCCGATTTTACTCTTGGCGAGCCGATTTCTGAAATTCCTATTGTTTTACATTTTCGGTACGACAGATGAAGGGCAAAATGAGCATTACGGTAAAACCCGTATGTGTATACAAAAAGTGCCCGTAGGAGGATCGCTTACCATAAAAATATCTTTATTCACCTTTTATCTATATTTAATGGGACAGCCTTGCCCTTTTGGGAAGGATCCCATGTTCTTGTGAAAGATACTTCCACTTGGTTTTCATCTTCTTGAATAACATTAAAAGTTGTCCCTTGTATCCTGCAAAACATGAACATAATAAGTTTAAGTTTAACACTAAAAAGAATCTTATCAGAAGTAACCATGAAAATAAGCATATCTTTGGTTTTGACCATGTCTTTCTAAACATGGAAAAAGAGATGATGGAGCAAATTGATATAATTTGATCTAGATACTTATATTACTAACAAAAGTTTTGGCTATAAACAAATTTAATAGAAAAAAAATAGGAACAAAATATAAACAGTTTATGACAAAATATATTACTCATAAATAAAATTACGAATACTTTATTTATTCCATTTATGACATGGACACCCATTATTGATTAAAAAATGGGCTATAGAATTTTTTTTTTTTTACTACACTCAAATTTACTTAAGTGTATCCTTGTATATATTTATCAAACTTCAATGGAACTTAATGATCAAATTGTACACTTTCAAAAATTTGTTTGACTGCTAATTCTTTTTATAAAAGTTGTTGAAAAATGTTACTGAGTTCATATAGTTAACAAAATGGGTTTTATACCCTAAAAAATGGCAACTTACACATCAAATATTCCTCTAACTTCTGAGTCGTTCCAAACAAGATCCCAATATCTACAAAAATGTTCAAGTTTCAGTTAGCTTAGCATTCCTTCGATGGCATAAAACGCACATAATAATCTGACATCCATATGTTAGAACAACTAAAATTTAAAATAACTAAAATGAATGCCTTTTCTTTGCCAAATTACATAAGAATCCAAATATTTAAAATGATATAAGGTGCAATATGGGTATCTTATGGGGGCAAATATTTAGTAATAAATCTTCAAATTGGATAAAATGTCTAAGAATCTTGACAAATGCTGGTTGACAGATATATCTAAACTAGAATAAACTATTGGGCCTTTGCACATACTAATTGTATGAGCACCACTAAGAAAAAAAAATGAGATCAAATGAGAGAAAATATGTTAATTTTACCCAATTGCATGGGTTCATGTGTTCACCAATCTAAACCATTTAAGAAATATAATACTTTCATGAATTGGCCGTTAAAAAATCTTTGATTAGATTGCGATAGCAACTCAATCAATTGACGATTTTTGAGCTTATGTGAAGCAATCATTATCATCTATTAATGAGTTGTGTAGCGAGAAAAGTATTTCGAAGTAACTCTTGACTAGAGCCAATGCGACACGAATGTAATTAATGGAATTATCTTTCAACTGATTTTATAGGATTTAAGTGTCACGCCGGCCTGTGTTGAATCTCCCATCGGATGAGTGCTGGAAAAGTCTTGGACTTGTACGTGAGGGTAGGCACCATAAATAATGGTTAACTATTTTAGAATGGGAAGCGCCTCCGTGACACTTGATCACTTGTACTTTGACATGGCTCTCCTATCAAGTTTAGTTGGCATTGGACACTTAAAATCAAGTCAAGGCTCAATTTAAAAAACTGAACTTTGATTACAAATTTTAAAATCATATGGTAATCCCTTAAATAATATCTTTACTTAATGATGAATTGGTATAGAAACTAAACAGTAGAAGAAAATACTTAGTACCCTCTATTGATTTCTTCATTAAGAACTTCAAGTAAATTGTCAATGCCATTGTATTGGATGCCTGTAACGATCCCTCCAGGTTTTGATAGCGTGACTTGAAGAAGACCATTGTCCATCACCACCTGCAACTCATAATTAAACAGATAGATAAATAAAAATAAGAAATTGGGTGCAGAAGTATGAGAAATTCATACATGGTTTTCTTGTATCAGCAATTGCACCCTGTTGGCCATGGCTCTTTCACCCTGTTCAAGATTCAGAATTAATCAGCTCAATCAGAAGTTGAACTAATATCTGTGCATGTGTGAAAATATTATTTGATAAATTCAAATTCAAGTTCTCCACCTCTGCTGTCAATGAAGAAGACAGAATCAAAGGGTCCTGACAGCTTATAATTGATTTCTTTCCTTGCATTCCGGACCAAGTATCCCCTCCTTTCTTTCTCTTGACTTAGAGACAAAGCTCCTCTCTCTCTTGATATTTTCATGGCTTTTAAGGCATTCCCTCATCATTCTTCATTCTTCAGTAAAGATATCGGTCGATACGAAATGTATCTGTCGATATATATCGATTTTAAGCACCGCATTATATCGGTCGATACGTATTGTATCAGCCATACACACTATTTCTAAGCTGATATGGCCGATATATCGGCGATATATATCGGTCTGATATGATTAATATCGGTCTTTTTTTTAAAAAAAAAAAATCAAAACGGTGGTGGGCTCGACTCGATATCAGCCGACATTTATGTTTTCAATATTTTTTTAAAAAAATCCAGCTTCTTTTTGGGTTATTTATTTATTTTTTAATTCAGATAAAATAAAATAATAAAAAATATTGATATTTAAAAAAGGCAAAAGAGGAGAGAGAAACTTATCGACCGAGATATTGGCCGATATCTCGGCCGAGCCGAATTTTGCACCCCTTGTTGGAAGAGTACGTGTGTTGAATAATATGATTTTTTTTTTTTTTTTATAATATGGGTATTTTCATTTTGGATTGGAGGTGAGACTAATCATACAGGTACACGAAACCACTTGCAAGTATGTCAAGTAAATCATAGAGGAGTTGAATCCAAGACATCTAATTTAATCCTAAAAACTTAAACCAACTAAACTACTCGTGCCTTTTGTTGTTGAGGGTGAATAACACAAAAGTAGTAAAAGAAAATACTTCTAAAAAGGTTTGTTTTCTGAACAAAATGATAAACTTGTCTCCTCAATGGATTTTAATTGCTTCTCATGTAATAAGGTTGAAAAGCTTTCAGATTTTCTGAAAATTTTTAATAGAAAATATTTAGATTTTTCTTTTTTAATAATGGAGAAAGGCTTGCTAAAATAAAATAGTTAAAAATAATTTAAACTTAAAAGAATATTAAAAATATTTATGTTAAAGTTATAGTGAGTTTAACTAAATCTCACTTTCATATTTGTAGTAACATTTGATAGCATAGATAATATCTTAACTCAACATTCTTACGTAAGAAATATTTTGACAAATGTATGCGAAATTGCTGACCGTTAACATAAAAGCCTCACTATCCCTTGGATACATAAGACGCGATCATCGAAATTGATGTATATGATAATATAATTATGATAGGAATGAATATATTGAAAAAATTCTTTTAATTAAATCAATTAAACTATTTTTTTTTTTTTAAAAAAGAGTTAAAATAACATTTTAATGCCATATAATGGGCTCACACAAGGAGTGAATTGGAAAAACTCGGGCATGGGTGGTTGTAATCATAATCAATTATTGAAACTATAGATCTCATTCTTTAAAGTGACTTTCTAAGTTGTACTATTTTCATTCGACTATATTAAGAACTATATCATTTTTACACTAATTACTGAATCCATATTAACCATTAGTCTTGAAATAAGTGTTATTTCAAATCTAAATTTGGTCATGAGTAAGCTTCAGAATTTTTTTTTATGAAATATTTAATTGTTGTCATGGGCTATGTAGCTTGCAGGTTTTGAGGGTTTTTCTTTCTTTATTAAGAGATGTCCATGTTTTTGGGCTTTATTCTTTTATTCCTTTTTAATAAAAAATACTATCTCAAAAAAAGAAAAAAATTATTGCATCTCTACTTACTTTTTTTTTTTTTTTAATTTACGTATGGGAAACCACGGAAAACCCATCATAAAATCCTCACGGGCAATACCCATTGCTCTTAGGGGACACTAGGTTAGACCATGGGGGTTCGAACTTGGCATATCCTGCTTCCTAAAGCAGGAGGTTAACTAATTGAGTTACACTCATTTATAGAGCCTTCAATTTAATATTGCTCTGAATTATATGAAATTTCTTATCCCTCAAAAAGTCCCTAATAATATTGGATGCAAAACAAAATTAGAAATAAAGGATAAATCATTCAACCAATTATTTTCAACTCAAGTTCACTTTTAGTTTATTGAAATTATCCTCACTCTTTCATTTTTACATGAAAAAAAATTAAAAGTCGGGCAATACGGATTAACATGCAGCTTTAGATGGCTCATCGATGGCAAAAACGTGATTAACCTACCTCTTGGAACTTCCTTTCATGTTTCCTACATCTTACTTGATAGGTTACACATGTCCCAAGCAATCACTTTGATTGAGCAATTGTAACCATCCAATTGACATCGGCAAGATGGCCGATCCAGACTGGTTGCACCATAGATAAACTTTAAATTATCAGTCAACTTGTATAATCAAATCAACCGTGCCAATATATCACTTTGCTTATCTTGAACAAACATTTGAAATCAGATTAAGCACTGATTTGAAACAAATGAACTGCAGTAATCAAGGACTGTAAAAAATTATTTCTGCTTATGCACAAATCATTTTCGCTTCTGTAAATTAGAATCTGAGGGTCCTTCCAACCGAACGTAGTCATACATAATTCCTTGAAAGGGGCTTGTGCTTCTTGATTGAGTGAGGAAGATTGTGTTGCTTCCCTCAACAAGCAATGCACCAGGTACGTCGACGCTGAATAACCAGTAGAGTCCATGAATTCCATGTCTAGCAATTGAGTTGTCCTTTCCTATTAGCCCTGTTGTAAAGTGTGGAGGATTGGCATTCGCATCATTAAATCGAACCTAATGGAACAAAAAAAATGCAAATTCGATTAGCACCATGAATTCTGTTTTTATATCTTCTGTTTGATTTGCTTCCGTTGTTGTTTGATTTATCGGGATTTCGCACAGTATATCTAAGATGAGATTTCAAGCACAACCAATTTTTAAGATTTATGTATATACCTGCAACTCAGAAGCATGAGCTGATGCAATTGCTAACCGCAACGTATATTTCTCGCTTTGAGGGACACCATGTCTGAATTTTATCTGCCATGTTGTCCCTTGGTATGTGTTGTCTTCCCTCTTCCTGCAATGTAAGAATAACCTTGTTTTGATCACCACCATCATCGTCAGCACGAGTTAGATGCAATTCACGTAACCTCAGCATACATATTTTTTGTAACATGGGTATTCTCATCTCACATTGGAGGTGAGACTAATCTCACGAGCATGTGTAAACCTCCCAATCCACACATTGGTTAAGCCGAGGAGAGTAACTCCATGAGAAGTGGCTTAGAGGAATTAAACGTGAATCGAACTCAAGACCTCACTTCATGAGACGGGCCTCTTGACCGTCAAGCCAATCCCATCGAGTTAACCACAACATATATTTCTCGCTTTGAGGGACATGGCTGAATTTATCTGCCAGGTTGTCCCTTGGCATGTGTTGTTTTCCCTCTTCATGCAATGTAAGAATAACCTTGTTTTGATGACCACTATTATCTTCGGCAAGAGTTAGATGCAATTCAGGCCTGTGTGATTTCACATGCGCATGAATAGATTGGGTGACCGATACATAAATTGCCGAGTTTTAGAAGCTTTACTTAAATTCTACTTGTTTTGCTCTACCCAAATTCAAACTAGTATTGTAAGAGAGACATTTCACCAAGGGTTCAGAGTTTTCTCCCCAAAACCGGAGGGGTTGGCTTGATAGTCAAAAGCTGCCCTTATTTCCGAAAAATCTTGTATCAAGTTTTCCTTAACATAAAAAGGACAACTCCCTATTGTTCTTTATCCAATGTGGGTAAATTGAGAGGTTTATACACGCTCTAAAAATTAATCAGGTGAAACTCATGGATACTTTGGTCTTAAAAAAAAGAATTTTCTCTTGTCATACATGGTACCCTTTACATCAATGGTAAGCTGAACTAAAAAGAAATTACCAAAATTCTTTATGAAATTTTGTACCAGATGTTTAGGGATTCGAATTAATGAATGCAAAAAGGTGTAAATTGGAAAGTTAAATATTGAGGTTTTAAAAATTCTAGTAATATTACAAATTCTGATTAATTTCAAGATGTTGAGAGAATGAAGTCTGAAGTAGTGAGTAGTGAATGGAATGTTAGAGAAATCAGACCTTGTGACTTGAGCAAAGAACCAATCTTTCTGATAATCGCTAACGCCAACTGTGTAGACGAGATCTTCTGTAGGATATAACTCCGCATACCTCTCCCACAAACCATACTGTCTAAACCTGTTTAGAATAAGCTTAAATAGTTAAATGGTTACTGTCATTCTTAACGCCGTTTAAGAGGATTCTTACCATTATACAAAGTTCAAACTTAAAACAATTCACACCCATCATTATGGAAAGTTAAACAATTGCCCCGGTGTTCAGAAGGATGATAGCAGTATTTGACAAAATGGAGTTGAGGAAGTAAAGGTGTGCTATGTGAGGTCCTCACAAAAAAAGTGGCTGAAATTTGAAATATTATTAAATTTTTATGTCTAATTTTGAACTGAAATTTGTATTATTCAGAATATCAACGAATATATTTTACATATTGAAATTTCATTTAAAATTTTTCAATCTCAGTAGGGATCAAAAGTTTTTTCCAATCTGAAATTTGGTACTGAAATGAGGCATAAAGTTCTTCATGGACGATGATTCATGTCCTTAGCCACATCCTTAAATTTAATCAAATTGATTAAGTCATTTTTTCTAAAAATCTACAAAAATTAGAGAGTAAAATAATAAATTTTGAGTACATTTTTACAATTACTCAAAGTTAAAAAATGACTAAATTATTAATATAAGACATATAATGACTTGTAAATCAGACCTTAGAGTATAACCATAGTTTAAAAACATGTAATTTGGACTCGAAATCTTATTGAATGGAGATAACTCAGACCAACTTGCTTTAGTTTTTTGAGTCTCAGCTCATGTGTTAGTTCATTTGAAAGGTCTATCCTAAATATACTAAATTTTTATTCATAAAATCATATTTTATGTTCTCTAAATTTTGATAAATTTAAATTAATTTCCTACTTTATAATTTTTGTAGCTCTTTTAAAACATGGCTTGACACTTGGTACAGCCAAACACCTCAATGATTTACAGAAAGGGTAAGTAGCAACCTGTCTGGATGATTAATATAGAGTTTGTTGACATATTTAGGATTAGGGTCGGGAACATAGAATTCAGCCGCTGAACGGTCAGGGATGCCAATCTCCCACAAAGTAGGACCATCTCTTGGAGGTTGATATACAAGATCATCCAGATCAATATCACATCCTGCATTCAGTGTTTGATAATGGTGATTAAGTATAAAACAGATTGGATTTACTGCATCTGATTTGGAAAACTGAGAGGAGACACTGACTGACCTGCTGTGATGGTAATAGTTACATCATATTTGTAATCTCCAATAAAACCAGGCACCCATGCGTAGAGATTATATTCCCCAGTTCGGATGTCATTAATGGAGAAAAACCCATCGGAATCAGCTCTCCTCCAAAACTGATATCCCTGCAAATTATGTAAACAGGGTTTATGACACCTACGAGAGAGAAGCAGAAGAAACATGAATGCTATTTCACCACCTTGCATTCTCTTTGCCATGATCCTACTTCTCCAGGCAAAGTCAAGCCAACATATGCATAGCTTGCCGATATATCTTCTACGTCGATGTACCTAAGAAGGAAGAGAGTTGTCTTCTATATGAGTTTGATGATCTATCACAAAAGAGATTAGGCGTATGTAGAGCAGAATTTTATGGATTCTCAAGAGGATTTGAATACTGTACACATGAAAATGATATAAATAAACGTGGAGTGTATTTTGTGGTAGCACAAAATCAGGCTGGGTGTTGAGGCGGCTGCGAATGAATCTCATGTTGGAAGTATAGAGAGAGATTTATAAGTTTATAAAATACTTGGGTAACTCCATCTAATATGCTGGTCTTTTGGGTTAGATACCCAGGTCCTAACAAGTGGTATCAGAGTCTAAGTCTTAGGATACCCCATGTGGTCTCAGGAGATCTCCCACAAGGACGAGTTTGGTGGCCTAGTTCGTTGGGCGAGGGGATTGTTAGGGCTGCTGTAAATGAATACCACATTGAAAGTGTAAAAGGAGATCTAAGAGTTCATAAAAAACTTGGATCACTCCACCTAATAAACTGATTTTTTGAACTGGATACCAGATCCTAACACTGGCTACAAGACTAGTCGGATTTGGACCAAGGCTGTCTTGGGCTCGTTGGCTAAATCGAAGCTGATTGGGCTCGATCAGACACCAAAAATATAGACGGCTCAGCTCAAGTGAGTTAACTAGATCATTTAGTTTTCAAGTCAAATGAGTTGGCGAGCGAAGTTTTACCCAGTCATTCTGGGCTTAGAACTACTCATAGGCGAGTCGAGTTGAATCTATGTATGGTGTAGTATTACTAAAATTTGCTCATATCTGAACCATTTTGCGATGAAGGGTGGATTGCAAACCTGTCACAGACGAGTAATCTGCCGCTGATGGAACCCCTTTGCTCTGAAGTGGGAAAATCATCAGAAGCTGGAAAATTGTACGGCCAACTTTCAACTTCAACAAGCGTCTACATTGTAGCAAAGACTACTTAGTTTGGATATATGACTAGGAGATAATATATACATTAGAGCTTGGTATGATAACCAGAAATTAGATTGGGCTGAATTTGAGTTCGATAAGAACATGTCGGCATCTGCATTGTTCTCTAGTATATAATCTGAATCCGACATGAGGTTGCATGTGTGTATTTGATTTGCAATTGCATCATCATTCAAAATGAACACCCAAAACTCAGTTGGAAAAATTTTAGTCAAAATTGACCCTAATATCACACGGGTGTGTGTTGAGTCTCACATTGGATGTGTCCTGAGAAGGTCCTGGTCTTATGAGTGGGGGTAGGCACAACACATAATGGCTAGTCATTTTAGAACGAGAAACGTCAACCTGACAAGTGGTATCAGAGTCAATCCAGGGGTACTATCGTGTGGGCTCAAGTGCACTGCAGCAGAGATCCCCTTGAGCGTAGGTCCTACACGAAAGAGGTGTGTGTTCCCTTGGCAAGTGCACCAGGGATTGGGTCAGAGAGCTTGTCATGCAGACGTGTGTTGAGTCCTACGTCGGATGCGTGTTGGGAAGGTCCTGGACTTATAAATGGAGATGGAAATTACCCATAATGACTAGTCATTTTAGGATGGAAAACGCTTCCGTGACACTAAATTACCTTTACCTCTTTCTTATCGTATTTTCTAACAAACACCATCCAACTCTTTTTTTATTGACATTGCTACTGTATCTACATTGCCATTGAATTTTTTGGATAAATAGTTTAAACTAATTGAAGATTTGCATAAAAAAAAAAAAAATGAATAAGAAGCTAAGAACCTGTTCATTGGCATCCTCCCACAGTAAATTCGGATCTGACCCATCTGTTATCGAATTAACATAGATAAAAAATGGACCAAAAACTTTCTTCCATGGCTCTCCATCCTCGAATTTGGGCACTAGATCTTCTCCTGAATAGTGGCTACTGACAAACACCTGAATCCAAAAAGAAAATTTGATAAAAGAACACCAATTTATTTGTAAAGAATCGTATCAGCATTTAGTGTAAAAGAAAAAGCAATGTCAGCCACTTATAGAGCCTTCCATGGAATCGAGTAAAAACTTTTCTTTTCTCACGTATCATCATCCAACACTGTAATGATCAAATGACTTGAATTCTCAACTTAAAACTTTTCATGATTAAGAGTAGGACCTAAGATTGATATTCATTATGTAATTAGGTTATATATAGAAATTATTTAATTGTTTAACTTGTTAGATGTATTATAGGCATTCATCTTGGACCTTATGAGCCATGATTCAAGCATATGCTAAATACTTGTCATACAGTGACATGGAGAATTACAGATTCTTGGAGCAAGATTTTATTCTGTTTATTAATTAGGTGCCTTTCTATTTAAATATTTAGTCATTTGCAAATTTTTTAAAAGAAAAATTGTACATTAATAATACCATATTGCATCCTAACTTTTTTATACTTGACACAATCATAGTCATTATATACCTCTCTTTGACAAATCTTTAACTATTCTTCTATCTCTCTTAAATTCAATCTAATAAAGTGCTGACTATTCAAACTTAAAAGACCACACTAAGATACATCTTATGAAACTATGTTGATTACTTCAACTTAATAATGAAATTAAGTTCGCTTGTATTTGAATGATTAAATTTTTTAATTGCAATTAAAACTCTGACAAAATTGAGCTACTTCAGAATAAGTTAAATGGGTTTGATCTAGAGTTGTCATTAGTAATTGAACTAAAATTCTAACCCATTAGAATTCGTGACGATGGAAATATGGATGGAGAGAAGGAACTTACAGAGAGAGTCGTGGGGCCCACATGGGATGTAAGGTGTTGTTTGACTGGCCCACCTGTGCGAAACTCATTACTAGGTGTGATCATCCAAAATCCAGTGGGAGGATCCAAGCACATCCAACCATGAACTCTGTTGTCTTCGTTGTTGCATGAATACTGGTACTTGTCGTCCACCTATTCACAATAAAATTTAAGTAATATTGATTCACTTATAAAAAAAATACATTATCTTGACAAAAGATAAAATTCTCCATTTTTTCTCATTAAATTTTCCTCTCCTTTCATTGAAATGAGAGGTGATAATGGCCCATTAAACCTATCTAAAATTAGGATATAGATTAAAAAAACAAATGTTCTAAATCACAAACAACTTCAATTAAATCCTACATGATTTCAAACCAAATCAGTTAAAATTTTATACATATAACCTTTTATGATTGGTAAAACCATGAATCATCTAGTGTTACAGTTCTAAAAGATTCGCACTCAAAAAAATTTAAATTCAGTTATTTTCCTTATTCGTATATAATGGATCTAAATTAAATACCTCCCCCTTGAGGTCGGGGTTTATAGGGTCGATCAAAAGAACAGCTTCTTTGTACGCCAATGGTTGTCCACGTGGAGGGTCACGATCTTCTGGCATAGGCATGATCCTTTGTCGATCATCAGATATAGCCATATAGTGGAACCTACCATATAAAACATATCATCATGGTTTTAAATATTATATCAGGTTCCTGTATTGTTCTTTCATTAACATTGATAAGATATGGCCAATATACTAATATATATTGTACATCAGGATTTAGGATTTAGAATATAATTTTCACTCTAGTTTAAAGGGTCACTTTCAATAGAGTTATTCAGTGTGTATAGTTAGGGAGGCTTGCATATATCTCGAAGATTAGTTGAGTACTTTAAGTATTTAAGGTTTGGGATACATAATGAAACAATATAACAAGTTTTGGAAAATTATCGTAATTCCATATTGAAAAGGTCCAATATACTAATTTTTTTTTTTTTTTGAATTTACATGTAGATGATTGTAGGAAATCCAGTGTAAAATCCCAACTGGTGATACCCAATGCCCTTAGGGCACACTAGGTGAAACCATGAGGGCTCGAACTTGATACCTCCGAAAAAAAAAAATTACTTTTTTAATATCCATTTCAGTTTTAAGAAAGATTTTTATAATCCTGTTGATGCAATATGCGTTGGTTGATATTAGAATTATTCATGCCACAATCACGTTTGAATGGATCATGGATGTATGATAAGAGAGGTCAGAAAATATATGAGAAAGAGATTTGAGGTATTTTACTTGTCTTTCCTAAGCTTGAACGCAATCCTAGTATTGCCAAGGCTGAAATCTGGCCATCCTTCTAAGTGCTCGTAGATGGCATATGAGTAGAACCCTGAGCTATCACTAAGCATTATATATCTGCAATATCATTAGTGTTGATATCAATTAGTTAGTTCTTAGATATTTTTATCATAATAGCAATGCAAAAATGGAGAATTAAAAAGGTCCATACTAGATAATTGAAATTGTGACTTCAATCATTGAGATGATCACTATAAAACTCCATCGTATAAGAATTTCCAATAGAATTAAGCAGGGCTAAAACTCAGGCGGGTAATAGTGGATTTTAATAAATTCAACCCAACCTACATAAAACAGATTGAACCCCACCCGACTCGACCCAAATTGCTCAACCAACCTGACCCAAATTGCTGACCGACCCAACTCGAGTGTTGGCCCAACTCAATCGGAGTGATATTTTAGATTTTTTGAGTGGGCTGAGTCAGGTCAATTCAAATCCGGTCGAGTCAATTTTAAAAAAGCTTGACTCGACCCAACCCAAATTTAAAAAATGTAAAACCCAATTCACTAGATTTCTCAGATCGGATTTAAACCTAACCCAAGTTTCACCCCTAGAACTACGTATAAAAGAGAACATACAAGAAAAATTTAATGTATATTTCAACTTTTTTATACTCTTCGTATTTTTAATTTTCTTTTCAATTTTTTTTTTTTAAAATTCAATCAAAATATACAATGTTTTCAAATATATATATATATAAAATTTCAATAAATAAAGATTAAAGATGACAGGTTTTTTTTTTTATAAAATAAAGATTAGAATGGAATTACTCGAGTGCACCTTATGTCTATGTTTAATGGGACAGCCTTGCCTTCTACTGAAGAATCCCATGTTCTTGTAAAAGAAACTTCCACCTGGCTTTCATCTTCTTGAATAACATCGAACGTTGTTCCTTGTATCCTACAAAAATGTGAACACAAGAACCTAAAAGATGAAGAAAACTCCAAGATTGTGAGAGGTTTAGTGGAAAACTGGAAATAAATCACCTTTAAAGTTAATTAGTTATAATAAATATAGGGAGCACTTACACACACCCGGTTTTTCTGCCACTACACACCCAAAATCGAATTTTCAGGTGAAATTACGATTTTACCCCCACGTTTCTATTCATTCGAATGAATGATTCATTCGAATGAATTCCCATGTGTAATTTCAATTCATTCGAATGAATGGGCTGAACAGTAACACGGAATACTGTTCAGCCCCATTCATTCGAATGAATAGACTTCATTCATTCGAATGAATATGTTCATCAAATGAATGTATGTCCATTCATTCGAATGATTTCATTCAACGCTTTCAGCGCTTCATTCATTCGAATGTTCAGGCAGCATTCATTCGAATGTTCAGGCAGCAGAAACAGTAATATTATTTTAAATATTTATTTTTAAAACTTTAAACTTATTTTTTGAGTATTGTGTATTTCCAAAATTTCTCAAATTAAATATCTAGACTAATTATAATAACCTGATAAAAATACCTTAAGACTTCAAGATCTTTTGACACTCCTAAATATATAAAACACAGTATTTTACAAATAAGGGTATCCCTAGGCTGTGTCGAAAACACATTTAGGAGTGTCAAAAGACCTTTAAGTCTTAAAGTATTTTTATCAGGTTATTTTAATTAGTTTAGATATTCAATTTAAAATTTTTTGGAAATACACAGTGCTTAAAAATAACTGTCTATATTTTAAAACATAGACCCTTATTTTTTTAGCACTGTGTATTTCTAAAATTTCTCAAATTGAATATCCGGACTAATTACGATAATCTGATAAAAATACTTTAAGACTTTAAGGTCTTTTGATACTCCTAAATTTGTTTTCGACACAGCCTAGGGATACCCTTATTTGTAAAATACTGTATTTTATATATTTAGGAGTGTCAAAAGACATTGAAGTCTTAAGGTATTTTTATCAGGTTATTATAATTAGTTTAGATATTTAATTTGAGAAATTTTGGAAATACACAGTACTCAAAAAATAAGTTTAAAGTTTTAAAAGAATTTAAATAAAACTATATACTGTCTGTATACTGTAAGTTTGTAAGTGCTGAATCATTTGAATGATTCATGATGAATCATTCGAATGATTGAATCAGCACGTTGATTCATATTCGTTCATTCTTCATGTTCATTCGAATGAACGAATGAACGGATCGTTCATCCATTCATTCGAATGAATGGATGAAATGAAGGTCATTTTACCACTATTCATTCGAATGAATCATCCATTCATTCGAATGAATGGGGCTGAACAGTATTCTGTGTTACTGTTCAGCTCATTCATTCGAATGAATTGAAATTACACATGGGAATTCATTTGAATGAATGATTCATTCGAATGAATGCTAAAATGAACTGGGCATTCATTCGAATGAATAGAAACGCGGGGGTAAAATCGTAATTTTACCCGAAAATTCGATTTCGGGTGTGTAGAGGCAGAAAAACCGGGTGTGTGTAAGTGCTCCCTAAATATAAATGTATTTCCTTTTGTTATAACCAATTAGAGTAGAGTATATATAATGACATGTGAAGCCGATTACGGAATGAATGGCACTCGTATTTCAGATGGGTGATTTTGATTCTGCTATCTACCATGAGAAGTGTATGAGTTCAAACGATGGGACTTTACTCCATACATATCTCACAGAGAGTGACCCTTCCTTGAAGTTTCCATGAATTGAGTCCGAGACTTCAAATCTTATGTCTCAACCACTGAGCTAACTCCTTAGGATCAGTACAATTTCTATTATTAAAGCTAAGGTAACGGATGTGGTTGTAATCCTCACAAATTCTTTCTAGATTACTTAGAATTTTAAATACATTGAAAATACATCAGCAACATTTTAATCATAATTAAGATATGAAAAAATAATATCAAATTTCTATTTAATTATAGTATATTTATGAAAATGATGATGTGAAAATTCATATAATAAAATATATGGAGAAGGTTTGACATTCATGGGAGAATAGTTGAGAAATTTCCTTTTATTTGAAGTGACTTACCTATCAAATACTCCTCTAACTTCTGAGTCATTCCAAACAAGATCCCAATACCTACAGAAATGTTTCATGTGTCAGTTTAGCATAACACTCCTTCAAAGAAAAAATATATTGTGTATTTGTGACTACTGCAGGCACTTGTGACATGACATGTGTTAAGCACTGGAATTTAAAATCATACACAAGTGATCCTTTTAATCAAACTTATATATTCTATAAAAATAGAAGTCACTTTTCAAAGATCAAATCGACTAACAAATCCTATCATAGATAACAGAAGCTTCTTAGTTCTTTACTTAACGACGAAGTTGGTAATAAAATCTAATCAATATGCATGTAAAAAAATTAAATACAACGTACCCTCTGTTAATTTCTTCATTAAGAACTTCAAGTAAATTGTCAATGCCATTGTATTGGATGCCTGTGATGATCCCTCCAGGTTTTGATAGCGTTACTTGAAGGAGACCATTGTCCAAAACCACCTGCAACTCATTCACGGAAACAATCTTCAAACACCACATAGATGTTAGGTTCTATGAAGTTTGATTATTTGCTATGTCAAACTCTGTATCTCTGTGTGTGATTGATCCATGAATTGTTTGTTTGTGCGCTTTTATTCTCAACAATAAACGACATGGAAGATGGTCCTTAGTAATCTCAATCTCTACTGCAAAAAATTCCTCCTCTAATTGGATGATTGATACATGGACCCATCAATGTTTCCGGTAGTGGCCCACTTGTGATGACCATTTTATCAAGTTTGGTGCTACCACATTAAAATGTGTAGATGGTTAAGTTACAGGAGGTTGGATCAACCTACGTTTCTTGGCTGATGCCAATAAAAGAAATTGAATGCGCATCGAATTTAAAGGCTTATTTACACTGAGAGTAATGTTCTCAGATTGTCAACTATTTGATCTTGCATTCCCTCCCAAAATACCAGGCAAAAAGAAAAGGATAAAAATAAGAAATTGGGTGCAGAAGTATGACAAATTCTTACATGGTTTTCTTGTATCAGCAATTGCACCCTGCTTGACATGGCTCTTTCACACTTTGTGCTCCAAACTGATTCTGCTTAATCAGTCGATCAACACATAAAATTCACGTGTATCTACAAATACTATGTGATAAATTCAGATTCAAGAGTCCCTTGTGAACAACAAGTTCTTTCTTGAATTTGCTACTAAGTATCCCTTCAGTTCCCTTGGACTAGAGACATATCTCTCTCTCTCTCTCTCTCTCCTCATACTTTTTAAGACTTCCAAGGGAAACTTGTCTTCTCTTTAGAAACAGCATTCACTTGTATGAGAAGAAAGGACGACACAGACGTGCATGAGTCGCAAAGAAATTAGACAATCGATCGCCACCTCTCTCTCTCGCCATACTTTTGACTTACGACTCTCTCTCTATATATATGGTTTTGAACCATGTTATAAATATAAGTGATATTTTGAAATTTGTCATATTTTTATGAGCAAAATATCATTACTCTGTTAACAATGCGTATTTATCAACATGGAGGTAAATTTTTGATAAAATCGCATAAAAAACTTGATAAATAGTAATATACGATAATATCGTAATAAATTTCTAATAAATTATCAGTAAAATCTTTATTAATTTTTTATTTTATTAATATATTCATTTATTATATTTTTATTAGTTTTAAATATTTTATTTTCTGTGAGATTTTTTCGTTAATATTCTGCTAAAATCTAAGATTTTAAAATTATCGTGATATTATCAATTACCATTAATATCTCGAGAACGATATTTGTGATAATACTTTTCAAGACTTACAACTCTCTCCCTCTCTCTCCCTCCCTCTCTTCCTTCGTACAACTCTCTCTCCCTCCCTTCATACTATTTTAGACTTACAACTCTCTCTCTCTTCACACTTTAGGAACGGCATTCACGTGATGAGAAGAAAGGAAGAGACAGACGTGCATGAGTCGCTAAGAAATAAGAAAGTTGATTCCACCGCACCTCTTGAGGTGGTCATGCATACTCTTAAAATTCTCACCAATTTAGATTAAGAGATAACTGCTTTCTTAGAAAAAAAATATGTATGAAATATAGAGATTCGTATAAATGAATAAAATTATTTTTTTCTTTTGAATTTTAATTCTTTAAAATTATTTTAATTTTTATTTAACATCATTTTATCAAGTTATGAACATGGTCAAACGAGCAAAAGTGCACCCCATAAATTGAAGAACCGAAGACCTCTCCACAAATTACACTGGATTGAACTTCTTTAAGAGCTCACATGGCAGTAAACCATCTTTGACTTTTAAAGAATGAAAAATTCAGCAGCGACCCGTTTTATTTTTGTAATTTGTACAAGGTTTTTTCCTTTCCTTTCTTTTTTTTTTTTAAAAAAAATCCCCAGCAAGAGAGAGAGAGAGTATCGGGTGTGTGGAAATCTACGGGGACTGATGTAGTCATACGGGTGTCTCTGAACATGCTTGTTGTGATCTAAAGTTCTAAACAATAGATTGAAAAATTATATAATGGTGGGCATATATAGGGACTATATAGATAGGGTCGGCACTGACTTTAGACTAATTAGGAGGCCCCTCAATATGATCAATGGGCTGTAGGACCTTCACTTGCACTGCTCTCAGAGCGTAAGGCCTCCATTAATGTATTGCGCCTAGGCCCCTGAGATTTTAGGGCTGATTATATGGATAACTAGTTAGATAAGTAACGAAAATACTCATTTCTAGAATAATTGAACAAAGGTAAATTACACTCACTCACTATCTTTGGGTCCATTGCAAATTGTACTTATTCCATGTATAGGCATTGGCCTAATAGGCTCCACAAAAGCCATTCTTTCATTCTTCTTCCTCAATACCAGTTATGATACATGATCCACACATAACATATAATTAGCTGATTTTGTAACTAAAGTAATTAAGTAGTGAATAAATAGTATGTACGTGCTAAAAGATCTCTCTCTTGCGTCATAGAAGTTGTTTACCTGATTATAAGCAATTGTTCCCCAAAGCCAAAATGATTGAAACAAACTTATCAACATAAACAAAGAACCAAGTGGCAACCCTTCTAGAAAGATTCTAGAATTGCAAAAAAAAAAAAATGCTAAGATGCCAAATAGTTGTAAGCAGGACACATGGCAACACAATAAGTAAGTGGTTTTTTCAGGAATTAGGAGGGTTGTTTTTCTTATGATTGAAAGTGTTCAGAGTCTTATCCGACTAATTCTTTAGGGCATGTGAAAACCTTCCAATTGGCACACACCGGGTAAAGCTACGGGGAGTGACCTCTTGAAGTAGAATGTGACTCGAAAAATTAGGAGAGATGTTACTAAAGCTATCAGAGCAAGTTAGGAAATGACAGATGTTGCCAACTCAAAGGTATAGTTAGGGTTTATAGAAATCTAATTGAGAAGCAGCAGTAAAAGGAAGGACTTCAATGTATGAGGAGGCTAGGGAGAGGAGGAAATTTCTACTGTAATAACTTGTGGTTGGGAGCTAGACTTGGATTTTTCTAAGGCATTTCATGATTTTTTGAATCATTTCCTAACAAACCGTGCCCAAATATCTAGAATTTGGTCTGTGTCAGTTGGGTTTTGTTCAAGAAGATTCAAATTAAATTATTTACAATGTAAAAAAAAAGAAGGTTTCATTCTGTACCCATTAGCAGGTAACAACAATTGAAATGAGTTGATCGATACAACCAGTTTAAGAAAGTCTAATTACAGGAGGAAACAAATAAATAAATGAAAAAAAAAAAAGATTGTCTACTTTACAAGATCTTTAATTATTGGTCGAAGAATCATTTGTGGTATTGGTAGATAATGTGAATGAGAGTGGACCAGACTGCAGAGAAGGGGAGAAGAACATGGGCACGGGCATCTTGGCCGGAAGATTAGGCAATGGTGCTTCGAAATTCATCACTTGAATTGCTTGCCTTATAGAAGGCCTCATGCTATGATTGGGATGGGAACACCATAGTCCTACCATCATCAAACACTCCATCTCTTTCTCAATAAACTCGCCCTTCATCGATTCATCAGCCGCCTCTAGAATTCTTCCACTCCCATAAAGCTCCCAAACCCAATTTACCAACCTCACCTTAGATTCTTCGGCTTTGGGTTCAACAGGCTTCCTCCCACAAGAAATTTCTAAGGCGACAATGCCGAAGCTGTAAATGTCTGATTCTTTACTAGACTTGCCGGTAATGACACATTCTGGGGCTAAGTAGCCCATGGTCCCTGCCAAAACCGTCGTCTGAGAGCCGAGGTTGTGGTCGACTAACCTAGCTAGCCCAAAGTCGCCGAGTTTGGCATTGAAGCTTGAATCCAACATCACATTGCTCGACTTGATGTCCCTATGGACCACACATTGCTCACATTCATCATGTAGGTAGAGCAATGCTGAGGCTAGCCCATGAGCTATTCTGTATCTAATTCCCCCATGAAAGACTGCTCTGCTTGCCAAATAGATGAGAATCGAGGCTGCCGTTGGGCATGAACTCATACACAAGAAGGAAGGAACCGCGTTCGTGGCTCCACCCAATGAGCTGAACCAAGTTCCGGTGCCGCAGTCGGCTGATGATCTTCACCTCTGATATATACTCTTTTCTTCCTTGTTTAGACCCTTTTGAGATTCTCTTTACAGCTACATCAATGTTCAATTCGCTAGAGAAGCCCTTGTAGACCCCCCCCAAATCCCCCTTCTCCAAGCTTGCCTTCTTCTTCGAAGTTGTTTGTCATGGCAGCCAATTCCTTATAGGAGAACCTCTTAGGACCTGTTCCCTTTTCAAAGTCGTCATCGCCGATGCATTCATCAAAACCTATGTCCTCATCAACTTCTTCTTGTTCTTCTCTGTTTCTGTTCACGTTTCTCCTCCAAAGACCGCAAAGCAGGCCTACCCCAACAATGAGAACAACCACTCCAATGATCACCCCCCACCACCCAAAGCGTAGAACTTCCTTCAACTTCCCTTTCTTCGGGAACTACATCTAAACTAGATGTAAAATTCCATTTCCTAATCAGTTGAGTGACAATACTTGACCCACTGGAGGCAGAGAAGCCGACAATGATCTTCTCGGGCAAAATTTCTTTCAGATTGATGTCGTAAGTGAGGTTCAAGGAACCCGTGTTGACCGGAACTTGCGGGTCTTTCAAATGAACATTGAGATCATTTGTGGCTCCATTGTAAGAGATCCTTGCACCCAAAATATCACCACTAGTCATGGTATTACTCCATGTTTGATTTGCCTTTGAGATGATCGAATTCACATCCACACCCACATGGTTGTCACTTGGGTCCCACTCATCTTTAAATGTATCAAACTCTATTGCAACAATCTGGTTTGTGGAATTCCCATCAGTGGTCTCATTGACAAGGCCTAGCCACTTACCACCAGAATTGACAGGAATGCTCGAGCTGGGTGCCGCCAAGAAGAACGAAAAGCCTCCGGAGTTTGAATTCGAAAACCCTTTATGGATCTGGATTGAGAATTCAAAATATGTGGTGAAGTCTGTGGTGGTGTTGGTGGAAGGGTTCCATAGTTGGATGGGTTGTGCATAGTAGGCCCGGCCTGTATTGTTGAACACAGATCCACCAAATTCATTGTTGTTGTTGAGCCTGAGTGTGCCGTCATTAGTTTGGATGGCTCCACCAAATACCAAAATGCTCTGATCGTTGGGAGAGAAGGAATTGAAGGAGAAATTAGCAGAGGTGGTGATACGAAAGATGAGGAAGAAGATGAAAACACAAAATCTTAGGCATGTATTTTGGCTTGCCATTTCATTAGTTTAGGAAATTTCTACTTGGTGTGGAAGGAAAGGTGAAAGAGAGTATGTTTCATTTATGTGCTTGTGTCTTGCAATTTCCGTGTTTTTTAATCAAAGTTGACAACCTTTATTTCTGCCTTTTTGTCAAATGTTTGACTTTGACTTGATCCTTTCCACGTTAGAGTTGGTGAATTCACCACAGTATAGCATCTCAATCCATCAAATCCATCTAAATTGGCTGTCTAAATTTGACAGATTATATCCTAAAAATATTTTTATTGGGTGAACCTTACCATATGATTTTTCTTTTAGTGGAAGGTGACCCCCTTTTATATAATCCCTTTCTTGATTAGGCTCATTTATTCAATGCAGATTTTGAATTTGTCTACATACTAAATTCTAAGTATATATATTTTTAAATTATAATCATTAAATACAAAAGAGTAATTGGGAAGTAAAACTAAAACTCATTTGCTTTAATTTCAATTATCTATTTTCGTTCTTATATCAGAGCTACATTTGAATGAGAAGTAAATTTTACAGGGGTTTCCATTATACATGGATTTTCCTTGAACAACGGTTTTCTACTTTTGATCTTACATCAGAGCTGCATTTGGATGAGAGGTAAATTTTACAACTTGGATCTCACATTGCTTTAATTTTGATTATCTAATTTTGATCTTACATTAGAGCCGCATTTGGATGAGAGGTAAATTTTACAGGGGTTTCCTTTTATGCAGGGGTTTTCCTTAAACTAACGGTTTTCCTTAAACATGGCTTTTCCTTAAACATGGCTTTTCCTTATATTGTTTGGTAAACACATTCTAAGAGAGAGGTAAAGTGATTACCTCTTATAGTGAAAGGATTTTCAGATTTGTGCTGAAAATGGGAAACTTGAGATTTTCGACTCTCTTCCCTTCTCTGTCAAATAGAGGTAAATGAGGATTACCCTCATTTTTACTCCTCTATCTCTCATCCAAACGTAACACGGATTGGTAAGTGAAGTTAGAGACTCTTTTCATTTGCTACATTTGATACACCAAATTAACATAGCAATTGTCTGTTCTTAATGTCGTTTTTTATTCTGACGGGCAGCGTTGAAGATTGGACTGGACTGGGCCGATAATGCGGGTTCCTGTAAAATGGATGACTAATTCCTAGTCAACTCTTCCATAGTCCAGAAATGGGCAGCTCTTGATTGACTACTTCTAAAAGTTCCAAGTTCTAACACGTTTAAGAAAAATGATTCTGAGACCAGAAAATTTATCTGAGTTATGTCGCAAGTAAAATCAATATCAATTATGATTTTAATATTATTATCAAACCTTATATTAATTTTTTAGAAGTATAATAGATATTAATTGATATGGTGATAAATGCCCTAAATGCCGATATTTGGCCTATATGCATCAAATTATGTTCCTTCTCATTCTATCTGAGCCAATGCAATTTTATGGGCTTTTTGGTGGATGATCTGCAAGCTTGGTCTCATATTTTTAATGTATTTACTCTTCTATGTATTGCAGCCCCATTTCCTCGTTGAGGTTGTATCTTTCTTTTCTTTTGATTAAAATTTTATATTCTTTCAGAGAGAGAGAGGAATGATGGAGTAGTGCAATTTTCAAAAGGTACTGAAGTTATTTTATCTCACTATGGATGTTGACACACTATTGAACAATATAAATCTTATAAATGTTCTGTAATTTCAACCTATATTTGGACAGGGGATATTTTAACTTGACTAGTTTTTAAACATGTGCAAACCTCTCAATCCTACACACACCTAGTAAGCAACTATATGGAGTGGCATTAGAAGGGTGTTGAGCATGAATCGAACTCAAAATCTCTCTTTATGAGAGGAAGTTCTTGACCGTGAGGCCAACCCTCCCTTCTATTTGATACATTATAGTTTATTTATTTTCAATAATAAGCACATAGGAAATGTTCTCAAGCCACAAATCTCTCATTGGTATTCATGAAAATTAGAACAATTGGGAACACTAAAACAATTACAGTAAGAACATCTTATTTACAGCACATTGAATTCCAAAGATGAATGAAATTAATATGTCCGAAGAAGAGGAATCAAACAACACGAAGGTGCTGGTATCCAAGACAACACTCACTATCTACCACAGAGTTCTGCACTTGGAAGAAGATGAGGTGGGTCTATCTCCTTGTATTCATTGGAGAAGAATGTATTGAAATCTTTGCAGGATGCTGATAATGAGGTGCAGCAGATACTACATGAGCAATGGCCATGGTCTCTGACGCATTGTTTGCCTCCAATTATGCTGGTATAAGAGAAGATCGGAGGTGCAGAATACAGAGGCACTGGCATTTGGGAGGGAAGACTAGGCAATGGAGCTTCACAATTCAGTACATGAATTGCTTGCCTTATAGAAGGCCTCAATTTGTGATCAGGGTGAGCACACCATAGCCCAACAATCATCAAACGTTCCATCTGCGATTCTTCGAATTCCATATTTAGCTGTTTATCTGCAGCGTCGAGAAGCCTTCGACTTCCATAGAGCCCCCACACCCACTCCACTATTCGCACCTCAGATGACTCTGCCTTGGGATCGACCGGCCTTCGTCCACAGGCAATTTCTAGGGCAACTATTCCAAAGCTATAAACATCAGACTCTTTACTAGCCTTACCGGTGGTCACGCACTCAGGCGCCAAGTAGCCCATGGTTCCGGCGAGGACTGTTGTCTGTGACCCTAGTTCATGATCCACAAACCTCGCGAGACCGAAATCTCCGAGCTTCGAATTGAAGCTTGAATCCAGCATGATATTGCTAGTTTTGATATCTCTGTGCACCACACATTGCTCCCATTCTTCATGGAGATAGAGCAGAGCAGATGCCAACCCAAGAGCTATCTTGTATCGCACCACCCATGTGAGGGTGCTACTTCTCTTGCCGAAGAGATGCGAATCAAGGCTCCCATTTGGCATGTATTCATAAACAAGGAGGAATTCACCGTTATCATGACACCAACCGATCAATCTCACAAGATTCCGGTGTCTCAATCGGCTAATGACCGTTACCTCAGACACATACTCTTTCCTCCCTTGAGTTGAGCCCCTTGAAATCTTCTTAACAGCAACAGTCTCATAGTTGTAATTGTAGTTCAATGTCCCCTTGTAGACCCCTCCAAATCCCCCCTGCCCAAGCTTCCCATCTTCACTGAAGTTTTTAGTAGCCAGAGCCAATTCATTGTAAGTAAACCTCCTAGGACCAGTTCCTTTCTCAAACTTCTCTTCCATGGATGCATCCATGAACATCACATCCCCCTCCTCCTTCTCTTTTCTTTCCCTTCTTCTCTTAAACATCACCAAAAAGCCGATACATGCGAACAATATCACAACAGCCACAACAAAGGCCACCACCCAAGTGCTCTTTCTATGCCTTCCTCTGTTCTCGGCAAATATCTCTGTAACGACACCCATGGTTGATACAAAATCCCATGACAAAATCTTGTGGAGTTCCGTAGAACTACCGGTGGAGGCCGAGAATCCAATCACCACCTTGTCTGGAAGCACCTTAGTCAGATCCAAGTTGTAAGATAAGCTTGGGACACCACTGTATGTATCTTGATCATAAGTTAAGTACACATATAACTCCTTTGCCGTTGAATTGTACCCAATCAATGCTGATCCCTCCTTGCCACTTTTGATATCGGTATTCCATGTTATAGTGGTAACAGAAACTATGGAGTTCACATCGATGCCCATGTGATTGTCGCTCGGATCCCAGTCATTCTGGAAGGTATCGAATTCTACTGCAACAACTTGGGTCGATGTAGAACTGTTGGTGGTTTCATTGAATAGGCCTAACCACTGTCCTGTGGAATTCATCGGGAGCTCGGAGCCGACCGGGGCAATGAAAAAGGCAAGCCCGTCGCCGAAATACGTGGTGTTGACACCCTTGACAATGAAACTGAAGTGTGTAGTGAAGTCTGCAATAGTGCCATTTTTGGGGTCCCATAATTGGATAGGAGTAGCATAGACAGCCCTCCCGGAGCTTTGCAGCAGGTCACCATCAGCGCTATTCCTCGTAAGGGAAATCACATTCTCGCCGGAGGCGAATGCATCGCCGGAAAAACTTATGGTTGGAGTATTTGGGTTGAATGAAGTGAAATTGAATATTGTTAGAGAGGATACAATAATGGGATGAAGTGAAATCAGCAAGAGAAAGAGAGAGGGTGAGAGAATTAGAGGCCTATGAGCCATTGAATGTGGTATGGAGATGAGATCGATTAGGATTTCTTTTTCTTTTTATTTGTTGACGTCGGCAATGGAAGGATTCGGACAGTGAGGAAATGCCGACGGACGGATTGACAGCATTAGGTTGTTTTCAAGTGCTTGGCTCCTTTGAATTTTAGTTGATGCTCATGTCAGTTGTTTTCAATGGATTCAGGCCGGCGTCAACAAGGCAGAAAACCGGCTGGAGACAGAAAATTTGGTCTACTTGAAACGAGTACATATGGCAGTCGTTGAAAATAAGGTATAATTGTATGTTTTAATCGATTCATCAGTGGGCACTCCACCGCCCTCTGGTACTCTTACAAGCTATATATGCATATCAATTAATGACTAAGTATACCATTAAATATTCTGATGCACTAATTATATTAAATAAAAATTATTTTAACTTCTATTTATTATAAAATTTTATTTTTAAGATTTTTATAAATTTCAGTAAATCTGTAAAAATATATAGCTGATTTTGAAGATCTTCCACAGATATATAAAATCACTTGAAAGGAGTAGGTGAAGTGACCCAAGTCCATATATGTCACTAGATCTCTTCCTTCATGACCAATGTGGGACTCGTTCGGTGCTCAACAATTCATCCCTTGAACGAGACTCTTCTGCGGATAGAACGTTCATCCCTTCCGACTAAGGGATCCCGTGCATCTACATATGTAGTCCTGGAGATATGGTTCTGATACCACTTATTAGGATTGGGTATCCAACCTAAAAAACTAGCTTGATAAGTGGGTACCCAAAAGACTAGCCCGAAAGGTGGAGTTATCCAATTCCAATATAAATCTCTAAATTTCCTCTTTACAATCAATGTAAAATTCGTTCGCTGCCCAACAATAGATAAGTCTGATTCCACGTGCAATATCCACTATAGTGTAGATTAAGGTTTCACGACTTAGTCACCAGCTTGGTAATCATATTTAATCCTATACCTATATAGCTATACATAAAACGAATTATTTGTAAGAACTATATCTTTTAATATTCTTCTCATACGATATTCTTAGTTGCATATCTAATGAAGATTGATAGATATTTTACTAAATAATTGGCCACTTTTATTTAGTGCAACGGATATATATTTCTGTAAATAGAAAAGGGGACTTAAATAATGTCATATCAATTAATTTAATCATTTATAAAAGTCATGTTTTTCAAGCTCTTTTATTTTTTTATAAACTTTAAATTATTGTTTAATTATTAAACTTTTGTGGTTCTCATCTTTACACATCTGTTGGGTCTTTTGGATAAAACTTTTTATCTATAAATAATACTTATAAAACTCGCACTTAAAGATGAATCCTATTTGATGGCCTTCACACTCCTTGTACGTTGGGAACGTTAATAGCCCCATTTCAGCACCCATCCAATTGACATCCAATTTCGAATTAAAATTTACATCAAAACATTTAATATTTACAATTACCTTATAGATCACATAATTAAGAGTTAATGTGACTGCACTAGGGTAAGGTTTTTCTCATTAGAATCACGTCACTATTTTATCTGAATTTTACCCTAATTCATGATTTGAAACCATGAAAGTGATTCTTGTCCAGTTGAACATAAGGTGGTTGAAAATGATATTAGTAATCCGTTTGTGACAATTGAATTCATGAATATCATTTATTTTTCAAAAGGGATTTAGAGTTCTTCTAAAAGAAATTATTTGGAATTTATTTTAAAGAAATCTTTATATTTTCCACGTAAACTACCTTACTCTTTATAAAAAAAATCTAAAAAGATCTTCATGACATGTTGACTAAAAGTCATTCTCAACACAAAAGGACCACTCTCCGTGATATTATCCAATATGTGTAGATAGAGAAATTTGCATATGTGTCAAAAGATTAGTCGGGTGCTCTAAGAGACTTGAACACCTTGATCTTTAAACCTAAAATTGGATCATAACTAGAGTTTGACTAGCCTTTGTTTTGAAACTAAGCTTCTTATCAGTGTTGATTTCTTAGCCTTAGATGTTACAGATATAATCAAATGATGTAATTAAGTCTTGTAATTCTCTCTCTCTCTCTCTCACTCACCACCAAAGGACATAAAATGAGTGAACGTAGAACTTGGATAGACTAACTGAACTTCTAGTCACTTTTGAAGCTGGAAAATGACCAAATGAGCTAATTTTCAGGCTGGGCTATGCCTTCAAGTCCAATTGGAACTTGGAAGACAAGATCGGCCCAAAAGCTAAACGGGCCAGCATCCTTTTTGGATCTGAGCTTAAACATTCAGCAGGGTTAAATTGATCCTAACCTGTTAAAAGCAGGATGAAGTTATCACCATTTGCATTGCAAATGGTGGGTGAGCCACGACAAAAGCTCTATACTGCAGAACCATATGAAGTATAGATGCAACTGGGCAACGATAGGTTGGGCCAAGGCTTATTGAACAAATTTTATTCTTAATTGGAGCAGCTTCTGACTTTTAAATCAAGCCCAAGCCCACCCTATTCAGTCGTCGCTATCATCATGAAATATGGAAAGTAGCTCAAGCCGTCCCTCAAACCCACTCTTGCAGATAGGGTTCATGTATGTAAAATTAGTCTCATTTCTAACATATGATGGAGATATCCACGTTATTAAGAAAGAATTTCCATTATATCAATTTTTTAGAAATTAACTCTAACTTAATTTCTCTTGAACTATTTCCAATATCCCTAATTTGATCATTATTCTAGTTCTATACTTCAAATCACCCTTAATAGATAAACACGACCCTTAATGGATGCATGTACAAAACTAAAAAAGTAAAAAATAAAAGGGAAAGAAAGCAGTCTGAAGAAAGATAAATTACTCAAATTATTAAATTTTGGTAAATCTTTTTAAACCATTATATCACCCAACATAATAAGCTCTGGTTGAAGTGAGGCGTTTGTCATCAAGTGGTTGATGTTTCCCTCTTGCAATTTTTTTTTAAAAAAATGCAGGTTGGCCATTGTTTGTCCAACAATGCAGGCCGGCTGATTTCGTTTTCCACATTAAGGAGGAGAAAAAGGGTTTTAGTTATGCTGATTGAAATCGATTGCATTCTTTATTGGAAAGAAGAAATATTGTAGTCATTTGATGGTTTCCCTTTTTGAGTCCTAACATCACCAAATGGATAATTTTTTTAATAAAAGATTAAGTTGTATTGTTTAATCCTTAATATGGTTTTTACTATGAAGCAGGGGTCCGAATATCAGTCGATACAAATCGTATCGGCCGATATAATACGGTTTTGAAACCTTATCATATCTGCCGATATCATAATATCAGGCGTTTTTGTTGAAAAAAAAAAAAAGGAAAGAGAAATTTATTGGCCGATATCTCGGTCTATACCGTTTTTTCAACCCCTGCTATGAAGGCTTCTAGGGAAGCTCACTTAAGGAGATTTCTCGAAGGATTTCCATGCGATGAGATTTCAAAATAAATTTTTGATTTTAGATGAGGAGGAGGAAAGAAAACACAAACTTTTTTTGATTCTTTAGAATTTTATTTTATTTCAATATATGGAAACCCACTGACCTCACTTTGTTATGATTATAGGTAACACTCTGGATCCATGATACCAATCACAGGCACCATAGATCGGGTTAGGCGCTCCAAAGATTTGAGGACAAGATCTCATGTGGAAGAATAGAATACCCAACCACTCGAACAAATAAAACAACAACGCCTTCCAATCTCTAGAGAAGCTCACTTAAAGAGATTTCCATGCAATGAGATTTCAGAATAAATTCCTGATTTTAGATAAGGAGGAGAAAAGAAAACACGTAAACTTTCTTTGATTCTTTAGAAATTAATTAAGATTACAGTGTAGAAGATACAAAAGGCGCCTTCCAATCACTAGAACCCCAAGAAACTTTATGATTTAAGTTTCCTAGGATTATACATCAATTGGGAGAAAGCTATGGAAGTCTCTATGTATACAATTTCCATTTAAGCAATAAATACAAGACATATTTATTGAAAGCATTAAATTGAAGATTACCATTAAATCTCTGCACATGAAAGGTCGACAGGATGAAGGAGGTCTGCAGCAGAAAAAACTTGAATAAGTGGTGCCACTCTAAATGAACATCAACTGCATTCTCTGTTTGAACCAGTGGCATCAGCAGAGGATGGATATGAAAATTCACAGGGGGAAAAAGAAGGTGCAAAGTAAATTGGCACAGGCATCTTAGATGGAAGAAGAGGGAGTGGAGCTTCCAAATTAAGAACATTAATGGCTTGTCTTATGGAAGGCCTCAAGGAGTGATCTGGGTGAGCACACCATAGCCCAACAACCATCAAGCGCTGCATTTCTTCCTCATCAAAATCTTTTGTGAGCCTCTCATCGGCGGCCTCGAGAATTTTGCCGACTCCATACAGTTCCCAAACCCACTCTACCATCATCACCTTACTAGCTTCAGCCTTATGATCAACTGGTCTTCTCCCACATGCAATTTCTAAGGCAACAACTCCAAAGCTGTAGACATCCGACTCTTTACTAGCCTTGCTGGTGGTAGCACATTCAGGTGCCAAGTAACCCATGGTCCCTGCTAGCACAGTTGTTTGTGAGCCAAGTTCATGATCCACAAGCCTTGCTAGACCGAAATCGCCCAGTTTCGCATTGAAACTAGAATCCAACATTACATTGCTTGACTTGATATCCCTGTGGACAACACATTGCTCCCATTCTTCATGCAGATACAGCAATGACGACGCCAAACCCGTTGCAATTTTGTACCTCATGGGCCATGTGAGCAAGCTTTTCCCTTTAAAAAGATGGGCATCAAGACTCCCGTTTGGCATTAATTCATAAACGAGAAGGAATTCGCCGTGTTTGTGGCACCAACCGATCAGTTGAACCAAATTTCGATGTCGCAATCGGCTAATGATCCTCACCTCAGAAACATACTCCTTTTTCCCCTGTTTTGAACTCTTGGAGACCCTCTTTACAGCCACATTCATGTTCAACTCGCTTACGAAACCCTTGTAGACCCCTCCAAATCCTCCCTCCCCAAGCTTCCCTTCATCTAAGAAATTATTTGTTGCTTGAGCTAGTTCATGATAAGAGAAACTTTTAGGCCCCGTTCCCTTTTCAAATTCATAATCCATAGACACATCAGAGCCCAAATCCTCTTTATTCCTTCTAGCCCTTCTCACCCACCAAACAAACCCAACCAATGCCAACCCAATCATTGAAACGCCAACACCAACGCCAACAAACAAACCCACCCCCAATCCGGTCATATGATTTGGTTTTCCACCTTCCCTAGCAGAATTGTTTGAAACATCATCTGTAGAATTTTTTGGGAGATCCTCCAAAGTAGAAATGAACTGCCAAGAAAGGATCTGATGTATCTCACTAAGTGGGCCTTTCGCTGCTGAGAACCCAATATCAACCCACTCCGGTAGTATCTCCCTCAAATCCACAGTAAGAGAAAGTCTGAAACTCAGGGTAATAGTTGAATTTGGAGAGTAAGTTAGAAAGACGCTTAAATTTTTTGTGCTGGCATTATAACTTATCCATGCATCGGCAGTGTATCCAGACGTGATGCTATCATTCACTTCTGTGGTTGTATTGGAAATTATCGAATTGATGTCAATACCCATGTGAATATATCCGGGATCCCAATCATTCCAATAGCTATCAAATTCAATGGCGACAAGTCGATTTTGTGAAGAATTGGAGAGAGTCAAATTGTAGTTGGTGAACAAACCCATGAATCCATCTCCCGAATTGGGAGGTAAATCAGAACCATTAGGGGCAAGGAAGAAGGCAAGACCATCACCAGAGAGGGTAGACTCCGACACAATTCTAAAGGAGAAGTGGGTGGCGAAGTTGGTGACGTTTTGTGTCTTTGAATCCCAGAGATGCACTGCTTCCTTATATTTGGCACGGCCCGTGCTGTCTTTAATGCTATAATCGCGTTGATTTCTAGTGAGTTCTATGACTCGGTTTGTGGAGTAGGCATCACCTTGATAGATTATAGTCTCCATGTTCGGTCCGAACTCAGAGAAATTAAATTCAACAGAGTTTGCAGTGGACAGAAGAAGTAAAAGGATAATGATGAATGATTGCAGAAGAGATCCTATTTTCTGATTTAGGAAAAGAATTATGCTGCAATAAACCATGGTAGAGAGAGAGAGAGGAAGTTTAGAAGCAATTCAGTGAGAGCTACTCAGCTTCAAGGCTATGTTTTGGATTGTTAATGTGCTGAGGAGATTCTTTAGTATATTATCACTAAAAAACAGGTTTTGTGTTGAGTCTTTGATGAATGATAACGTTTTATAGTGACTAATGAACTTCTAATATTGTCATTTCTTTGGACCATGTAAGTAAATTGCCGGTTACACCCTGGCATATATTTTGATTGCAAAACACCTCTTTTAAGCCTCTTTATTTTCTTGAGGATAGAGATGTCCTAGTTGAAAGGTTTACAGCAAAAAAATTGACTATGTGATTGTATAAATTTATATATTATATTTGTAAAAGTGTAAATATTCTCTAAATGATTCAAACGAAAATAAAAGAATTAGAATCACATATTAACTTTGAAAGTTTTGTTAATGAAAGTCGTGAAAAAAAAAAGTTGGAAATTTGGTCAAAGAAAATGTTTTTTTTCGTGAGATACAACGGGAAACTGAGTCTCGAACTTTGCACCTCCCGCTTCCTAAGAAGCGAGATTACCAATTAAATTACACCTCTAACAGAGTGAATCACAGAGAAAGAAAGACCTATAATTTTTATGTTTTCTTTTACATCTTCTTCAAATATTCGTTATTTAAAACACCATATTCCATATGTCGTATACAAGAAGAAAAAAGGAATAGAAACTACATAAGGAAAGGAGGGGGGAAGGAAAATGAATAAGATTCACGAGTCAAAGAGGTGAAAACTACTTAAAAACTTCCTAGAGTGTAGTCTCTTCCTATAGTGCCAGTTTTGATGTTTAACGGCTATCACAACGTTGTCTTTTAAATTTTCTTTGTGCTACTTAATTATCCTTTTAATCATGGTTTATGTTTGTCTGTTTTCTTCCGTCGGTCACCCAAAGTCCAGCCAACGATTTAAATATGAAGAAATTGTTGACTCTGAATGGCCATGGCCGGCTTTTGTCTGTAAAACGACAATAATATGGGTCTAACGCTGGACGCTAATGACGCGTGAAGAAGCAGAAGGAAAAATTAGTTTCCGTACAACTCATTCAACTATTTTAAATCTATACTTATTTAAGGAGCATTCTTAGTATATGTCTTCTTAAAAAGTCTAAATCCTATGTCTTGTTAAAAAAGTCTTGACTCAATTTAATAAGACCTCAAATAGACATGAATAAGAAACTCAAATTAAATAGGATCATACAGGAACCGACTTAACTCAACTGTGTTGTTAGTTCTATAAAAATAAGTATGGATATATATATATATATATATATATAGAGAGAGAGTGAAAGAAAGTCGGGGTTGAATAGGTAGTGATTTCATTTCTTATTTCTACATGTGTCATTTCTAATTTAAGGAGCACTGATATTTTTTTTAAAAAAAAATATAAGATGATGAAAAAAAAAAAAAAATTGTTAAGATGGGATGCTCAATAGTTGGGGTGAGCCAAGTCATTTTCAAATCCATAAATCCTCCCCTTCACAATCAATGTGGGACTCATTCGTTGCCCCCAACAATCCCTCTCTCGAATGAGGCTCTTTAGAAGATAGAATGTCGTCGGCCATTCTGTCGTGGGAAGATCCCCTGAGTCCATATGCGTTGGCTTAAAAATATGGCTCTGATATCACTCGTTAAGATTGGATATCCAATCCAAAAGACTAGTCCAATTGGTAAAATGACCCAAGCCATTTAAAAGGAGAAGATACCCATGTTATTCAAAAAGAAAATTCACAATAGATAGATATCACCATTGGTATTTTTTCAAGTTTTGTTGTAAATCATATCTTCTCAATTCTCACTTTATAATATGTCGTCGTTTTCGTACTCACCCTATATTATTAATGGTCGTCTTCTTCAACCACTTTCTACTTATTTTCTAATAGGATAAATTTTAATTTCTGTATCATTTCTAAATCACATTAATTAACTATACTTCAATTTCTCTTCAACTATTACCAATGTCTCTAACTTAATCATTTCTAGTTCTATACTTCAAACTCACCCTTAATTCATAAACACGTCCCTTAGTGGGTGCATGTGACAAAAATAAGAAAGTTAAAAATAAAAGGGAAAGAAAAACAGTCTGAAGAAAGGTAAACGACTCAAACTATCAAATTTTGGTAAAAATAAAATTTAAACCATTATATCACCCAATATGATAAGCTCTAGTTGAAGCAGGGGCTGAAATATTGGTATTGGCTGATATATCGGCCGCGCAATTTTTGTCTCTTATTTATTTATTTAATTAAAACCATGGCATACATATTGGCAATATTTATCGGACATCGTCTGATATTGGTAAATATCAGCCGATAAAATACATATTAGCTAATATATATATATATATATACCTAAAATAAAATCGAAGTGAGGCGTTTGTGGTCAAGTGGTTGATGTTTTCCTCATGCAATTTTTAAAAAAAGATGCAGGTGGGCCATTGTTAGTTGAACAATGCAGGCCGGCTGATTTCGTTTTCCACATTGAGGAGAAAAGGGGTTTTAGTTATGCTGATTGAAATTTGAAATCGATTGTATTCTTTATCTCATGGTAAAAAAAATATTGTAGTCATTTGATGCTTTCCCTTTTTAAGTCCTAACATCAACAAAAAATAAATGAATGATTCTTTAGAAAATAATTAAGATTACAGGACATACAAAAGGGGCTTTCCAATCACTAGAACCAACAAACATTATGATTTAAGTTTCCTAAGATTATACATCAATTGAGAGAAAGCTATGGAAGTCTATACGTATACAATTTCCAATTAAGCAATAAATAAAAGACATATTTATTGAAAGCATTAAAATGAAGATTACCATTAAATCTCTGCACATGAAAAGGTTGACAGGATGAAGGAGGTCGCAGCATAAAAAACTTGAATAAGTGGTGCCACTCTAAATGAACATCAACTGCATTCTCTGTTTGAACCAGTGGCATCAGCAGAGGATGGATATGAAAATTCACAGGGGGAAAAAGAAGGTGCAAAGTAAATTGGCACAGGCATCTTAGATGGAAGAATAGGGAGTGGAGCTTCCAAATTAAGAACATTAATGGTTTGTCTTATGGAAGGCCTCAAGGAGTGATCTGGGTGAGCACACCATAGCCCAACAATCATCAAACGCTGCATTTCTTCCTCGTCAAAATCTTTTGCGAGCCTCTCATCGGCGGCATCAAGAATTTTGCCGACTCCATACAGTTCCCAAACCCACTCTACCATCATCACCTTGCTAGCTTCAGCCTTATGATCAACTGGTCTTCTCCCACATGCAATTTCTAGGGCAACCACTCCAAAGCTGTAGACATCTGATTCTTTACTAGCCTTGCCGGTGGTAGCACATTCAGGTGCCATGTAGCCCATGGTCCCTGCAAGCACAGTTGTTTGTGAGCCAAGTTCATGATCCACAAGCCTAGCTAGACCGAAATCGCCCAGTTTCGCATTGAAACTAGAATCCAACATTACATTGCTTGATTTGATATCCCTGTGCACAACACATTGCTCCCATTCTTCGTGCAGATACAGCAATGCCGATGCCAACCCCATTGTAATTTTGTACCTCACAGGCCATGTGAGCAAGCTTTTCCCTCTAAAAAGATGGGCATCAAGACTCCCGTTTGGCATGAGTTCATAAACGAGAAGGAATTCGCCCTGTTTGTGGCACCAACCTATCAGTTGAACCAGATTTCGATGTCGCAATCGGCTAATGATCTTCACTTCAGACTCATACTCTTTCTTCCCTTGTTTAGATCCCCTTGAGACCCTTTTAACAGCCACAGTCATGTTCAACTCGCTCAAGAAACCCTTGTAGACCCCTCCAAATCCTCCCTCCCCAAGCTTCCCTTCATCTAAGAAATTATTTGTTGCTTGCGCTAGTTCATTGTAAGAGAATCTTTTAGGCCCCTTTCCCTTCTCAAATTCATCATCCATAGACAAATCAGAGCACACATCCTCTTTATTCCTTCGAGCCCTGCTCACCCACCAAACAAGCCCAACCGATGCCAACCCAATCATTGAAACACCAATGCCAACAACCAAACCCTTCACCAAGCCGCTCATATGTTCTGGTTCTCCACCTTCCAAAGCAGAATTTTTTGAAATATCATCTGTAGAATTGTTTGGAAGGCCATCTGTAGAATTTTTTGGGAGATCCTCCAAAGTAGAAATGAACTGCCAAGAAAGGATCTGATGTATCTCACTAAGAGAGCCTGTCGCGGCTGAGAACCCAATATCAACCCACTCTGGTAGTATCTCCCTCAAATCCACAATAAGAGAGAGTCTGAAGTTCAGGGTAATATTTGATTTTGGAGTGAAAGTTAGAACGACGCTTAAATTTTTTGTGCTTCCATTATAACTTATCCATGCATCGACAGTGTATCCAGACGTGATGCGAAAATCCACTTCTTTGGTTGTATTGGAAACAATCGAATTGATGTCAATACCCATGTGAATATATCCGGGATCCCAATCATTCACATAGCTATCAAATTCAATGGCGACAAGTCGATTTTCTGATGAATTGGAGTGAGTCGAACTGAAGTTGGTGAAGAAACCCATGAATCCACCTCCCGAATTTGGAGGTATCTCAGAACCATTGGGAGCTAGGAAGAAGCCAAGGCCATCACCAGAGGGGAAAGAATCCGACATAATTCTAAATGAGAAGTGGGTGGCGAAATTGGTGAGGTTTTGTGTCTTAGAATCCCAGAGATGCACTGCTTCCATATATTTGGCACGCCCCGTGCTGCCATTACTGCGAACATCGCGTTGGTTTCTTGTAAGTTCTATGGCTCCGTTGGTGGAGAAGGCATCACCTTGATAGGTTATAGACCTCATGTTCGGTCCAAACTCAGAGAAATTAAATTGAACTGAGTTTGCAGTGGAGAGAAGAAATAAAAGGATAATGATGAATGATTGAAGAAGAGATCCTACTTTCTTTATGCTGCAAAAAACCATGGCAGAGAGAGAGAGAGAGAGAGAGAGAGAGAGAGTAGGAAGTTCAAATGCAATACAATGAGAGCTACTCAGCTTCAAGGAAGTTGCATGATGGGGTAAGCCTAGCTATGTTTTGGATTGTTAATGAGCTGAGGAGATTCTTTAGTAAATTATCACTAAAAACAGGTTTTGTAGTTAGTCTTTCATGAATGATACGTTTTATAGTGACTAATTAACTTTTAATATTGCCATTTCTTTGGACCATGCAAGTAAATTGCCGGTTGCACCCTGGAGTATATTTTGATTGCAAAACAACCTCTTCTGAGGCCCTTTATTTTCTTAAGGATAGAGAGGTCCTAGTTGAAAGCTTTGCAGCAAAAACTTTGACTATGTTATTGTATAAATTTATATATTTGTAAAAATGTAAATATTTTCTAAATGATTCAAAAATTAAAATCATATATTTGTTGGGGTTGGCTGCAAATGAGTCTCACATTGGAAGTGTATAGAAAAATTTAGGAATTTATAAAGGACTTGGGTCAAGTAATCTTTTAGACTGGATACTCATGTCCTAACAAGTGGTATCAGAACCAGGTCTCAGACTACCTCATGTGGACTGAGGAAATCTTCAAGGCGGACGGGATGGTTGGCCTCATTCAAGAAGGAAGATTGTTGCGACTGATTGCGAACGAATCTCATTTTGAAAATATAGAGGGAGATGTAGGGATTTATAAAGAACTTGGGTTACCTCACCTAATAAAATGGTCTTTAGAGATATCCAAGTCCTAACAATATTTACCTTAGAAATTTTTGTTAATGAAAATTGTGAAAAAAAAAAGAGTTGAAATTTAGTCAAAGAAGACTTTATTTCCAGCAGGGTGAAGCAAAAAGAAAGACCTATAATTTTTATTTTATTTTTATTTTTTATTTTTTTTCTTTTACATCTTCTAATAAGTATTCGTTATTTAAAACTCCATAGTCCATATGTTGCTTTCTAGAAGGAAAAAGAAATAGAAACTACATACGGAAAAGAGGGGAGAAGGAAGATGGATAAGATTCATAAGAGTCAGAGCTGAAAACAACTGAAAATTTTCTTGCTCCCTCTTCACATGAAAACATACTTATTGATTTGCTGCAAACATGTAGTCTCTGCCTGAAGTGTCAGTTTTGATGCTTATCAGCTATCACAACGCTGCTTTTTAAATTTTCTTTATGCTACCTAATTATCATTTTAATCATGGTTTATGTTTGTTTATTTCTTCCGTTGGTCACCCTAAGTCCGGCCAACGATTTAAATCTGAACAAACTGCTTGCTTTAATTGGCCATGGCCGGCTGTGTCTGTAAAACGACAATAACCAGTGGAAAAGCAGAAGAAAAAATTAGACTCACAAAGAATCCTGAAGAGGCCTCTTTTAAATTAGCCTTCACTCTCAGCAAAAGATGGGCTAGAGTTAAATTATTCACCAAAGAGGAGGTTAAACACAAATGCCTAGATAATTAATAAGTGAGTGACTTGACTTGTTGTCTTCTTTCAAGTCATATGGTATTATTTTTTACTTTTTTTTTTATTAAAATTCTCAATTAGGCAACCTTTCAAAATAGTATAATAAAACGAGATAAGGCGTCGGAAATTTCATATCAGATTGTAACATTCTATCTTGATTTGCCATTTTATCATTATGATGATTGTTTTCATCCCAAGCACACTAGTGAATAAGCCAAAAGAAACAGGCCACTACCAATATATATGTATATATATATATATTACAGTGAAGCTCAAGAAGATTCAATATAATAAAAGTTATATATATATATATATATATATATATATATATATATATATATATATATATATATATATATATATATATATTACAGTGAAGCTCAAGAAGATTCAATATAATAAAAGTTAGTGAGCTCAATTTGATGACTACAAAAATTGATATTATCATAAAAACTATCATACTATAAAAAATAAGACCTATTAAAAGGCTACAAGTATTAAGAATGACACATCATTCATTCTTGGGAATTCAATTAGACGTTGGAAACAAAAGGAGAAATGGTAGGAAGAGAGAGAGAGAGATCAGCAGCATTGGTCATTTATTTGGTTGCTTTGATTAGTGGGGCAGCTTCCTCTAGATTGGTTGTGGCAAGGAGAAATAGAACTGAGAAACCAGAGGAGAAAGTAAGTTTCGCATCTAGAATTGGTGATTTAGAAAGAGGAGCAGAGCCAAAGAGGATCACTTACAAGAGCTAGCATTGCCTACTAACAAATGATGATATGAAAGCATCTACAAGGGGTAGTTGAAGTGATTTGGACTTGGTGGTGGTAGTAATAATCTCCAGGGGACGATGTTATTAGGTTATCTAGGATTAGATTGTGATTATCTTGGAATTAGATTTGGATAATCTCTTAGTAAAACATGTTTTATCTATTAGGATTTATTTCTACACCAAAGTATCCATGTTTGATGTGTATTGTATTCTACATATTGTCTTTACCTATAATGTAATATCTAAATATGCAATTTTTACTGCAACATTCAGTGGGAATCCAAATCATAAACCAACTGAGACATCGCAATCGGGTGCAACTGATTGGTTGGTGCCTTCACATCCTGTTTCATTTTAACAATTAATCATTCTCTCTCAAGATGAGTTTTATCAAGTTTTTTCCAAGTCAAGTCCAAAACTTCATCCGAGTTACTCGACTCAATAGGATTGAGTCGAGTCGAGTTTCATGTTTTTGAACTATGGTTGGAGCTTACCTGCATTTGCCCTGTTCAGGCAAGTACTAGCAAGAATAAGTATCATCTGCCATGGGCACCAAAAGTTCCTCTACTGCCCTAACTGGAAGCAAATAAATCATTTGGAAGAGCTTCTTCTGTAACTTGAAGTTGTGGGATGGTGGAACAGCAGTAACATATAGAACCCCAGATGAGCCTAAGACAAAGCACTCCTCCAGGACTCACTCCTGGAATGGCCCTTCCCTTCCCATTGCTCATCCTGATTCATGGAGTTGCAATGTAGCTGTTCCATAAACATCATCCAATAGAAAGTGGCAGGGTATGTTTAGATCTGCTGCTCATTGCCTATAGAAATTAACGGCTTTCCAATAAATTAAAATCAGCAAGTTCAATTGTAAACAGAAAAACAAATATTATTTATTGCAAACTATAATTAAGTACATCACACCCAGTTACTCCACTCAATAAAAGTCACTCATCCCATGGTAAACATCTGTCAGTGCCTCAGTTTGTCTCTACACGTTCAACGATTGAGTTAACAGTTAGCTGATTGCAGAAAGCAGACATACATAGAGTCCAAAGTGAAAACATAGAACCCTACGTGATTCCATCATGTCATTACTGTTGATGGCTATCAGCTCTTCTTTGGAGGAACATTGAACCGATCAAAACTGCAACCCCTGTTACGGCAATTGTGAACAGTATCCGTTTCTGTGATAAATCACGCACTGGCCTTCTGGGAGCACCTTGTTCCCTCTCTCAGGCATATTCCTGTTACTTCACAAATCAGAAAGTTCAATTGTAAACAGAAAAACATTATTAGACTAATACTGTACTGGGGGAAAAACTGTTTTCTATAGTTCAGAAGTAAAATTCAACCAAGTTTAAACAAATTTCAGTAATATTGATAATGCAAGAAGATCAATATCACAGGTACCACTTTAAGAAACATTGATCGCTACCACTTCCGATCAACCAATTATTGAATGGAGGCCTTACACTATAAAAATTCAGTGCTTGAAAGGTAAAAGAATGTGTACAATCATCCTCCTCACCACTGATAAAGACTAACTAGGCAATAGCTCAACACTTTCCCTGTAGTACAATAATTTGTAGTACAATCAACAAATAGAAGGCCATAAATATATCCTATATGAATACATATACATGGGAAAGACTTGTGCAAGCAGGTACATTGCATCATTGACAGAGAAAGTAAATCAGTGAGCAGTAATTATTTTGGTCTGAAGTTGTCAGGCTTGTAAGGGCAAGGCTGGGCAAATTGAGTGTGGTTTAAAATATTATATTTTTCACTTGCTTCTCGTGTCAAATGAAAATAGTTTTAGGATTGATTGAAGCACTAAAATTAATCTTTAAAAAAATTATATGTATCGGATTTAAGGTTAAAAATACCTATAGTCAAAACAAGAATTCAAAAAACCTAAGTCACATAGAAGCTTTGTACGTTTCTATGTCAAATTTTTTAAACTCTGTCCTATGGAAGGTTAGGATTTTATAAAGGGAAACATGATATACTCTTTTAAATGATATTTTATCAATATCTAGCCAATCAATTTAAGACTATAAAATAGTACTTTTAAGTTTAAATGTCCTTTTTATATTCATAGATCTGATGAAATAAACTTCATATGGTTCAATTTTCAAAATTAGGTTAACATGAAGCATTCACTTTTAATTGATAGGACTATCATGGCCCGTAATCAAACAAAGTGACCCATTCTGGAACTTTAAAAGAAAATCCTGTGGACATATCACAGCTGTTTCTGCTCCAGCCTTGAAGACATGCACTTCTGGTGCAGATGGGGTGTGGCAAGTGTCATACGGAGGCATTTTAAACATTTTAAAAATATATGTAACATAACTGTTGGGTCTTATAACAATGTTATATAAAAAATATGCTTCAGATGTATTAACAACTAAAAGTAATTGTTAGAATTATTTCTCTTTACCTGATATCAGTCATTAGAGTGGATCATTAAAACTGATATCAGATGTTTCTGCATTAAGGAATTCTAAGTTTCATTTTTTACTCTAATAGCCTTATATCAATTAGATAAAAATCATCTCTTAAGGAGTAAATTTTAATTTTTGAATAATCTAAACGTCTTATTTCAATTGGGCATGGTGAATAAGCCCCGCCATTGTGCCACTTGTACTTCTAAAAGCTTCTTAAAATGCCACATGTACTGGTAGCATCACCAAAACCACCTTCATGTGAAATCCAAATATCACATCAAAGGTTAAAATAATTGCCACTGCCTTTCCTGTACTCTTTTCAGTACTCTCCTACTTGTCACTGCCCTCGTGAAGACTTCTGAGTAGAGCAAGTAAAAAGGAACTCTCATCCGCCAATATACTGTCATAGTGCCAGTAATGCACTGGAGTCACACACACTCAAGTCTTCCTGCATATTCATATATAACATCACAAAAACTATATATGTGTGTGTTTAAAAAAAAAAAAAGGAAAGATTAACTTAACCATGGTGCAGCACACTGGTTAAGGTTGTCCATAGGGGACAGTTGGTTCAAGTCATGTTGGACTCTTAGAAGAAATGGTAATGTGGACAGGGACAAGTTTTGTAGTGAAAAATGAAAACATGATGATGGAACGGAAACTTTGAGAAACCTAGTAAGCTTGAATAATATAAATTCAATAAAATATACTTCATAAATTATGATATAAGTTGCATGTAAAATGTGTGCGAAATTGTAAACTAGACTAACGGATGACAGTAGTAACCGGAATACTGGTACATGTACATATGCCAGTCCCAACCTCGTGTGAAGGAGAACAGCCGCACTAAACAAGCAATCCACCATTAATTTGAAAAACCCTACACACGCTTAAAAAGTTGGAGAAGTCAAAGTGACAGAAATGGATTAACTGTCAAATGGATACAGCCTAGTAATAATGGTAAGTGATGTAAGTCTTTTTTTACCAAGGAAAGATTTGGTACAGATATCGTTATTGATTTGGATAAAACTTCTTCATCATTACCACTTAAAATGGGTAAAACTTCCACAAAAATGGAGTCTCCTTGTCCAAAGAAACACATGAAAGATTATAAAGTGAACTAGATCATTTAACAGAGACCATGTTGTAAAGACAAAGAAAGAAAGCCTCATGATATGTTCGTCAAAATTAATATTCTACACCTTATAAATTATCAAATAAAACATAAGTAGCACAACATATTTCCAATGAAAATTCATGATCAACTTCAAGGGAAAAAGTTATAATTCTCTAAACAAAATAGAAGAAATTATTCTACAGTTAATAGCTTCCCAGATAGCAAACTGAAAGTACCTCGAAGATTCTGCAATGTTGTGAGTACTACTGTGGAGCAAGATTTCATGGTCACTACGTTCACAACGCCGAACATATTTATTACAAAGATCACAATGGTCTGTCCGATTACCACAGAGTTCCTGAAATCAGATAGTGGAAACAAATCATACACAATTACACCATAAAGTGCATGGTTCCAACTCAGATCTGTCAACAGTAACTACCTGATGCTTAAAGAGATCAACTGCTGGCGATGGGAACTCACAATATTCACAAGTAACAATCCTTTGGGGACAGCTTTCACCCTTATGGACATCTAAAGCTTCACGTTCTATTGTCTCATTGCATAGTGAACAAGCTACCTGCCCTTGTAACAGTGCAATTGCCAAATATTATAAAAGACAAGCATTTTGTATTTCACTAGCAAAACCAGATGCAACTCAGTGGCACCTTATTAAAAAAGACCAAAAAAAAAAGTTTGTAATGGAATGGGCAGCACAGGGAAGACTGACACAAATGAACATCTGTGTTTGACCAATATAATTCCTAAGGCGAGAAACAGAGATTAGCAGACATGATCCCTCTTTTTTTGTTTTTTAAAGAGAAACATGACCTGAATTGACTCTGATAGAAATAGCTTTCATGAGATGAAGATGGAAAAGCTCAACGCAAAATTAGATAAAAACATTGACATTCTCCTCTATAAAAAGAAAATTAGATTAATTAAACAATTAAGTTTTCATATAAAAAAAAATAACCCAAATCTCATACAGATCTCATACAACACAGAATAGTCCAATTACAAAAAAAAAACTATAAAATAACCTTAAAACTGTATTAAAATTTTGCAAAAGAAACTACAAAAAATGCAAAAATAAAGTAAGTGCTAAACACCTTTAATTCAAATGGTGGAATCCAATTATATCTCATTGGTGATACTATTTTTTTTAATCCCAAATATGATAGGTAGTATGATTGAGAAATAAGAAAATAATTATTAGTTTTAGCCTCATACGATTTAACACATAACATATTCATTAATAATAAATATATTACTTAAGTTACTTGTCATTCAGGTTATCAGGTTGTAAAATTCGGATATGACTAGATCCAAAATCCAAAAGAAAGGGGATTTTAGTTTCAGATTCAAACTCGGATCTAAAGTTTGCATTTGAATCCATTTATTTCAAGTTGGATGATTTTGGATTTCAGAGTTCCATTTACATCCCTACCCAAATGGGAAGCATAGGCAATGTCTCCCACAAATCCATGAAAACCGACATTTTTAAGGGAGGGGACTTCTCATTTAGATAGGCTATCAAGGCCAATAGCTATTCTACCTCCGTGGAGACCACCATCAACAGGTTGAACAAAACTGAATTTAATAGCAGCTATTTGTCTAGAAGTTAAGTTCCAGATATTGGTGAATTGGTATAATCTACAAATGCCTCTGTTATTTCTTCTTTTTGGAGCCAACCAAGGAAGCAATGCAAACGAAGTTGACTTTAAAAAAATAAAAACTTCGTATAGGCTTCAGATTCTTGGAATCTCTAGGCCTTTCTGAGGTGCTGATTGAAGGAGATTCCTGTATCATTGTTCAATGAATATACAAGGAGCAGTCCCCAGCAGTGGAGAGACGGGAATGGATACGGGACATGGCATAATAAAAAAATCTAGGACATGGGAACAGGAAAGGCACGGACACGGCCATATTTTATTTATATGTATATAAAGGTTTGTATATGGTCATCTTAATTAATTTTAAGTTATTTTAGCTCATATTTTAATTTTAAGTTACACATATAAAGTTTTATAAATGGTCATCTTAATTAATTTTGTTATTTTAGATCATAATTTTAGGTTTGAAAATTTTAATTATATTTAAATCATAATTAATATTTTTATTTTTATTTTTGAATTTATATGTGGGAAACCGCGAGATACCCAGCGTAAAACCCCCATGGGTGAGCCCACTACCCGTAGGGCACACCAAGGTTAGGCCATGGGACCTAATTAATATTTATTTAGGTTCAAGTAAGCTGCTATATATAAAATTTATCTAAATCTCCATCTTTTTTAGTTTTATATGTTTTTCTTATTAATATAGGCAAGATTAATATTTAAATGCAATTAGACAAATAGTAACAACCCTGGTAAAAAGAATCCTTGCTCTTATTATTGCAAACAAGAGAGGAAAAAGGTCCCATCACTTTTGCCTCTCTTTTCCCTTTTTTTCAAAATTGGTTGACAGATTAGGTTGTTAGAATTGGAGCAGATTGGTTTGCTAATTGACTTATGTAATTCTTTTACTCTGGAAGCCTTGGATTAATTCTAGCAAGGGATGCCTTTTGTTATCTTCTAATTCTGCTTTCTTTAATAAAGAATTAAAGATATATCATTACAAAGGTAAGATCAACCCAATGGCAAGGCAGATGTGATACAAAGTTCCAGTCTGGAACTCATTTAGGGGTCCATCAAGTTGAAGGGTCAGATCTTAAATCAAACTGATAATCATGTCAGATCAAAGTCAACCTCCATCCAAAGTATATCCTGCTTAAAGTCCAATTATGTACAGTATTATTGTATGGAGGATCAAGCCAACAGCAAAACCGGAACTGTTACCAAGTTCAGACTCTACATATGGGATTACAATCAGGATCACCTGCGAGCTATAATTTGATTAAAATGATCTTAAACCAACATAAAATTCATAGAACTTAATCAAAAGATCTTCTACAAATGTCTAATAGAGAAGTCTTTAGCAAGAAGATTAAAAGATTCGAGCAGCACACCAGAGCATAGAGATTTTATTTCGAAATCCCAACTAGCTTTAACCAACATTAGAGGAGGAGAACAACATACCGGAGCATGGGTATTTAAGTAATGTTCCTCAGCATGCTTTTTCGGAATCATATCCCCACAAGTTTTACATCTTTCTAGATTACGGGAGCAGTGAGCATAGTGCAAATCAATGTTTGGAGCAGGAATAGCTCTCTCACTACAAGAAAACAAAATTGTCGCCAATAAAAAGGACAGTAAAATTGTCAATGATATTTTCACAAAGTTTTATGACAATACAAATACACCAGAGCAGTTGTTTTCTTATTTAATGCCTGGGGTAAATATGGTAACTGCAACTTAGAAATGGAAACTATAGAAATTGCTTAAATTTGCTACAAGAAGTTCTTGATCCAGTGAGGATTGAAGAAAGAAGGAAAGAAAGAAAGAAGAAGAACAACAAAATTTTAGATATAAGGAGTTGATTTTTTATTTAATGCCTGGGGTAAATATGGTAAATGTGACTAGAAATGAAAGTTTTCTACAAGATGGACGTGATCCAAAAAGGATTGAAGAACAAAAGAATGATAAAAGGAAATGGGAGAGAGTTGTTTGAGTTTGGTCGCACACCAAACTAGTCAGATCTAATTGTATTTATGATTGTGCTTGGTGAATATGGATGCAACTCAGGTCGGGTAAAAACCAGACCTGCCTAGATCCAAACTGAAAAATAGTAGGGTCAGGTCTACTACCTTCAGGTTGGTTCAGGTCTGATAAGTAAAGCTCCTAGACTCGAGACCTCTCTCTCTCTCTCTCTCTCTCTGTCTCTCTTCTCGGGTTCTAATATGTGGGTAATTTGGATATGTTGGGTCAGGTCAGGTCTATATTTGAAAAACACGAGTAAAACTGGTTTGGTATAAACCCGAACCGAGTTGCATCCCTTGGTGAATCCCAAAGGAAAGAAAGTCTTACAAATAAAGAGACCACATAGTGGAACCCACGTGTTCAAAGGAAATCTTGGGCTGACTTGAATGCTACTCCATAGAAAACATCACACCTAGGGGTCCATTATCTAAAAGCATGGCCCCACAAAAGGAACAACAAATAATTTAACTGCCATACATCCTAATTTCACTCAAATAGGAGTAGACCCAAAATACGATCATTACAATGAAGAACAGAAGATGACTTAGAGGAGTTCAATCATGCGGTGTGCCTTTTGATGAAACTGTAGAGGTCGCTATTCCAATTGCAATGAAATTTGAATGTGGCATTACATTATATCTGTTTTTTTTAAGGTACATTATATTTGTCATACTGAACATCTTTGGTTTTCCATGGTAGAAGCCTCTTTTTAGATGAGAGAGGGAAGCAACAAACAAAAGCTACAGCCCAGCATTCTATTCTAACCCCATTGTTGAAAAGAGAAAATCTTCATCAAGTAGCAGTAAAACATGCAGACAAAGAAAATGAAGGCACAAAAGATTTTAGTAAAGCTGAGAAAGGTGAAATCATTCAGCAATTGACATAATAGGAGGAAGGTGAAAGACCAACCTCAGATGGTATTTCTTTTGATAGCATTATAGGGAAAAGGGTGGAATGGTTAGAAAGGTAATATGAGGAAGATGAAAAAGAAGTTTGACGAGGACGTCCATGATGGCTATCGAGTCTATCAGAGATCTCAAAAGTGACCTAACACAACTATCGGGACTATATGGTTAGGAGATGACCAACAGATTTAGTGTATGTGCATAGATCTGTGATCTAATTGCTTGGAAGGTCTGATCTGACCGTTCATTTTATCAAATCGGGGTTTTGGGAGTTGTTTTGTCCGTCGGATCATGATTGGCTTGATCCAAACCACTAAATAGATCCAGATCTGTGTCATAGCTGATATAAGAAGCTTACTTTATTGTTTATTTGAGTATCAACTTTATGAAATGTAATAAATTAATTTAAAGGATTTGTAATGTTCACAAATGTGACGTGTGTGTTTCTAGGGTTTCTCAGGATTTTTCTTATAAATACTTGTAAATATTCATTCTTGATAATAGAATACAAGTGAAAATTTTTTGCATGCTCTCTTGAGAATACTGGTGGTGTGCAAGGAATCATGTGTTTTCTATCCTATCCTTTCTCTTCCTAATATACTTCTTCTTCTATTTTCTACTTCTTCTTCTTCTTCTTTTCTTTCTTCCCCAATTTTCCTGCATTTTGGAGCCCTGAAACTGTCAAAAATTCCAAATACATCCAAATCTGACCCCACCAGGGCCAGATCTCAGCATTGCATGCCGCCACGACCCAAACCCTATTGGGCCATACCGTCGTACAGACATACTGATTTTGGTCCCGTTTTGCATCCTGGCTTGGTTCCCTACCCTACAGCCCCCTTTTTGTGCAGAAAAATTCACAAATCAACCCCTTTTTATCCTTATTTTAAGTGTTTTGAGGTTTGGATACAAGTAGGACTCGATTCTTCATTAAGACTTTGTACTTCTTCACTTGTTTGTGGAATTCTAGGCATCTTGAATCTGATCCTAAAATATTTGGAAGCTCTAATCTTGACTTGTGATACTTCTAGGGTTTAATATGCTTACACGCTATGGATCTCTCTAGATCTTTTGATTTTTATGATGTTATTTGCATAGATCTTGATTTAATAATTGAATATGGAATGTTATCTTCTTAAATCAGTGTTTTTTGCATATTTTATTATTTTAAGCATATAGCAGTAGATACCACTCAGATTTCTTATCATTTCATTCCTAGATCTAGGGTTTAGAATGCCTTAACCTCATCTTAGGGCACACTTCACTTCTGTCCTGCATCAATGTTTTAGGCTAATAGAAGGGATTAAGTGTTTGGCCTGGATGGATTTAATTTTTTTATTCATAAAGTCATGTTGGGATATTTCGAGGGAAGCTTCCACGAGAATGTCTAGAGGAGTGCACGTGTACACACACACAAGAAGAAGAGGAACTTGAATAAAGTCATAATTAAAGTATGGTGTCTGGTAATATGTATATCCAATTGGAAATAGAACATGGGAAGAAGGGGTATTTAGGACTATTAAAGATATCAAAGATCTTACCAAAAGCTTTGATGAAAGATAATGAGATTATGTATGGTCGTATGGAAGATAAATGAATAAAGACTTATTTGAGCATAGGTATTCAAGTGAGGCTAGATCATAAATAAGAATCCAATCGAGAGATGATCACAAAATATTTAAAATAGAAGTAATGGCATAAGAAAAATAATGAAAAAGGACGGGAACAATTGTGCAAATCAAAATTAGTTGGTAACCAATTGTTAAATAAAACCTTAATTAAAAGGATGTATAGTGCATGGAGGAATGTCTATGGTCCCCTTTCATATAACAAATGGAACAATCAAAATTGTGAAAACTACCAAGGTAAGAAACTTATGAGAGGAGTTGCACAAATCGTTGAGGATCACAGTTCTCATTTCACAGATCATAACATGCCAACATTTCCAATTCATTGGAGTATGATTCTTTTTGAAAATGTATCATATTTATTGCACATTATAGAGTACTAAATATCCTTCAAGGAAAATAAAAAGTTGTTAAATGTAATATAAGCATTTCAAATCAAAAGTTCCTCAATAATTGGCATCTCATTTGTTATTCCTAGAAGTGATAAAAATATTGCAATATAAAATGTCAAATAAGGTTCAAGTTGGGATGGCCTAGAATGATGGACACATGCTCCAGTTTGGCAATTAATTGGATTGTAGAACACAGCAATTTGATGGAACCATGTAACTAGAGCTTGACCTCGAAGAACCCACAAGATGGTGCCTCATGAGCCATGAAGCAGTAAGAATTGACAACTCAGACCAATATCTTTTAGGAGCATGCATACTTGAGAGAGAGAGAGAGAGAGAGAGAGAGAGAGAGAGAGAGAGAGAGTTAACTCCAACAAATGCTCTAATTTTTCCCCTTTTAGGCGATCTCATTTTGCTAAAAAGCAAGTTAAGTAGTCTGAGATTTGATTCCTCCATTCCACAACTAACATTATTAACTCATTTGGAAAATATCCAAACAGAGAAATTCTTTGCTAACACCAAATTGTTTTCTTATTATTGGTGAAAAACATATGAACATATAATCAATTTCAGCCCTCATTTTTACCAAATAAGCATCCATTATTCATGTGTTATCATCAACATCATCATCATAACTGAAACCGTATCCCATTATTTATCTAGGGTTAGCTTTGTGCGTTTGGTTTCCCCAATCACACCTTCTAGGTCCAGAATTTGTCACTTTACAACTCTATCATGTCAGTCTTGAACTAGTAAACCCTTAGATCTGCAAACAGAGATCTTCACTTTTCCGTATACATGCCAAAACAATATAAGAGAGCATTTCATTCTGTTCTTCCAGCCACGCATAGATTACTCCTTATGGACTCATTTCTTGTTACACAATATGTCCATTTCACTTTTTGACCAATATACACTTTTTACTAAAGGAACCAGTATAATGTATATCTATATTCAACAAATACTAGCTAAGTCAACCACTTCTCTAGCTGAATGATTCAATTGAAAATTAACAATCGAGTTTTCACTACAGAAAATGTTGTCCAGAGCACAAAATCACAACCAGCCCTTTCATCATCATCAAAATCTTTTGTTCAATCCATCTGCCATCAACTTTCTACCTTCTAAGTTTCAAGTCAAGCCCACCAAAAATCACATTCTCCATCCATCAGTCTACCGTATCGTTTCATACCACTTCAATCATTGGCTTCAACAGCCTCCTCCCATATCATCAAGCTGCAATCCTTCAATTCTTCTAGCAAAGGTCGCTTTCTAAGTGTAGTAAATATATAGCTCGTTAAGTTTCCATATTTCTCAAGTAGGGATTCGTGCATAGAAGAAAACATCCCAGACCAAAAGATCCAATCAATCCATTCTCTAACCTTGCTTCTAAACCGCAGCCGATTTGTTATCCATAGCAGTAAATTTGCAGGAAAATGAGATTAATGAGCTTGGATCTTCCAATCAAGAAGATCCTTTCAGAAACCTTCATCCGCAGCTCAACCCATCACCTCAACAAACCAGATGGACGAACCGTGGGCCCTCATGTAAAGAATCGTGGAGGTGCAGCGAAACCATACATAACAACGATGCACCAATAGAATTTAGATTCAAAATGCCAGAAAATTTGAAGAAACGGCAAAAATAATGAAACTCCAGGAGGAATGGAATTGATTACCAGTGACTGCAAACGGATGTGGTTAATTCGGAGGGAATCGCCATCAGACTTTAGAAATTCGACAGGCGATTTCAAATTCGCTCCTGAGCAAAATCTCTTCCTGGCCTCGCAAGATATGTATTGGAATCGGAAGAAAGTCCAGAATCAAGACCTAAGAATTTGGGAAAACGAATATGACTGTCAGAAGGTTGCATCAGAAGAACATTAATGAATTTGGTTCATCAAATCATAGAAGAATTAATTAAACAATTGATTAATGATTATTAAAGTAATGAAATCACAGAACCTTGGATTTAAGGCAATATCGGACTCAGATGGCTTTCCGATTCGGGAACGTGAAAGACACGATTCCTTGTATTTTACTTGCTGGATGCAACAGCTCGGGCCTCTTTTTAATAATCTTGCTCGAGTGCACCTGCGGACCATTAGAACGGTGGTCAGAAAATAATATTGATAAATTACAAAATATTATAACTAAAATATATTCCATAATTTATAGAGTTGAAAATATATATTAAAACATTACTTTATTTAAATTTATACATATATTTAAATTACAATTTTTATATATAAATTAACATCGGACTAAATGAATATAAATATAGTATTTATTTAACTATATATTTTTTGTACTACTATTATTGATATGTAGACTCTTTAAGTAAACTAAATTCTCCAACCTCAAATGGTTTTAATTTGCAAGAGATTTTAATTAAAGTAGGCTTGTACATATAAAGAAAAATTGTCGGGCTTAGACTATTAGATCTTATGAATTGGATGACTGAGGCATAAGGGTTGAAATCTTGGTTGATAATGTGCATATCAGTTAGAGATAAAACAATTCGGATGAATATCGGCCGATTTAAAAAAAAAAAAATAATAACAAATATCGGTCTCGGGCCCAGTCAATATCTCGGCCAATATTTATATTTTTAATTTTTAAAAAAAAAAAAACAGTCTTGTTATTTTTTTAAATGATTTTTTTCAAAAAAAAAAAGCTACTGAAATTTTCAAAAAAAAAAAAATTGAAGAGAGCAAAATCTCGGCTGAGATGAAATATTGGCTGAAAATTCGGATGAACCGAATTTTCGACCCTGCTTAGGCAGCTATGTTAAAGCCCAATGGGCTTTCAGATGTTCTTGTGCTTAAAAAAAAGCAGGATCAAACCTGACCCAAATTTAACCCACGACTAGACCCACTAGGCATGGGCTTTAGGTCCATGAGCCCAAAAGAGCAAACTAAGAGGCAAATGTGTTTTATGCATCAAGTCTTTCCAAATTAAAAGCTATGGATGAGTGCAGAAATCACAGAAATCGTACCTCCATGGAGGACTAAAACGAAATGAAGTAATAAATAAGAATAGCTATTGTACGTATTATCAAATTTAAACAATCCAAATCATTTAATCAATGGACAACCAAATGATATTAATCATTTTTTTAGCTTCAATGTTGTCAATTTATTTTTTATTCCAATGCCCATAACACACATAATAATTCTTTCCTATTATAAACGAAGTGGTTGAAAGATCAAAATTCAACATGGTATATTAATATATACTCGCAAAATCCGAAATACGAACTTAATGGATGATTCAAACTACCATATTGATCAAGTTTTAGAGCGAATTATGCAGTTACACTGCATCTGATACCAAAATACTAGCCCATTTACTTTGTATTAAGTGACATTGAGATCTTGAAATGGTTGTCTAAGTTGTTTGGGCAGAATCATACATCTTTTCTGACTGTTAACGGATCTGGATCCGACTCGGTCTGGCAGAATCCGGCTCGGCCCGATAATCTTAACAGACCATCTGCAGCCTAGTCCAGTAACACAGAATCCAATATCAAAGAAAAGAAAGGTGACATGAAATTTCATTTTCTTGGAAGGCCACATGCAAATTTTAGGCAAAACAGTGTTGGCTAATATATAAAAATAACTTTGCAAAGAGCATTTGAAAAGTTATGATAATTACTATTATTAGCTTGTAATAGCACAGGTTTGGACGTCAATCTTGCTTAGCAGCACTATTAAAGTCTTCTTCTTCTTCTTTTTTCATCCAGTGGGCGAAAATCTATGATTATTGTATAGATCAGACTTTAGCTTAGTCTTATTGAAAAGTAACAAATATCAAATGTATTACTTATTTTCAAGCTCAGCTTCGAACTCAGACCAGAACGTTCCTTCTACAATTGAAGGCCATTCTGGTTTGATCTATAAGCTTCTTAGACTTGTGAGGAAAGAAATTATTAAAATATATATTTGATTACAATTAAAATAATGAACTCAAATGGACTTAAATCAAATGTTGGATGCTTGGATCATGACTTTTAGCAATAGTCAATAAAGTAGGAACTTAAAAAAGTTATTATAGGCCAATATACACAGCGACATGTACAGTAGAGATGTCCTGCGAGAAAAAGAAAAAGAAAGTGTAAAGAATTCATTTCACTCTTATACTGAAACGAGGGGGAGCAAAAGGAAGGCTTAGCATGCAAGCAGCAAACAGTATAAATATTTTTAATTGAGATTTATATTAAATTATATTTTAAATGAGTCTTCAGTTCTACATGATAAAATAAATTACATAAAAAATTCATATGAATATAGAGCGTATAAAATTTCATCTCTATCGAATTATTCTATTTTAAACTTTTAAAATTTAATTAGTTATATTCATTAAATCTTAAAAGTCAAGATTATGTTACTTAGGCTATCATTTGGAAGTGAAACTTTACATACTTTATACCATATATTCACCTATGAAATACACCTGATCATATAGGATCCATCATCTACTCCTTGAAAAATCTTGTTAATGAAGCTCGGTTGAAAGGTCCCATTAACCTTGTTAGGTTTTGTGGAGCTGATAATCAGATATGCACAGCTAATTCCACTCAAATATTATTTGAGGATAATTTTGTAATTTTTGTATTATATCTTTACTAAATCTTAATCATGACAGTGTATAAATATTTTTTTCTTTTAGTGTGTGAGAGAGAGTTAAGCGAAAAATTGCATTATATTTTTTGTAAATTTTAATCATAGCAGTATATAATGCATTTTTTTTCGTAAGAGAGAGTTGAGCGAAAAACTTTAACGAGGAGAAGAGCCGTCTCTCCTTCAATTACTTACCTTTGGACGTATTAGTTCAGTGTTGAAGCTTTAGACATACCGACATAGAATCACGTAAATTTTTGTGTTGTAATTTGATTTTCTTCTTTCTATTTTTCTTTATAATATTATTTTTTTATGTGGTAGAAAAGCATTCCGTCTCAATAAACCTAACTCATAATTCAATGTCCTCGTAGACCAATATCAATCTCTTCCTCAGCTAAGGCAAGCTGCATCAGAGACAAAGGTTGGCATTGCTCACTTTCTATTGGATGCAGCTCCCGTGCGCATGCGTTAGAAGAATGAGCAAGACATGCCTTTCCTCACCTCGAAGAAGAACGCCTTATCTCTTTTGATTTGGTGGGGAACGAGAGCAAATAAAAAAAGCTTCATTCCACTCTTATTATGACATTACATCACTAAACACAGCAGCAATTTTCAGAGGGAGATGAGTTAATAAAGGAGCCTCTACAGGGTTGGTATTATAAAGTAATGGAAAAATTAGAGGAGATAACCTTTCTTCTTGGTTTATGTGTAATACATGATTTAGCGATGATTGACACTTGGCCAAGCTCTTAGTTGGAGGCATTAAGCTTACATATTTTAACTAAAGTCATTGATTATGGGTCTCCTTAATTTCAAGGGATCCTATGTTAAATCAACAGGTTAGATGTCATCTCATTGGTACATGGAATCACGTGGCTTGGACCAATCAGAGACCAGTCTCTTTAGCTATTTCACCAAATCCTATGGAGAAAGATATTGTGTGAGATCAGTCCTAAGCACTAAATATTCGAGTAGTGTGTAAATTAATTCAGTGTTTTGAAAGTGATGTTTATGTTTAATAAGCCCTTCTGTTTAATTGATTTAGTATATTTCATGTTAACTTATGACACAATATTTACTAGTGATTTTACATATTCATAATATCAGTCTTATCTCCAGTGTAAAATATAGATACTCGTGTTATTAAAAGAAAAAACTTATGCACATGCATCAGTTTGGTCTAAGCTCCACATGCATGGGAAGGAAGCCCTTAATTGATGGATGACAACCCATGCGTGTCTTGATTAGGATGATTTGAAGAATAATTTTATGAGTTAAAGCCTAAGTATATGATGATATTATATAAAAATATATGATGTTGAAATCATTTTATTTATTTTGAAAGAGAAGTGCTTGATTGAATTTTTTTAACTTTGATGCAAGTGAAAACCAAATCAAATAACAAATACCCAATGCTTGTTTAAGTGATATCCGGTTTTTAGCAGACAGAATTCTCGAAATTACTGGTAAAATATAACACATTCTTATCAGAAATATAAGCATTAGATGTTGGTGTACAAGTATTAGAAATGGGTTGAAGTGGGGATGGTTGATACTTCCAAGTTCCAACTTGCCCACCAACTTGGAACTTGGGACTTGGGAGGAGTGAAGAGAAAAATGTACAAAGGCTTCTTTTCCTACTGTGGAAAGGTCTGCACGCATGATAACTCTTTACCCAGTCGGGAATATACCCCAAAATAAAAAAAACTCTAGAGACAAAAAAAATAAAAAACTTTTTCCTTACTTGGGCCGCTCCTCAAATCCCGCTTTTAACTACGCCATGGTTTCCACGACGCGTGGCGTCTCCACATTCTTTCCAACACCCGGGTCAGTGACCCACTTGGAGGAGGACGAAAAGACTAATCTGCCCCTACCTTTGTTAACAAGTGTGTTATCTAATGATTTAAATAATACTTTTTCACCTCAGCCTATCATTTAAATGTATTTTAGATTCTATATAATTGGATATAATATAACTGAGAAGTATATAAGTGTATAAAATGTATAAAGTTTCACATAGTCTATAAGTAGAATGAGACAAGTTATTTTGATTGGATAAATGAATTCTTAGTATGCTTAAGACTTTGGTGAGTTCTATATAATTGTTGGTGCATAAAAATTATATACTGTTACCATATTATGAATGAGAAGAATTTCTTTAATTAATCCAAGTTTACACTTAAACTGAATTTCTTAACAAATAAGGAACTCATGTGGATAAAAGAATGTGTTGATTTTTTATAATAGACTTGAGAGTAAGGATGCTGTGATGCATATATAGAGGGTCGGCTCTGGCTTAAAGTCAAATAAGCCGCTGCCTAGGCCCCCAACTTGTCCAATGGCCTTGGGCCCCTACCAGTGTAAGCCCCTGAAATTTCAAGATCGGTCATACATTTATACCACATAATTTCAAGTGCAACCTATTTAGATTTTGCCATGTGTACAATTTCAGAAGTACTCTGGTTACTCTAAAAATTATATATATTTTGCATGTGTGTAAAAATAGAAACATCTTTCAATTTATTCATGCAACAAAACCTTAATTAATTACACTAAAAATAATTTAGTACAAATTTATCATCAACCACATAAATTATATTAATAATAACATAGAGTCTTACATCTTCCTCATCCACTTAATAAAAATTTAAAACTTATATGTAGAACACCTAGCTTTATCAGAATCAAAACTTACTTCTCCATTATTCATTATAAGATACATAACTTAAGTATATTACAATCAAATTATGTATTATTTCATTTTGAGAAATAAAAATAAATTTAACATCGACGTGAGAAAACTATTCAAAGACTTTTCATTCTTTTAGTTTTAAAGATTGTTCGATAAAATTAATATATAATGACTATTTGCTAGACATAATTATTTTATTCTCCTTTTCATTTTTTCTAATTAATTTCATAAAATATAATTTTGTAAAATAGATTTTTTTCCCCTAATAAACCTCTACCATGAAATTCCGTACTCGTCACCGCGATGACTCATGCGTAGAATCTCCTCAAGGGAAGGAATGGGCATTTTAGACAAATTGGCACGGTCACCTTCGCCCCCCCATTAAAAGTCGAACCAGCCATTTAAGGTTGTTCTGATCCAGTTTATTTTCCCCCACGTGTCAGTGATCGATTTGGTAAGCGGCGCATCAAAGTACTCGGATTAAACAAACTGGTACGCGCCCTCCCATTCGCCTTCGCTCTCGAGCCTCACTCTCCCAATCCGGAAACCAGTTTTCCTTACACTCCCGGTTTTGTCCTTTCCTTTTCAAAACCGCTTTTGTCTCCTCCCTCACTCCTCTTATATACATATAAAACCGCTGATGTTAGAAAAACGAAAAAAGAAGAAGAAAAGAGACGAGACAGAAGCATCCTATCAATCAAGTATAACATATAAATTCTACACTCGCTCGCTATAAATTCAGGTTTCCTCTAAGTTCTTCCCTCTTTTTCCTTTTTCCGCGATCTCTTCCACCTTTCTTGCGCCTTTGTTAGAGATTTCTCTTTCTCGGTCACAGATTTTCAGGTTTTCATCGAACTTCTTTTTCTCGAAATCTCTTTCTTTCTTGAATTCCTGGAAAATGCTAGTCCATAGAAATACACTTTCAGCTTCTAATTCCTTCGAAAAGAGAGGGAAAAAAACTCCTTTTTATTCCACTTTCTCAGAAAGTTCTTCTGGCACCAGATCTCAGTCGTTGAAATGCCAATCTTGCAGGAAAGAGGGAGAAGGCGTGAGAGGAATCCAGATGTGGAGAGGGAAGATCGTGATCCGCCGCATCGACAATTCGACCAACAGGCAGGTGACTTTCTCGAAGCGCCGCAATGGATTGCTAAAGAAGGCCAAGGAGTTAGCCATCTTGTGTGATGCTGAGGTCGGCGTCGTCGTCTTCTCCAGCACCGGGAAGCTCTACGAATTCTCTAGCACCAGGTCGTCTCTCAAAATTTTAAAACTCTTTTTAAATTATTGCTCTATCTGAATTCATAGAAACAAAAAAAAATAAAAAAAAATATATATATATATATACTATGTGAAAAAATAATCAGTAATAATTTATTAAATGCATTTCCCTTTATATAATTTAAAAATCGTTATGGTCATATGTTAAAAAACCGCTCATACATTTTTTTTATTTATATATTTATATGTTCAAAATACCAGTACTTATCTTTCATCCATGGAGCTTATACATTTATGAATTCCTTATCCTTTTTTTCTTTTTTTTTTGGATTTAGATGATTAGATTAGAATTGATTTGGTTCTTTTAGTTGAATGTTTTCTCTTCTAATTAGGCATTTTTTTCTTTAGACTTCGTATTTTATGCTATATATGTGAGAGATTTCGAATGAGAAAGCGTAGCAAAGATAAAAGGAGTAAGACAATTAATTGAATGGTGGTAATGGTATTATTATGTTGATCACTACCTTTAACAAGTGCTTAAGTTAATTAATTGTATTTATCAGTTGCTTTAAGAAACATAGCCATGGACTATTGAGATTGTTGCATGTGCCTTTTGATTTTCCCTCTTTTCTTAACTTCATTTCCATAATAGGCCTTACGTGGTAAGTACACTCTGTGTTCTCAGACGCATTAAGATAATTCATGCAACTCTACTTGATAAAGAAGCAATATTCAAAGGGTTGCAAACAATCTTATGTTAATATCTCTACCCATTAGCTTCAATCAGAATATGAGGAATTGTTTCTACTTTCAAGTGCATCTTTGCTTACTTCATAATCTTAGTTACTTGAGATTCATTCCGTGCAGCATTTTATGAGTGTAACACTCCTTATTGGACAAATTTGTTTCTTCTGTTCCAACCAGTTACTGAAAGATTTTAAGAATTCTCCCAAACCTATATTCGTGGTGAGAGGTACTGTTACATATAAACTGTATGAAAATACAACTTAAATGAAAACAATAGAAAGAGATACAACACAAAATTGGTACAGATGAGATAGGAGATAACCCTTGCGTGTTTTATCCTGTAATACGTTCATTTCCTAATACACCCATTTGAGCTTTTGAACTTTTACTCCACAACAGAAAAGAAATCGGAAGTGGGAATGCTGTAGTCTTGCTTTTACAGATTGTGCCTACCATTTCTACTTCGTCTATAGTTCTAAACAAGGCTACAAATTTTGATTGTCATAGAGAAAATTAAAAATAATAGGTGTGGCGACATACATAAAGATAATAGTTGCCAGAAAAGAATAGTGGAAGTGCCTCTTCTGTACGTTTCTCTTTGGCAAAAACTGATATTATTGTTCTTAAGACTACCTTTCCTTCACCTTGTTTACTAAAAATTATTTACAACAGTATACTCTATTCAGTTATTTTTTTAGGACTTCTACACTTTCTGTATTGCTGGTTTAAATCACTGCCGGATGGAAGCGTTCAGTCATCAACCTACATAAAAAATGCAAAATGTAGGGAGAAAATGTTGTCTGAATGCAGTTTGAGAAAATGCATTTATAGTTTCATCTTACATTTTTTTTTTATTAACATGTGGGAACTCAGACACAATCACACTGCATTTTCATGGCGTCGTACATATTTATTTGTTCTACCAGTATCATCTTTGAGTCTAGACTAAATGGTGCTAGAGAGGGCATGTGGAATTTTTTAGAATTTATCAACTATTCGAGTAAAATGTAATTTAGTATTTAAATATGAATTTTTTTTAAAAAAAAAAAAAAAAACTTTGCAATTGATATCCAGTTTCAGTGATTCATTTTTGTGATCTAATATCAAATAAAAAAATTAAAAATAAAATTTAATCTTTAAAAATATTTTATTTAATATTGTTGATAAATCTCAAAAGATACCACATATCAAATTTATGAGGGTAACACTAAACCTATATTCACTAGGGTTGAATAGTAGATAATTCGAATTTATGGTATGTTATTTTTCAAATGCAGGTCTCAGAATAGGATTTTTAATACTAAATAATCATAGTATTTATAAAAATTATAAAATGATATATAAGAATTTTACACAGCAATTTTAATTGGTATTTCATATAATTTTCATGATAATAATAACAAAGATTTGAATGTAAATTAAGATTGTGCAGACTTGCTTGTCATTCATTCACTAGTAAGCAATTTGTGATTTGCTAGATCACAATATAAGAGTTCGATAGAACCATATAACATGTTAGCAACAACACACTCACAACTCCTTGAATATTGTGGTAGCCTTTCATGGCAAATTGGAGGATAAATAAGCAATATCACAAGTGATTCGTGGTCCATTTTTTAGGTGAAAAACACTATTGATTCCTCTCTTGTATTACTTCTTTTAAGAGTTTGGATAATCCGATTAAAGACATTTTGAAAGAACTTGGGCTAGAGCCAATACAAATTACTTTCATTTTCAAATAAATCAATTATCATCATTATCATTAAAATAATTTATATTATCTACTGAAATCCATTTTTAGGCTCACTTTTCAACTCAACTCTATAGAAATTGCTTTTTCTTCACCACTCAATTATTTACCATCTCATGCTATATCACATCAATCCAAATATTTATTGGTCTCTCAATTTTCTAATATTTTCTACATGTAATATTTTTGTCCTTTACACTATAGTTGTCTTTATTCCTATACAAATGTATCAAAATCATCTCAAACAACATTTTATGAACTAAATTAATCTATTCATTTCCTTTTTTTCATTTATTGTTCATTCTAAAACCCATCTCTAACATATGCATTCTTGTCTTTATTATTTTACTTGTTATCTTTTTATATTATTTAACATTCAACTTCATATAGTTTTAGAAGTTTCTTCTTACAAAATACTCCACCTTGTTACCTACACTTGATTCATAAAAATCACTTCAATTAAATTATATATTATATAATTGTTAAATAGTATTATATACTATATAATTGAAAAAAGGCTTCTCAACGCGCATAGAATTTTTACCTACATGGGTGTAACTCAACTAGTTGCCTCCCACCTCAAGAAGCGGGAGGTTGTGTGTTCGAGCCCCCATGACCTAACCTTGGTGTACTTTAGAGGTAGTAGGCTCATCCGTAGAAGTTTTAGTAAGACTGTATCTGAATTTCCCACACATTAATAAAAAAATTGGTGCACAATTTGGATACTGCAGTCTGTTGGGCTGTGCGTCACCCTTATCCATTGATGATCCCCTCTATCACCAACCTCATGGCTAGGAAGATATACGTTTCTGCCTTTTTCTCTTTTTTATACTTTTGCCCTTCACATAAAGGAACACAGTCGAGATGGAGATGATTCCTTACTTAGTGATGAGATTTCCCGTTCTTATTTTATTGAAGATACTTATGTTTCAAAGCCTCTCCCAAAGTGGAAAAATATCTTTTTGTTCTTCTTGATTTGCTGACTTAACCTTTGCCTTGGTTGTCCAATGGCTTCTTATTAGTTGGTATATCCAACTACATATGCACGGATAATTTCACTTGAAAGTAATGACAATTGGATGATCCATTTCTTTAATCTGAAGTGGATATAATACTACCACTAACGGCACCAGTGTCAATTTTATACTCTTGAGTGGGCTGTTGTCTCTTGAGCCAAAAGCCCACAAAGTACAATTCAATTTTCATGACCATCTTCCATCACTAGAAACATATTCTTATAGTGGCAATGTTTATGGATACGCATGCAATATTCTATGGAAATGGGGTCCTTCATGTTCATGTCCAAACGTGTGGGCCATTTAGGTTATCCTTTGTGCCTTACTATGGATAGAGGATGCTCAAATAGGCCTCGCATACTTGATCTTGGCAATACAGTCTTTTGCCAAATTCCCTTTGCATGTGGACACTCCTATTTTATCGTCTCTGTCATCTTTATGGTTCAGAAACTCAATAAACGTTGATTAATACTGTTAGAATTGAGTATCCAGCATAAAAAACTAGCCTATTAGATGAAGTGACTGAAGTCATTTATAAATTCTTAGATATCTCTCTCTACACTTTCAATATAGAAACATCAGTTCAAATTTATTTGTCCAACCAAACTTATTTGTTAAATAGATCCATAATTTAAAGGATGTCCATAATAGGAAACTCCTCTAAAGGATCGTGACACGGTAAAATATACTCTCTTCAAAGTAATGAAGTACATTTATCTTGTATCAACTCTCTTCTTTTCATTTTACTATTCATGGTGGACTAAAGTCGTGTTAATAATTCTAAGCTGCAGTTAGGTTCAAGTTGTCAACTAGCTATAAATATGTATTTAGCTTTTCTTTTGTCATAAATGTACTTATTTCATGGAATTAATTCAACATTTATGGGGACCATCAAAATGTGTCTTCTCTTTCTTAGATTTTAATATTATGTTTGTTTTGTGGATGATTATACTTATTATGTAGTCATTTTTTTAAAAATAAATGTGTTCAATATTTTGTATTATTTGTTTTCTTTTTTGAGCATATTATAGTAAAAAATGCAGTTTCTTCCATCATTATCATCATCATATACCAAAATCTCATTTATTTGGAGTTTGCTTTGAGTTCTAATTCTTCACATGATCTTTTTACGCACTATACAAACCTACTCCACAATCTAACATTATCTTTCTTTATCCCTTCTCTCTATGTTATAACTGGTCGACCTCTCATCTTAGAGCAAGTGATCAACTCTACACATGTAAATCCAAAAAAAAAAAGTCATTTTTGATCTTTCAGAAATATGACGAAAATATTTCAATCAAATTTTTCTCATTTTGTCAAAATCAATGAGTGTACTTATCAAAAGTTTTCGTCCCTTTTGTATAAAATATGACAATAACTAACATTTTTTTATTCTCAAATTTCTTTGCAAAATGGAGTTGTAGAAAGGAAACGTGGTTATATTTTAGAAGTTAGTCTTGCCATTGCAGAGTGGAGTGACTACTCACTCCTCTCTCTCAACTAGTGGCGGTTGTTTTTATTTAATAGAGTTTCATCTCTCCTATGGTGTACAACACTTTACACTTTCCTTACCTCGTTACAGTTGCTTGTTGTGTAAGTTGCAAGTTGAGTGCAAATACCTACCCTTCAAGGTGCCACCCCCTACTCACATACACACACCCTCCCTCTCTCCCTTTCCCTGCTTAAACTCGGTTTCCTCTTGTCTCTTTCATATACTCAGTCAGTGGTGTTGGCCCTCTCAATTGTCAACCACCAAATCTTCAATTCAAATCCTCTCCAAAGAAATTTCAATTTTTTAAAGAAGCACCATCAATAATAGTCAAAACCTTTTATAATGATTACTATTATCAATAAAATAACATTCCTACATCTTAGGATCCAACCTCTTGTGTTGACTTTTATCTATGTGAACGTAGTACATGTAGCCAAAGGATTAAAGATGAAAAAAAAATCTAGAGGAATGCACAAATAAGTTTATGAGAAATTACATTATTTAGATGAAATTTCAAAGTTTGAGAGTGATGGGAAGTATTGAATTAGAGTTGAATTTCTAAACTACACAATGTCAAATTTAGGATTTTGATCAGCAGTTATCGTCTTTTGCACTCTATGCAACTTGACAACTTCCTTGAAACATATCTTAGCTATGTGAGTGGTATCCATGGTCTTGTTAAAAGAGAGAAAATGTATCATCTTTGAAAATGTTAAGTACCTGACAAATACGTCAAAAGGTCTAGAGTTCATAAAACATGAAAAATAAAGCTCTTAAACTTATTTTTTACTAGGTTGGCCCAACCAAAAGTCCATAACCAAAGTTGGTCCTACTAGGCATATAACAAACTACCATACTTTCGAATCGATGTCCCAGCAGCTCACTCTGGCATTAGGTGGCATTTCCATAGGTTGCCCTCTTCAAGATTTGTACCTAAGATATGATACTTATTTTGATACCAAATGTGGTACCTGATCAATACGTCAAAAGCTCCAGAGTTGATGAAATGTTAAAAATCAAACCCTCAACCTATCCCATATTAGTTTGGCCAACCCGATGGCCATACCAAGGTTGGGTCCCATTAGGCACATAATAGAGAGCATGTCAACCACAACAAAACTAGAATTTACACCTTATTTAGTGACCTCCAAGGTCTTGGTAGAGCCAAGATGCTTTTGGCAGAGTCAGCTCTAAGATCCCCTAAAATTTCAGGGGTCCTAGACGAAGTGAGATTTGAGGAGCCATTTGTGAATGGTATATTAAGAAGCTTAAATGTGTGGAGACCCTTTTTATCTAGAGGCCCTAGGCGACCTACGCCGCCTATGCCAAGAACCGGCCCTGACTTTTGACATTGGCAAAGGTGTATAAAGGCTTGCATTTTGGTATTGTACTTTAGCTAAGTGACAAACTTGGCACCTCTCTACGTCATGCGCCACATCCTACCCTCCACTAAAGTAATAGTCTTGTCTCAATCCAAGTGTCCATCTAGCCAGCCTCCATGTCACTCCATATGATGGTCTCTCTTAATGAGTAATTTGGAACACATAGTCGACTGCCAAGAAATAGAAAACCATCTTGCAAAAGAAATTTTCCTTATATGCCTTACCATATCTCATACCTCTTTCAAAATTTCAAAGCCAAATACCGTAGTTTCCATGGTACTCGACAACACAGTTCTGCAGCTCAGAGCATCAACCACCTTATTTTAAGCCTCCTACTTTAAATGTTGGTTGCTCAAATTATCTAGTTGTTGATATACTCAAGTGCTTCATGGTTATAGAAAAGCATAAATTCCATCTATTTCAAACAATGTTGTCAATTTCACATTGCTTGAATGATCAAGTAAAACTCAATATCATAATTTGAAAACTCTCTGTCCTTCAACTTCTCTTGACTGAGCATTACCATGATCCCAATACAAGAAGTGACACATTCAACGTCAAATATTTTCTCAAAGTCAAATAGTGAGAATACTCGAGCTTCAATCATTTTTTTTTTAATTAATGGGAAACCCCATTCAACCTACGACCCCTTTTAAGCAATATGTAAGAGGAGCAACTATAAAGTTTAAATAAACTCACAATTTTCAAAAATCAAGATCCAAATAATTTTATAGTTGATATGAATTAAAGATTTAATATATAAAAAGATGAGGAGGAAAAATAATAATAACCAAGGAAAACACAAGTGCTTAATGGAGGAATTGCTCTTGCCACTTACGTGCTTAGTGGGGGTATGGTAAATGAACTAAGTATATATACCACGCAACACTAATACATGTTTATTGTAATCCGATCTGATAAGGACTAACCTTTTCAGACAACTTAATTCTTTTATTTGTTATTTAATTTAGTACATGCACACAAAATCATCAACCTATAATAATTCATAAAACTCTTGAAATAACGTTATGATCATACAAAAAGTTCTTTTTAAGTCTCGATAGAAAACGATGGTACCTTCACCACTTATCGAGGCATCAAAGATGATGTTTCTGCTTTTGAGCTTTATAACCAACATTTTTCTTTATTTTGTTAGTTTCTTCAGTAAAATAGTGTAAGCTTGACATGAAAAAAAAAAATGCCCAAACTTTCCTCAGTTCTATGAAGCCTTCCCTTCGAAACTCTAAATGTGGAGAAGGTTAAAAATTGAGAAATCAACTAATGGAACAATGAATCCAAACCTTTATCACCTAGTTTATCAGATACTGAGGTTTTAATTAGAAATCTACCGTATCAACTTTTTCATCCAGTGCAATGAGATGAACAGTTGAAATAAAAACCATTACTTAATTAATTGTGATGCATATCTAAGTACAGAACATCTTGTATCTAGTAGCATCAAATGATCCCAAATGATCCCACAATACTATTTATTCATTTATTTTAAAATTGCCAATCATAATTAGAAAATCGTACTGTTGAAATCAAATGTGCAAATTTCGAACAAAAGAAAATTTCTAACAGATTGTTAGTCTATTTTCTCGAGAAAAGTAATTCATCAAAAAAATTTATGGGTTTATTTCATATCATCCAACAAGTGCCATAAAATTTAATTGTATCTAAGACGTAGAGATCTAACATTTTTGTTATGCATACCAAAATCTTTATTGTCGTTAAAAATGAATGAAGTGTTGTCTTGGTGAGCAAAGAAAACCTCTCATTTCCTCATTAAATTTTCATATCCCCAAAATAAACTCTTTGGAGGAAAGAAAATTCTCATTTTTAGTGTTCTTGACAAAGAGCGAACCTTTATTCTATTGAAGATGAAATAAAGGTCTCATTTTCCATACTTTTCATCTTCCATTTGGAAAATAAATGTGAAATTTTGAAATTCTTAAAAAGTATAACTTTTCTTATCCAATCAAGATGAAATGAACACGGAATGATAATATAATAACTATACTCTATCTGTCCTAATTTGGTTATCTTATATGGATTTTGAAAATACCTCATTCGTATTGGAGTAATATAAAGTGCGTTGAAAATAGATGAGATCACATAAGTGTTAGTCTTATATAGAGAGTTCTTTAAAAAATATAAATGTTTCAAATGAGACAAATAAAACAGAACAAAGAGAGTATATATTAATAATTACTACTTAAGAATTATTCTCATAAAACTTTTATACAAATTTTGATTTGAGTCCCAATGGATCCAATTTTCCCCTCATAGTCACCTCCCCCATCACTTGCACCTATACTTATTTTAACACCATTCTGACTTTTAAAATCCACATATTTAACTTAATAAATATCAGGATCCTCATCAGTTGGCTAAATTCTCTCTCTATATATAAAAAAAAAAAAAAATGCTCTTGATTATTCCACAATCCACCAAGACTTCACAAAAGCTACAGACCCTTCTATCCTTCAAACAATTTCAAAATCTCCACAATTTTTCATCATGAATACCTTTTCCGACTTTCTCCATAATTATTTTGCTTCCCATATTTTAAAGGTTTTGGCTTTTGTTTTATTGTCTTTTTTCTTCCAAAAGGGTTTGAAGTAAATTTGCTATAAGGCTTTTTCTTTTAGGCTCCCTTGAATGCGTGCTTAGTTTTTTTCCATTTTTTTTTTTAATGTCTATATCAAAAAGTGAACTCCAGACAACCACAAGGAAGCCAAAAATTAAAGGTTAAAAATCAATAATAAATATGATAAGATGTAGTTTCATTGCCTACTATAGTTTATTTTATTCGCCAGTTTAGCTTTCACAAACGGGTGGCTCTCCATCCCCATTCATTTTTCAAACTTTTCTTGCACAATGATTTCCTGTTCACTAGTACAACAGTGTGAAAAATGCTGACGAGGGTCTTATATTGCCAGTGTGAAGTCAGTAATTGAACGATACAACAAATCAAAAGAGGAACATCATGAGATGCTGAGCACTACTACTTCAGAAATCAAGGTATTTATCCAATCAACTAAACTGAACAATTTTTTTAGACAATAGATGTATGCTGACCATCATCATAATCATCATCATTGAAACCATATCCCATTCATCAGAGGTTGGATTGTGTTGCATGACAACTCAAAACTTGTGCACACACATCCATTTATAATTGGTATTTGAAAGGAAGTTTGATACATTGAATTTACCCAGATAATGTTTTCCTGTAAGGTATGCCTCCATGGACTAGTTTTAATGACACAGAAATGTCGCTGAATCGAGCTCTGTATGATCCATATCAATATCTAAAACCAGCAAACTTCATCTTTTAAGATAAATGATGGTATCGCAAGTACTATCCAAATCCTCAAAACTGACAAATAAATTCACTAGTTAATGTACAAATCTAAAACAATGAAAATACGAATAATGTCATTGAAAAAATATAAAGTCAGTTTCACCTGTAAACTAAAGAGAAGGGTAAATCCAGGAAAGAGATTCTATGTTCTATACTAGTCAATTTCTCTCAACCTACATTGAACATATTCTATTTTCAGTATACAAGCACTGTAGTGTGAGCAACTGAAGAACTATGAGCAAAGTATTGACTGAATATTTATAATAAGCATTGTAATGTTAAAAATAGAAACGTTATCACTGTAGAACACATCTATTAATAGTAACATCAGATAGATCATTGACAACAAGCTCAAATGAAACCTCAGACAGTACACAAAAGCAAGTAAATCTTTGAGAGGAATATATGCATTAAACATAATTAATTCAGTAAACAAAGAATACGACTAACATTTCAGTGCTCAAACAAAAAATGGCACTTAAACTCATCTTTCATAATTCTACTCGCAACAAAAACACAATTACATTATAGATATGAATACCACATACCACAACCAAAAAAAAATCTGTGATTTTCAAGGTACTTCCACAAATTCCATCCTTGTATAAGTTTAGTACTTAATACCTAGTTCCTTCTGAAGATCATAAAAGATTATGCTAATCTTATATATCTTCATCCAAGGTTAATAATAAATAACACATTGGGAAAAAATAAAACATCTTTCAATGTTGAACAAATTCTGAATCATGAAGTAGTGTGTGAATGTGGTGAAGAGACGAATATTTGAATGACATGTATAATCTTTGATTTTGACAGCAAGATTTCATTGTTACCACCATCCAGGAAAACATCTTTCAATGTTGAACAAATTCTGAATCACAAAGTTATTTACACATCAGGCAAACTCAAAAACTATAATCAGAACTAAATATCTACTTGCAATATGCAAGAACAATCTTCCCCAAGACAAGCTCTGTTTTATTTCGAGTTGTGCCAACATAATGGAATGATGAATTAGTAGTATACCAATTAAAGAAAGGTGTTTGACATGAAGTGCATTATCATGTCAATTAGTTCTAGAATTTCCATCCATTCGTTAGAATGAAGGATACACAGAACAGCACAGGTGTACATGTCCAACTCTGGCACAAATGACATAACCTAGGAAGCAAGATGGTTGGTTTTGATCCTACATACAACTACAGAGCAAGTCAACAGTATGGCTTCCTCTGAAGAATCAGGCTCCTTGTAGTTTCATTCTAGAGAAAATGCATTCACATGCTAATATAAGCAAGCCTTGTAAAGGGTACTCATAACCCTTCAATAGGTTCTAATCTAACTAAGATGATTATGTTACAGCTAAGATTAGCCTAATTAAGGGATGTGACTTATGTATAATTATGACCCATTATTGTACATGAACTATGCCACTTGATTATGTTCAATAATTTGCTGATCTTAATCTGAACATGCTATAACAATACCGAGTGATAATGTCAATTTACAAAGTACAGTACAAAATGACTAAGTGAGCAGTCAATGACAATCAACTCTCAGTACAGTACAGTCTCCCAACCCTGCATATTGGTTTCCACAATGCATGCTAATTCAAAGGGGGTGGGTCACATAGAAGTCTCACAAGTGAAGTTTCACCCATATCCAATGAGTCTAGCCATGTGAACAAGTATTGCGGAAACAGAATAATGAAACATTCAGTTCAAAACATCCATTTTCAGGCCTTTATTGACAGGATGGTCAGGTTGAAATCCTGCACATGCCATGAATTGACAAGCATTAAGTGGGTAACAAATGGATGGTTGCAACTAAGCTTCTGTTTGGTCTAAATGCACCTGATCTCACCGTATGTGTGACAATTCACAAAGGCTACAATACAAAACATCCATTTTCTGGCCTTTATTGGCAGGATGGTCAGGTTGAAATCCTGCACATGCCATGAATTGACATGCATTAAGTGGTACCAAATGGATGGTTGCAACTAAGCTTAGGTTTGGTCTAAATGCACCCGATGTCACCGTATGTTTGACAATTCACAAAGGCTACAAAACAAAATGTGTCACGAAAGTGTAAAAGGTTGTAAGTTACAATACAAGATGGCTCAGCATAGTTCTTGTTCTTGTATAGTACCATCACACCTGGAAATAATATATTACTAATCAATAATGTCACAAAATTAAAGTTGCATCTTCTTTGTTCATTTTTATAGTCTTTGAATACAACTCATAGGAATGATTTTAGTACCGAAGTAAGAAGTGTAACTCCTGAATCATGCCTCCAATATAGACATTAGTCTAATTAATACTATGTTACAAAATCCAAATAAATACAATTCTAAATGTTTGTTGATGCACGGTGATGAGATGGAAGCTATGAACTCAAGGACCATGATTTGATCAGTCATCATCTTAGATGGGTTTTCAATCATTTCATTTGAAGCAAAATCAACAATGTGTACGACTGTATTTGTCAATGTGTGTGCAGTTGCTTGCAATGCAAGGTAAAAAGAACAAAAAGGGCAAGGCAACGTACACATTGGATCATGGCAGATCTCTAGTCACTCATCTTGCTTCAAAGTTAATGTTGTTTACATCAGGCAGATGTGGAACAATGTGCTCCTATGACTACATAAGACTGAAGATAAGATTACCAAATGAAGGTACAAAGCAAAGAACACATTTCATCATGGCAAAACTCTAGTCAATCATCTTGCTTCAAAGGTTAGGTTGTTTCCATCAGGCAGACATGGAACAATGTGTCATTGTGATTGCATAGAACTAAACAAAAAAATGATACATGATTACATGAGAAACTTGATCTGTACATAATGCTACGTATTGCTCAAGATAATTCCATTGCAATGAAAATGAAATTATGGATCTTGTGAAATAGTGTATATGATCCTACACACAAATATTAGTAATGTTTAGTGAACTCTGAATATCCAAAGACACCAATTGTGGAATATGACCTCTCAAATTTGAATATAAAGAAGTACGTAATCTTCATAAGCAAACTGAAGGTAATGCTACTCGAAAGGATGCCTGATATTGACAGAGATATTCACATAGGTTAAGAGCTGGCAAGTCATAAAAGTGTTCTCTCAAAAAATGCTTTGAAAACATTTTGGATTTGACACATGCATATCAACTTCATTCCAAGTACTGAATAGCATTGGTCATTACTCTGCTGGAATAGAATATTTTCTCATCAATGGCTGGCTTCTTAGATCATTGATTGGCTGTACTCCTAAAAATAATGTAGCTTAGCCTATTGGGTTCTCACCTGGTCATCTATGGTAAAGGTGCGCAATCTTTAAGTATATCGTGGACCATAACTCCATAGTTACTAGTTATAGTGCAGTTATAATGCATAATTTCTGGCAAATATAGTTATAATGTGTAGTTCAATGCAGATATCACCTTGTGTTAGGGCAGTTTTGGGATAACCCGGATTGCCATCATGTCTTGGTCCAGAAATTCATCAAAAGATATTGAGAGCAGATGACCATTTTGCAAGTGTGATAGTACAAAATTTCATGAGTAATTTGTGTCATTATGTTTTATAATATAACTGCTCCGTGGCATTCATAGCCGGTGCATGATGACTGATGAAACAACTGGATTAGATTTGCGATTGGTGCTTTGCTAAGAAGCACCGATACGGGTACGCGTATTGGATACGACAAATTTTGAAAAACTAGGATATGCGTGCAGCGGGATACGCTGAATTAAAAAAATTATTATATATATATATCAACAAAATAAATTCAGACATTTACAAAAAAATATCATCAATTCTACTATGAGATAAAAATTATTAGAAAATTATATCTTTATATTTATAATGAATACAATATATATATATATATATATATATATATATATATATAAAATATATTACAAAAGATATATATTATAAAGATTAGACTATTAGCAATTTAGTATTATGAAAAGATATATATAATATGTTTAAAAAATATTTACCTAATAAAGCCCAATGGAAATATAGAATCAGATGGTCAAATTCTCAAGTCCTATGTGAAAGATGTGGTATAGAAACCCAAGGCACTCGGCATGAAAACGATTGTTTCATGACTGAAGAATAGTATGGTATATCTTATCACAAGATATGCTTCGCCCTAGAAATGGAACACTTTTTCCAAAGAAGGGAAAAACCATTGTTCTTGATCTCTACAGATATTTCTGGAGAGAAGTAGAAGAACATCGTATCAGTCAATACGAATTAGCAGAAAGGACCAGACTTTTAAAAGTCAAAGAAAAGTCGGTCAAGTTAGAAGAAGACTTTCCTGATTGGGAAGAACCAGTCCTTACCCAGAAGCCTTTTCCCAAATAGGAAACAGATGATGATGGCAATCCTTTTCTAGAAGTTCCCCTCGAACAAGAAGCCACCACTAGCCAGCAGGCTATGATAAATAACTTAGAAGTGAATACAGAAGTCTTCAGTATTGACAGATCAGGAGCCCAAGTAGGAAATCTTCCCGTCATAATTGCATCTATTGCAAATTACAGTAATAAGAAGATAAAAGCCTTAGTAGACACACGTGCAGCCTCATCCCTTTGTTCAGAAAAACTTGTGTCAGACAAGCTTATGAATGAACCAGATAAGAAGATGGATGTTACTTCAGCCAATAATGCAGAAGTCCAGTGTTCAAAGATAACAAAGACGTTATTCTTTGATATAGAAGGAGATAGCAATATCCTCCTAGACCATAAGATATGGGTTATGAAGCCTTTTACCAAAAAATATGATATTATGTTTGGTAAGGATTTTATAACTAAATATCTTCCTATTAAGATAGACTCAGACCCTTTATTCCTTTCCTCAAGGAATGAGTTCGATATAAAAATCCCAATCCATAACAGTCATGATCCATCAAAGTTTGCGACAGCAAAGCGTAGCGAGGACACCCCAAAATGCACTTGCAACATTTCAGAAAAATGCCAAGAAGATTGATGAGTCATTATCTTCAGACCATAGAAGTCCATTACCATGAAAATAAGCAGAAGAAGAAGATGATTAAAAAGCCAACTAAGAAAGTTACCTTAGAAGAAGAGTTAGCAGAAACACTCAAGACCAACCTTGGTACAAACCCTACAGAGAAATGGGATATAGAGAAGCCCATCTGTACCCTCAGACTAAAAGATCCCGAGAAAACTATTCAAGGGAAACCCTTTCCTGCCAATCCAGAAAAAAGGAAAGAATTAAGCCGGCAATGTGATGAATTGCTAAAGAAAGGCTTAATCAGATAATCAGACTCACCAAATTAGTCCACAGCCTTTTTCGTTAATAGTCACTCAGAACAAGTTCGAAGAGAAGCTCGAATGGTGATTGACTATAGACTGTTATACAATAACACAGTAGACGAGAGCTATCTAATACCAGGTAAAGAAAACCTGATACAGCTCATAGCAGACCGAAAGTGGTTCACAAAGTTAGATTGTAAATCAAGATTCTGGCAGTTTGCCATGGCAGAGGAATCCATTCCTTGGACAGCGTTCCAGCTACCCCAAGGAAAATATGAATGGCTAGTTATGCCATTTGGCTTAAAGAATGCCCCTCAGATCTTCCAGAGAAGGATGGATAAGGTCTTCAGACCTCATCAAGACTATTGTTTAGTCTACATTGATGATATCTTAGTAGCCTCTAAGACCCCAGAAGACCATAAGATCAATGTAGAAGCCATTATCTAAGAGATAAAAAGGCATGGAATCGTGATCTCACCAACAAAGTGTGAGATAGCCAAGCAAGAGGTCAAATTCCTCGGAGTTACCATAAAAGATGGAAGTATAACTCTTCAAGACCATATATCTAAGAAGATCCTTGAGTATCCATTACAGATACAAAATAGGAAACAATTAATGTCATATCTTGGCATTCTAAACTGTGCACCAGATTACATCCCTAACATTGCTAAGTACAGAGGTAGCCACATCTTTCACTTATCGAAAGCATAAATAAATACATAAATGACAAAAGAGAGAGCTTGCATAAACATCGAACTTTTATTCTGAACTTAGAACTACAGTTCAAACTGAAAATTACATACTTACAGAAGAAAGCTTACCTTCAGGCTACAACCGAAAGACGCTTAGCTACGAGACATACTTAGGGATTCTCAGCTTTGGTTATAGTTGCTCCAAGCTTCAATATCCAAAACAAAACACAAAGAGTCCTTATATAGAGTTTGAATCCCAAATGAAAATAAACTACAACATATAAACAGGGAGAACCGGTCACAAAAGGAAGCTGCAAGGAAGCTTCACATGGGCTGTTTTTTCTTCGTAGTTGGTGAGAGGAAGCTGCAAGGAAGCTTCACATGGACTATTTTTTCTTTGTAGTTGGTGAGATATAACTCTACTCAAAGACTTTAAACAAAAGTGGGTGGAATGGTGTCAGCTACAAAGACTTTTGCTTTTATGATGACGTCATGGCTTACATCATCATTTTTTTCTTTTCTTCTTCGTCTGAAAGACTGCTGGGCCGAGTGGACATTCGATCCGCATCATCATCAAGCGACACATGGTCCTTTTCTTCAGTAGGGTCTAACTTTCTTCTGTATACTGACGACACAAATTCGTCAGCTTCTGCTTGGTTCATCAGGTCGAGGACTTCATTCCTGATATTGGTCTCTTCTCTGATGGCCAGGGTTGCTAGCTGGGTCATACTGCATGGAAACGTCTTGATCCCAAAGGGGTTCAACAATGACTTTCTTCCCCTTAATACTTCTGGACTGGATTAAGCAAGTTTTAGACAAATGAATAGTCCAAAACTCAGTATCGAGGCTTAGCATTTCGGCTACCTCAGTAATTATGATGGTCTGGATTTTCTTTACTGGATATCGGTCTTCTCTTCCTTTTCTTCTTTCTGGTATTCGTACTTACAAACTTCAGAGTACGTCTTTCCGTCTTGAATATGGATAAGGCTGAAGGACTTCTCATCATCTACTATGTTCCAGCAAGATAACTATACTGGAAAAAGTCTTTTAAGGGCGAAGCTGAGGACTTTGACTGCTTCATTAGGAAGGAACGACAATACTTCTTCCTTTTCAGCATACACTTCTGATAGTATGCCATATTTAAAGAGGGTTTTTCTCACCTCTATATCTTGTTGTAATCTAGCCTCTTCTGTGGCTACACAGTTGGGTAATTTCTCAATGTACCCCTTTATTAGGTTTGTTTTACCCATGGTCAAGCCATTGGCTAAGTTGGTGACAAGGCCAGTAATCCAACTTCTGTCTTTCATTGCTTCTGGAGAGGGCATATGGGCTTTTGGTATAACCGTATATTGGACTTCGAAACGGATTTTTCTAAATATCACTTCTGTGATTTCTTTTGCCGCTGTGGCATAACTATAATTGTCAACTACTGCAAGAGTAGTTTGGTCTACTGTAGTTAAGGTCTTCTTCCTTAACATTTCATTTTGAAGCCTGTAACTTCGGACTGCTCTGAGTATTGCAACTATGCTCTGCTTCATCTCAATAGTGAGTTTACTCTGGAATGCTACCCAGAGGGAGTCTGTTGTGGCCATCTCCAGTGGACTGAACTGGGATCTAATAGCTTCTTCCATCGGAATTCTTTCTTATAATTTGTACTGTCGTACGTATACATTTTCAAATAATGCAAATAATGCATCCAAGTATAGACTATTCGGAAATGTATACGTACGACAAGGTTCCCATGCAGTATGGCCCAACTAACAGCCCTGGCCATTAGAGAAGAGACCAATATCAGGAATGAAGTCCTCGACATGATGAACCATGCAGAAGCTGACGAATTTGTATCGTCAGTATACAGAAGAAAGTTAGACCCTACTGAAGAGAAGGACCACGTGTCGCTTGATGATGATGCGAATCGAATGTCCACTTGGCCCAGCAGTTTTCCAGACGAAGAAGAAAGTAAAAAATGATGATATAAGCCATGACGTCATCATAAAGCAAAAGTCTTTGTAGCTGACACTATTCCACCCACTTTTGTTTAAAGTCTTTGAGTGGAGTCATATCTTACCAACTATAAAGAAAAAGTAGTCCATGTGAAGCTTCCTTGCAGCTTCCTCTCACCGACTCCGAAGAAAAAACAGCCCACGTGAAGCTTCCTTGCAACTTCCTTTTGTGACCGGTTCTCCCGGTTTATATGTTGTAGTTTATTTTCATTTGGGATCCGAACTCTATATAAAAACCCATTGTGTTTTGTTTTGGATATCGAAGCTTGGAGCAACTATAACTAAAGCTGAGAATCCCCAAGTATGTCTCGTAGTTAAGCGTCTTTCGAGAGTAGCCTGAAGGTAAGCCCTCTTCTGTAAGTATGTAATTTTCAGTTTGAAATGTACTTCCAAGTTCAGAATAAAAGTTCGATGTTTATGCAAGCTCTCTCTCTTATGTCATTTATGTATTTATTTATGCTTTAGATAAGTGTTATGCCTTTTGAATTTAAAATCAAACCATGGCAAAACCCATGTTAGGATTTTAATTAAGTTCATGGAGAACACCATGAGAAAAATCGTGAAATCAAGATGGCCGTAGTGAAATTTATATTCCCTAAATGGTCCAAATTATGACCGTGTTGCCGTTGCAAGGGTGCGTAGGCTGTTTGGTCGCCTGGACTAAACTGGGATACAGACCAGATAAATTGAAGACGAGTCCAATTTGATTTTATTCAGACCTCAGACCTAAGTCTAAATCCAAACAGCATAATTTCTTTATCTACAGTAAAAATATTTCATAGAAGATGAAGCGTAGTGGACCCATAACCCTCATTTTTATTTTGATATCCTGAAAATTGCATAAGTTACATTAGATTGCTTAACCTAAAGGTGAAACCTTTTTTTTTTAATTTTATCATAATCAATTTCAGTTGATCTCTAACTTTCTATTACAATTACTGTTTCAATTACTATTTGTAATTTGCGTTTATTTAATCTTGTGTTTAAGGTTTAGTCGTTTAGGGTTTACTCTGTGTTACTAGTACACGTTTTTACTAGCCCCTCTAATTTGGTATCAGAGCCTCGTTTTTCAGATGAACAGTAGGCATCCACCTGACCCAGATCGACCAAACCGAAACAGGAATAGTAACCTGGGTCTCAACAGCAGTCTAGCAGAGCTAACCAGGAGACTAGCAATCAATCCCAATCTCAGGAGAGATGAGATAGGTGAGATAATTTGTACAGGAATTCTCATAGAATCAACAGCTTCAACCAGTAGAAATATCAGACCTAGTGTACATCAAGAGAATGTACCATACAACACAATCTTTCTACGATTGATGAATGAACGAAAAAATTGGCACTCACCTAGAGCAGCCTTCCAGCTTGAGCCCAATACGTTCATAGAAGGAATTTCTTTCAGAAATATTCAAAGCAGCAGACGGGCCTTAGAAGCCTATAAAGCCAAGCTTGAAGAAAAGCTAGGAGAACAACACTCCAGAGAGATACTGCTGTATCTATGGCTAGCCTTAGACCAATTAAAACTCCCAAAAGAGTTTTATGAATTAAAGATAAGTATTTACTTTCGTGGATACTTATACACAGTCCAAGAAGAGTTCTTAACCAGAAGACTCAGTATAGGAAACCATTTGAACAGATAAGGTAACCTATTAAATAGACCAGAAATTGACCATCCTTTCGATAGACATGAAAGAGCCATAAACTCTTGAAGGATCCAATTCCCAGTAGTCAGTCAAAAGAGCAGTCTATACCTTAGAAGACTTCGAGGATTCAGAAATAGGATTCCCTCAAGAATTGAAAATACCAAGTGGTATGTTCATTGAGGAAGTCATAGAAGTCTTAGACTATAATATTGGAAAAGATCAGCCCATCTTTACCCAACCTGACTTATTAGTCCAAAGTCAAGAAATTCAGACCCTACCGTTATTCTTGTTGTAAATGGCATTACAACCTTAACAAAATTTAATGGAAGTTGTCCCATATAAGGCAACTATTATAGAAGAAGTCAAGACCAAGTCCCTTCTAACCCCAGCAGAATGGTTAGAAAAGTTAAACACTGTCCTTAGAGATAGTCTGATGACTATGATATTAGAAGGAAGAACCTTGTTAGGTAATAACAACCTTCACCAGTTACTAAACAGTAGACTTCACTTTATTACAGCTGGTATAATCCAGAGTCATGAAGATATCGTGACTATTCAGAACAATCTGAATATAGAGACCAACACGATAAAAGTAGGAATCCAGAGTCTTTATGATGATCTCAAAAAATTTGAGGTTAATCAAGTCAACACCTTCAACAAGATTATAGAAGGAGAATAGACCATAAAGAATCAGTTTAGATCAGATCTAAGCTTTCTTTCCCAGAAAATCTTATCTGATATCAACTCAGGAGTTGAACAGATAGAAAAATCAGTCACAGCAGCAGCTTCAGAAGAAACGATTAAAAGTACAGTTCATAAAATCGTTCAAGGAGAAAACAAAGTTGTCCTAGACCAATTAACCAAAGAAGTCCGGAGTGTCAGACTTGATATAGTAATTCTTAAAGAAGAAATAAAGAGACTCCAAAGTCCAGATAAGATAATCAAGAAGACTTTAACGGAAGAATTTCAGAAGCCCTTATACAATAACCTTTCTAGGATAGAAACTTCTATGAATAAGTTCTTAGACTTAGAAGAGAATCTTGAAAAGATTAACTCCAGACACCAGACTAATCTTGAACAAAATGTTCAGAGAGACCTTAGTCCCAATAGAGGAAAAGCAATTGGTACTCTTCTAACTCTCTACCAAGCGAAGAATGAAAGGAATCTTTCAAAAATAGAAGAAATGCTTAGAAGACCTTTAGAAGTGGGAACCTCTCGTACCATCAATGATGGAAAAGACAAGAGGCAAGTCCGAACAGGAAAGCAAACCTTAGGAGAAGAACCTGCCGAAGTCAATATGTTCCTTGCCAAAGGAAAATAGAAGTTAACAAACTTCATCTCAGAAAAGAAAAAGCCACCAATGGAATGGCATAAGAATTCTCAGGAATTAGAAGATTATATTAAAGATAATCTTAAAAAGCAGCAACTCCCAGCAGCAAGATACAAAGATATCTTCATTAATGGAGAAACTCCATTAACAAATAGATGCCAAATGACCAAATGGAGTAATACTTTAACAGTATCAAAACTCCAAGACACAATAGAAGTCTTTCCCCAGAAGTGGATAAGCAGCTATAAGAAAGCTGGTTATAAGCATATGACATTTGGATTATTCCAATGTAGACTTCAAGGTCTCCATATGCCAACATACGAAGTCAGACTCTGTGTCATCCTAGTAGACGAAAGACATTCTATCTTCAGAAAGAATATCATTGGATTAGGAGAATTAGGTTTACATAACAATGTATCCTATTTTTCTTGTATCCTGGGATATGCAGTCAGCATAAATGCAGCCCATCAATTTAAATTGATAATTCAAACGAAAGGTTATGAATCAACTCTTGATAAGACTCAAGAGATTCTAGCAGTCCAATACCAGACCATGGTTAAATTCCATAAGGAACCTCAAGATGGAATTCTAGAAGACATCCCGACCGGAAAATTTGGACAACAAACTGTTGTCCGAATAACCAATACCAGTGGTATGTTAGATTATACATACTCACATCATAACAAAGAAGCCATTATTTCAGAAGGAATGCAACAATGGCACTTTGAAGACTTAAAGCCAAAAGTAGACCATAGAACTGAACTTGCTTATCTTCATCAAGACCCGCAAGGATCAGTAAAGTTTGCCTTTAAGCTCAGGTTAATAGAACAACCTGAAACAGAAAGACTATTTCTATCAGACGTTGCAGCACCAGCATGGTGAAAGTAGCCAACCTCAGCAGACAGCAACAACGATACCAGTCATAAAGCTGCCAATTTTACAAGGAGAAGTAAATACGTGGAAACAACAAAAGACCTGTTTCCAGAAGGAAACAGCTTCTTAGACCAATTAAACACATGTTGCAGTTTAGAAGAAATGGATCAAGTCCAAAACTCTTTTATAGAAAAGAAAAATCCTCATAAAGCAGAAGCTCATATGGCACATGCCAGTATAGGAGGATACAACAGACCAATCCATGATAGGATCAGATATTCTATCCCAGGATATGAGGCAACTCCTTCCAGACAAATCCCTACAAATAGAGCTTTACCAAGCTATGTAGATGGATTCAAAAACCAGAAGAAAATGCCAGAAAGCCCTCTTAATTCTATAGGAATTAAGTTGAACATAGACCGAGTAGATGATATAAAAGAAGCCCTAGAAAAATGGTCAGAAAACATGAGTATATGTTTTGCCCTCAATGACCAATGGGATGCTAGAGCATGCAGAGAATATGCAGAACATTCTCTAGAAGGCCATGCTAAGAGATATCTTAGAAATCTCAAAGAAAGCATAGATGAGAAGTCCGTAGCTTTGCTACAAAATTTCAGAAGAAATCATAATGAGTCCAGAGATGTTTTGGGATACGTAGAACTATTCCACAACGAATTCATAGGTCAAACCAGACAGTTGTCCCTTGACCATGAAAAGGAAGCAGCCCGTACAAAGATTTCTATGCTTAGAATTTCTAAATTGAAATACATACGCGAGTATAGAAATCTCTTCCTTGATCTCTACTATCAGTGTAAAGATAATTCAGACAGTCTTAAAGATGAGTATTTCAGAAAAATACCTCATATAGGAGAAGCCCTCTTAGAAGAATACCGAAGTTTCGAAGGATTTGGAGGAGAAAAAAGTGATACCCTAAACCCTAATCATTCACACATATATATATTCCCCTTTTCTCCCGTGCTGCCGTATCCCGTGCCGTGTCCCGCCTCCCGTGTCCCTCCGTGTCTACTGCCGTATCCTTGACGTAACCATATTAAAAAATGTTTTATTTAATTGGATACATATCCGACACGTATCCAAGCCGTATCCGTGTCAAAAACGTATCCGACACAGATACTCGAATGGTTTCGGAGTATCCGTGCTTCATAGGTGCTTTAACATTGATGCTGCAGCAATTTTAAATGCCTACTTGATAAGAATTGGAGGATCATGAAACAGGTCACAGACACATGTACTTGTAGGAAGAAGAGGAACTTTAGGTTGCCGTGCACTTAACAATTAGCCAGTAAAAGTGTTTAAGAAGGAAGGGTTCAGATGCCACTTTGTTAACATGAACCAGACAGCAAGGAGAAGTATCTTCATTGTGAACAAAGGAAAGATTGTCCATTCAATCAATCATGCCCAGAGAGTTGTTCAAGTGAAAAGTGTAAGATTGCATATATTATCTTTCTACTGGTATAACAATAAATAGGATTAACTTTTTTTTGTTCTAGTAAGTCATGGATTTATGGTACCAAGGATCCAGAAAGCAACTCTGGAAGTACAACATCCATGAAGATTAATTTTTTGAGTTGCTTGCTTTCATTTCATGTTGCCCGAGCACCTTCACTCAATACGCACCAGATAGAGCACTTTTGCACAGGGTCTCATTCAATTGTCATTCAATTGACCTTTTCAGTTTCTCAGTCAACATCTTCATGACCAATTTTCCAATTAGATGTTTTTTTCTCCTGCATTCCAATTAGAAAATATTGCTGATCCAGGCTTTACTCAATCTCATGACCTCCTGTCCACAAGTATTGCCCACTTATTTCCATCTTCACAGAAGAAATTTCCTTGCCAGTTACCACAATACATCCCAGCACTTGCCAGTCCCAAATTGTACCGTATCTAACTGGAACCAAATCCACAAAGTATTACCACTTATTTCCATCTTAAGGGCAAGATTGCCTTGTGTAGTTGCCACTCGCCACAATACATCCCAGAATTTTCCATGCGTCCAATTTTACTGTATCTTACTGGAACTGAGAATCTCTTTAGAATCATATCAAACAATCTCACTTCAAAATCATTTACCACTCATGATAAGTTTAAACCAAAGATATGACACTCATTTACCACTCGCCACTCATATATACCTGTATAATAATATGATGGTATAGCAAACATTGCGTTCAGATGAGAAGACATTTCAAGTGAATTAATCAACAAAAGAAATCTGCCCCCATCGTTCTTCTTGGCCAAGTTGATGTAACAAAGGAACAATTCCTTTTAGAAGTTCTGCTCCTATCATTAGCTACAAATTTCCCAGTAGCACAAATTCGCAGATACTTCTTATAGTACAGGTTCTTTATGCAGTAGGTTGCTGCTGTAAAAGTTGTCAGCTGGTATTTCAAAATAGAGGTAGCTGTAATTATTCCATGGATCCTGCCACAGACAACTTACCTGGGTACTTTTGTTTTTGACAGATCCATCATTATCTTTGCTTTTACAGAAAAATTATCCACCGAGCACAGCCATAAGCTGTACACTAGCACACCCAAATGTGGGGATGAAAATAGATTAATTGAAAAGGTCTACGCTTTGAGTATGAGGAATATGAAGAATCGCTATCAAAATTGTGGGAACTCGATTGATCTAATCAAGGTGATTTTGAGGGGCCCATGTTCAAACATAGACCTTTTCAACAAACTCAGCACATTCATCACTGGTGGGCCCCACATAGGCGTTGCATGGCATGCACAAGGTAAGGACATGCATAAGCGATGATCATTCTTGGCAGTAACATTCAAATTCCAGTCCATTGAAGGACTACATCTGATTTTACATCAGTTCTGAATCGTCAATTCTGGTGGATCTGATTCAAAATACGGTTGATGTAGCATAGAGTACACATCAACTTTAGAGTCTTCCCTTTGGAGGGTAAATTTAAAAGACCATAGGTATCTACAGCTTCTCAATGTGCACAACAGCCTCCGTCTTTTCTAAACACTTCAGTTCATCTTTCCTCACAAGATAGATCTTGATTCATTGCAGGTTCTCTCTATCATTGGATTGACATCTAAGGTACTGGGTCCAAGATCTTCCTTTCTCTATGGGCTCTCAATCAGCCATTCTTCCTACTAGGTGTGTTAACTTGTCATCCTTTCCTTGTGTTGCACCCCTTTTTCATTCTTTTAAATTATCATAAGCTAAAGTTACCAAAGCTGTTGTCAGACTATGTTTCTCTCTCCCCTCTTTTTTAAAAGGATGGAGTCATGACTAGGCAGCTAACATTGTTTGTAGTTCTAAAAGGATACTTTTCATAGATCAACTGTTAAATTTATCCAAATATTCATCAACGTTTTATGCCCTCAATCAACCAACATTATCGATTTGCTTAAAATCCTTCATTGTAACAAATTCTTGATTATCCCCATATGCACCAAGGGAACTCCAACAATTTTATTTTAACTCAACAATAACAGTAATAGTCTTGGGAGCAATAAAAACCATGATATTTATCATCTCTAGGAATTCTCCCCTTCCCAATAGTGGAGACCTAGACCAATAGGTACAATGAAGAAATAAGTAAATTAGAAATATCTTCAAGTCTTGAGAACTATCTTCAAGATCCCAATGTTCATCCTTCTCATGCTAGAGAAAGATGCCCAATCAATTTTACCCGATTCCTACACTTGTCTGTCAAATCTTCACTTGATTATCTTGGGACCTCTTTTGTCATCCTAATCTCCATATCAGTGAGTCTCAATCTTCTCCACTTCAAACTAACACATTTCGAAAACATCTTTATGTTAGAAGGGATATTGTATCTCTTATGACTAAACACCTCAAAAATAATAAAGCTCCACCAAATCCGTCCAGCTAATCTTAAAGAAAACTCAAATAAAATCACAAGTATCTGTCATAAAAAATAGAGGCTAGTAATTGGGTCAGTGGGCTTTCCAACGAGCCCAAGTTTAGCCAAATCCGAGCTCGGGAGCTCAAGTTATAAGCCTTTGAATTTTGAAGTGCAGAATGATCGATCAGACCGACCGTCCTACCGGTCAAACCGATCATCGGTGGCACCGATCATCTCGTCTGTTCGAAAACCCGAGAGCACCCATTTTTATAGAAAATGGACTGTGTCTGAAGGTTCGACCGATCCCGCTATTGGTCGGACCGATGAAAATCAGAATTTTCATATTTATTAAATATTTTCCAAATTTTGTGTGAAAACTGTGTTATTGTTCTGACTTAGATTTGAACCCTTAGACCTCGAAATTTGCACTCTCTTCCCCTTAATTAGTAGAATTAGAAACATTTTTTATCACTCTTCAAACTCGTTCTGATTTTCTCTCAAAATTCCATCCAGTTCATTTTGAACTCAAAAATGGCTTATTTAAAATATCTCAGAGTGGTGGTTTTCAGTGAAATTAATTCGACAAACTAAGTTTAACATGTAACATTTATTAAAAATATCAGATTTTGCAAAAGTGTAGCCTCGATGAAAATATTGAAAATCAAACGCGAAAAAGGCTATTATTCATTGAAAGTTATTGTGCAGTTCCAAAACATTGTTCATTAGTTTCAAACTTTCAATCGTATTTCTCATTTTCTCGTTCTCTTCATCTCGTCCGACCGAATGACATGGACACATGTCCCCTTCGAGCAATCCCTGATCTCCATATTCTTCATTCCCTCAGCTGATTTCTCACTTCTTCTCTTCTCCCCAGTTGATTTTTCTCGCCTTCTTCCTCCCTGCAACCATTCTCCGTTCACAGGTCATTTTTTCCCTTTTTGTTCAATTTGCTTTGATTTCCATTAAATCAAGTTGTTTTCAAGAAGGGTCATGGTTTTAAGTAAGTTTTGAAGCAATAAAACAAGTTTTAATTATCAGAAAAACAATGGGAGTTCAATCCCCGTCGTCTTCTTCTTCGTTTTTTTGTTTCTTCAACTTTCTGGGCAAAATGGCAATTTTTGGTCAGACCTATCATCGGTCGAACCGATCCTTATTGTCGGTACAAAACCCAAAATGCAAACTAAAATTCATTTTATGTTGTTTTTCTTCCTTTCTCAGTCCAGTTTGCTACTTGAACTCCTTTAGATCTCCTATGATTCTGTTAAACTTTCACCGAACACTAGGTGAGTAGAACAAACACAATTTATGAATTTAATGTTTTAAATTCTATATGCTTTTATATGCATTGCATATTGCATCAATCAACATGAAAATGTATGCTTTAATTCATATGCAATGATGGGTTTCAAAGGATGTTTGAACGAAATGGAAAGACATGGATTGAGCCTAAAACAATACGCATCTATGGAATCGTAAGGGGATTGATGATCGGTTGGGACACTGAATGTAAATGGGATTTGTATACCGGAGAGTATAGGCTTAGCCGTCTCGTCAACTGAGAACCCATTCATGTGCATGAATGGATTAATACGCTTTGAAAATGTTACTATTGGATTGAACATGTTTGAGTTAAATGTGTTCCAAACTTCCAATATTATTATTACAGTTATGCAAGTTGATGATAACTACGTTTGGGTTGGATATGCTTGAGTAGAATGCATGATTCCAACATGATTTTGGTTGTGTATGTTGTTTGAATGCATAACACAAAGGAAGGGTAATCCCTCGCGTGAGAATATGTATAACACTAAGGAAGAGTAATCCCTCGTGTTTATGCCAAGGAAAGGTAATCCCTCTTGTCGATATGTTAGTGTATGTGCCGAGGATGGGTAGTCCCTCGTGCCAAGATACGTATGTATGGTTGCATGTGCTGAGGATGGGTAATCCCTCATGCCATTTCCTGTTTGTATGTATGCATGATGCTGAGGATGGGCAATCCCTCGTGCATGGATGAACGTAAGTCGAGGAAGGGTAATCCCTCGAGCAAACATAGCACCGAGGACGGGTAATCCCTCCCATGTGTATCCCGAGGATGGGTAATCCCTCGAAAGACGTCATTGATCCATTATCGCACTAAGGATGGGTAATTCCTTGAAGGATATAATGCATGTATGATGTGTTATGACTGCATGGTGTGTTATAATTGCTTTTGTATGAGAATCGATAACCTCTAATGTGTATTGGATGATTTGAGTACGATCATGCGTTTGGAATAACATGTTATATATTATCTAAATGTACGCATATGATGTGTTGTATGTTTCTCTTCATTGATCATGTTTAGCTCAACCCTTACGGATTTCAGGAACGCAACCTGAGGTAGGGCCTCATGGACCCTTGGAGTTTGGCATTGATGGGTTGGAGCCTTGATGGCCCGAGGCTGTAGGACCCCTTTGTTTGATTTAAGAAACATTACATTCTGGTTTGTAATCATTTGAATTAATTATTCAAACCGTTGGATTGTAATATACTTCGATAGATGTATATGTAGAACCCCCTACCCTATGCTTCCGCATTGTATGTTTATTTGGAGTTGAGATCCGGGTGTTGAGCCGCATTGCTAGGACCACGTGGGTTAGACGCGATAGGTCACAATGTGTAGTCCACGTGTGATAGGGATGTTAGATTGGGATTAATTATCAGATTTATCTGATTGAGTGAGTGATTATCCCGACGTCCCATTTTCTGACGAAACTCGGCCGAGTTTATGGTTGGAGTGTCCCAGTCTTCAATGAATTTAGAAATATGCTAGGTTTCCCTGAGTGTGTGGAACCCCTCCTACTGGAGGATTAACATTGGTTTGGGATTCGAGGCACAAAAAATATATTTTTGTCACATGTCCCGAGGCTTCTTTGGGACAGTGCATGACAAAACCTCTCTCCAAAATTCACGCTTGAGTTCCAACTTTGTTGCACAAAAAAAATAGTAGCAAGTGAATTAATGATAAATCAGCACCACAAAAGATAATTTGTTCTTGTCTCATTGCTAACCTGGCAATACATTTTAGTGTCACTTAAATAGATATATATAAAATCTATGTACAAATCTAAACCAATTTGGGTTTCTAGGACTCGTGTCCAATATGCATCATGCACAATCCTGACTTGACTCTAGCATTTGCAGGTTTCAAGCTTTACTTGATCAACCATATGCAATTCATTTCAAAGATTTGTAGCTGAAATATTTTTATTAACAAAAACTGCAAATGATGACACTTGTATACAGTTATGCTTGTGATAATATACAAGCATATATTACACAAACTAAATCTTGTATGTTGTATTCACTAGTTCTGGCAAAAGGAAGCAGCAAGCTTGAGGCAACAATTACAGTACTTGCAAGAAAGCCACCGGTACAATCTCTGCACCCTCAGTCATGTTTATCTTAAAACATATTATTCCTGAAAGGCCCTTGACAAACTCTCTAAGATTGATAGTGACTTGAAATATTGGTATAAGCAAATATGTGTCCCCTACAACCCAGGAAAGAGAGATTCTACTGGAATCATTATTTTGCCTTGAGGTTGAGATGTTAATAAATATAAACAAAGATCAAATGTGCCCGGCAACAAAAACAAGAATTCAGAAACTAATTAGGATATGTCTTTAGTAGATGAAATAGGTATCAGAAGAAAGAAAATTGATCAAAGAAAAACCCACAAGATTGGTGTCATCTGTATCATTAAATAGACCAGATGAACATACAAAAGTAGTCCATTTTGTATATAGTTTCTTCCTTACTGCTTCTCCCAAGTTATAAGCTAAAGTAGAAATAAATGCTCATTTCAAATGAAAATATATTAAGCAGTAAAAACAATAAGAATGATAATCATATCATAAGACAAAAGATGCCATGCAGCATTTTTTCTTTTCTCCTTCTTTGTGCAGTTTAACTTCAAGGTACCGTTTGATTGCATCCAGAGGTGTCATGCAAGAAATTTATAAAAGATTATATGAACAAGAAACAAAAACTTTCATTAGTCCATAGAATACCTTAGTATGATTTTGTTACAAGATTCAAATGACAACAACATCATGGATGGCTACGGGACAAACACTAAACAACACAAGAAGCTATCAAGAGGCAAGATCATCCTTCACATGGAAGTTTCGTGACATGAACAAATTCAAAGCATTTTGACTTCATGTACGCACATTATACATGATACAGTACATGCCACCCAAGATATTTGACCCAATATTTTTTATTGCATCTTTGTACTAGAAATTTACCTCTATGGTATTAATACTAACTACTTTAAATTTTGGAAGTTAAGAGTGTGACTTCCTGAGTCCAATAAGTGACTGTCTTCAAATTCTTAATTCATAGTATTGTGGCCATCACCACTAGGGCCAAATACCCTGAAATTTAGTGTATCCTTGTGAACAAGGTCAAAAACCAGAGAGTATAATAACATTATAAATTGAAAGTTGACCTCAAGTATTCTTACTTGAACGTTCTCTGTCTCGGCAACATCAAGCAAGCTCCCCTGCTCAGCAAGCTAAGTTATTCCATTCATGATTGAGAGCTGGCCACCAGTACCAAGCCTCCAAAACTGGATGGTACTCTCGCACAGCAGATCTCATTGCTTGGTGGACCTGCTCATAGGAATTATAGTATTACAGAATTTAAAGCCAACCACAAATTTATCTGCAAAAGATGGGAATCATGAAAATTATTGGAAAAAAGCACACACCTTGTTTAAAATGACAGAGATAAACACAAATCACATTGCAGACAGATTTAAATGTTCTTTATTTGATTAAAGGAATCCATAATTTGAAGATATAGATAATTACCAATGACAAACAATTGTGTTAACTAATACAAATAGGAAACCTAGATCATATGAACAATGAAAAATACTCATTTGAGGGCACCATGACAGTTGGACCACAAACGGTAAAATAAGCATGAAATAGAAATGTAAAAGGTAAATCCATACAGACTAAGAACACGTAGCATGTAACTTCTTAAGGTAACTTAAACAAAATAGGGCCTTCGCCCCATTTGAGAATGAGAGTAAAGCTCCCAAGCTGCTGAATATGCTAAAAGTGAGGCCATCTGCAGGGTAGATACATATACCAGCAATTAAAAAAAAATCTAATGTACAAAAAAAATATAGATAGGAGTTATCTGATGTATCATGTGAGTAGTGTTACATATCCATATCTACTTTAGTGAAAGATCATTCAATTATTCAGTACTCATACATGGTAGCAGAGCAATTTGAAATTTGTCTCAAGCCATTAATCAAGCTGAGCAATTGAGGAGGCCAGCCCCTTGATCAGCTCCTACCCATGGGCATACTGCCATCTGGAGAACACAGTTCTGCATCCAACTTTCCTCAGCTATGTCTAACCCTGCTCCCAACCCTGATGACTCATGATTCTCTACTTGCCCACCTGAACCAACACCTTACACGGCCACCTCACCATCACAACACACACTGCCTGCTGCCCTTTCTCAGCCCCACTGCTCCACTCCAGCAACTTCATCGATCTCAACCAACACACTCCTGTTATCAGACCAACCCCAACTATCACCCAGCCAATCATGACATGTTCCTTTCTACCTAACACAGAACACAGAGGTCGAGCTTTTTCCAAGGTCCTGCATATATGTAATTTAAATGTGTCCCAAGAAACAACTTACAATCTACCTTCAATCCATCATATGTTCCTTCTATACAAGAAGAGCTGAGCAAACTCTTATCATACCCATCCTCCCGAAAAACAAATAATGATACTACTACTACCATCACCACTGCTAATAATAATAATCAGTAGTTAAAATACAGCAGTTGTGATTCACAGAAATAAATAACTATGTAAAAGTAAATAAATAACCATTATAATATGGCCATTTGTGGTCCATCAATTCCACAAATGCATTTGTAGTAGTCAGAAACAAGATTATTGAATCATGTTCCAGCAAAAAGTAATAAAAATGGTAATAATAATGAAAAAAGATAGACTTTTATAATAGATGCTGATTAGTAGTAGCTGAAACTGCAGGCAACTGATGGGGAAAGAGCTTTCAGGTTTGAGCATCAAGGATCTTCAAAATCTAGAGACCCAATTGGAAATGAGTTTACGCAGTATCCGAATAAAGAAGGTCCTGACACTACGTTTCATAGCCATTCTTCAATCTTCCAAAGATCACGTCCAATTCCTAATGTAGTCTTCACTTGTGCAGGATCAACTTTTAATTGATGAAATTCAGGAACTGAACCAAAAGGTCTTTCCTATAATAATGGATAGAACATGCCTTCAGTTTAAAATCTAATTCAAGTAGCTAATGTTTGTAGGTTTCTTTTTGCAGGGAAGCATTATTCATCAAGAAAATCTGGAATTGTACAAGAAGGTAAACCTAATCTGGGAAGAAAATAAGGAATTGTATCAGAAGGTATTCGTTCGAGAAACCAAATATTAGCGACAAAGAAATCACTTCAAACATCGCAATGGAATCTCTAGAAAGCAAACAATTACCAATTCATTATCCTAAACATCCTCTGGTTAAGTACATGTTAGAATGTGACAATTTTTTTTATAGACAGCCTAAAGGTAGCCAATTGGGTCTCAGGTTTATGGAACAAGGGAATCAAATGGAGGAGGAAATCGAAGTTCCTTGCTTCGAATTGGATTTACTACTGGGGAGGATTTGCATGCACCAGTGAATCTTCAACTAAGTCAGCCTCAACAGCAAATGAATGAGATACCAGCAAAAGCAATGAAGTTGGGGTAAACTTTTCACCTATTTGCACTCATGGAAATTCAAAGCAATATAAACTAAACCTCCTAAACTAGTTTCACTAATATTTACTTGAAAATTGCAGCAGACTCCAGCTTCATTAACCTAGAAGATTCATGAACCATGGAAAGATACTAGTATGTCTAACATCAATACATACCCATGGTTACACAGTATGTGGGGATGAGTTAGAGCAGGATCAACATGCAGCACGAAACCCATTCAATGTGGTGTGACATTACCAAGGGAATCAATATCTATGTAAAGCTTAAACAGCAATAATGCAAAAATTGTGCTTAGTTTTCTCTACTCGTTTGGGAATTCAAAATGATATTCTTGATGAATTAGTGTGTCATACTGAGACCTGTATTTTATTTTGTAATCAATGCATCAAAATACTTATGAACTATGCAACTCCTCTCCAACACCACGTACTAACAACAGGCTCGTATGAGTACTAGCACCCACTGAAACATCCTAGACAGAAAAATCAGTATGAAGGAAACCAGATCCGAAACAGGGAGCCGCCATGTTTTATATAATCAGACAGTTTAAGGGTCTCAAATTTAAAAAGAGAGAGAGAGAGAGAGAGAGAGAGAGAGAGAGAGAGAGAGAGAGACATGCGCTGATAAAAATGAAATGGTAACTGGTACATGAAGTAAACACAAGAAAAAATACCATATAATATCCCAAAACTTGCAATTCTGCATTTGAATCAGGAAAAAAAGGTTCAAAAAAATGCAGGCTGCAGGAATGACAACAGAGTGCTGCTTTCATCAGCCTAGGAGAGGCTGAATTTCTGAATGAATCATATCAGACGTTAAAATCACATCTTGGAGTGCATTAGAGAGAATATTAGGTACCAAGCTATACAAGAAAAAGAAAGCAGGACCTCAAATTCAACTGAAGGTCATTCTGTGCTACCATATTGATCACTCAATTATGACAATTCATGAAATGGCCCAACAAAAAATGAATGGGCACATCAAGACAAACTCATCAGAGCCAAAACAGAAAATGTAGAATGAAACACATAAAATAGATCAAAAACTGTAATAAAAGCCAATACTAATTAAACAATAGAATTGAATGATGAACTAAAACTTCAACTCTAGAAAAGGTTGCAGTAGGAGAATAATGGAAAATGTGCAGACTGAAAACTGTGAACAGATATGTAGTGGTGAAACTTGCCTGAAATCAGGTTGTCCATACATCATGTCAGCCAGACCAACACAAACAGATAATAAGATAGGATAACATGGTGTTTGTCTCCATATAAAATTCCTTTGAAAAGTAGAGAGAATTTTCTCTTTTCTTCGGTTTTTATAAGAGCCTCACAGACAAAGTGCAATAGTCTGATTTCTATGAGAGTACATCCAAACATTAATATAACACACAAAGCAACTCATCACCACGAAAACAACACAGGATATGAATGTAATCAAATTTAAAAGGAAGGGTGTAACTGTGGTTAATTTAATGTAGAAAACTACACTAGCATCCATTGCCATGAATTCATGCATACAAAATCTATAAACAAGAGGATCAAATCATTAACACAGTCCTAAGAGAAAGGGAGTTCAATAAATTTCAGCCTTGTAGGTGCTGCTGTTAATGGACCCAACAAAACTCGACCTTAATAAGCAGGCTTGCTCAAGTAATAAAACTGAGCCTTGCTTCTTCTTTTTTTTTAAAAACATAAGGTACACTATAAAAGGAATATACTGATCCTCTACAGAAAAATGAGAATCAATATCTCCAAAAACCCTGTGCAGCCCCCAAAACCACAGTATACAAAGATTACATGAAACCCACAAAGCCCTCACTACGATCCACCCCTAGTTTGGATAAGAAACCTGCCACCCATTAGCTGACCTTCTATCATGCCTGAATGAAATGACTATGTCCTTGCAAAAAGAGCAGATATCCATTGCAATATGAAGAAGCCTCCAAGGAAGCTTCCTCCTGCCAGAGAAGCCCAAGTAATGATGCTTGCAGTAGCTCCCTCAAGAATGAGATTACTCGAAGTATAACTCCCCAAAGACCAAAAATAGCCAAAAGCTCTAATGTGGGCATGCAGACCCATATGTGGGCCCAAGGCCCAACTTGAGATCACTATATATGGGCCCATGGCCCAACTTGAGATCGTGTGGATCCTGGTCGGAGGAAGCCCACACGTTCACAAGGTTTAGGGATTGAAGAGGACTCATGGAAGGCATGAGGAGTTGACACGTGGCACAAATCTAGCAAATCTAGATTTAATCAAATGGTTGAAAACAGCACCGACTTTAAGAACACTTTTCAGGTATCAAATGAACATGGAAAATTCTGAAATTTTAAACATGGATAGACTACTCAGAGCTTTCCAACAAGCACCAGAACGTCAAAATCCAAGTTTTGCAGCTCACTGAACATGTGCAGAGTCAATCGAAAAACAAGATTGCAATTGGGACTCTTCCACCTTGGACGTGTATGATAGATTAGGGTTGGTTTTATTCTTGTTTTCCATTGGATTATGCAATACCAATTTGAATCCACTATGAGAGTTCGAATTTGGTACAGTTTTAGCAACTACTTTTTAGGATTTTTGAATTTAGAGTCAAATTAGGGTTTTTACAAGTCTATAAATACCATGTAATTTTGACTTTTACAATGGAATTGAATACAATTTTTGGAAAAAACCTTGAAGGCTCCAGTGCGAGTGTGAGGTTGTGGACTCGGGCTTCGGCCACCTATCTTTGGACTTCAGTCCAAAACAAGTAAGTACAATGTTATTTTAATCCTTTATTTTTATGATTGAGTTTTGATTATGAATTTAATGCATGAATTTCTCTTGTTAATTCAATCAGTCGTGAATTTCAATCAACAATGACCATGTCAATCAAGTCCCAAATGCAACTCAATTGAAAAGGCTATCAAATGTCAAATTCAAAGAGACTATTTCTACTAATGCAATCACAGATTTCATGGGCCTATAATCACGAAAACATGGGTAAAATAAACAAGGTTGTCCCATATTATGCAAGTGAATGGATCCAGCAATCTACCCAAATTGTTTAAACTTTAACACTTCCACAAACCAACTGCCATGGGACTCTAGTTTGGTGGGTCAAGAAACCGTGTCAAACACTAATTGAAAGATGAATAATACTCTAGTTCCTTGCAATGATGAATCACATTTTTATGTGAAGCCCAAACACAAAGCAAATATGCAAAGTTGTAGTTTGAACCCTAACAAAAAACACAAATAGGTGATAGTAGAAAAATAATGATCCTTGATGCAAAAGCACTAATTGATGATCTAACATTTTGACAATGTACAACTGAACACACAAGCACAAATTTAAGATCAAATGATCAAGATGCCGAATCTCATCAACATAAGAAGGTTTCTACAAAACCCAATAAGTAGAAGAAAGATCCTCCTTTCTCTCTGCAAGCATCATTCACAATGCAGATGTCAAAAACAAATTCATAATGACTCAACCAATTCTAAGATTCTATCAAATTTCGAACCATAGATAAAAATTGATCCAAAGATTATCTTCTTCCTAAATATGGACTCTACTACTGCCATTGCAGGTCATGTGGGCCTATAATTGCAAACAAGAAACTAAAATAACAAACTTGACCTATGTGTTTTTTTTTTTTTGAAATGGTTCATCTATTAAAATATCAAACTTGACCTATGTTGTGCAGGAAAATGGGACTGCCACTAACTACCCACTGATCAAACCATTTAACACTTTCAAAAACCAACATCAGTCCTTGGTCCTATATGGCGGATCAACAACCAATGTTGAATGCTAAATAAAAGATGAATACCCATGATCCTTCATACAAAAGCACCAATCAATGATCTAACATATTGACAATGCAGAGATCAAAACCCAAAATCACAAGTTTAAAATCATATGGTCAAGTTGTTGAATCAATGTTTCAAAACTCAATCCGACTCAATTTCGCACCAAGTAGAGTCCACTTGAGGACTTTGATGAGTTTTGACCAAGTCAATAAAGTCAAGACTCGACCAAAATATATCAAATGACATTATTTTAATTTATAGTCATATACACATACATGTTAAATATATGAAATCTGAAAGAAAAAATTAATGTTCTATATACAAGAAAACAAAAACAAAAAAAGAAGAAGAAGATAAAATAACAAAAATGAAAAAAAAATTATTGAGAATTTAGAGAATAAAGAAAAGAACAAAAAATGAAAAAGAAACTGAAAACTAAAAAAGAAAAAAAGAACAAACAATGAAGAAATAGTTTTTCTTTTCAAAAACGAGGAAGCAATAGAAAAGAAAATGATGAAAAGATAAAAGGAAAAAAAATGTCATGCTCATTTCCACTCTCTTCCTCTTCCTCTTTCCAATCCCCAAATGAAATGATTTAGGTTAGGCCTTTTTCAATAAATTATACCCTCTTAATTTATTTCCTCATTTTGCCTCTCCTTTTATTTGAAATGCCAGCTATAGCCTCTTAAAAAATCATAAAATACCTTCAAATCTTTAAAAAAACCAAATAATAAGAAAGAACTAAAAGTTGACGACAAAAGGAAGATGACTAGAGAGAAAAAAGAAAAGAAAGAAAGAATAAGAAGACAAAAAATGGAAAAAAAAAAATACCAAAGAAGGAAAAAAAATGATGAAAACATGGAAAATTGTGCTTATTCACCACTCCTTCCTCTTCTATTTTCCAGCCCCACGTGTAACAATTAAATTCGGACTTTTCTCAACAAATAATACCGTATTAATTTCACACCCCTCTTTTCTTGTGACTGAAGATGTCCAGGCATCTCACATAACTAATCCTTCGGGGCACGTGAAAATCTCTAAAACCGCACGTACTGGATAAAGCTACGGGAAGTGGCCCTTTGTGGTTGAGCGTAAATCGAACACAAGAACCCCGCTTCCTGAGACGTATTCTTAGAGGTCAGGCCAACCCCTCGGAGTTTTTCACACCTCATTTTGTACCCCTTTTAATTGAAAATGCCATCTGCACCCTCTTAAAAATCATAAAGTATCCCTTTAAATCCAATGCACAAGACTTGAATTGACTGAGCTTTTTTTATGTGACTCAAAAATCATCTGAAATGGAAAAATGAACTCAGAAAGTCTTTTCTCTTCTTTTTTTTGGAGGACATTAATTATTAAAATCCAAAATGTAAACCTTTCTATTTGTGAGTTAAGTTTCTTTTTTGAGGGAAAAGGGAATCAAAACAGAAACATCAAAATCACAACTTTGTTTCAATCCACTGAATTTTACAAATCACAACATCCACAAACAATAAACTGAATAGTCATAACTTGTTGTCACTACTTACAACCAAGTCTAACTTAGAAATCACATATCACAGTGCCAAAGTCATCAAATCTCTTTGTGGACTAAGGTAGTCTAAAACAATATCAAATATTTTCTTTATCTTTCAAAAATAAAACTGGAAATGCATGCTTTATCGGTTAATGATCAAAGAAATATACAAAAGTCCCCAACAACCAAAAACATGAAAGGCAACCGAGATTGAGGTATGATCTTTCCAATTAGAAGAACTCGCAAGCAATATAGACATCTGTTCAGCCCGATAAAACTCAATAAAATTTCTTATCTTTTTTTCCATTTTCTAAATTACTGAATCAATTGATAATTTTTCTTCCTGAGATTTAGAAAACACATTTTTTTACCATCAACTCTCCTAAGGTTTCACCATTTCAAGAAAGCAGTCTCCTAAGGTTTCAACTATTCAATGAAACATGTCTTTCAATTACTTGAGATACAAAATGGAAACAACAAGCCTCCCTAGGCAGTTAACAAATAATCCTTGTTGGCTTTCCAAGAAGTCAAATCAACCAGCAACAATTTCAATGCCAACTAAAGTGCTAGCAAAAAACACACCACAATGCCCATTTCAGAAATGGCTATCTCTGAATAGCATTACATAAAGGCCAAGATTGAAACAAGATGGATGAAAAGATTAGGACGAGTAGTAAACCAAACCATGGTATCACAATTGAGAGGATATCAAAAATCCATATTCCATACCACCAACAACTATTCTCTTTCATCTTAAAATCATGACCAGCGACCACTACAGATATCAACAACCAATTAATGAACGAATACCATCAGAGCGAATTCCATTGAATAAGTACATGTATTCACTAGGCACTTAAACTCAAAAACCAAATTGACTCGATTTACGTAATGTACTGCAGTTAAAATACGTTAAGATGCAATTCTCTATAAGACTTAAAGGTAGAAAACAAATAGAGCTGAGCAAAGGTGAACAGTGATAGACAAAAGCACATTTCGAAAAGCAAATGCATTAAGTAAATAAACAAAATCCATCCGTATGATAAACCAAATATGGAAATATAATCAAATGCTTTCAAATAGAATTCCAATATCGTATATCAAAATATCAAGAAAAGTTGAACAAAAAGAGAGAAAAAATTACCTGGAAATGAAAGTTCAAGTGCATAGTAGTGAAAACCATTCTCAATGTCGATCTGAACATATTTCGCCTGAAAAAAATTATAAAAAAAAAAACAGATAATCACGCATGGTACAGGTTTTTAAAAAGGAAAATCTCATTTCTCACTGGCGATCATTTCAAAGCATCAACAAGAAGAAGAGAAGATCTTCTTCCTATGGAAAAACAAATAATCAGCATGAGAAAACTCCGACTGAGTAAAGGAGCAAAAGATTGAAGTAATGAAAGCAATTTAAAGAAATCACGATCGGAATCGCCTTACAAGGAGCTAAAGGGGGAAAGGACGTGAAGATCTAGGGCAGGAGCACTAAAAGAGGGGAGAGGACTACAGAAGAAGGGAAGACGGAGAGATCTGATGTCAAATTGGAGGAGGAAAAACGCACCTGAAGACGAACGGAAGAGGAGGAGAAGGAGGAGAGAGACAAAGCTGCAGCGGCTTATATAAAAAAAAAAAATGAGAGAGGATAGGATGCCCCCACTTGATCTCCACGTCAGCTGGTTTCCGCCTTTCGCCCGTTCTTCGAGCCGCTAAACTCAGCCGGTTTCCGCCGATACGGTGGACCACACTGGATACATGTATGCGGCGTGCGTCGGTTAAGTTTAGGGTCCGGTCGCTGTTGACAAGCAGTCAAGCATGTATAGTTTTGAATAATGATATAAATTTTAATTTTAAATTTAATTAAAAATGTACTGATTAAATCGAGAACTTAGTGATTTATTTATTAATTTAGTAATTTACTTTTTAGTTGCAATTTGGTAATATCCAAAATTCAATTGAGTCTAGTTGAAGATTGATTCATTCAAGATTTTTAAATTTTTAAATTTGGGTTTTGAAGGTAGACTCAATTTTTTTAGCAATAATGGTAGATTCAAATTTAACATCATTATTGTTCATATAATTAATATTTTAAAGTTATTAGTTGAGACAACATCATTTTTTTATTATTGAAATACTATACTTATTAAATAGCAAAAGTAACCTTTGATGAAGGTTGTAGCCTTGTAGGGTTGTAACTGTAAAAAAAACCTCGCACGCTTTTAAAAAAAAAAAAACAACTTAAAGAAATTTAATATTTTAAATTTTAAATTAGAATCAAAGATTTTGATAGTAGAAACTCAAAAAAAAAAAAAAAATCAACTCTCAAATTCATTTTGAAAACAAAATGTTCAAATCTCATTAAGATAATTTGCACTCAATAATTTCACCAATGATTGTTCAAATACAATGAAATTTATTTTAAAATATTTAATTTTCTTAATAAAAAAAAGTGCACCAAATATCTCAATCAAAGTAAGTATCATAGGATGTGCACTACTTATACATGTACAGCAATACAAAAAGAATTGGTATGATATATGATGGTTAAGAAGCTTAGAGGTTTTAAATTTGATTTGCATTAAATCTCTCTAAATTACTTTTCATAGATTAAGTCTTTATCACTTGAATTCACCATATATGTAGAAAGGTTGTAAATGTTTCGAAAGATTAGTCAAATAAATCATGTATAGATGACAAATTTAAACACCTTCAATTACACTGAATATCTCATAATTTCTCACATATAAATTCAAAAGAAAAAATATTTAAACACCTTCAATTAAGACAAACGAGGCTCCCAGTCTCAATAATGACTTTTCTCAATACTCAGCTGTTTTTGAAGTTGAAGAAAATGTGAATCGCCTTGATCCGAAAGCGAAATCACGTTTAGGCGTTTAGCTGAAGTCACGTGTCACTCGTCGACACTGACATGAGTTAGATTTAGAATACTCGACAGAGATTTGAAAAATCGAGCCTCACGGCTAAAGGCCGAGTACGACTTTACGTCGACCATGTCCTTACGACACGTGGAAGAAAGCTGCAGTCAAAGGTTGTAATTTTCTTTTCTCATTTTCGGTCAAAACATTTTTCTTGAAAAGATTTCTTTTAAATTGAAAATTGATATATCATTTTACAGGGTACTTACGATTTTTTGGAGGCATTTCGATACAAAATTATATTTCCGAAGTATTTTTTTCTCAAAAAGCCCCTACCGATATTCGGTTGCCATTGTCAATTCTTCTATAATAGAGAAAAAAAGAATAAAAAATATATTAAATTTTAGAGTGACTACTGATATAATTTATACAAAGTAAATTAAAGAATTTTTTTATAGAATTGTATTTTTTTAAGACCAATTTATTCAAACATCTTAGAGTACCTAACTAATCTTTGAGACATATGCAAAATTTTTTATCCACAGACACTGGATAACACTAAATATAATGACCCTTTTTTATATTGAGCATGACTTGAACCTAAAACCTCTCATATCTCAGACATGTTCTTGATTGTCAAACTAACCCTTATATATATAATTGTGTTTAAATAAATAAAATACATAATATTATGATAATTAGAGGGAGAGAGTAGTACCGATCATGAAATTTCAGGAGCCCTATACGCAATACATTGGTGGGGGTCCTAAGTCCTAAGAGCAGTGCAAGTGGGGGCCGTACAACTCATTGGTCATATTGGAGGGTCCTAGATGACAGTCTAGTTGGCCTAAAGCTAGGGCCAGCCCTAAGAAAGAGAGGGTTCGTAATAGGCGCCCTTAGACTCAGGCTACATTTAGATGGAGGGTAAATTTTAAAAGGATTACTCAGGTTACCTAAGTAATATGAGTAAAAAGTTAATTTTTAACCATTTCCCCTTAGACTGCGTTTGGATGAAAGGTAATTTTACAGGGGTCATTCCTCACCTAGGGTCACCTTTAAGCTTGGAGTCACCCTTGAATACTTCAAACTTCAATAGAGTATTAAAAAAAAGTGATGAGAGGAGTGATTTTTTGAATTTTTACCTTCAATTAGATTAATTTTTAGATTACCAAAATTACCTCTCTTACCTCATCCAAATGCAGCCTTAATTACCAAAGAAAGCTAATAGTGAATTACCCCATTATCCTCCTTTACCCCGTCCACGCAGCAGCCTCAATTACAAAATTCTTTCCACACCAAAAGGTGTTAGATACACAGAACCAAAGAGCTTATGCCGGTCTATACTTCTTTTCCAGAGAAAAGTGTCCTCTGCTTAGAGAAAGCATACATTATTCAAGTAATCAAATCCTTTTCTTCCAACCATCTTAATCTATACAAGTTTTTTTAATCAGAAGAGCTAGATATTTTCCAAGCGTGGTGCCACGTCTGCAGAGATATTTTCATCGTCTTCCAAAAAGCTATAAAAATTTGCCATTTGCAGGGTAACTTTATTTTTAAAATATAATTAAGATGTCCCTACCAAATACTGATAACAAATATATAGACATGTGAGAATATTACGTACAAAACAGTGAAAGCTAGTGGGTACTTATAATAAATTGGTGAGAAACAATGAGAAGTGGACAAGTTCCCAAAGTAGAGTATATAATAAGGAGAAATGAATCTAATAGGTACATAACTCATTGCTTTGGTGACATTATCTGTCCTGTGGCATTTTCTTTTTTCTGTGTAGTTGATGCCTGCATCATGCATGACGAACTCAAGGAAATGAAGTGATATTCTTTCTCATTGTATTTGACTAAGTTCATGATTCATTCCCTACACATATCCAGAAAATTGGGTCTTCAATCGATTTTCAGTAGTTTAATATTTCCCCACACCACATGTCCTATTCTTTATTGTCTGACATGCACAAGAATTCAGAGTTCTTAGTTGATCAGGATATAAAAAAATAAATACTTAGTATTGATTAGCTACTAAGTAATTAAAATTTAATAGTTAGAAAGTGGAAGATGTCAGGTTTCAACTCTTATAATTTCACTTGATGTATTCTAAAGGTAGTGGATATCACTCGTGGAGGATTTACGTTGGGTTTCTTGTAGTTTCTCACATGTAGATTCAAAAAATTAAAATTAAAATATAACAATTTAAAAATAGTTCAATAACAAATTAAAATAATCTCATTTTAGATGATCTAAACATGTACTTAAGAGACTAAAAATATTCTTGTTTTGTAAAACTGAGAAGTTATAAGTTTTAGGTATTAAGAGTTTTTTTTTTTAAATTTTATTCTCCATTTAATTTTAAAATATTAAAATACACCAGCACACTAATTTATGCAATTCATATAATCACCATTTAAGTGCGTCTGAATATGACATATTTCTTCTACTATTTACGAATCGACTATCTATCCAACAATGATTGAACTTGAATTCACCAAAGTTTTTATAATTATAGGTGATATAACACTTTTAAGACTTTATCCATGACCATTACACAATTGTTTTGACAAGGTTCAACTTAGTATGAATTTTTCAGGGAGGTGTGAGAACCCATTTCGACTGCAACTTTATTACTGTTGGGGCTGTAAATAAATCATACTATCAGTTGAGAAAAGTGAGAAATAGAGAGTTATAAGAGGCTGAGCAACTCTACCTATCAAGTTAGTCTTTTAGCTGAAAGTTCACTCCCAACAAGTGGTATTAGAGTTAGACTCCAAGCCAACGCACATGCACTCAGGATTACTTAGCCGAACAAGATGTTGGTGACGATATTTGATCCGTCAGAGAGCCTTATTTGAGGAGAGATTGTTGGGACTACAAACGAGTCCCATGTCGGTTGAGAAAAGGGAAAAATAGAGAGTTATAAGAGACCAGACAACTCCACATATAAAGCTAGTCTTTTGGGTTGGAAGTACAGTCCCAACAATGAATTCATTTGCATCTCAAATTTTTGCAATTTTTTGTCACTGTATGATATTTTGTACTCTTATCCATGTCTAAGGCACCATATTTGAATTAAGCTTGAAACTGTAAATGTAAGTGCTCTTTCATTTCTCTGTCGATCTACTCAATTATTTCACTGTTTATGATTTTATGCCATCGTCTAAAGAAGAAACATCGAACTCAAATGTTATTATGTTAATCCCCATTTTGATGATGATAATGCCTGCATTTACGCTGGTTTTGCAGCTTGTATACTAATTTAAAATATCGGATGATATAATACATATTTTAAAATATTGTACTGCATTTTAAGAAAATTTTGTTATTTTCCTCTTGAGTTTTGAGTTGAACGGAATTTTTTAGGTTTTTAGAATTTAATGAAACTGTATATACTTCAATTGTTTTATAATGTTTAATTTTTTCTGTTTTTCTACTTTTCCTAATCTTATCTTAATTACTCTAATTTGAGGTCTGAGGAGTTTAATGAAAGATAAAACTGATTATATATAATAGTGAAATACATGGGCTGATACAAAATATGGTGGAGACGCTGATATTTGAACCCTTACAAAAGAGTCATGTTTAGTAGGTTTTTTAACAATCCAAAAACTAGGCCTTACATTCTAGTAATGAAAGGTTTTGTAGAGATGATTTGAATAACTTAAGATAAAATGGGAAGAATGTGACATTGATTAGCTATGTCATTCTAATTATTAGAATGAAAATTATGAAACTCGTGAGAGCTGATTTGATGGTCAAAACTCACCTGAATGTAATACTTAGTGTCTATGAATAAAGAAGTTTGCATGTCTCAAAAAATTAGTCAAATTCTTTAAAAATGGTGAACATCTTGATATTTAAAATAAATAAATGAAAATCGCAACAAGCGTTTCAATCATATTATAGATTCAGCAATGTGACTTTCAAGTCAGTGAGTAATGGGTTCAACTCTTCACGATAAAAAATAATGTAAAAACCTTTTTTTTTTTTTTTAATTTACATGTGGGAAACTAAAAGATGAGCCCACTACCCTTAGGGAATATCAAGATTAGGCCATGCGAGTTTGAACCCGTAACCTTTCACTTCTTAAAACTGGAGGCAACCAATTGAAAAACATGTGGGTAACGTAAAAGAACTTTAATTATGAGAACATAAAAAATAGATTATCATTCTATTTTTAAATATCAACTGACATGTGAAATGCAAATGGGTATATGTTGTATTCTTCGTATAAGAAAATCTCATAATTTTAGCTATACATTTGTAGTATAATATGACAATGGCACTTTATTGACTAAAATATTAGCTGATGTACCGAAATATTGACAAATATTCTTTCAATTTAGCAGCTTATATTTTAATACTTGTTGATGTTTAAAACTCACGATGTCTAAGATCTGAAAACTATCAAACGAAGTGTGTATTAGGCTGAAAAATCTTAAATAGTTGCTTGACATTATTTATTTTCATATGTTATTATTCTTTATAAATTTTAATGTTTGGGAAAAGTCCTCATTTATCAATTATAGTTCTCCCTCTGGTGTTGAAGAAATTGGTTGGTTTATTATTATAAGGCCTAGATGGCTCCATTGGAGGTGGCAATTATTTAGTCACTTTCATACACATGACTAGCTCCAATTTTTAAGATTTTTTAAACATTCTTCAGATTAAAGAGTCAATTATATAATTTATTTTGAAATTTAATCAGCAAAAATACATCTTGGTTGATATGACAAATTTAAATGTAAATAAAAGTCTATATATCAGCCGATGCATATTATTTTTGGGTTATCCAATACATTTTGGCCAATATATATTCTATACAGCCGATTTGACCACATATAACTGATATTAAGCTGAGATATCATCAAGACTATCCAATATCGCCGATATATACTTTACATTTTTGCAGTTGTGTATTATCGAAATATAATTGATATTCGAAGATGTTTGGCTCTATTAATTTTAGATATGTACACAAGTATTTCACTATAAGATAGTATTTCAAATTATTTATATACGAGTTCCTTTTCAAAATACCAAATCAAGATTCATGTATTCCATTGACTAGATCATCTGATGTTGTTAATATATGTTATAATTTCTCATTTATAATAGTAAACACGATTAGCACACCACATCATGTTTTAGAACTATATGCATAGTGATAGGTTCTATATGAACTGGATGATCATTTTGGTCAAATACCTAGCGACAAACTCCCATGTTCCTTTCATTACGGTATTTCCGAACAAGTTCGTGGATGACAAGCCTAAAGGTTATCTTATTGATGATATCGATATTGATGATAATGACGATATTGATGATGACCTTGAAACGGAGCTGCAAACTATGTATATGAAGCAGAAAATAGATCGATTTGATATCACCCCTCAATTCAAATTAGCAAAAGCAATGTCCCCTGGCAACATATGGATTCCAAATATTCATGATCTGTATGTGAATGAGTCGAATTACTTATCCCTCAGTCTATTAGTGAATTATCTCTCAAGAGATTGTGAAAGATGTTCCATTAGAAATATTCTTGTTATTGCTTCGACTCATATTTCTCAAAAAGTGGATCCCACTCTAATAGCTCCGAATAAATCAAATACATGCATGTTGATACGAAGGCTTTTTATTCCAAAACAACAAAAGCACTTTTTCATTCTATCATATACTAGGGGATTTAGCTCACAATTGATAGGGGTTACCAGTTTAAGGCAAGGGCTCAAAAAAAAAAAGTTTTCAAACTATAATACATATGTTAAGAAGCTGGGCTGGCCTTTTGGGCCTTCTAATCTGGACCGCTTTGGACCTTGCCAGGCCGAGGGTAAAAATCAGACTCCTTTGATAGCAGAGCTGGACATGGGCTTCACTTCAAAACTCATGAAGTCCGTCGAACTACTTTAGGCTCGTAAACCATTCTTTAATTAGATTAATGTTAATATAAACTTATAACATCGTTTGTGTTTTCATTTATTGGTGATTTAAATCTTCTCTTATAAATCCATTCTATTTTTCTTTATGACCAAGGTGCCCAGGGCTCTTACAGTACGCGACTAATCCTTGCGCCATGTGCAAGCCTCCCTTCCTACACATCGGGTAACTCTACAGGAAGTGGAAATCGAACTCAAAACTCTCACTTCCTCGAGATAGAAAATTACTCGGCTGATAATAATTATTTACTTAATTAGTGGCCCTAAGAAGAATGGTTGAAATAAAAAATATGTAACATTAAAGAATCTTAATAAAAAGTAGCAAATTTTATTTATGAATTGCTGGACATGGCCTCATTTTGACTCAGCATCTTTTCAAGGGTTTGATTTGGTCATAAGCTGGAAGCTCGTTGGGCTGAGTTGACAAAATGACATTAATTTCAGAACTGGGTTTTGTTGATTCGACTGGTTCAAGCCTAAGCCGTTGACACTTGATACCCTGTTAATTGAAATAAATTTTGTGGTACCATTCTCTTGCTGGGGTAGAAAATAGAAAATAGATTTTCATTAAGAAGAAAAGAGAAGAACACAAAAGAAAAATACCATTTATTTTGCATTTTCTTGGATGAAGAAAGACAATGAGTGGAATGAGGAATAAGAGTGGATAAAAGGAAGAAAACAGACTTCACTAGGACCTTTCTTTTTCTACAAATAAAAGGGTGGTGCAAAAATTCTTATAAAAGGCTTATTTTCATAATGCAAAAATGTCAACAATGATTTTTTTCAATTAAAGTGCTCAAATGTCTCATCCGACTAATTCTTTAGACATATGTAAACTTTTCAATCAACACACACCGAATAAATTTAATGGAAAGTGGTCTTTTAGAGTTGAGTGTGGATCGATTATAAAACTCCACCTTCCTTCTGTCGTACAGGGAAACTCATTTGTCTCTTGATGCTTGTCTTCTTATATTCTTATCGTGAATTAATAATCCTCCCTTTATCTTAAGACAACTCCTAAATAATATCAAAATGCTATAAAACTAATGTTCTTTAATAGCTTATGTGAATATATGATCAGTTATCCAAAGAGTTCAATACTACATGGTTACAACAAAATTTGGGTCAGGGATATGTAGAGTTGTAAACTATGTACCATGGAGCCACAACAATTATATTTTAGTTACTATTTTAAGTAGATTAATTTAGGTACTTCGTTTTTCAAATGTAATTCGTAATAGATTACGTCCAAACATCTCATGTTGGATGGATGGGTGGGATTAGATTTAGGGCCACAATCATGTACCAAACAACATGTTTGTATTCGTTAGGATTTTAAATTTATAATGATATATTTATGGAAGAAATTGAGTTTATTTTATTCTTCGGTGTGAAGCTGCGAGTTTCTATATGGTGCAAGTGCCAGATGATTTAGAACGTGATAAGAGTATGTAATGGTCTATATATAAATATTTTCATAGTCAATTAGGGGTGAAACAATCTCGACCCACATGACTCGACTCGAGAAATCAATGGGTTTGAGTTATGTTTTTGTATATCTTGAATTGGGTCAGAATGGAAAAAAATAAACCCGCATGAAATTTGAGTCAGATCGGGTTGAGAAATTTAAAACAACCCAACTTGATCCAAGTGCATCAAGTTATAAAACAACACTTAGAATGAGTCGGGTCAAATTGAGTAACTCGAGTCAGCAATTCAAGTCGAGTCGGGTTCAATAATTTTTAATATGAGTTAGATTGGATTTATTAAAATTTGACCCAACCCAACTCGAGCTTGAGCCCTAGATGAAATGTTTGGACGTGGATTTGTACTATAAGCATTAACTTTTCTCATTTTGGGAGATTAGCCATTATATTGTATATTGACATAGTGTTTATTGAAGAACGCATAGAAGAGTGCAGATTTTTATAAATTTTTTGAAATGTACTTCAAAGAAACTCTTCACGATTTTTTATTATCTTTTGAGGCTGAAGTTTGCTGTTGAATACGACATTGCAGTCCTAGAAATGTAAATTAAAGAAATATTAGTGAATGATGATAGTGAATAAAAAATAATTTTAATAGTTTTTATTATTAAAAAACACTGGTATTTTTATCACTTTCCTCCCTTTAATTCGAATGATGACATTTGAGTACTCTGAGAAAGAATTGTCATGCCTGACAAGAAAATCAGATTAGAATGATGGATAGGAACTCGTCTTCTAAAGTAAGAATTCTAAATTTGATTGTCGCTCTACCTCCAAAGGAGGTCTATTAGTGACAGAATTACTGAGTGTGTGTTGGGGAGGTCTATTAGTGACTGAATTACTGAGTGTGTGTTGGGTAAAAAGATTTATACATATTCCGAGAGTTAATAGAGTGACATCTGGGTAAAGAAAAAAAAACAACCACCGAAGCCATTAGAGGAAGGAAACACAGTTCAGATCTCATTCATATATGAACGGCCATGTACAAAAAGAAAGCTTGACCACCATCTTACCTTCCAATTGACTGCAATCTGAAAAAAAAAATATGCAATCCACACCAAATCTCCACATAAAATAGCCAGCAGTATACTAGCATTTCTTAGCTTGAGATACATCCCACCTTACATGCTCAAACCTGCCGGTCCGGCCACCGGACTCTTCATTCCTACAGCCATCGTCGAAGTTGAGAGAGTAGCTGACGACGTCATAATGGAATGTATTAGATTTAGATGTGTGGATGGCCTTGCTTTGTTTCACTAACCTTCTCAGTAGTTTGCACCACCTTCTGCTCCTTGATGGGGTGTCACTGAGCAAGTGGAAACCTGAAGGGTCATTACTTAGGGGAAGCCATGACGGAGACGCCATATAGCCGGAGAAGTACGACGATTTCCGGTGCATTATATCTGTCTCCATTGCAGGAGGGAAGAATTGCTGTAGAAACTAATAAACCCAAAACGCAATCACAAAAAGAGCCGAAGACTTTTTGTGAAACTAATTCCAATCCTGTTTTGAAAAATGTTATGTAAGAATAATTGCAAACACTTTGATGAGAATCAAACATATTAACCTTCTATATTTATCATGTTTCTTGATTAAGGGGTTGTATCTAGACTTGCATATCTATGTATACATTGTATAATGAGACGGACAAATTGAGCCAAAATATTCCAAAATCGTACAAAACATGAGATAAGAACAATTACCTTGTGATAGAACTGATGCCTTCTTCCTTAGTTCCTTCTCGTGATTTTGAGTTTATTTTTAGGAGATGGGAAGAGAGAGATGAAGAGAGAAAGGAGATGCTCCGCCGAATCTTCGTCTAATGAAAAAAACCCTAATGGGGAGATATCTGTTAAGTATGTGGACGGTGCTATCATTTTCTCACATGGGTGGGTGGATCTTTCAAGACTTTTAGCCTTCTTCCTTTCTATTCCCCATGTTTAAAATGTATTAACAAGGCATTCTATCGTACGTATTTACGTTTATTTATGTTTTTAATAGAATTATATGGGTGGAATCGATAATTGCTTAGATTGTGATGAAACTGAATTCTGAGGCGTCCACGTCTTGTCTATCTAATCGATCATCTTAAAATCTTTTAGAAGATAATTAATAAAGAGATTCTATGCACAAACCAAGATATTACAAAAATAAAATAAAAGACCTCAAAATTATATCATCTAGTGGCCTTTTTTGAACAAGCACCAATGCACAAACCAAAATCCTTTACTAAATATATTAATGTCTAAAATCCAATATGATATGTATTACTAGTGTTGAGAGAAAATCACCTTCTCGACCACACACAAATAATAATATCGAAAAATAGAAAAGAGAAATTAACAAAGAGAACCAAATAATAATATAGAGATTTACGTAATTCCCTTTTGATCCGTTCACAATGTTCAAATTGATCCACTATGCTCAAAGTCAAAATGAAGAAAATGTGGCTCTCGTTACACATGTTTTGCTCTTTATCATAAAATGATCATATATACTGCTCTAATTAGGATTTACACAAGATGTCATTTAAAAATTATAAAATTACTCTCTAATAAAAAATTTAGCTCAGGACACTACCCCTTTGACAACTTATGACTGAATCGACAATATACATCTAATGATCAGACCCCACTGAGTCTAACAACTAGTACATATTATATATAGTTGATACTCTACCATAAAGGTCAATGAGATTGAACTATAATTCTTGAAATTCATTAAAAACTTAGATTAAAATGTTTGATTTCACGAGTTAGAATTTTTGGCTTATTATAGCGTGTCAATAAATATATTACATCAACTTAATACATGTAAAGAAACTACATACACTGATTTTTATCTTTTAATCTTTAGTTTTTTTCTTTTTTTGTAAAGAATGTCCAGAGGAATGAGTTCCACGAAACAAGTCTACACCTCTCTATCAGGTATTGGTCTCATCGTTTTAGTTGCCTCTGAATCATGATTGGATGTAATCATTCCCCATATAATTTGTGATTGCACATTCTGTTTACTAATAATATAAATGATTAATGATAGATTTAAGTTTTGACTTAAGAAATGTGATGAGTTACAACCAAAACTTCAACGGCTACACCCACCAGAGATGAGAAATGGGCTTAGACTGAGGCGTGTGGGGACTTGAAATGTTGTCATCTTCTCTCACTCCAATGGAAGAGACAAAGTGAGCAGACTGTCAAAAGGGGTTGGGAATTGGGAATTGGGATTCCTTTGGATTTCAGGGTCTCGACGACGCCCAGCTCTTGTTTATCGTCTTCTTAGATTCCCCTCTCGTGAAATGCTGGAAAACAAATCAAATCTCTATTTCTCCAACTCTGCCTATCAGTCGTATCTTTAGTTGAGACAGCTGTTTTTTTTTCTTCTTTTACAAAATAAAGAATTTCAGTTCACCTTTGATTTTGTAAAAAGATAAAACTAGTCGGATATCTCATGTTCATATAAAAGTAAGACGGAAAAAAAAGATGGTGGATTTGGGCATTTTTCAAAATAGTATTGTTTATCTAGAAAGAAAACATGTCTTATCATTGTTAAAGACGAATTTATAGCTTGAGAAAAGAAAAAATCAATGATTCAAAACTCAAAAGACTTTGAAAAATTAGGGGTGGCTTTAGTAAAATTGCCACATATTTATTATTACTAAGCTTCACATGGTTAGGTAATTAAGTGGAATGGATAGACTACTTTATGGATGATATAATTTAAAGAAAACTTCTCAAAATAATTAACATAATTTTGTGACATAAGTTACAAATATCAACAATTTATAACAATTAAGATGGTCATGTGAAGCTCAAATATTACATACAAAGGTATTTGTCATTTTCTACATATTTCATTCAAAAAGATGATCCACTTTAATATTTGAAGAGCAACCTTCTTAAATAGAGAGACTGAATAAACCTCCTTAAAATTTTTGAAAATTACATTTGCAATGTCCTCCATATGGGTGTAAGTCAACTGGTTGCCTCCCACCTCAGAAAGGGAGAGGTTGCGGATTCGAGCCTCTATGGCCTAATCTTAGTGTGCCCAGGAGTAGTAGACTCACCCATGGGGGTTTTACATTGGGTATCCTGCGGTTTTCCACACATAAATTAAAAAAAAAAAAAACTCATATAATGTGGAATTGGTTGAAATCATAGTCTAAAAACTTGGACAAGTCAATCCGAGTTTACTTAACTTGACAAGATTCCAAGTTGAGTAAGTCAATGAATTTTACCGAATTTTTATGAGTCAAATGAAAAAATTAGTTGTTGAATTCTGAGACTTTCGTTCTGGAGAATTGTTCAATTAATCTGCTCTCTTCGAATTAGATGTTTAAACAAAATTAAAGAGGACTTTGGGCTTCTTTGCATCTTGGTAACTTCTAGCAATTGAGGGGCCCAGGTTAGTACAACAGTCAATCCAATGGGCCTTGCTGTAGATGGAATGGACCACGAAAGCATTGGACTTTCACAGATCTGGACTCATCATTGTTCCAAGTCATTGGCAGGCGATAGGAGATGGACAAAGGTTAGAACTTTAGAAGTTAGAACAATGGAATAGTAGCATCTTTCTGGGACCCAATTGCTTGTATTGAATATAGATCTACAGTCCTTGGGCTGGGTCAGTTAGAGCCCAGTTTGAGCACAAGCCAACTTCAGTTAGATTTTAGCATGGTTCGATATAGGGTAGCAACTTGGGTTGGGCCCAACCAGGCCAACATGAAAAGACCCTAAAAGTTTTGGGTTCAAGTTGACTCGGGCTTTGCCTAAAAGTCTGTATTTGAGCTGCGTACTATAAAATATAATTTTTTTTAATTAATATTGTGTAAGAGTATAAAACATATGTAACATTTAAGTTAAATTTTACAGAGTAGTACAGAGTAAAATATGATTTAGGCCGAAATAAGCCGAAGGAAAAATAAGCCTGTATTTACATTTTGCGCTTGAAATTTGGCTTGGGCCCTATAAGTACAATTCAGGCCGGATTAGAGCTTGATTAATTTAGGTTAACCTGGGGCAGGTTTAGGCTTGAGCCCTTTAATTTCAGTTCAGGCATTTGGAAAAGCACAAAATCCAGCCTGACCTGTCAGAGTTGTAGCCTAGTTCAATGCCCTTCAAGTGGGCCTGAAACTTCTTTTCCCAATACTGGGTACCAGAAAATGGAGACCTTAAGAAGAACTCCAATACATGAGAATAAAAATTAAAAGCCGCTAAAAACTTTGAAACAAAAAATTGAATAATTACAAGTAGAGGGTAGAAAGAAGAGGAGGAATTTATAAAAAAAAATTAAGGAATAAAGAAGAATATAATAGTTTAGAGATTGTGGGTTCAAGTCTCATAGGCTTTAGATAATAGAGATAAATAGTTTAAATAATGATGTTGAATCATTGTACCTTTGAAATGATGATAGATTGTAAATGATGAAACTATTTCTAAATGATGAAATATGTGATCTTGATAGGAGAAAATAAAAAAAGAAAATAAAAAAAATTAACTTTATATATACAAATTATTTGCTATGCTGATCAAGAAATAAATATTATTTTGGTGTTTTATTTTGGAAAAGTTGTTATAACAAATTAAAAAAATATATATATTGGAATTAAAATTAGAAAATTAAATTATTACAGATTGACTTTGACTATCAAGAAATAAATAAAACTAAAACTCAGATCAAACACTACAGATTTACATGCCTTTCATCTCACGCCGTTACTCCTCTTTTATACAGGAATTCACATGGATTTCTTTTCCAATGAGCAACCCAGCTCACGTTCTTACGTCTTGCTTAGAGAGATAATTTTATTCAAACTAGAATTTGCTAATGAAATTCACCACCCACCATAGCGGGCTCTGAGATCCCTTAAAATTTTAAGGGTCCTAGGCGAAGTGAGATTTTAGGAGCTCTTTATAACTTGTATATTAAGAAGTTTAAGTGCGTAGACGTCTTTTCTGTTTGAGGTCCTAGGCACCTCGACTTTGACTCTGACTCAATAATTTTTTAACTTGCAGAAATACCTTCTCTTTAGAGAGAGATCAGGGGTGCGATTTGTGGTGTTTGTCATTGTTGACTAACTTGAGCCTTGCATGTGACGTAATTGTAAGGAGACAGAGGCTTTTCCTGCAAGTAGAGATGCTCAGATACAAGATTCAAACCTTTTTGTTTTGAGAGTGATTTGAACCAAACACCTCTCAAATTCAAATTTTTGACCATTAACAACATTTAGAAGAATTTTATATCAGATTAATTAGAAGAATTCTTTTACACAATCATTTACAACATTTTTCAAAATTCTAGAAATTTAGTAGGACATAGAGTCAATTAGATGACTTTTTTTAAAATTCAATCTGCAAAAGTAAATATTAATTTGGTACTTTGAACTACACGAGAAATATCAAATTATTTATAATTCCGGGCTCATTATGCTGTTGCATTTCACTCTCATCACACTGACCAGATCGCATTTGGATGAGCGAGTGAGAAAATCATTTTGTAGACTGGGCAAGGAGTTTGAATGCATTTCAGGGCAGTACTTTCCATCTCAAGAGAACTTAGGTGATAATTTGTATTAATTTCAATGTCATTTTGGAATGTGTACCGTCTGCTCAACTGGTGATTGTTTTGCATTTGAAAATTTTGTTAGACTTACGTACGGAAACAAGAAAAATCAAATGGAAATAAGTACAAACCAACACAAGAGATTTTATGTGGTTCGGCCCCACCTGACTTATGTCTACGGAACGATAAAATATTTTACTATAAAATAGAGCAAAATACATGTAAAAGATTAACTCCCCGAGTTAAAGTCCAAACCCGAAGTCTCGAGCCCCATCTACACCCATTTATACAACACATCGATATCACCTCTTAGTTGATGTGAATCACTCTCATATCCAGAAAAGTGAACCCAACTTCTGTCTTCCTCTTCTCTCCACTTCCTAAATTGTACGAACACACCCCGACATGCTTCATGAAGGTGAGGCTACGTCTCGTGCCATCCAATTCACCCTCCATGTGGCGGCTTCCATCATAGCCTAGGAAGGTACTCGGCCAAAGGCATGAGACCCAAAGGCACCTCTCAATAAAGCCTTCATCTCATACACACACACATATATATATATATATATATATATATATATATATATATATATATATATATAGAAAACCATACGTATTTCCGTGTCCCATTCTAAAACAGCATACCCGGCTGTTCCTTGTACACGTCTTTACCCATGCTGACTTTTCTCCTAATCATTCTCTCAAGCCGTGTGAGAATCCCTTGTTATTAAGAAGCCTACTCCATTTAAGAGGTCTCCAACGTTGCATATCTCATAATATCCTAGTTGCTAAATACCTTGAAATAATTCATGGAGAGAATCTAGGATATTATTCTAGCCAATATCAACAAATTTTGCCATTGTATACTACTTGTAGTGGAGGGAATTGTTCTTAAGTATGTGTAACATCCAAGCAGAATTTCTGGATCAGTACTTGTAAATTTCTTACTTTTTTGAAATTAGGTGCACTGTGCCCGTGGGTTTGCATGTAATTTCAGCCGGACCATGGAAACTGCCTTTCTAGATCCAAGATGGGTACTATTAATAGGTTCTAAAGGAATGAAAAGAAGAAGATTGTAGCCAACTTCATATAGCTAGGGAAATTGCGAAGGACATGATTCTTGTAAGGTTAGGCCAGCATTGATCTGATATTCTAATCTGTATATACTGAAATATGAAGACACATAGAATTGATATTTCGAGATAGGTTGCTTGAGCATTCTATTTTTATGTTCAAGATTTTAATATGGAAATTTCTAATTTGAAGAATTTTATATTCCAATTACAAAACACACACTATCGAACTTCGGATTATAAAGCCATACAATCAACCAATGACCAAAGTGGAAGCTGCAACTTTATGAGTCTGTTTATACAGAGACATGAGAGAGAGAGAGGACGCAGAAGTTCAAGAAGTAATTAAGTTGTGTTACTAGTGCTAGCAGAATTGCGACTGCGATCTTGGTCTGAACCGGCGACGTTGGCAGATGATCTAGAGGAGTTGATGGGAGGTGCAAAATACATGGCCACAGGCATCTTGGATGGAAGAATAGGGAGTGGGGCTTCTAAATTGAGGACAATGATCACTTGTCTAATGGAAGGTCTCAAGGACTGATCTGGGTGAGCACACCATAGCCCCAAAATCATCAACCGCTGCATTTCTTCCGAATCAAAATCTTTTGCGAGCCTCTCATCGGCAGCATCGAGAATTTTGCCGATTCCATACAGTTCCCAGACCCACTCTACCAACATCACCTTGCTTTCTTCAGCCTTATGATCAACTGATCTTCTCCCACATGCAATTTCCAAAGCAACGACTCCAAAGCTGTAGACATCTGACTCTTTACTAGCCTTGCCGGTGGTATAACATTCAGGTGCCATGTAGCCCCTGGTCCCTGCTAGCACAGTTGTTTGTGAGCCAAATTCACGATCCACAAGCCTAGCTAGACCGAAATCGCCTAGTTTCGCATTGAAACTAGAATCCAACATTACATTGCTTGATTTGATATCCCTGTGCACAACACATTGTTCCCATTCGTCGTGCAGATACAGCAATGCCGACACTAAACCCGTTGCAATTTTGTACCTCGTGGACCAAGTGAGCAAGCTTTTCCGTTTAAAAAGATGGGAATCAAGACTTCCGTTCGGCATTAATTCATAAACGAGAAGGAATTCGCCCTGTTTGTGGCACCAACCAATTAGTTGAACCAGATTTCGATGTCGCAATCGGCTAATGATCCTCACTTCAGAAACGTACTCCTTTTTGCCCTGTTTTGAACTCTTGGAGACCCTCTTCACAGCCACATCCAAGTTCAGTCCTCTCAAAAAACCTCTGTAGACCCCTCCAAATCCTCCTTCCCCAAGCTTCCCATCCTCTGAGAAATTACTTGTTGCAACAGCTAGTTCTTTGTAAGTGAACCTCCTAGGCCCCGTTCCCTTTTCAAATTCATCCTCCATAGACACATCAGAATCTACATCCTCCTCTTTCCTTCTAGCCCTCCTCACCCACAAACCAAACCAAACCAAACACAAAACAAGAACGAAAGCAGAGCCACCAACAGCAAAACCCACAACCAATCCCCCCACATTCCTGGGTGCTCCCTCCTCAACAGTTGATTTTTTTGGAAGATTCTCCAAAGTAGATTCAAATTCCCAAGAAATAATCTGATATAAATCAGGATTTCCCATTTGGTCTGTTGAAGCTGAAAAGCCGATGTCAATCCACTCAGGAAGTATGTCCGACAGATCCACAGTAATAGAAAGGCTATGATTTAAAATGACATCCGTGGGATCTTTAGCATAAGTTAGACAGACACTTAGATTTTTCGTACTGGCAATATAACTTACCTGTGCACTGGCTATGTTGTTGGTGAGGATAGGATCCAAATAAGTAGTTTCATTAGAAACGATTGAATTGATGTTGATGCCCATGTGACAATCTGGGGGGAAAAGGCGGATCCCAAACATTTGGGTAAGTATCAAATTCGATAGCAACGAGTTGATTACCTGTTGAATTCATGGATGAATTGGCAGTGAAGAGACCAAGACCTCCGCGGGCAGTTTCTGCAGGTATGTCGGAACCATTGGTGGCGAGGAAGAAGGCAAAACCATCACCGGGGTACTGTGTCCGATTCTTAATTGTAAAGGAGAAATGGGTGGTGAAGTCTGTCAGATTCTGTGTCTTGGAGTCCCAGAGATGCACCGCTTCTGCGTATGTAGCACGGCCGACGCTCTGGTTATTGTTAACATCGCATGGGGTTTTGGTGAGTATCATTGCTCCGTTTAATGGGCAGGCATCACCTCTGTAGTTTATGCTCTGCGTCTTGGTTTCAAAATGGGTGAAACTAAAGTGAATTGAGTTTGCAGATGGGAGAAGGAAGAAAAGGACGATGATAGATGATTGCAATAGAGATCCTAACTTGCAGAAAGCCATGACAGAGGATGTAAAACACAATTCTCACTGCTAAATGAATGGTTCTCTCTAAAGAAGGATGAAAGCAGCTTTATGATGATGTTCTCTGTATTTGGCTTGTTGACGCAGTATGAGGTGAGTGAAGGGTGACCGTTGGAAAGACGGTTTTCAAATTTTACTGAAAGTTATCATTTTACCTTTCGGTGTCCGAGAGTTAAGAACTTTTTTATTTGTTGGGACCGGATCGTTCGGACCAATCAGTAAATTTCGTTTGTCCGGAGAGTCTATGCAGATCTACATTAGTTAAAAAATTAAAAACTATATAATTCTTATAATTTTGAATAATAAAATTTCCTTTAAAATTTTAAAGTTATTTTTTAAGCACTGTGTATTTTTAAAATTTTTTAAATTAAATATCCGGACTAATTATTATAATCTAATGAAAATACTTTAAAACTTTAAGGTCTTTTATACTCCAAAATATTTAAAACACAGTATTTTACAAATAAAGGTATCCACAAATAAAGGTATCCCTCGATTGTGTCGAAAATACATTTCTGGAAGTCCAAACGACAAATCGTAAAAACCGTTGAACTCCAAATTCAAAACTGAACAAATATGTGAAATTTGAAAACTTAAATCTTTTAAATGATTGTTTAATTAGATTTTTTTTTTTTTAAGAAGGGATGGGATTTGGGATGGGAAAAGGTCACCTATTTTTGGTAAACAATCATTTGATAGATTTAAATTTTCAAATTCTACATATTTGTTCAGTTTTGAATTTGGAGTTCAACGGTTTTTACGGTTTGTCGTTTGGACTTCTGAAAGTGTATTTTCGGCACAGCCGAGGGATACCTTTATTTGTAAAACACTGTGTTTTAACATTTGGGAGTGCCTTGAAGTCTTAAAGTATTTTTATCAGATTATTATAATTAGTTCTGATATTTAATTTGAGAAATTTTATAAATACATAGTGTTTAAAAAATAACTTTAAAGTTTTAACGGAGATTTTATTATTCAAAACGCAATATGCATTACTGTAGCATCTATATAGACCGTCTGGACGAATGAAATTTACTCATGAATAATGGTCCGAACGATCTGATGGCCCAAACTCACGTCCGATGCGGAAGCGGAAGGGCAAAATGATAATTTTCAGTAAAAATTTGAAAACCCGTGTCTGCTGAAAGAAAAATCCCGTGTCTAAATAATTTCCAAAGGCGTAAAATTCGGCCAATACCTCCGATAGGTATCGGCCTTGAGGCTGATAAAATGGTGTATTTTTTTTTTTTGAATTTACATGTGGTAAACCGCGGGATATCCAGCGTAAAACCCTCATGAGTGAGTCCACTATCCCTAGGGTACACCAAGGTTAGGCCATGGGGGTTCGAACTCGCAACCTCCGCTTCCTGAGGCGGGAGGCAACCAGTTGAACTACACCCACGTTGGTATTTTCATAGAATGTGTTTATTCAAAAGTTTCGTCTAACAGATTGTTGGTTTAAAAGTTAAATCTGCCTCCCCTGAGTTAGACTGAATTGTCAATTCCGTGACTGTGTTCGAGTCATGAGTTGTCAATTTGTGTGAATTATCGTGACCTTGTTCGGGTGTCAAGACCGTACCTCTGGAAGACCTATATAGTCAAATCAAGTTTGAAACTCCGGAAGACACGTCATTTGGAATGTATTGCACCGAAATCGAAAGAACTTCATGAATGTCAACCAACACAGGTATTTGGACTTTAAGAATGACTTAGAAGACCTAGAATTACCATTGAGACAAACCTTAAAATCCATAACTTAGAATTTGGTTGGACTAATTTGGATTTCTTAGGTTAGATGAATTCTGCTATATTTTTGGCAAGCTTTTTCTTCTATCAAATGTTCACAAGTATTAGTAAAAATTTAATGATTTAATAGATCACTAAAAGTGCTTTTCAAAAAGTCTGATAACACCCAATTCGGAAATGTATAACTCAAGTTATGAGCATTAAAATAAAATGGTGTAAAATAGAACAAAACAGTTTTATCATATACTCTTACTTTGAGAGATTATTTGAAGTATCAAATGGACTTTAAATTTGACCAAACTTTTTGAGTATATAGATATCTCAATGATCTTTTCAACGAACCTAACCAATTTGGAGTGTATAACTCAAGTTATAAGCATTTCAATGAAATGGTACAAAACAGATCAAAACAGTTTTGTCATATACCTTACTTTGAGAGATTATTTGAGGTATTGAATGGACTTCAAATTGGATCAAATTTGGTACGTAGATGGATCTCTTAGTGAGATTTCCAACAAGCGTAAGAACTCCCAAAACCGAGTTTTGGAACCTAAGTTATGGTGGTTTTAGTGGAAGTGTACAAAACTGTCAAGATTCAGTCGGCTGAATTTATGTTTCAGTCGACTGAATCTTTATTTCAGTTGACTGAATTGTGCCCAGATGTTTCAACGGTCATTTGTGGACATTTTAGTTGACTGAATCTTCCAGGTCAGTCGATTGAAATCGCAACGGGAAGTTTTTAACGGCTCTATTTTTATGATTTCGACTTCCAACGACCATATCTTCAAGAGGGCTTTAAATGTATGACCTTAGGGCATTCCAAAGGTTGATTCTTGATGAGAAAAACCCTCTCTAACCTTCTCCAAAACTCCCAATCATTTCAAGAGTACTAAATCTCCATAATTAGATTACCAAAGTTCTTGAACTCAATCTCACTCACACTCAAAGCTCTCATAGGTAAATCTTGAGCATCTTTGACTCACTCTTGAGTGTGTATTTGAGAGAACCTTTAGGGATAGATTGTATTTAAAGGTAAACCTTCTACCATCCCAAAATCTCTTCTCCTACATCTTGGTTGGGCATCATTGGAGCATCTATACTTCATCAAAGAAGCCAAGAAAATGGGAGAATCTTAAAGAACTTGCCAAAGCCACTTAGAGCATCAAGAGGCAAGCGTTCTTGGTATTTTTCTAAAAATCAAATTCTTTCTATTATTTTGTAATTTGTCTAGGGTTGGTGTAACCTTTGTAAGGAGAGAAAGATGTCTTCTCTCTTTAGCGTTATCGGTCCGAGCTTCACCCGTGAAGAAGATCAAGCGTTGTATAGGTTCGATCTCTACCCGTGAAAGAAATCAAGGTTGTAATAAGTTTCTTCTCCACCATCAAAGGAGAAGTTAGTGGAATCCTCAAGTGGTGTACTTGAGGCATGGATGTAGGCAAGATTGTCGAACCACGTAAAAATCCTTATGTCAAGATTTTCCATCTCTTCTTACCTCCTCACCTTACTTTGTGCATTTGTGTTTATTTCTTATATATCTAGCACACTTATTTGGTGAAATTGTATTTGTTGAGATTTCACTTCACATTCATTATTTATTGTAAATCTCAATATCTTGGAAGATCAATTGGATTAATTAGTAAAGACCTAATTTTAATTTACCAAAGTTCAAAAGAAATTTAAAATTCTGCAATTGTCCTATTCACCTCCCCTTTAGGACAATCTAGCTTGACCAACAAAGATATTTGTTAATTCAAAAAATAAAATAAAATTGACCAATTTGAGTTATTTTCATCATTTTTTTTCCAATACATGATACTGCAAAAAGATGAATTTTATTGTATCGATAAAACTATATTTTAAAAGCTGTAAAAAAATTAAAAAAAAATAAATTAACTAAATTTTTAAAAAAGGTTTGAATTTATTTAATCAATATAATTTTTGTTAAATCATATATTCAAAGAATCATCTTTCTTATAGATATATCGTCAATGTATTTGATGAGCTCTATATCTAAATGTTCAGCGATTCAGAATAATAATTTGTACCTACTAATCATGTAAAAGAAAATTTCAAATAAAAATATAAAATGAGATAAGCCTCTCACAACACAAAAATAATCACTCTAATCACTCCCTGTAATTTGTACCGAGCGTCTGCGCATGAATAAATAAGGTGAGACACCTGGGACCTTCGTCTTGAAAAAAAGGGTAAGAAAGGTGAAAATGGTTTCAGCCGTCTACGAAGAAAACCTAGTGAGATCATGTCTGCTTGACTTACTTGGCCTTTTGATAGAGAGAGAGAGCTTCTCGAATGTTTGGTATTTTTTTTTTTTTTTTAATTTGAGTCTGAATTTAAGTTGTACAAATTAAGAATTTATTTTCAGTAGTTTTTTTATTTTATAGAGGAAAGCCACGGGGCAGGAAATAAGTGTTGACGGTGGCTCAATTCCTCCGAGTCATCGTCGGTAATTATTTAATACTTGTCTGACTTATTCTTAGCAAGAGGATAAGGTCTGACTGTATAGAAGTCTAACTAAGAAGGGACCGATGACATAGAATCTACAAATCATGTATGGCTGGCGTGGATATGCATGAAAGACTTGCATGCATGTGCTAGATTTAGATAGAAAAATCAGCTAAGAGTTGCTCTGTACAGCATGGGCACAATTGCATGGGATTTTCTATTTGAGGTGAAAATATCACTTTAAGATGTGATAGGCATCGATGGGTATCCTATTGTGTACAACACAATATCTATATATACATAGCACTAGCAAGGAAGATGCAGCCGAGTGCCTAGCAGGAGGCTCATGGTCGTTAGATATGCAAGGTGTGTGTGGTACACACCATTATCAGAGATGCTCGCATTTGAAAAGTATATTGGGAGTTGCTTATAGGACACAGGAAGCGTAGAGGTAGTAACACAGAAGTTGAGTTCACTATTCTAGATATGAGAGAGATACAAACACCAAATGAGAGGTGATGTCGGTGTGTCTTATAAAAGGGTGTACAAGGGGCTCAAGATTTCGAGTTTGAACTCATGACTCAAGAGAGTCATTAATATTGTACATGTATTTATTTTTCTTTTATAGTAAATATTCTGTCGCTCCGTAAACGTAAGCCAGATGGGCCAAACTACGTTAAAATATTGTGTTGTGCTGTGTGTTTATTTCTGTTCGATTTTTCTTATTTCCGCGTGTGACGCTAATAATAAGTGAGTGAGAGGACTTCTATTTTCGGTCAGCTTGTATTCTTAAAGTTAAGGCTGAGTTATGTTTTTGAGAGAAAGTTAGAAGATATTAAAAAAGATTTAAATAATATATATTTTTATAATACAAAGCAGGAGTACAAATATCGGCCAATAGATATCGTATTGGCTGATATGAAACGGTTTTAGAGAGCCGAATATCGGCCGATATCAAAATATCGGCTGATAACGTTTTTTAAACCCCTGATACAAAGTATTTTCACTCTATATAAGAAGTATAATTAAATTCACGATATACATAATCATCCACAGATCTACTGAATCCCATTATTTTCTATTCGTATCACTACCATTTTCTATTTGTAACAAACAAATAAAAATATGAATTTTAATTTGAGTTGTCCTAAAATCAATAAATGCAGGCACTATTATTGCTCTTATTATTTTCTATCAAAACTTCCTCTTTGAAAAGTCAGGAGTCTCATGACTCTCATCACAATCTATTTTATCTACTTTAAGTTAGAATGATTATATATATTTAATTAAGATTCATTTAATGGTCATTTACAATTTTTTTCTACAATTTTTATCATTTTTAACAATATTTAAAATTCTTGAATTCCTAAGTTAAAAATAATATTTAAACATGTAAATGACCGATAATTAATAATAAAAAATTACATATTTACGATCTCTATAATTTTATTTTATTTTATTTTTGAGTTTTTTTGGAAAAATATTTCAATCCATCTAAAATCCAAAGAATTTTGTCGACCAATATTTGTAATTGAGGTTCTTACCTTTTTCCTTTAGTTCCTTTAATGTTGGTGGACGTGTTGGTAGAGTTCGGAACTATGACCTTTTACATAGCTATAGAATTTTTTTTCTCTAAAATTTTACAATAAATTTATAATAATTATTAAAAGATTGAAGTTCAACCTCTATACTTTTATTTTTAATATTTATTTGCAAAGCTAGTCATATTTATTTATAAAATAACTTTTATGATTTTTACTATATTTTAATAACAACTTCAATTTTTTTTTAAATATTCAACTGTTATTTTCATCTGATAACAATAATTGTAATCAGTTGGAGAAATCATATATTGTGAATTGGTTACAAACAATTGTAAGAAGTTGCATCCCATTTTTAATCAATTTTTTTTTTTTTTTTTTTGAAATGGTTTTTTTTAATCAAAATATAAATGAGTAGGCTTGCAAGTAATGTACATGCCTTTTCATCTTTTATTTAAAAAAATATATATTTCACATTATTTTACTAATATTTATATTATTAGATCCACTCAGACTAATTAACTAATGGGTTTTTGTCAGGCTAAGGTTAGCACACAAAATTTAAGACATTTCAATGGAAATTTGACGCAGCGCAGAGGGTAGAATTGGGTTTAAGGGTGGCTCGATTAGATGGGTAAATAAATAGAATTAGGTAGAATTTAAATAGATTTAAATGGGTTATTAAGTGGCAACGGTGGCTGTAATGACTTGCCCCTCCGATACGCCGTAGTTTCAACATTACTAGGCTCAGTATTATATTATCCACTTTAAATCCACTCACAAGACTGTATTAAAGGGACACCAAGCCTTATAAACCCTTCAATTTTCACCTCAATTTCTGATGTGAGACTTTATCAAGCCACCACACCGCCCGATAAATCAACCCTTGTCGATGTGTCTCTGCGCCGACCCATCTCGATATATCGTCCTGGGCTCTGAGCTGGGTCAGGGTATTACAATCTATCCCCCTTAAAGGATAGCCGCCCCCAGCTCGACCCACAATACATATGAATCACAGGATATGAACCCATACAGTCTGAGTGTTGAACTGAGGCTCTGATACCAACTGTAATGACTTGTCCCTCCGAGGCGCAACCGTTCAAGATGGGTATACCATTCAAGCAGAATTTCTTGTATCAGTACTTGTAAATTTCCCACTTTTTTGAAATTTAGAGCCCGTGGGTTTGCATGTAATTTCAGTCGGACCATGGAAACTGCCTTTCTAGATCCAAGATGGGTACTATTTACTGGTTCTAAAGGAATGAAAAGAAGAAGATTGTAGCCAACTTCATATAGTTAGGAAAATTGCCAAGGACATGATTCTTGTAAGGTTAGGTCAGCATTGATCTGATATTTTAATCCGTATATACTGAAATATGAAGACAAATATAGAATTGATATTTCGAGATAGGTTGCTTGAGCATTCTAATTTATGTTCAAGATTTTTAATATGGAAATTTCTAATTTGAAGAATTTTATATTCCAATTACAAAACACACACTATCGAACTTCGGATTATAAAGCCATACAATCCACCAATGACCAAAGTGGAAGCTGCAACTTTATGAGTGTTCATACAGAGACATGAGAGAGAGGCAGCAGATTTTTTTTTTGAATGGTTAATATATTGATGCAGACATCGATGACAAAGAAGATGAGATTTTGGCCTTGACATTAGATTTTTATGGGATGTCCAATAATAATGAATCCTATCAATTGGACCATGGAACTCAGCCCAAGAATAGGCCCAGCAGAGCAGGCCCAATGGTTAAAGAGGTGCAGACGGTTGTGAATTAGAATCCTAAATTAGCTAGGATTTTAATTAAATGGTTGTGAATTAGAATCCTAAATCAGATAGGATTTTAATTAAATTAGGAAAGTCTCTTTACTTTGTTTTATTAGGATTATTTTTAGTTTTAGTATTTGTTTTCAACTAGGATTGTGAGGGTCGGCTCATGAATAGTTTTTCTTTTTTGGTTTTCCTTGTTATCAGTCGGTAGTTATTTCCTTATATAAAGGATTGTAATAATCCCTTTGGAGGGACCGAGTATTTGATAAATAAAATTCAGTTTTTCGTAAAAACAACAGGTGGTTGTTTTTGTTTACTGCAATCAGTTGCAGTTCTAAGAAGATCTAGTTGCTGCAATACATTGCAGATTTCAGGTTGCTACCATCCACCATTGACCACGACGCCAAGTGGCCAGATTGGGTGATCTTCTACCTGGTGGGTTGGTGTTCAGCAAGAGCAGAACAGCGGTTCTGTTTTTTTGGAATCGTGAGTGAACAAGAGATTAAGCCCAGATCTGTTGGGTTACTTGGTCACAGACGACAGCGGTTCAGCTGCAACCAGACTTTTTCTTCAGCAAACACAAGGTTGGTGTTGGCCATGGCGGTGATTGTCTTTCAGGTACGGTAGTTGCATATGATCTGCACCTTTTGGTTTCGATTCAGATTTGATTCACACAGGATGGCCAGCGGGTCGAGTCTCTTTGACAAACCCGAGATCCCTGAGTCAGAATAGATCCCATGTTTTTGGGCCGGGGCCTTGTTTATTTCTTGAGTTTACGTCGGGCCAGATTAATTATTCGAGCTTCCGCTATATTTTGAGTCCTATATCTGTTTATTCTAGTAAGCCTACATCATATATTAATAAGAAAAAGCATAAGAGGAAAGAAAAATTCAAAAGATCAAAACAAACCCGACACAATCTCGTGACTAGAGGCAGCAGAAGTTGAAGAAGTAATTAACTTGTGTTACTAGTGCTAGCTGAATTGCGACTGCGATCTTGGTCTGGACTGGTGACGTCGGCAGATGATGTAGAGGAGTTGATGGGAGGTGCAAAATACATGGCCACAGGCATCTTGGATGGAAGAATAGGGAGTGGGGCTTCTAAATTGAGGACAATGATCACTTGTCTAATGGAAGGTCTCAAGGACCGATCTGGGTGAGCACACCATAGCCCCAAAATTATCAACCGCTGCATTTCTTCCAAATCAAAATCTTTTGCGAGCCTCTCATCGGCAGCATCGAGAATTTTGCCGACTCCATACAGTTCCCAGATCCACTCTACCAACATCACCTTGCTTTCTTCAGCCTTATGATCAACTGATCTTCTTCCACATGCAATTTCCAAAGCAACGACTCCAAAGCTGTAGACATCTGACTCTTTACTAGCCTTGCTGGTGGTATAACATTCAGGTGCCATGTAGACCCTGGTCCCTGCTAGCACAGTTGTTTGTGAGCCAAGTTCACGATCCACAAGCCTAGCTAGACCGAAATCGCCTAGTTTCGCATTGAAACTAGAATCCAACATTACATTGCTTGATTTGATATCCCTGTGCACTACACATTGCTCCCATTCGTCGTGCAGATACAGCAATGCCGACACCAAACCCGTTGCAATTTTGTACCTCATGGACCAAGTGAGCAAGCTTTTCCGTTTAAAAAGATGGGAATCAAGACTCCCGTTCGGAATAAATTCATAAACGAGAAGGAATTCGCCCTGTTTGTGGCACCAACCAATAAGTTGAACCAGATTTCGATGTCGCAATCGGCTAATGATCCTCACCTCAGAAACGTACTCCTTTTTCCCCTGTTTTGAACTCTTGGAGACCCTCTTCACAGCCACATCCAAGTTCAGTCCTCTCAAAAAACCTCTGTAGACCCCTCCAAATCCTCCCTCCCCAAGCTTCCCGTCCTCTGAGAAATTACTTGTTGCAACAGCTAGTTCTTCGTGAGTGAACCTCCTAGGCACCGTTCCCTTTTCAAATTGATCCTCCATAGACACATCAGAACCCTCTTCAAATTGATCCTCCATAGACACATCAGAATCTACATTCTCTTCTTTCCTTCCAGCCTTGCTCACCCACAAACCAAACAAAACCAAACCCAAAACAAGAACGAAAGCACCGCCGCCAACAGCCAAGCCCACGACCAATCCCCTCACATTCCTGGGTGCTCCCTCCTCAACAATTGAATTCTTTGGAAGATCAATTGTAGAATTTGTTGGAAGAGTAGCTGTAATTTTTTTTTGGAGATCCACCAAAGTAGAACTAAATTCCTAAGAATGAATCTGGTTTAACTCAAAAGATGTGCCTGTTGACGCTGAAAATCCGACCTCAATCCACTCAGGAAGTATGGTCCTCAGATCCACAGTAAAAGAAAGATTATAATTGAATATGACATCCGTGGGATCTTGAGCATAAGTTAGAAAGACGCTTAGATTTTTCGTACTGGCAATATAACTTACCCGTGCACTGGCTAAGCTGTTGGTGAGGATAGGATCCAAATAAGTAGTTTCATTAGAAACGATTGAATTGATGTTGATGCCCATGTGAAAATCTGGGGGAAAAGGCGGATCCCAAACATTTGGATAAGTATCAAATTCGACAGCAACGAGTTGATTACCTGTTGAATTTATGGATGAATTGGCAGTGAAAAGACCAAGACCTCCGCCGGTAGTTTCTGGAAGTATGCTGGAACCATTGGGGGCGAGGAAGATCAGTAATTCGGCTACAGGTCACAACCACTTGCTACTCTGTATTGCATGCAAACTCTAGCCGGCTACAGGTCACAACCACCTGGCTGAACAGATGTCAAACGGGATTTCAAACACCAGGACAGAAACCTGGAAACGTGGGAACAGTCCCTGCAATCTATTGCAGCGAATACACCAAACAACTGGCTGCCAAACAGGGGTGCTAATCAGCGCCAACACCTGTAACAGGGCTGAATTTCTCAGCCAAAACTCTGCAACTTGCAGTGAACAGCAAAACAATCCTCTGTTTATGCCTGGGCTGCAAACAGAGCCGAACAATCTACCAGAAAACGCTGACCAGTGCAGCAGATAAACACCACGACAATTACAAATTGCCAGAAAATAAAACTCTAATTTTATTCATAAAACTCGGTACCCTAAGGGGCTGATTACAATCTTATTTATAAGAAATCCTAACCTGAAATAAGGAAAGAGAATTCTCCCTTAACAAGGAAAGAGAGTCCTATCTTTATAAGGAAAGAGAGTCCAGTAACAAGGAGCCGACCCTCCAATTATGAAAATAACAAATTCTAAATCTAGAAAATAAAACAAAGAAGCTTTCCTAATTTAATTAAAATCCTAGGTGATTTAGGATTCTAATTCACAACCGTCAGCACCTCTTCAGCCATTGGGCCTGTTCTTGGGCTGAAGCCATTGGGCCTGCTCTTGGGCTGAATTCCATGGTCCAATTGATAGGATTCATTGTCATTGGACATCCTATGGAACTTCTCATAAAAATCTAATGCCAAGGCCAAAATCTCATCTTCTTTGTCACCGATGTCCGCATCAACATATGTGGACTTAATCAAAAATTTAATTTTGACCCGGGTGAGTGCATTATTAAATTAGCAAGTTCGAGCCCCGAGTCGAAGGATGAAAACTTTATTTTCGATCCCTGCAGGTTTGTGAGCAGTTTGGGTCCAAAGGTAAAACCAATTTCACAATGGGCTAGAATGAAATACAAGTTGGTTGCTTCAAAGGTCCAAATCCAAAGTGAGCCCAACACATGATCAAGGCCCAGCTCGTCAAGCCTGGAGGTCTACAAAGTGCTCCAACTAAGCACAATCGTTGGCATGAAATTATTTTCATACATGAAAATTAATTCCATGCATGAAGATTTGCCCACGTTGATGGGTAGTCCTAGTTAGAATAGGATTGGATTTGGGTAAAGTAGTTTAGATTTATTAGGATTGGTTTTCTCTAATTAGGAGTTTCTTTATAATTAGGAAGTTGTTTTTTTTGTAATTAACAATTAGAGGAAGGTCGGTTCCTTTATTTTCTTATCTTCATTCGGTACTTTTTCCTATAAAAAGGAATTGTATTCAGCCGATTAGGGGGGATTTTTTATTAATAAAAATTTGATTTTCTTTGACAAACGATGGAATGTTTGTGAGTTTGCAAATTGCAACTTGTCAGCAAGCTTGTGTAGAAGCTGTTCTGCAATTGATTCAATATCATGCCCAAGAAGACGTGGGGCTGAATTCTGCAGCAAGTAACAGTTCTTCCATTGAAGGCCTTGCTGTCCGCAGTGAGCAGAGTTGCTGCTGTGACCAGCCAACGAAAGGTGTCAAGGGCTTTAACACCTGTTAGAAATCCAGCCCAGTTTCGGCTGAGACTTCAGATATTTTCAAGCTTCTGCTATATTTCGAAGTTGGGTATTCTTAATTCTACCTAGCCTACATCAATAAGTCTCTCACAACACAAAAAGGTTCATTCTCTATAATTTGTACCGAGCGTCAGTGGATAAGAAAATTTAAACATGCATCAAAAGATTAGTTAAAAGAAACGCATATGAATAAATAAGGTGAGACGCCTGATACCTTCGTCCTAAAAAAAGGGTAAGAAACGTGAAAAATGGTTTCAGCCGTCAATGAAGAAAACCGAGTGAGGAGACGGGGATTATCAATGTCCACAAAAAAAAAAAGAGAGTCTACACTTAAGATCCATTGCAATGAATTTGAATACATTTGTGCTTGAGTTACTTGGCCTTTCGATAGAGAGAGAGTGCTTCTCGAATGTTTGGTATTTTTTTTTCTTTAAAATTGAGTCTGAATTTAAGTTGTACAAATTAAGAATTTATTTTCAGTAATTTTTTTATTTTATAACTGAGGAAAACCACGAGGCAAGAAATAAGTGAGTGAGAGGACTTCTATTTTCGGTCAGCTTATATTTTTAAAGTTGAGGCTGAGTTATGTGTTTGAGAGAAAATTTGAAGAAATTAAAAAAGATTTAAATTATATATATTTTTATAATACAAAGTATTTTCACTAAGAATATAATTAAATTCACGATATACATAATCATCCACAGATCTACTGAATCCCATTATTTTCTATTCGTATCACTACCATTTTCTATTTGTAACAAACAAATAAAAATATGAATTTTAATTTGAGTTGACCTAAAATCAATAAATGCAGGCACTATTATTGCTCTTATTATTTTCTATCAAAACTTCCTCTTTGAAAAGTCAGGAGTCTCATGACTCTCATCACAATCTATTTTATCTACTTTAAGTTAGAATGATTATATATATTTAATTAAGATTCATTTAATAGTCATTTACAAATTTTTTCTACAATTTTTATCATTTTTAACAATATTTGAAATTCTTGAATTCTTAAGTTAAAAATAATATTTAAACATGTAAATGACCGATATTTAATAAAAAAATTACATATTCACGATCTTTATAATTTTATTTTATTTTTGATTTTTTTTGGAAAAATACTTCAATCCATCTAAAATCCAAAAAATTTTGTCGACCAATATTTGTAATTGAGGTTCTTATCTTTTTCCTTTAGTTCCTTTAATGTTGGTGGACGTGTAGGTAGAGTTCGGAACTATGACCTTTTACATAGCTATAGAATTTTTTTCCTTTAAAATTTTACAATAAATTTATAATAATTATTAAAAGATTGAAGTTCAACCTCTATATTTTTATTTTTAATATTTATTTGCAAAGCTAGTCATATTTATTTATAAAATAACTTTTATGATTTTAACTATATTTTAATAACAACTTCAAATTTTTTTTTTTAAATATTCAACTGTTATTTTCATCTGATAACAATAATTGTAATCAGTTGGAGAAATCATATATTGTGAATTGGTTACAAACAATTGTAAGAAGTTGCATCCCATTTTTAATCAATTTTTTTTTTTTTTTTGAAATGGTTTTTTTTTTAATCAAAATATAAATGAGTAGGTTTGCAAGTAATGTACATGCCTTTTCATCTTTTATTTAAAAAAAATATATTTCACATCATTTTACTAATATTTATATTATTAGATCCACTCAGACTAATGAACTAATGGGTTTTTGTCAGGCTAAGGTTAGCACACAAAATTTAAGACATTCCAATGGAAATTTGACGCAGCGCAGCGGGTAGAATTGGGTTTAAGGGTGGCTCGATTAGATGGGTAAATAAATAGAATTAGGTAGAATTTAAATAGATTTAAATGGGTTATTAAATGGCAACGGTGGGTGTAATGACCCGCCCCTCCGATACGTCATAGTTTCAACACTACTAGGCTCAATACTATATTGTCCGCTTTGAACCCACTTACAGGGGGATCCGCACAGTTTTCTATTGGGCCTGTACCATCAATGAGGTCCAAAACGCGTAGTACTGTATTAAAGGGACACCAAGCCTTATAAACCCTTCAATTTTCACCTCAACTTCTGATGTGAGACTTTATCAAGCCACCACACCGCCCGATAAATCAACCCTTGTCAATGTGTCTCTGCACCGACCCATCGACCCTGCTTGATGTATCGCCCTGGGCTCTGAGCTGGGTCAGGGTATTACAATCTATCTCCCTTAAAGGATAGCCGCCCCCAGCTCGACCCACAATGTAACGCCCGCCCCTTTTTACCGAAAATCAGAGTCTATTTTTTTTTTTTTTTTTGAAATGAGAATGACAAAGGCGAGGGACATCACGACGTGAGTTAAGTTCCGAGCTTCTAAAGTCCGGCCCTTAACTGGCCAACCCTACGCGTGCGTGGAACGAAGTCCACAAGAACGGTTCACACGTAGACGTAAGCTTGCGGGAAATAAACATTAAAGTGGGGGCTATAATAGAATCTATCCTACCAGTTTTAGATAGCAGGGAAGATACACCATTAATTACTAAATTACCTCAAATTATCATATACAAAGGTAAAGTCCAAACCATAGCAAGAAATCTAAAATTATTATATGCCGACAAACTAAGCTACTTAAATTACATTTCCAACATAAAACTTAAATAAACTAAGTAGCCGCTTTCCCAAGCTCCTAAGCTTGGCTCCCGTCACGTCCACCATTTCCGCCGTCTCCTGCGTCATCAGTTAGGGTAGAAGTAGGGAGTTAGACAACGCGCCCAGTAGGACTCCGAGTAGCGCTAGCACATGGATTAGTGATAACAAGCATACATATAACAATATAAATAAACCTATAAAATGAATGTCATGCCATGGGTGCCTATGTCATGTGTCCCACCCATCATCCATACCATCATACAATGTCATATCTCCCTTGACGGCAAGGCCTCGTCAAGGTGTCCCCATGTTTGCTTCTCGGTCACCCCGACGGAGCATGGACTCCGGTTATAGCATATCAAGCTATCCCCATGTTTGCTTCTCGGCCGCCCCGACGGAGCATGGACTCCGGTTATAGCACCTCAGACTATCCCCATGTTTGCTTCTCGGTCGCCCCGACGGAGCATGGACTCCGGTTTCTTTATTTTCCCGGTCATGCCATGCATGAGATGTAAGTGCATTATCCTATGTAATATATATAACTCATAACCTTAATATATCATAAATAGCCTTAACATATAATGCATAACATTAAAATATAATTCAAAGTATTAACATATAAGTCATAACTTTAAAACCCATCATAAGACAAATCACATAATTATCAAAATAAATTACAGGAACCATCACATATCCACAGCTTACAAAAAGGTAGGAATCCTACCGAATACCGACTAGCGTCCTTTTTCGTTTCCGTCTGATAATCCGATCACCGATACGTGTACCGCTTGCGATATCCGATACCTTATTATACATTATCAATTAGTTCATGTTTTAATCATGTCCAAATCCATTACCCAAGCCTTAGTGGGGTTCTGCCATACACCATGGCGAACCTCACTAACTAGGTTTGTGGGTCCCATTTAATCCGTTAATTATTTTAATTGCATGAATCTAAAAAACCAGTCACCCTAGGCTTTATTAATCGCACATATGGTTGTTACTTAGAGCCCCTTAGTCCATAATCATTTCCCATGGGGTTCTTCACTTTGGCTATTATTTACGGTTTTTGCCACTACCTCTCCCATGGTTAGACATTCACTTAACCATATACATTTTTGGTCCATGATTGTTCATTAAACTTAGACCCCTTAGTGATCCCTAACTTAGGCCGTTAATGACCCCTCAACCATGCCATATGATTGTAATACCCTGCCCCGGATTAGACGTAATTTAGCTTAATTTCCGTGTTTAACCGGTTAATCTAGAGGATTTTGGTCAGGGCTTTGAGGAAAGCCCAAGCGAGACCCAATCCGAGCCCGTGAGCTCAGTGATCCAGCCCGTCGAGCTGGAGGGGTATTTTGGTAATTTTACCGTGTGTCGTATAAATTTTCATAATTGGTGTGATTTGATGATTTTCTTTGATTGATAATACTCTCCTTATTGATTGAATGATTTGCATTCTAAGTCTAAAATGAATCTATTTTTCAGAAAATGATATTTAAATATCGCCCGGAAGAGAGTTTTAATTATTTAAAATATTTTCGGGAAGGAGTTAAATTTTGAAAACGGTATCGGGTGTTAGACCATTTTAAAAATGATCTAGATATTTCATTTCATCTGAAAATAAGATTTACAAATTAGTTATTTTTACGTTTGTTTAATTAAGTAATTATGAGAAAAATATGATTTTTGTTTAAATCAAGGGTTTTTAATAAGAAATAAAATCTAAAAATTTTATGATGACCTAAGTTTTCAAAACCCAACCCATCTGTAAGGTTGGATCGGATTTTTGAATCTTGAATTTACCACTTTTAGTTTTAAAAATCAAATTTTCTTAAATAAGGACTTATCTGCAAATTCAATTTTACCTGAGGGTTGATCTGCAACCGCAGAGAAAAATCGGCAACGCCATGCAGGCGCGTGCTCTGGCCGCTCGGCCGGAAATCCGGGATTTCCGGCCATCATGAGATTCCGGTGTGCCGTCCCATCTACCAGCAAGTCTTCCGGCCTTCCTTGCCTACGAATAATGATCGGCCTTGTCCCATCCCATCACCGCTGCTTGTGCAGCGTTTTTCCGGCATCTCTCCTCACGACTGAATTCCTATAAATTCACGATCAGTCAAGGATTCAAACTCCCAGCAAACCATTGCATTTCTCTTCTCCCTCTCTGTTATATTCTCTGTAAAACCCGACCGGAACCTCCTGCCGTTGCCTTGCCTATTTTTGCAAACCGAAGCTTAAGTGGAAGATTTTTCAAAAACTCAAATCTCAGCCCAAAATCTCGAACCAAGGTATCCATTACATTCCTTTTGAAATTCTAACCAATTTAGAATCCAGAAAATCAAAAATTGACCCCGTTTTGATGGAGAAAAATCGATTTAAAATTTTAAGGAAAACCATGGGTTTCATGTACCCGTGATGATCTACCCTTAAAATCGGATGGCCCTTTGAGCTTTTGAGCTCCAAACCAATCCCTGTGTAAAGAGGACTCCCAGAGGAGTCCATCAAACCAGACCGATGTGAAAACCGAATTCGGGAAGCCCTCCCTTTCTGGAGTCGCATTTCGGTGTATTTCCGCCGTCACTGTCTGCAGTTGCAGACAGTGGAGAAGACGACTCTCGGAAGGTCCGAGAGCCGATCTTCGGACGGTCCGAACCTTCGGACAGTCCGAGCAGTGACCCTCGGACGTTCCGAGCTTCAACCCGAAGCCCAGACCGCCCGAGGCGAGCCCAACCTCTTTCGGACGCACCGAGCCGAGCTCGGAAGGACCGAGCCCAGCTCGGAAGGACCGAGCCAGCCCGGAAGGTCCGAACCCAGGCTTCGGACGTTCTGAGAATTTCAGACCCACCGAGACCTCTGTTTTCTGTCCTTCCTGTTCGGATGGACTTCGGACAGTCCGAGACCCAGTCTTCGGACGATCCGAAGTCACGCCTCAAGGTCCGAGGCCAGTGACTCAGTTTTAGGTGGTTCGGATGATCCGAAACCACTGTACCCTTATTCCGAAGTGATGTTCCGAGGAACCCGTTTTTGAAAATGATAAAATATTATTGATTACTGTTTTAATCTTGATTACTGATTATTTGATGTGTTTGATTAATTGTTGTAAATTATACCCCCTCTGTTAATTAAAATTGTACTAACCCATTTTCCTCTTAATATTTATAGTCTAAATACTATTGTATACGCTTTCAGTCCGACACTAGTCGGGAACTGAGTGATTCACTTTCAGGCCGACACTATAGTCGGGCACTGAGTGACCTCGAGGCCTACTCAAAATGTCAGCTCTGGTCCATATCCAGAAGACAACCGAGAAGTGACCCGAGGATCTAGACCTTACTCAATAAGTCAATCTGGTCAATGCCCAGAAGACAATATGAGTTTGGACTGAGCCCCTTATGTTTATTATATTATTATCTTGTGGATAATTTAAAAAGGATAGAAACCAAGTAGGAGACTCATTTCCATTAACCCTGGATATTTTGTGGGAAAACGTGTGATTTCCAAAATACTACGTATGTGTACGTATTTGTATGTATATTGATCGTGCACTTGTATGTTGTTTGACAAGACCGCGAAACCACACGATCACGGTGAGGGAACTTAACTCTGCAGATTTTGTAAACAGGTGTTATATTGAGCAATGAGTGGTTTCGATTTTGATGAACCCACTCATGTGCCTATACATGGTGCACTATGGTAAGAGTGCTATGATATTACGGTGTTGACCGTATGTGTATGTAAGACTGCTTCCACGTACCTGGGCTATTGAACCAATATCGGCCATATGAGAGATGGTTTATGTCTACTGGACCATGGGCGGACCATGCTCGTCAGTTGCTGACTTGAGGGTGTCAGTATCGGCTAAGTTTAAGAGCCGGAGATGTACTTGCAAGGATGTATTTTGACCGTGTTGGGACTTAATACTGGTCTCAGTATAGTCGGCAGGCGTTACGGTGGATAATGGCAGTGATTGATAGTCTGATGGTGTTATTATCTTATTTGAAATTATGCTTACTGTTATCAAGCATGTGATATTGAACTGTTGCTAACCTGTTTTACTATTTACTTAATATGCATTGTTAATTATCCTTCACTGGGCTAGTTAGCTCACACCACTCACCTTTCAGGCAATGAACCCGAGGAGGAGGACCCTCTCTTTCAGGCTTAGGGCGTTTGAGCTAAAACAGTGTTTTGGGATTCCCCCGGAGCGGAATGCCCTGATCTCTTTCTGTTGGTTCTTGGAACCATTGTTTTTGTATTAAGTACCGGATGTGGTACTTAAATTGTATTTGACCGTTGTAATCGGCTATGTTGCCAATTGAGACAATGTTATGATTAATTGACGATGTTTGATTTTGATTATGTTATGTGTTGATGATCGTTTGTGTCTTGTTTTTGGAGGCAGTCATATGGTACATGTTTGAGTCCACTCAACGGGCTGATGTGTAACCGCTGGGCCTAACTGTTGATCCGGCCCCAGTCAAAGTGCTTGTGGTTTAGTGTACTTACCTTATCTTTCAAAAAAAAAAAAAATTAGTCGCGTTCCGGGCCCACTGGTCGGGTCGGGGCGTGACAATGATCATTAAAATTAGCCATTGATTAACCTAATCTCCATTCATTTAAGCATATACATACACATTAATCTTAGACAAAAAATGATCTACAATTGGGTCATGGGTTCGGCCATACACCATGGCCGAACCCATGATGTCTCTTTCTCCATTTTTTCTTGGGTCCATTATTACACATTTGAATCCATCATAAGCCCTTCCATGAGGGGTTTTACATTATGCATTTAAATCATTCCTTTTTTATCAACATTAAATATATTTTGAATCCATCGACTTAGCTACATTCCCCATTTGTTTTCCATGGTTCCAAAATACTTAGTCCATCAAAAGTTCCCATTATTTTCTTAGGCCTATTTACATTATTTAGATCCAAAATAAACCCTCCCATGAGGTTCATGGTTCATCCCTAATTTCACACCTTTAAAACATTATATCCTATACTTACAATTCCATTAAAAAACTATCAACTTCCTCCATCATCTTCCATCTTTTCACTCCCATTAAAATTATTAAACATCACCATAGGGTTCGGCCATACACCATGGCCGAACCCATGGTTCATGGTCCATTATTCCTTCATGCCTCTTGAGGCCATAAAACCATTTACATTTCCCACAAATTTCATCATTTACAATCCCTTTAAAAATCACTACATTTAATCCTTAAAAAAATCCTCACAATCATAAATCATCCTTCCATAATTTTCTCATTTAAAACCCCTTTACAAAAATCACTAACATTAATAATTCAAAATCTTTAAAAACCATTAATCATATTCCATGGTTTCCATTTCTTCAAAATCATACTTCCATGTTTAATTAAATCTAAATATATAGTGTCCTTAATATCCATTTATTTTTTCTTAATCCATCTCTCCCATTTTATCCATTTCTCACTTCATCTTTGGATGGATCTTAGATCCAAGGCCCATGATATTTTTGGCCATCATCCAATCCAAGAAAAAAAATGGATTTCATGATCTCTTTTTAAATCTTTAAAAATGTAACCTCTTGTTTAAGAAATACTTACAATCCGACGGCTTCTCCGACTTTTCTTTCTCCTCTCGGATTCCTTGGCCTTCTCTTCTCTTCTTCTCCTTGATCTTTGGGTCAAGATGCTTGATCAAGATGAAAACCTCAAAGCTTGGGTTCGGCCAAGGTAGGATTAGATTTGAGAGAGGGAAGGGAGGAGAAGATGGGAAGAACTACCTCAAGTCTTGATCTTGAAGAGGTGGCCCAATACTTGCACTTTCCTTCTCTTTTCTTCTCTTCTTCTCTTCTTAATTTTCTTCTTCTTTCCTTCCTTGAGTGTGGGACGATTTTGAGAGAGCAAGAGAGGGAGAGAGAGAAATGAGAGTGAAATGAAGAGAGGAGAGGAAAACCTATCTCATTTTTGGTTGAGTAATTAATTCCTCCACCTACCATACATAGGCTAATGTGCTTAGTGGTGGTGGTTGGGATAAAACCACCACCCTAAGCCCATGGTTTTATTTTGTGTTTTCTTTAAGTGGTTTGTGTTTCTTAGAGTGGTTTTGGTCTTCCAACTTTGACCATTTGACCACCATTTGATTAGATTAATTAATTAGTTAATTGGATCATTACTTAGGTTAATTAATTCCCATTTGATTTAATTCCCTTAAATTTCTTCCATGAAGTCCACCCATGGTTGACCAAGTCAACCATGGTGGCCGGCCCCACCAATCCTAGCCTACCCGCCACCTCACTTGGTGAGGTGGAGGTGGGCCCCATTCGGCCATGTCACTTAGGCTTAATCAAAATTAATCTTAGGTGATTCACATTAATTAAAAACACATTAATTCACTATGATCCTCTTTAGTTACCTTTGACTTATTCATGGTTGACCAAGTCAACCATAATGGTCGGACCCACCTATGCCTTGGTCCACACGCCACCTCACTTAATGAGGTGGAGGTGAGCCCCACTTGGTTATGCCATCTTGATTATTTCATCACTAACTTAGGTGGTTTAATTCCAATTCAATCCATTCCAACCAATTGGGTTACCATTGGGCCCATGGCCCAATTACATTCAACTCCTACCCATTTACTTTGGAGTTTACATCATCTTGATCCATTGGGGTAAGAAAAGTAAGAAATGATGATGTAAGCCATGACGTCATCATAAAACAAAAGTCTTTGTAGCTGACACTATTCCACCCACTTTTGTTTAAAGTCTTTGAGTGAAGTCATATCTCACCAACTACAAAGAAAAAGTAGTCCATGTGAAGCTTCCTTGTAGCTTCCTCTCACCAACTACGAAGAAAAAACAGCCCATGTGAAGCTACCTTGCAGCTTCCTTTTGTGACCGGTTCTCCCGGTTTATATGTTGTAGTTTATTTTCATTTGGGATCCGAACTCTATATGAGGACCCTTTGTATTTTGTTCTGGATATCGAAGCTTCGAGCAACTATAACCAAAGCTGAGAATCCCTAAGTATGTCTCGTAGCTAAGCGCCTTTCGAGAGTAGCCTGAAGGTAAGCTCTCTTCTGTAAGTATGTAATTTTCAGTTTGAACTGTAGTTCCAAGTTCAGAATAAAAGTTCGATGTTTATGCAAGCTCTCTTTCTTCTGTCATTTATGTATTTATTTATGCTTTAGATAAGTGAAAGATGTGGCTACCTCTGTACTTAGCAATGTTAGGGATGTAATCTGCTGCACAGTTTAGAATGCCAAGATATGACATTAACTGTTTCCTATTTTGTATCTTTAATGGATACTCAAGGATCTTTTTAGATATATGGTCTTGAAGAGTTATACTTCCATCTTTTATGGTAACTCCGAGGAATTTGACGTCTTGCTTGGCTATCTCACACTTTGTTGGTGAGATCACAATTCCATGTCTTTTTATCTCTTGGATAACGGCTTCTACATGGATCTTATGGTCTTCTGGGATCTTAGAGGCTACTAAGATATCATCAATGTAGACTAAACAATAGTCTTGATGAGGTCTGAAGATGTTACCCGTCCTTCTCTGGAAGATCTGAGGGGCATTCTTTAAGCCAAATGGCATGACTAGCCATTCATATTTTCCTTGGGGTATCTGGAATGCTGTCCAAGGAATGGATTCCTCTGCCATGGCAAACTGCTAGAATCCTGATTTACAATCTAACTTTGTAAACCACTTTCGGTCTGCTATGAGCAATATCAGGTTTTCTTTACTTGGTATTAGATAGCTCTCGTTTACTGTGTTATTGTTTAACAGTCTGTAGTCAATCACCATTCAAGCTTCTCCTCGAACTTGTTCTAAGTGATTTTTAATCAAAAAGGCTATGGACCAATTTGGCTAGTCTGATTCTCTGATTAAGCCTTTCTTTAGCAATTCATCGCATTGCCGGCTTAATTCTTTCCTTTCTTCTGGATTGGCAGGAAAGGGTTTCCCTTGAATAGTTTTCTCGGGATCTTTTAGTCTGAGGGTACAGATGGGCTTCTCTATATCCCATTTCTCTGTAGGGTTTGTACCAAGGTTGGTCTTGAGTTTTTCTGCTAAGTCTTCTTCTAAGGTAACCTTCTTAGTTGCTTTTTTAATCATCTTCTTCTTTTTCTTATTTTCATGGTAATGGACTTCTGTGGTTTGAAGATAATGACTCATGCAATCTTCTTGGCATTTTTCTGAAATGCTGCAAGTGCATTTTGGGGTGTTCTCACGACGCTTTGCTGTCGCAAATTTTGATGGATCATGACTGTTATGGACTGGGATTTTTATATCGAACTCATTCCTTGAGGAAAGGAACAAATGGTCTGAGTCTATCTTGATAGGAAGATATTTAGTTACAAAATCCATACCAAAAATAATATCATATTTTTTGGTAAAAGGCTTCATAACCCATATCTTATGTTCTAGGAGGATATTGCTATCTCCTTCTATATCAAAGAATAACGTCTTTGTTATCTTTGAACACTGGACTTCTGCATTATTGGCTGAAGTAACATCCATCTTCTTATCTGGTTCATTCATAAGCTTGTTTGATACAAGTCTTTCTGAACAAAGGGATGAGGATGCACCTATGTTTACTAAGGCTTTTATCTTCTTATTACCGTAATTTGCAATAGATGCAATTATGACGGGAATATTTCCTACTTGGGCTCCTGATCTGTCAATACTAAAGACTTCTGTATTCACTTCTAAGTTATTTATCATAGCCTGCTGGCTAGTGGTGGCTTCTTGTTCTAGGGGAACTTCAAGAAAAGGAATGCCATCATCATCTGTTTCCCATTTGGGAAAAGGCTTTTGGGTAAGGACTGGTTCTTCCCAATCAGGAAAGTCTTCTTCTAACTTGATTGACTTTTCTTTGACCTTTAAAAGTCTGGTCTTTTCTGCTAATTCGTATTGACTGATACGATGTTCTTCTACTTCTCTCCAGAAATCTCTGTAGAGATCAAGAACAATGGTTTTTCCCTTCTTTGGAAAAAGTTGTTCCATTTTTAGGGCGAAGCATATCTTGTGATAAGATATACCATACTGTTCTTTAGTCATGAAACAATCATTTTCATGCTGAGTGCCTTGCGTTTCTATACCACATCTTTCACATAGGACTTGAGAATTTGACCATCTGAGTCTATATATGGTCAAATTCTCAAGTCCTATGTGAAAGATGTGGTATAGAAACGCAAGGCACTCAGCATGAAAACGATTGTTTCATGACTGAAGAACAGTATGGTATATCTTATCACAAGATATTTTTTTTTAACTTCAATAATCATTCACATATTATATATTGTAATATTGTAAATATTTTTTAAACATATTATATATATCTTTTCATAATACTAAATTGCTAATAGTCTAATCTTTATAATATATATCTTTTGTAATGTATTATATATATATTGTATTCATTATAAATATAAAAATATAATTTTCTAATAATTTTTATCTCATAGTAGAATTTTTGATATTTTTTGTAAATGTCTGAATTTATTTTGTTGATATATATATAATAAATTTTTTAATTCGGCGTATCCCGCCGCACCCATATCCTAGTTTTTCAAAATTTGTCGTATTTCCGTTTCGGATACGTGTCGTATCCAATACGCGTACCCGTATCGGTGCTTCTTAGCAAAGCACCAGTCCCAAATCTAATCCAGTTGTCTCATCAGTCATGATGCACTGGCTATGAATGCCATGGAGCAGATATATTATAAAACATAATGACTCAAATTACTCATGAAATTTTGTACTATCACACTTGCAAAATGGACATTTGCTCTCAATATCTTTTGATGAATTTCTGGACCAAGACATGATGGCAACCCGGGTTATCCCAAAACTGCCCTAACACAAGGTGATATCTGCATTGAACTACACATTATAACTATATTTGCCAGAAATTATGCATTATAACTGGACTATAACTAGTAACTATGGAGTTATGGTCCACCATATACTTAAAGATTGCGCACCTTTACCATAGATGACCAGGAGAGAGCCCAATAGGCTAAGCTACATTATTTTTAGGAGTACAGCCAATCAATGATCTAAGAAGCCATGATTGATGAGAAAATATTATATTCCAGCAGAGTAATGACCAATGCTATTCAGTACTTGGAATGAAGTTGATATGCATGTGTCAAATCCAAAATGTTTTCAGAGCATTTTTTGAGAGAGAACACTTTTATGACTTGCCAGCTCTTAACCTATGTGAATATCTCTGTCAATATCAGGCATCCTTTTGAGTAGCATTACCTTCAGTTTGCTTATGAAGATTACGTACTTCTTTATATTCAAATTTGAGAGGTCATATTCCACAATTGGTGTCTTTGGATATTCAGAGTTCACTAAACATTACTAATATTTGTGTGTAGGATCATATACACTATTTCACAAGATCCATAATTTCGTTTTCATTGCAATGGAATTATCTTGAGCAATACGTAGCATTATGTACAGATCAAGTTTCTCATGTAATCATGTATCATTTTTTTGTTTAGTTCTATGCAATCACAATGACACAATGTTCCATGTCTGCTTGATGGAAACAACCTAACCTTTGAAGCAAGATGATTCACTAGAGTTTTGCCATGATGAAATGTGTTCTTTGCTTTGTACATTCATTTGGTAATCTTATCTTCAGTCTTATGTAGTCATAGGAGCACATTGTTCCACATCTGCCTGATGTAAACAACATTAACTTTGAAGCAAGATGAGTGACTAGAGATCTGCCATGATCCAATGTGTTCGTTGCCTTGCCCTTTTTGTTCTTTTTACCTTGCATTGCAAGCAACTGCACACACATTGACAAACACAGTCGTACACATTGTTGATTTTGCTTCAAATAAAATGATTGACAACCCATCTAAGATGATGACTGATCAAATCATGGTCCTTGAGTTCATAGCTTCCATCTCATCACCGTGCATCAACAAACATTTAGAATTGTATTTATTTGGATTTTGTAACATAGAATTAATTAGACTAATGTCTATATTGGAGGCATGATTCAGGAGTTACACTTCTTACTTCGGTACTAAAATCATTCCTATGAGTCAAGTATTCAAAGACTATAAAAATGAACAAAGAAGATGCAACTTTAATTTTGTGACATAATTGATTAGTAATACATTGTTTCCAGGTGTGGTGGTACTAATACAAGAACAAGAAATATGAGCCATCTTGTATTGTAACTTACAACCTTTTACACTTTTGTGACACATTTTGTTTTGTAGCCTTTGTGAATTGTCAAACATACAGTGACATCGGGTGCATTTAGACCAAACCTAAGCTTAGTTGCAACCATCCATTTGGTACCACTTAATGCATGTCAATTCAGGGCATGTGCAGGATTTCAACCTGACCATCCTGCCAATAAAGGCCAGAAAATGGATGTTTTGTATTGTAGCCTTTGTGAATTGTCACACATACGGTGAGATCAGGTGCATTTAGACCAAATGGAAGCTTAGTTGCAACCATCCATTTGTTACCCACTTAATGCATGTCAATTCATGGCATGTGCAGGATTTCAACCTAACCATCCTGTCAATAAAGGCCTGAAAATGGATGTTTTGAACTGAATGTTTAGTTATTCTGTTTCTGCAGTACTTGTTCACATGGCTAGACTCATTGGATATGGGTGAAACTTCACATGTGAGACTTCTATGTGACCCACCCCCTTTGAATTAGCATGCATTGTGGAAACCAATATGCAGGATTGGGAGACTGTACTGTACTGAGAGTTGATTGTCATTGACTGCTCACCTAGTCATTTTGTACTGTACTTTATAAATTGACATTATTACTCGGTATTGTTATAGCATGTTCAGATTAAGATCAGCAAATTATTGAACATAATCAAGTGGCATAGTTCATGTACAATAATGGGTCATAATTATACATAAGTCACATCCCTTAATTAGGCTAATCTTAGTTGTAACATAATCATCTTAGTTAGATTAGAACCTATTGAAGGGTTATGAGTACTCTTTACAAGGCTTGCTTAGGTATTAGCATGTGAATGCATTTTCTCTAGAATGAAACTACAAGGAGCCTGATTCTTCAGAGGAAGCCATACTGTTGACTTGCTCTGTAGTTGTATGTAGGATCAAAACCAACCATCTTGCTTCCTAGGTTATGTCATTTGTGCCAGAGTTGGACATGTACACCTGTGCTGTTCTGTGTATCCTTCATTCTAAAGAATGGATGGAAATTCTAGAACTAAGAGACATGATAATGCACTTCATGTCAAACAGCTTTCTTTAATTGGTATACTACTAATTCATCATTCCATTATGTTGGCACAACTCGAAATAAAACAGAGCTTGTCTTGGGGAAAATTGTTCTTGCATATTGCAAGTAGATATTTAGTTCTGATTATAGTTTTTGAGTTTGCCTGAAGTGTAAATAACTTTGTGATTCAGAATTTGTTCAACATTGAAAGATGTTTTCCTGGATGGTGGTAACAATGAAATCTTGCTGTCAAAATCAAAGATTATACATGTCATTCAAATATTCGTCTCTTCACCACATTCACACTCTACTACATGATTCAGAATTTGTTCAACACTGAAAGATGTTTTATTTTTTCCCAATGTGTTATTTATTTTTAACCTTTGGATGAAGATAAAAAGATTAGCATAATCTTTTATGATCTTCAGAAGGAACTAGGTAGAGTACTAAACTTATACAAGGATGGAATTTGTGGAAGTACCTTGAAAATCACAGATTTTTTTTTGGTTGTGGTATGTGGTATTCATATCTATAATGTAATTGTGTTTTTGTTGCGAGTAGAATTACGAAAGATGAGTTTAAGTGCCATTTTTTGTTTTAGCACTGAAATGTTAGTTGTATTCTTTGTTTACTGAATTAATTATGTTTAATGCACATATCCCTCTCAAAGATTTACTTGCTTTTGTGTACTGTCTCTGAGGTTTCATTTGAGCTTGTTGTCAATGATCTATCTGATGGTACTATTAATAGATGTGTTCTACAGCGATAACGTTTCTATTTTTAACATTACAATGCTTATTATAAATATTCAGTCAATACTTTGCTCATAGTTCTTCAGTTGTTCAAACTACAGTGCTTGTATACTGAAAATAGAATATGTTCAATGTAGGTTGAGAGAAATTGACTAGTATAGAACATAGAATCTCTTTCCTGGATTGCCCTTCTCTTTAGTTTACAGGTGAAACTGACTCTGTATTTTTTCAATGACATTATTCATATTTTCTTTGTTTTAGATTTGTACATTAACTAGTGAATTAATTTGTCAGTTTTGAGGATTTGGATAGTACTTGCGATACCATCATTTATCTTAAAGATGAAGTTTGCTGGTTTTAGATATTGATATGGATCATACAGAGCTCGATTCAGCGACATTTCTGTATCATTAAAACTAGTCCATGGAGGCATACCTTACAGGAAAACATTATCAAACTTCCTTTCAAATACCAATTATAAATGGATGTGTGTGCACAAGTTTTGTGTTGTCATGCAACACAATCCGACCTCTGACGAATGGGATATGGTTTCAATGATGATGATTATGATGATGGTCAGCATGCATCTATTGTCTAAAAAAATTGTTCAGTTTAGTTGATTGGATAAATACCTTGATTTCTGAAGTAGTTGTGCTCAGCATCTCATGATGTTCCTCTTTTGATTTGTTGTATCGTTCAATTACTGACTTCACACTGGCAATATAAGACCCTCGTCAGCATTTTTCACACTGTTGTACTAGTGAACAGGAAATCATTGTGCAAGAAAAGTTTGTGAAAAATGAATGAGGGGATGGAGAGCCACCCGTTTGTGAAAGCTAAACTCGTGAATAAAATAAACTCTAGTAGGCAATGAAACTACATCTTATCATATTTATTATTGATTTTTAACCATTAATTTTTGGCTTCCTTGTGATTGTCTGGAGTTCACTTTTTGATATAGACATTAAAAAAAAAGGGAAAAAAACTAAGCACGCATTCAAGGGAGCCTAAAAGAAAAAGCCTTATAGCAAATTTCCTTCAAACCCTTTCGGAAGAAAAAAGGCAATAAAACAAAAGCCAAAACCTTTAAAATATGGGAAGCAAAATAATTATGGAGAAAGTCGGAAAAGGTATTCATAATGAAAAATTAGGACATACTTGCATGTGGAGATTTTGAAATTGTTTGAAGGATAGAAGGGTTACAAGTATGAGGGACTAAGAAAGTAGCTACCTTTAAGACTTCATAGAAGTTTTTTATTGGATTGTGGAATAATCAAGAGCATGTTTTTTTTTTAATAGAGTAGGGAGAGAATTTAGCCAACACTTCATCTTGATTAGATAAGAGAAGTTATGTTTTCTAAGAATTTCAAGATTTCACATTTATTTTCCAAATGAAAGATGAAAAGTATGGAAAATGAGACCTTTATTTCATCTTCAATAGAATAAAGGTTCGCTCTTTGTCAAGAACACTAAAAATGAGAATTTTCTTTCTCCAAAGAGTTTATTTTGGGGATATGAAAATTTGATTTCTTTTCTCACCAAGACAACACTTCATTCATTTTTAACGACAATAAAGATTTTGGTATGCGTAACAAAAATGTTAGATCTCTACGCCTTAGACATAACTAAATTTTATGGCACTTGTTGGATGATATGAAATAAACCCACATAAATTTTTTTGATGAATTACTTTTCTCGAGAAAATAGACAAACAATCTGTTAGAAATTTTCTTTTGTTCGAAATTTGCACATTTGATTTCAACAGTATGATTTTCTAATTATAATTAGCAATTTTAAAATAAATGAATAAATAGTATTGTGGGATCATTTGATGCTACTAGATACAAGATGTTCTGTTCTTAGATATGCATCACAATTAATTAAGTAATGGTTTTTATTTTAACTGTTCATCTCATTGCACTGGATGAAAAAGTTGATATGGTAGATTTCTAATTAAAACCTCAGTATCTGATAAACTAGGTGATAAAGGTTTGGATTCATTGTTCCATTAGTTGATTTCTCAATTTTTAACCTTCTCCACATTTAGAGTTTCGAAGGGGAAGCATACTAAATTAAATAACAAATAAAAGAATTAAGTTGTCTGAAAGGTTAGTCCTTATCAGATCGGATTACAATAAACATGTATTAGTGTTGCGTGGTATATATACTTAGTTCATTTACCATACCCCCACTAAGCACGTAAGTGGCAAGAGCAATTCCTCCATTAAGCACTTGTGTTTTCCTTGGTTATTATTATTTTTCCTCCTCATCTTTTTATATATTAAATCTTTAATTCATATCAACTATAAAATTATTTGGATCTTGATTTTTGAAAATTGTGAGTTTATTTAAGCTTTATAGTTGCTCCTCTTACATATTGCTTAAAAGGGGTCGTAGGTTGAATGGGGTTTCCCATTAATTAAAAAAAAAATGATTGAAGCTCGAGTATTCTCACTATTTGACTTTGAGAAAATATTTGACGTTGAATGTGTCACTTCTTGTATTGGGATCATGGTAATGCTCAGTCAAGAGAAGTTGAAGGACAGAGAGTTTTCAAATTATGATATTGAGTTTTACATGATCATTCAAGCAATGTGAAATTGACAACATTGTTTGAAATAGATGGAATTTATGCTTTCCTATAACCATGAAGCACTTGAGTATATCAACAACTAGATAATTTGAGCAACCAACATTCAAAGTAGGAGGCTTAAAAGAAGGTAGTTGATGCTTTGAGCTGAAGAACTGTGTTGTCGAGTACCATGGAAACTACTGTATTTGGCTTTGAAATTTTGAAAGAGGTATGAGATATGGTAAGGCATATAAGGAAAATTTCTTTTGCAAGATGGTTTTCTATTTCTTGGCAGTCGACCATGTGTTCCAAAATACTCATTAAGAGAGACCATTTTAATGGAGTGACATGGAGGCTGGCCAGATGGACACATGGATTGAGACAAGACTATTACTTCAGTGGAGGGTAGGATGTTGCGCATGATGTAGAGAGGTGCCAAGTTTTTCACTTAGCTAAAGTACAATACCAAAATGCAAGCCTTTATACACCTTTGCCAATGTCAAAAGCCAGGGCCGACCCTCGGCATAGGCGACGTAGGCCGTTTAGGGCCTCCAGATAGAAAGGGCCTCTACACATTTAAACTCCTTAATATACCAGTCACAAAGGGCCCCTCAAATCTCACTCCGCCTAGGACCCCTGAGATTTTAGAGGATCTCAGGGCTGGCTCTGCCAAAAGCACCTTGGCTCTACCAAGACCTTGGATGCCACTAAATAAGGTGAAAATTCTAGTTTTGTTGTGGTTGACATGCTCTCTATTGTGTGCCTAATGGGACCCAATCTTGGTATGGCCATCGGGTTGGCCAAACTAGTATGGGATAGACTTGAGGGTTTGATTTTCTACATTTCATCAACTCTGGAACTTTTGACGTATTGATCAGGTACTACATTTGGTATCAAAGTAAGTATCATATCCTAGGTACAAATCTTGAAGAGGGCAACCTATGGAAATGCCACCTAATGCCAGAGTGAGCTACTGGGACATCGATTCGAAAGTATGGTAGTTTGTTATGTGCCTAGTAGGGCCAACTTTGGTTATGGACTTTAGGTTGGGCAAACCTAGTAAAAAATAGGTTTAAGAGCTTTATTTTTCATGTTTTATGAACTTTGGAGCTTTTAGCGTATTTGTCAGGTACTTAACATTTTCAAAAATGATACATTTTGTCTCTTTTAACAAGACCATGGATACCACTCACATAGTTAAGATATGTTTCAAGGAAGTTGTCCAGTTGCATGGAGTGCCAAAGATGATAACTTCTGATCGAAATCCTAAATTTGACATTGTGGTGTAGTTTAGAAATTCAACTCTAATTCAATACTTCCCATCACTCTCAAACTTTTGAAATTTCATCTAAATAATGTAATTCCTCATAAACTTATTTGTGCATTCCTCTAGAATTTTTTTTTCATCTTTAATCCTTTGGCTACATGTACTACGTTCACATAGATAAAAGTCAACACAAGAGGTTGGATCCTAAGATGTAGGAATGTTATTTTATTGATAACAGTAATCATTATAAAAGGTTTTGACTATTATTGATGGTGCTCTTATAATGACAAATTCTTTAAAAATTTGAAATTTCTTTGGAGAGGATTTGAATTGAAGATTTAGTGGTTGACAATTGAGAGGGCCAACACCACTGACTGAGTATATGAAAGAGACAAGAGGAAACCGAGTTTAAGCAGGGAAAGGGAGAGAGGGAGGGTGTGTGTATGTGGGTAGGGGGTGGCACCTTGAAGGGTAGGTATTTGCACTCAACTTGCAACTTACACAACAAGCAACTGTAACGAGGTAAGGAAATTGTAAAGTGTTGTACACCATTGGAGAGATGAATCTCTATTAAATAAAAACAACCGCCACTAGTTGAGAGAGAGAGAGTAGTCACTCCACTCTGCAATGGCAAGACTAACTTCTAAAATATAACCACGTTTCCATTCTACAACTCCATTTTGCAAAGGTGTGAGAATAAAAAAATGTTAGTTATTGTCATATTTTATACAAAAGGGACGAAAACTTTTGATAAGTACACTCATTGATTTTGACAAAACGAGAAAAATTTGATTGAAGTCTATTCGTCATATTCCTGAAAGATCAGAAATGACTTTTTATTTTTATTTTTGAATTTATGTGTGTAGAGTTGATCAGTTGCTCTAAGAGGAGAGGTCCACCAGTTGTAACATAGAGAGAAGGGATAAAGAAAGATAATGTTAGATTGTGGAGTAGGTTTGTATAGTGTATAATAGGATCATGTGAAGAATTAGAACTCAAAGCAAACTCCAAATAAATGAGATTTTGGTATATGATGATGATAATGATGGAAGAAACTGCATTTTTTACTATAATATGCTTAAAAAAGAAAACAAATAATACAAAATATTGAACACATTTATTTAAAAAAAAAATGTATACATAATAAGTATAATCATCCACAAAACAAACATAATATTAAAATCTAAGAAAGAGAAGACACATTTTGATGGTCCCCATAAATGTTGAATTAATTCCATGAAATAAGTACATTTATGACAAAAGAAAAGGTAAATACATATTTATAGCTAGTTGACAACTTGGAACATAATTGCAGCTTAGAATTATTAACACGGCTTTAGTCCACCATGAATAGTAAAATGAAAAGAAGAAAGTTGATACAAGATGAATATATTCATTACTTGGAAGAGAGTATATTTTACTGTGTCACAATTCTTTAGAGGAGTTTCCCATTATGGAGATCCTTTAAATTATTGATCTATTTAACAAATAAGTTTGGTTGGACAAATAAATTTGAACTGATGTTCCTACATTGAAAGTATAGAGGGAGAGATATGGGGATTTATAAATGACTTGAGTTACTTCATCTAATAGACTAGTGTTTTAAGCTGGATATTCAGTCCTAACGGTATTAATTCAGTCCTAACAGTATTAATCAACGCTTATTGACTTTGTAAGCCATAAGGATGAGAGGGACGATAAAATAGCAGTGTCCACATGCAAAGGGAATTTGGCAAAAGAGTGTATTGCCAAGATCAAGTATGCGAGGCCTATTTGAGCATCCTCTATCCACAGTAAGGCACACGGGATAATCTAAATGGCCCACACGTTTGGACATGAACATGAAGGACCCCATTTCCATAGAATATTGCATGCGTATCTATAAACATTGCCACTGTAAGAATATGTTTCTAGTGATGGAAAATGGTCATGAAAATTGAATTCTAATTTGTGGGCTTGTGGCTCAAGAGACAACAGCCCACTATCAGTATAAAATTGACACTGGTGCCGTTAGTGGTAGTATTATATCCACTTCAGATTAAAGAAATGGATCATCCAATTGTCATTACTTTCAAGTGAAATTATCCGTGCATATGTAGTTGGATATACCAGCTAATAAGAAGCCATTGGACAACCAAGGCAAAGGTTAAGTCAGCAAACCAGGAAGAACAAAAAGATATTTTTCCACTTTGGGAGAGGCTTTGAAACAGAAGTATCTTCAATAAAATAAGAACGGGAAATCTCGTCACTAAGTAAAGAATCATCTCCATCTCGACTGTGTTCCTTTATGTGAAGGGCAAAAGTATAAAAAAGAGAAAAAGGCAGAAACGTATATCTTCCTAGCCATGAGATTGGTGATAGAGGGGATCATCAATGGATAAGGGTGACGCACAGCCCAACAGACTGCAGTGTCCAAATTGTGCACCAATTTTTTTTTCTTTTCTGGAATCTTATTTAAGAAATTTTTTTTTTTTTTATTAACGTGTGGAAAACTCAGATACAGTCTTACTAAAACCTCCACGGATGAGCCTAATATCCCTAAGGCACACCAAAGTTAGGTCATGGGGGCTCGAACACACAACCTCCCGCTTCTTGAGGCGGGAGGCAACTAGTTGAACTACACCCATGTGGGTAAAAATTCTATGCGCGTTGAGAAGCCTTTTTTCAATTATATAGTATATAATACTATTTAACAATTATATAATATATAATTTAATTGAAGTGATTTTTATGAATCAAGTGTAGGTAACAAGGTGGAGTATTTTGTAAGAAGAAACTTCTAAAACTATATGAAGTTGAATGTTAAATAATAAAAAAAGATAACAAGTAAAATAATAAAGACAAGAATACATATGTTAGAGATGGGTTTTAGAATGAACAATAAATGAAAAAAAGGAAATGAATAGATTAATATAGTTCATAAAATGTTGTTTGAGATGACTTTGATACATTTGTATAGGAATAAAGACAACTATAGTGTAAAGGACAAAAATATTACATGTAGAAAATATTAGAAAATTGAGAGCCCAATAAATATTTGGATTGATGTGATATAGCATGAGATGGTACATAATTGAGTGGTGAAGAAAAAGCAATTTCTATAGAGGTGAGTTGAAAAGTGAGCCTAAAAATGGATTTCAATAGATAATATAAATTATTTTAATGATAATGATGATAATTGATTTATTTGAAAATGAAAGTAATATGTATTGGCTCTAGTCCAAGTTCTTTCAAAATGTCTTTAATCGGATTATCCATACTCTTAAAAGAAGTAATACAATAGAGGAACCAATGGTGTTTTTCACCTAAAAAATGGACCACCAATCACTTGAGATATTGCTTACTTATCTATCCTCCAATCTGCCATGAAAGGCTACCACAATATTCAAGGAGTTAAGAGTGTGCTGTTGCTAACATGTTATATGGTTCTATGGAACTCTTTATATATTGTGATCTAGCCAATCACAAATTGCTTACTAGTGAATGAATGACAAGTCTACGCAATCTTAATTGAAACCTTTTACATTCAAATCTTTGTAATTATTATTATAAAAATTATATGAAATACCAATTAAAATTGCTGTGTAAAATTCTTATATATCATTTTATAATTTTTATAAATACAATGATTATTTAGTATTAAAAATCCTATTCTGAGACCTGCATTTGAAAAACAACATACTATAAATTCGAATTATCTACTATCCAACCCTAGTGGAATATAGGTTTAGTGTTACCCTCATAAATTTGATATGTGGCATCTTTTGGGATTTATCAACAATATCAAATAAAATATTTTTAAAGATTAAATTAAATTTTTAATTTTTTTATGTGATATTAGATCACAAAAATGAATCACTGAAACTGGATATCAATTGCAAAGATTTCTTTTTTGAAAAAAAATCATATTCAAATACTAAATTACATTTTACTCGAATAGTTGATAAATTCTAAAAAATTCCACATGCCCTCTCTAGCACCATTTAGTCTAGACTCAAAGATGATACTCGTGGAACCAATAAATATGTACGACGTCATAAAAATACAGTGTGACTATGTCTAAGTTTCCATATATATATATATATATATATATATATATATATATATATATATATATATATAAAATGAAACTATAAATGCATTTTCTCAAACTGCATTCAGACAACACTTTCTCCCTACATTTGCATTTTTTATGTACGTTGACGACTGAACGCGCACTGACGTTTCCATCCGACAGTGATTTAAACCAGCAATACAGAAAGTGTAAAAGTCCTAAAAAGATAAATGAATAGAGAGTATACTGTTGTAAATATTTTTTAGTAAACAAGGTGAAGGAAAGGTAGTCTAAGAACAATAACATCAGTTTTTGCCCAAGAGAAACGTATAGAAGAGACACTTCCACTGTTCTTTTCTGGCAACTATTATCTATATGTATGTCGCCACACCTATTATTTTTAATTTTTCTCTATGACAATCTAAATTTGTAGCCTTGTTGAGAACTATAGACGAAGTAGAAATCGTAGGCAATCTGTAAAAGCAAGGTTACAGCATTCCCACTTCCGATTTCTTTTCTGTTGTGGATTAAAAATTCAAAAGCTCAAATGGGTGTATTAGGAAATGAACGTATAAAGGATAAAACACGCAAGGATTATCTCCTATCTCATCTAAACCAATTTTGTTGTATCTCTTTCTATTGTTTTCTTTTAAGTTGTATTTTGATACAGTTTTATATGTAACAAACCCTCTCACCACGAATATAGGTTTGGGAGAATTCCTAAAATCTTTCAGTAACTGGTTGGAACAGAAGAAACAAATTTGTCCAATGAGGAGTGTAACACTCATAAAATGATGCATGGAATGATTCTCAAGTAACTAAGATTATGAAGTAAGCAAAGATGCACTTGAAAGTAGAAACAATTCCTCATATTCTGATTGAAGCTAATGGGTAGAGATATTAATATAAGATTATGGAAATGAAGTAAGAAAAGAGGGAAATCAAGAGGCACATGTAACAATCTCTATAGTCCATGGCCATATATCTTAAAGCAACTGATAAATACAATTAATTAACTTAAGCACTTGCTAAAGGTAGTGATCAACATAATAATACCATTACCACCATTCAATTAATTGTCTTACTCCTTTTATCTTTGCTACGCTTTCTCATTTGAAATCTCTCAGATATATAGCATAAAATACGAAGTCGAAAGAAAAAAATGCCTAATTAGAAGAGAAAACATTCAACTAAAAGAACCAAATCAATTCTAATCTAATCATCTAAATCCAAAAAAAAAAAAAGGATAAGGAATTCACAAATGTATAAGCTCCATGGATGAAAGATAAGAACTGGTATTTTGAAAATATAAATATAAATATATAAATAAGAAAAATGTATGAGCGGTTTTTTAACATATAACCATAACGACTTTTAAGTTATATAAAGGGAAATGCATTTAATAAATTATAACTCATTATTTTTTCACATAGTATATATATATATATATATATATATATATATATATATATATATATATATATATATATATATATTGTTTCTATGAATTCAGATAGAGCAATAATTTAAAAAGAGTTTTAGAATTTTGAGAGACGACCTGGTGCTAGAGAAATCGTAGAGCTTCCCGGTGCTGGAGAAGACGACGACGCCGACCTCAGCATCACACAAGATGGCTAATTCCTTGGCCTTCTTTAGCAATCCATTGAGCCGCTTCGAGAAAGTCACCTGCCTGTTTGTCGAATTGTCGATGCGGCGGATCACGATCTTCCCTCTCCCCATCTGGATTCCTCTCACGCCTTCTCCCTCTTTCCTGCAAGATTGGCATTTCAACGACTGAGATCTGGTGCCAGAAGAACTTTCTGAGAAAGTGGAATAAAAAGGAGTTTTTTTTCCTCTCTTTTCGAAGGAATTAGAAGCTGAAAGTGTATTTCTATAGACTAGCATTTTCCAGGAATTCAAGAAAGAAAGAGATTTCGAGAAAAAGAAGTTTGATGAAAACCTGAAAATCTGTGACCGAGAAAGCGAAATCTCTAACAAAGGCGCAAGAAAGGTGGAAGAGATTGCGGAAAAAGGAAAAAGAGGGAAGAACTGAGAGGAAACCTGAATTTATAGCGAGCGAGTGTAGAATTTATATGATATACTTGATTGATAGGATGCTTCTGTCTCGTCTCTTTTCTTCTTCTTTTTCCGTTTTTCTAACATCAGCGGTTTTATATGTATATAAGAGGAGTGAGAGACAAAAGCGGTTTTGAAAAGGAAAGGACAAAACCGACAGTGTAAGGAAAAGTGGTTTCCGGATTGGGAGAGTGAGGTTCGAGGGCGAAGGCGAATGGGAGGGCGCGTACCAGTTTGTTTAATCCGAGTACTTTGATGCGCCGCTTACCAAATCGATCACTGACACGTGGGGGAAAATAAACTGGATCAGAACAACCTTAACGGGCTGGTTCGACTTTTAATGGAGGGCGAAGGTGACCGTGCCAATTTGTCTAAAATGCCCATTCCATCCCTTGAGGAGATTCTAGGCATGAGTCATCGAGGTGACGAGTACGGAATTTCATGGGGGAGGTTTATTAGGGAAAAAAAAAATCTATTTTAAAAAATTATATTTTATGAAATTAATTAGAAAAAATGAAATGGAGAATAAAATAATTTTTTTTAGCTAATAGTCATTATATATTAATTTTATTAAACAATCTTTAAAAATAAAAGAATGAAAAATCTTTGAATATTTGTTCTCACGACATTAAATTTATTTTATTTCTCAAAATGTAAAAATACTCCCTCCGTCTCATTTTAGTTGTCTCATTTGAAATATTTGTGTTTTTTAAAGAACTCTCTATATAAAGCTAACACTCCATGTGTTCTCATCCATTTTCAACACACTTTATACTACTCCAATAGAAATGAGACAACTATTTTGAAACAATTCTAAAATATATATAGGACAATTAATTTGGGACAGAAGGAGTACATAATTTGATTGTAATATACTTAAGTTATGTAGCTTTGAATGAATAATGGAGAAGTAAGTTTTGATTGTGTTAAAGTTAGGTGTTCAACATATAAGTTTTAAATTTTATTAAATGGTTGAGGAAGATGTAAGACTCTATGTTATTATTAATATAATTTATGTGGTTGATGATTCCTCCTCATGATAAATTTATACTAAATTTTTTTTAGTGTAATTAATTAAGATTTTGTCGCATGAATAAATTTAAAAATGTTTTTATTTTTACAAACATGTAAAATATATATAGTTTTTAGAGTATCCAAAGTACTTCTGAAATTGTACACATGGCAAAATCTAAGTAGGTTGCACTAAAAATTATGTGGTATAAATGCATCATAGCATACTTACTTTCAAGTCCATTATAAAAAATCAACACATTCTTTTATCCACATGAGTTCCTTATTTGTTAAGAAATTCAGTTTAAGTGTAAACTTGGATTAATTAAAGGAATTCTTCTCATTCATAATGTGATAATGGTATATAATTTTTATGTACTAACAACTATATAGTGCTCACTACCATCTTAAGCATAGCTTAATCTTAGTGTGTCTCACGAGTGAGAGTTTTAGTAAAACCGTGTCTAAGTTTTCTACGTGTAAATCTGAAAAAATAATTCATTTATTTAATCAAATAACTTGTCTCATTTTGCTTATAGATCATTTTATACACTTATATACTTCTTAGTTATATTATGTTTTTTATATTATATCCAATTATATAGAATCTAAAATACATTTAAATGATAGGCTGAGGTGAAAAAGTATTATTTAAATCATTAGATAACACACTTGTTAACAAAGGTAGGGGCAGATTAGTCATTTCCAACAGAGACATGAGAGAGAGAGGCAGCAGAAGTTGAAGAAGTAATTAACTTGTGTAACTAGTGCTAGCTGAATTGAGACTGCGATCTTGGTCTAAACCGGTGGCGTCTGCAGATGATGTAGAGGAGTTGATGGGAGGTGCAAAATACATGGCCACAGGCATCTTGGATGGAAGAATAGGGAGTGGGGCTTCTAAATTGAGGACAATGATCACTTGTCTAATGGAAGGTCTCAAGGACTGATCTGGGTGAGCACACCATAGCCCCAAAATCATCAACCGCTGCATTTCTTCCGAATCAAAATCTTTTGCGAGCCTCTCATCAGCAGCATCGAGAATTTTGCCGATTCCATACAGTTCCCAGACCCACTCTACCAACATCACCTTGCTTTCTTCAGCCTTATGATCAACTGATCTTCTCCCACATGCAATTTCCAAAGCAACGACTCCAAAGCTGTAGACATCTGACTCTTTACTAGCCTTGCCGGTGGTATAACATTCAGGTGCCATGTAGCCTCTGGTCCCTGCTAGCACAGTTGTTTGTGAGCCAAGTTCACGATCCACAAGCCTAGCTAGACCGAAATCGCCTAGTTTCGCATTGAAACTAGAATCCAACATTACATTGCTTGATTTGATATCCCTGTGCACAACACATTGCTCCCATTCGTCGTGCAGATACAGCAATGCCGACACCAAATCCGTTGCAATTTTGTACCTCATGGACCAAGTGAGCAAGCTTTTCCGTTTAAAAAGATGGGAATCAAGACTCCCGTTCGGCATTAATTCATAAACGAGAAGGAATTCGCCCTGTTTGTGGCACCAACCAATTAGTTGAACCAGATTTCGATGTCGCAATCGGCTAATGATCCTCACCTCAGAAACGTACTCCTTTTTCCCCTGTTTTGAACTCTTGGAGACCCTCTTCACAGCCACATCCAAGTTCAGTTCTCTCAAAAAACCTCTGTAGACCCCTCCAAATCCTCCTTCCCCAAGCTTCCCATCCTCTGAGAAATTACTTGTTGCAACAGCTAGTTCTTTGTAAGTGAACCTCCTAGGCCCCGTTCCCTTTTCAAATTCATCCTCCATAGACACATCAGAATCTACATCCTCTTCTTTCCTTCTAGCCCTCCTCACCCACAAACCAAACCAAACCAAACACAAAACAAGAACGAAAACAGAGCCACCAACAGCAAAACCCACAACCAATCCCCCCACATTCCTGGGTGCTCCCTCCTCAACGGTTGAATTTTTTGGAAGATCCTCCAAAGTAGATTCAAATTCCCAAGAAATAATCTGATATAAATCAGGATTTCCCATTTGGTCTGTTGAAGCTGAAAAGCCGATGTCAATCCACTCAGGAAGTATGTCCCTCAGATCCACAGTAATAGAAAGGCTATGATTTAAAATGACATCTGTGGGATCTTGAGCATAAGTTAGAAAGACACTTAGATTTTTCGTACTGGCAATATAACTTACCCATGCATTGGCTATGTTGTTGGTGAGGATAGGATCCAAATAAGTAGTTTCATTGGAAACGATTGAATTGATGTTGATGCCCATGTGACAATCTGGGGGAAAAGGCGGATCCCAAACATTTGGGTAAGTATCAAATTCGATAGCAACGAGTTGATTACCTGTTGAATTCATGGATGAATTGGCAGTGAAGAGACCAAGACCTCCGGCGGCAGTTTCTTCAGGTATGTTGGAACCATTGGGGGCGAGGAAGAAGGCAAAACCATCACCGGGGTACTGTGTCCGATTCTTAATTGTAAAGAAGAAATGGGTGGTGAAGTCTGTCAGATTCTGTGTCTTGGAGTCCCAGAGATGCACCGCTTCTGCGTATGTAGCACGGCCGACGCTGTGGTTATTGTTAACACCGCGTGGGGTTTTGGTGAGTATCATTGCTCCGTTTAATGGGCAGGCATCACCTCTGTAGTTTATGCACTGCTTCTTGGTTTCAAAATGGGTGAAACTAAAGTGAATTGAGTTTGCAGATGGGAGAAGGAAGAAAAGGACGATGATAGATGATTGCAATAGAGATCCTAACTTGCAGAAAGCCATGATAGAGGATGTAAAACGCAGTTCTCACTGCTAAATGAATGGTTCTCTACAGAAGGATTAAAGCAGCGTTATGAATGATGTTCTCTGTATTTGGCTTGTTGACGCAGTATGAGGTGAGTGAAGGGTCAGTGTTGGAAAATTCAAATTAAAGACGTAAAATTCGGCCGATAGTGAAGGGTCACTGTTGGAAAATTCAAATTAATAGCGAGGGGTTAAGCTAAGCTGGTTATCTCCCGTCTTATGAACCGAGAGATCACGAGTTCGAACTCCCATGGTCTAATCTTTGTGTACCTTAGAGGTAGAGGTCCACCTGTGGGGGTTTTAAGGGGATATCCCACGGTTTCCCACATGTAAAGTTCAAAAAAAAAAAAATTCAAATTAAAAGATGTAAAATTCTGCCGATACCTCGGATAGGTATCGACCTTGAGGCTGATAAAATGGTATATTTTTTTTTGGAATTTACGTGTTGTAAATTGCGGGATACCCAGCGTAAAACCCTCATGAGTGAGTCCACTACTCCTAGAGTACACCAAGGTTAGGCCATAGAGGTTTGAACCCGCAACCTCCGCTTCTTGAGATGGGAGGCAACCAGTTGAACTACACCCACGTGAATATTTTCGTAGAATGTGTCTATTCAAAAGTTTCTTCTAAAAGATATTTGTTAATTCTAAAGAAAAAAAGATTTGAACAATTTGAGTTATTTTCTTCATTTTTTTTTTCCAATACGTGATTTGCAAAAAGATGAATTTTATTGTATCGATAAAACTATAGTTTAAAAGCTGTAAAAAAAATTAAAAAAATTAAATTAACTAAATTTTTCAAAAAAGTTTGAATTTATTTAATCAATATAATTTTTGTTAAATCATATATTCAAAGAATAATCTTTCTTATAGATACATCGTCAATGTATTTGATGAACTCTATATCTAAATGCTCAGCGATTCAGAATAATAATTTGTACCTACTAATCATGTAAAAGAAAATTTCAAATAAAACTATAGAACGAGATAAGCCTCTCACAACACAAAAATGATCCCTTCCTATAATTTGTACCGAGCGTCTACGCATGAATAAATAAGGTGAGAAACCTGGTACCTTCGTCTTGGAAAAAAGGGTAAGAAACGTGAAAAATGGTTTCAGCCGTCTACGAAGAAAACCGAGTGAGGAGACTGGGCTTTTGATCATGAATGCTTGACTTACTTGGCCTTTTGATAGAGAGAGAGAGTGCCTCTCGAATGTTTGGTATTTTTTTTTTCTTTAAAATTGAGTCTGAATTTAAGTTGTACAAATTAAGAATTTATTTTCAGTAATTTTTTTATTTTATAACTGAGGACGACCACGAGGTAAGAAATAAGTGAGTGAGAGGACTTCTGTTTTCGGTCAGCTTATATTTTTAAAGTTGAGGCTGAGTTATGTTTTTGAGAGAAAGTTTGAAGAAATTAAAAAAGATTTAAATTATAATATTTTTATAATACAAAGTATTTTCACTCTATATAAGAAGTATAATTAAATTCACGATATACATAATCATCCACAGATCTACTGAATCCCATTATTTTCTATTCGTATCACTACCATTTTCTATTTGTAACAAACAAATAAAAATATGAATTTTAATTTGAGTTGTCCTAAAATCAATAAATGCAGGCACTATTATTGCTCTTATTATTTTCTATCAAAACTTCCTCTTTGAAAATTCAGGAGTCACATGACTCTCATCACAATCTATTTTATCTACTTTAAGTTAGAATGGTTATATATATTTAATTAAGATTCATTTAATGGTCATTTACAAATTTTTTCTACAATTTTTAACAATATTTGAAATTCTTGAATTCCTAAGTTAAAAATAATATTTAAACATGTAAGTGACCGATATTTAATAATAATAAATTAAATATTCACAATCTCTATAATTTTATTTTATTTTTGAAATTTTTCCATCCATCTAAAATCCAAAGAATTTTGTCGACCAATATTTGTAATTGAGGTACTTATCTTTTTCCTTTAGTTCCTTTAATGTTGGTGGACGTGTAGGTAGAGTTCGGAACTATGACCTTTTACATAGCTATAGAATTTTTTTTCTTTAAAATTTTACAATAAATTTATAATAATTATTAAAAGATTGAAGTTCAACATCTATATTTTTATTTTTAATATTTAGTTGCAAAGCTAGTCATATTTATTTATAAAATAACTTTTATGATTTTTACTATATTTTAATAACAACTTCAATTTTTTTAAATATTCAACTGTTATTTTCATCTGATAACAATATTTGTAATCAGTTGGAGAAATCATATATTGTGAATTGGTTACAAACAATTGTAAGAAGTTGCATCCCATTTTTAATCAAATTTTTTTTTTTTTTTTGAAATGTTTTTTTTTAATCAAAATATAAATGAGTAGGTTTGCAAGTAATGTACATGCCTTTTCATCTTTTATTTAAAAAAATATATATATTTCACATTATTTTACTAATATTTATATTATTAGATCCACTCAAACTAATTAACTAATGGGTTTTGATCAGGCTAAGGTTAGCACACAAAATTTAAGACATTCCAATGGAAATTTGATGCAGTGCAGCGGATAGAATCGGATTTAAGGGTGGCTCGATTAGATGGGTAAATAAATAGAATTAGGTAGAATTTAAATAGATTTAAATGGGTTATTAAGTGGCAACGGTGGGTGTAAATGTGTAATGACCCGCCCTCTGATATGCCGTCGTTTCAACACTAGTAGGCTCAGTACTATATTGTCCGCTTTGAACCCATTCACATGGGGGATCTGCACGATTTTCCATTGGTCCTGTACCATCAATGAGATTCAAAACGCATAGTAATGTATTAAGGGGATACCAAACCTTATAAACCCTTCAATTTTCACCGTAACTTCCAATGTGAGACTTTATCAAGCCACCACACCGCCCGATAAATCGACCATTGTCGATGTGCCTCTGCACAGACCCATCGACCCTGCTCGATGTATCGCTCTAGGTTCTGAGTTGGGTCAGGGTATTACAATCTATTCCCTTTAAAGGATAGGCGCCCCCGGCTCGACCCACAATACACATGAATCACCCAGGACATGGACCCACAGAGTCCAAGTGTTGAGCTGAGACTCTGATACCAACTGTAATGACCTACCCCTCCAAGGCGCCACCGTTCAAGATGGGTATACCATTCAAGCAGAATTTTCTTGGATCAGTACTTGTAATTTCTTACTTGTTTGAAATTTAGATGCATTGTGCCCGTGGGTTTGCATGTAATTTCAGTCGGACCATGGAAACTGCCTTTCTGGATCCAAGATGGGTACTATTTACTGGTTCTAAAGGAATGAAAAGATGAAGATTGTAGCCAACTTCATATAGTTAGGAAAATTGCCAAGGACATGATTCTTGTAAGGTTAGGCCAGCATTGATCTGATATTTTAATCCGTATTTACTGAAATATGAAGACAAATATAGAATTGATATTTCGAGATAGGTTGCTTGAGCATTCTAATTTATGTTCAAGATTTTAATATGGAAATTCTAATTTGAAGAATTTTATATATTCCAATTACAAAACACACACTATCGAACTTCGGATTATAAAGCCATACAATCCACCAATGACCAAAGTGGAAGCTGCAACTTTATGAGTCTGTTTATACATAGACATGAGAGAGAGAGGCAGCAGAATTTTTTTTTTTTTTTTTGGAATAGTTAATATATTAATAAGAAAAGGCACAATATAAAAGAAATAAAAACTTAAAAGATCAACACAAACCCGACACAATCTCGTAACTGGAGGCGGCAGAAGTGAAGAAGTAATTAACCTGTGTTACTAGTGCTAGCAGAATTGCGACTGCGATCTTTGTCTGAACTGGTGACGTCGGCAGATGATGTAGAGGAGTTGATGGGAGGTGCAAAATACATGGCCACAGGCATCTTGGATGGAAGAATAGGGAGTGGGGCTTCTAAATTGAGGACAATGATCACTTGTCTAATGGAAGGTCTCAAGGACTGATCTGGGTGAGCACACCATAGCCCCAAAATCATCAACCGCTGCATTTCTTCCGAATCAAAATCTTTTGCGAGCCTCTCATCGGCAGCATCGAGAATTTTGCCGACTCCATACAGTTCCCAGACCCACTCTACCAATCATCACCTTGCTTTCTTCAGCCTTATGATCAACTGGTCTTCTCCCACATGCAATTTCCAAAGCAACAACTCCAAAGCTGTAGACATCTGACTCTTTACTAGCCTTGCCGGTGTTATAACATTCAGGTGCCATGTAGCCCCTGGTCCCTGCTAGCACAGTTGTTTGTGAGCCAAGTTCACGATCCACAAGCCTAGCTAGACCGAAATCGCCTAGTTTCGCATTGAAACTAGAATCCAACATTACATTGCTTGATTTGATATCCCTGTGCACTACACATTGCTCCCATTCGTCGTGCAGATACAGCAACGCCGACACCAAACCCGTTGCGATTTTGTACCTCATGGACCAAGTGAGTAAGCTTTTCCGTTTAAAAAGATGGGAATCAAGACTCCCGTTCGGCATAAATTCATAAACAAGAAGGAATTCGCCCTGTTTGTGGCACCAACCTATGAGTTGAACCAGATTTCGATGTCGCAATCGGCTAATGATCCTCACCTCAGAAACATACTCCTTTTTCCCCTGTTTTGAACTCTTGGAGACCCTCTTCACAGCCACATCCAAGTTCAGTCCTCTCAAAAAACCTCTGTAGACCCCTCCAAATCCTCCTTCCCCAAGCTTCCCATCCTCTGAGAAATTACTTGTTGCAACAGCTAGTTCTTTGTAAGTGAACCTCCTAGGCCCCGTTCCCTTTTCAAATTCATCCTCCATAGACACATCAGAATCTACATCCTCTTCTTTCCTTCTAGCCCTCCTCACCCACAAACCAAACCAAACCAAACCCAAAACAAGAACGAAAGCAGAGCCACCAACAGCCAAACCCACAACCAATCCCCTCACATTCCTGGGTGCTCCCTCCTCAACAGGTGAATTTTTTGGAAGATCCTCCAAAGTAGAATCAAATTCCCAAGAAAGAATCTGATATAAATCAGGATTTCCCATTTGGTCTGTTGAAGCTGAAAAGCCGATGTCAATCCACTCAGGAAGTATGTCCCACAGATCCACAGTAATAGAAAGGCTATGATTTAAAATGACATCCGTGGGATCTTGAGCATAAGTTAGAAAGACACTTAGATTTTTCGTACTGGCAATATAACTTACCCATGCACTGGCTATGGTGTTGGTTGTGAGTATAGGATCCAAATAAGTAGTTTCATGAGAAACGATTGAATTGATGTTGATGCCCATGTGAAAATCTGGGGGAAAAGGCGGATCCCAAACATTTGGATAAGTGTCAAATTCGACAGCAACGAGTTGATTACCTGTTGAATTCATGGATGAATTGGCAGTGAAGAGACCAAGACCTCCGGCGGCAGTTTCTTCAGGTATGTTGGAACCATTGGGGGCGAGGAAGAAGGCAAAACCATCACCGGGCCACTGTGTCCGATTCTTGATTGTAAAGGAGAAACGGGTGGTGAAGTCTGTCAGATTCTGTGTCTTGGAGTCCCAGAGATGCACCGCTTCTGCGTATGTAGCACGGCCAACGCTCTGGTTATTGTTAACATCGCGTGGGGTCTTGGTGAGTATCATTGCTCCATTTAATGGGAAGGCATCACCTCTGTAGTTTATGCTCTTCTTCTGGGTTTCAAATTGGGTGAAACTAAAGTGAATTGAGTTTGCAGATGGGAGAAGGAAGAAAAGGACGATGATAGATGATTGCAAAAGAGATCCTAACTTGCAGAAAGCCATGACAGAGGATGTGAAACACAGTTCTCACTGCTAAATGAATGGTTCTCTAAGAAGGAAGAAAGTAGCTTTATGAATGATGTTCTCTCGATTTGGCTTGTTGAAGCAGTATGAGGTGAGTGAAGGGTCACTGTTGGAAAATCCAAATTAAAAGATGTAAAATTCGGCCGATACTTATTGGCATTGACGCTGATAAAATCGTGTATTTTTTTTAATTACGTGAGAAAAATATTGAGATGTCCACCGTAAAACTCTCATAAGTGAGTTCACTATCCTTAAAGTACACCAAAGTAAGATCATGGGGTTCAAACCCACAACCTCCGCTTCCTAAGGCACAAGACAACTAGTTGAACTACACTGTGGATATTTTTGTACCACGTATCTATTCAAAAGTTTTGTCTAATAGATATTTGTTAATTTCAAACCTCTTTTCTAAAAAATTGACCAATTTGACTTATTTTCATCATTTTTTTTGAATTTTTGCTACAAGATAATCTCGAATTTGAATTTTTTATGAAAATAATTTAATGAAATAATATTGCATATTTATGGAATTCCATTGATTTATATAGTTTGTATAATTTTCCAAGCTTTTTTTGAAGAAATTAATAGAAGGTGGGTTTTTTAAGATAATTTTCATTTTAAAGTTTCTTGTGAAAAAAGTAATGAAATAACATACACATGTTTATGTAATTAAATGAAGAACCCTTAATATTATTGATATATTTTTTTAGAGTATTTGTGTGGTTTTTCAAATATTTCAACAAGTATATGGAATTCATAAGTTTTACAATAAAAAAATTATGAATTATAATAAAAGATAAATACCACTATGAGAAACTAGAGGAGATGAATTTTTTATTAGATATTTTCTCATATTGATCTCCTATTTTCTAAATTTTTTGACTTTTCATAATTTTAGAACATATTTTATTCATATTAAAATTTTGAGTCTCATGAGTCTAATATCTAATAAAAATAACATTTTTTTCAAAAAAACACATCTTCACTCTAGCTTTTTTATTATTTCAATTTTCTTATACTTTTTGCTTTTCTTAAAAAATTAAGGAGAAAGAAATCGTATCCATAATTCATCAGCAATACATATTTGCCTACCGAATTTCATATCCTGCTCCTGACACAATTTAATTATTGGCTCCTAACTTATTTAATAAAATAAATATAATAGTATTGAATTATTTTTATCCATGAGGTCTATTCTTGGCATTAAAAATTAGTTGAGGCTGGGTCTTAGCTATACAATTTAAGTCCACAAATCTAGTCGAATTCATTGAATATGTGATACTGCAAAAAGATGAATTTTATTGTATCCATAAAACTATATTTTAAAAGCTGTAAATTTTTTAAATTTTTTTTTAAATTAATCGCATTTAAAAAAATTAAAAATATAGTTTAAATTGATTTAATCAATATAATTTTTGTTAAATCATATATTCAAAACATAACTTTTCTTATAAAAATTCATCATCAATGTATTTGATGAGCTCTATATCTAAATGCTCAGCATAATAATTTGTACATATTGATCATGTAAAAGAAAATTACAAATAAAATACATGGAATGAGATAAGCCTCTCTCAAGTCTCAATATAAAAAGGCTCACTTCCCATAGTTTGTATTGAGCCAGCGAGTGCACAATTAAAGAAAATTTATACATGTCTCAAGAATTAATCTAAGTTAAACTTCGAATAAATCAAGTAGCCCACCTGAAGGTAAGAAACATGAAAAATGGTTTCAGCCGTCAAAGAAGAAAACCGAGAGAGGAGACGGGGCTTATCAATGTCCATAAAAAAAGAGTCCACAATTAAGAACCATTACAGAAAACCGAGTGAGGAGACGGGGCTTATCAATGTCCAGAAAAAAGAGTCCACAATTAAGAACCATTACAATGAATTTGAATGACTTGGCCTTTCGATAGAGAGAGCTCTTCTCGAATGTTGGTATTTTTCATTCATTAAAATTGAGTCTGAATTTAAGTTGTACAAATTAAGAATCTATTTCCAGTGGCTTTTGCACGAGTCCAGAGAAGCAAGTGTGGGAGAGGACTTATATTTTCGGTCGTCTTATATTTTTAAACTTGAGGCTGAGTTATGTTTTTGAGAGAAAGAAGAAATTAAAAAGATTTAAGGGAGCACACAGAGACACCAAGGAAATCTTTCTCAAGGTACCCGTTTTCTAAAACTGGATGAAAATTATCTTTTGCACTTCTACTTAAAAATGAATGGACTTTGAAGTGGAACTTCCCTCTTAATTCATTGGGTACGATTTTTTAAGCCAAAATTATACACTTTTCACTTAAAATCATTCTCGGAGTTTATAAAATTCAGAATATATGAATTTTGATATCTTGTTTATAGAAATCGATTGAGAAACAACATCGTTTGAAAATCACACTTTAAACGAACAAATTTTTTCTTTCGGTGGATCACCCGTTGGAATGATGCGGCATTTTTAAGTGGAAGGGCAAAAGGATAATTTTTATCCAGTTTTGAAAAATGATTGTGCATGGAAAGATTTTTCGGGTGTCTATATGAACTCTCAAGATTTAAATAATATTATATTTTTATAATGTATTCGAAGTGTGATTAAATTCACTGTATACGTAATTATCCACAGATTAACTGAAGTTGTATCACTATTATTTTCTGTTTGTAGAACTGTCATTTTCCATTTGTAACAAATAATACAAAAGTAGCTATCCTCACACGTCACTTTTGTGTAATCAGATAAGGGGAATCAGTGGATTTACTATGGGTGAAAACGAAGTGATCGTGGGTTTAGAAGGGTGCAGGGAATTGGTGAAGGGGAAAGAAGAAGAGGGTGATAGGGAATGGTGGAAGGGGAAGAGGAAGAAGGGATGTGGGTACCTGAATATTAGGATGAAGACACGGAGGCGGCAAGGCAGCAATACGTTGACTGTGTACGCCGGCAGCATGTACCCAAGGAGGAAGGGATAATTCCGTCGATCCGTTGACCAGGAAGGAGTACTCTAATCCACGAGTAAAAACAGAGAAAAACCCTAATCAAATTTAATTCATCGATAATCTTATTTATTCAACTACATCTTCAAAAGGGATATTTATACAAGAGGAAATATAAAATTAATAAAAAAAAAGTACTATCTGATTTCAAAATTTTCAAACTTGATTTTAAATTTTAATTTTTTAAAAAAAAAACTTCATCCTAATCTTGTTATTTGAATTCAAATGCTTACTATTAAGTGGAAATTTAGGGAGGAAGTTCTATACATCAAAAATTCTCAAAAAAAATTACATAAATACAAAATGTGGTATATAATATATCTAATAAGGTATACAGTACTATCAATATAGGTATTTAGTGTACACAATAAGGTACACAGTTCACTTTAACTAGGTATATATCAATAAGCATATTTCATTGGAGAAAATATTTACCCATACTTATTATATCGAATAATATGTGTCGGATTTTTTACGGACAATATATTGTCTCTAGCCCACCATATATTGCCGATATCTCGGGCAAGATATCCATCATAATATCGACCGATATTTCAAAAATTGCCCCAAAAAGCACCAAATATCGCCCACACAATTTCTTGGAATTAAAAAAATAAAAGAAAATCAAGAGGAGAGAGAAATATATTGGCCAAACTGATATTGCCATATTGTCGACAAATATTGGCTGACCGATATTTGAACCCCAGGTATATCTAACGAGGTATCTACCATATATTAATAATTTTATGAAAATTAATATTTTTGATAAAATTTATATAATATTAAAAATAAAAATATTTTTTATAAAATATAATATTAAATAATATTTATTAATTAAAAAATATTTTAAAATATTTTTATTCTATAAATGCAAAGAGATGCAAGGATTTCTTGAAAACCCAGGGGTTTTCAAAAAGAAAAGGAGAAGGACAATTTTTACTCTCACTCGTCCGTTATCAAATTAGAGTAATGGTGGTAAACCCCCTTGTCTCCCTTAACTTCATCCAAAGGTAGCCTTTGAAATTCTCGTAAGTATAAAGACTTAAGACTTATATTTAGATATTTCTATTATTATTGATTATTAATATTATATTTATTAAATTATAGTTTTGTTTTTATTTAATTTATTTTTTACTTATACTTTTTTATATAAATAAAATTAGAAGACACATTGTTATTTTATAAATTGTGCTAGGTGGAGACAGAGAGAGAGGACTTCGTTGTCTTTTTAATGGGAGCACTTACATACACCTGGAAAATCTGCCTCTACACACCCTTGTTCGAATGAATCGTCAAGTGTATTTTCAATTAATTCGAATGAATCCTCAAGTGTATTACTGTTTAGCCCATTCATTCGAATGAATAGTAAAAAAATGGCCACCATTCCTTCCATTCATTCGAATGAAACGATTATTCATTCGAATCAATCGTTCATTCGAATGAGCGGAATATTGATTCGTTCCGTTGATTCCTTCATTCGATTCATTCGAATGAGCCTTCAGTTCAGATTACATAATATTTTTTTTAAAAAAAATTTAAACTTATTTTTTAAGTATTGTGTATTTCTAAATTTTTTCAAATTGAATATCCAGACTAATTATAATAATCTGATAAAAATACTTTAAGACTTAAAGGTCTTTTGACACTCCTAAATATTTAAAACACAGTGTTTTACAAATAAGGGTATCCCTAGGGTATGCCAAAAATACATTTAAGAGTGTCAAAAGACCTTAAAGTTTTCAAGTATTTTTATCAGGTTATCGTAATTAGTCCGGATATTCAATTTGAGAAATTTTAGAAATACACGATGCTTAAAAAACAATTTGCATAATATATTAAATAATAAAATCTCCTTTAAAACTTTAAAGTTATTTTTTAAGCATTGTGCATTTTCAAAATTTCTCAAATTAAATATCCAGACTAATTACGATAATCTGATAAAAATACTTTAAAACTTTAAGGTCTTTTGACACTCTTAAATGTATTTTTGGCACACCCTAGGGATACCCTTATTTGTAAAACACTGTGTTTTAAATATTTAGGAGTGTCAAAAGACCTTAAAGTCTTAAAGTATTTTTATCAGATTATCGTAATTAATCTGGATATTCAATTTGAAAAATTTTAGAAATACACAATGCTAAAAAAATATGTTTAAATTTTTAAAAAAAAAAATATTATGTAATCTGGACTGTAGGCTCATTCGAATCATTCGAATAAATCGAATGAAGGAATCAACGGAACGAATCAACATTCCGCTCATTCGAATGAATGATCGTTTCATTCGAATGAATGGAAGGAATGTTGACCATTTTTTTACTATTCATTCGAATGAATTATCCATTCATTCGAATGAATGGGGCTGAGCAGTATTATGTGTTACTGTTCACCCCATTCATTCGAATGAATTGAAAATACACTTGAGGATTCATTCATTCGAATGAATGAAAATGCGGAGGCAGAATTGTAATTTCACCTGAAAATCTAAATTCGAGTGTGTAAAGACAAATTTTCTAAATGTCTGTAAGTGCTCCCTTTTTAATTCATTAAAGTTGAGGCTGGGTCTATGTTTTTGGGACAAAGACGAAGAAATTAAGAATTTATAAATAATATGATATCATATCACTTTATATTCTTATTTGTCAGAAACAATATAATATTTCTCTTCACTTTTTCTTTTATAGAAGCTCTCACCCTTTCATGTAACGGCATTGGTGGAAGAGAAAAAAAGAGAACAAAAGCAGAGAAAAGAACATTGTGGGTCGGCTGACACGCAAAGAACTCAAAAAGTTAAAAGACAAGGAAAGAACTCAAAAAGTTAAAAGACAGTCGTACGTTGACTCAGGGCTGATATTCGGGTGGGATGAGATTTCAATAAACTATTGAATCCAATTTAATTAGACCTGGATTATTTACTAGAGTTATTGAACTCGATTTGATATGAATTTTTTATTTAATTTAATCTGTGTGTTATTTTATAATTTAGTATATTTAAGTCAGATTATTTTTAAATTTTTCAAATTAATTTAACTTAAATTTCATATGAATTTATTTTATCTCAATCTATCTTAATATGAAATATAAAAAACATAATCTAAACTCATTGATTTTTCAGATCAGATTAAAATCCCACCCAAATTTCACTCTATAACGTGAACTTATAAGAAGAGCTAAAATGTATCTAATCTACTCGAATGGTTTGCATAGTTTTTGATTCTATTTAACCATCTTAATACTTGAGTTTATGTTAAGAAATATTAATGGCCTGAAAGAGAATATCCAAGTCTAAATATTTTTCAAAGGATTTTATGAAAATGCACAATTACACATGTAAAGTGAGGTTGATTACGGAAATAGTGGCTGCACTCCTAAATATGAAAAGGCGCTGTAGTGATGTGAGATTGTGAGCAGGGGTTTAAAATTGGCCGTAAAGTTTTTCTCTCTTTTTTTAAAAAAGAAATAAATATCAGACGATATCACGATACATATCAGCGATATATATCGTATATCTTCTGATATCGACCGATATATATAAGTTTTAAAAATTGATATTTATTTCTCTTGATGTGAGAGTAGATAAGAAAAATTATTTTTTTATAAATTATATTTCTCATTTTCCGGTGGATTTAAATGTAAACGTCCTAAGTAACCTACTAATTACATTGGAAATCTGAAAGCTCCAAGTTAGAGCATCCTCACTTCTTTTGTGCTACATGCATCATATTATATATACCATTCTTGATATAAATATTGATGAGTTTATTTGGGGTTGACATAGATGAATGAAATTTCAAATTTTAACTTTTATACAATTATATATTATATTAATTGGATAAGAAAAAATACGTTTTATAAGATTCTCAAATTTTTATATTTATTTAATAGTAAAAATTTATTGGATTAAATTAATAGATTTTAAAAGTAAAATTAATATCAAATTAGGCATGAATATATTCATGAACCATAGGTGGGTGTGAGAGGGATTGATTCATTTGATCTACTGTAGATTCCAAAATCTAAAAACTCGTTTATAGATAATTCTTATTATGTATATATTGTCAATTAAACTTTACTAAAAATATAAATACACTGAATTAACATTGCCACATCCATAGAGGAAAAAAGGATGAGTAACCAACACTTAAAAATGATTCACGAATTGTTATAAAAAGTTAAAATATCCATCATTTGTTAAGATTTTTTCTTTTTAAATGATCATATATACACTGGTGTTCAAGATATTACGCTAAACACCTACATCTAAGTATAAGATTCAATGAAAAGGTAATTCATTGAATATGTTGCTCACAAAAAAAAAAAACCTTCATGGAATGATAAGCTATATTTTTAAAGATTCTAAAAAATTTTAAAATTAAAAATAATTTAAAATAATCAAAATTAAAAAAAATAAACTTAAAAAATGTAGCTCAATTAATTTAATTAAGGTGAATTTTGTTAAATTAATATTTGAAGAATGACTTTTTCAACACTAATCAAGATACTATGATGTACACTACTGTACAAGTTATCACGAAAAATAGAAATTTGAGTTCAAACTTCAGAGAAAGAACATGGGAAATGGTTTGATCGAAGGAAAGAAATATCGGCCGATATGATATCGATTTTTAAAACCTATATATATCGGTCAATATGTATTTAGCTGATATCGGACGATATACATTATCCATATCTCATCTGATATCAATTGACAATTGTTTTAATTAAAAAAAATATAAAAATTTTTTTTACAACCAATATATCAACTGATACCGAAATTTAAACCTCCGATTTCACACATTAAAAAAAAAAACAACCCGAGTGAGGAGACTTGGCTTATCAAAGTCCACAACGCGTTATAGCGAGTCAATTAAGAACCCCTAAAAATACTAAGATATTTCCAATAGTGTGAACACATTAACTTTACAAGATATTCCAGCAGAAATGAAGAAAAGGGAGCAAACTTAATAAAAGACAGCTAAGCATGCAAAGACTGAATTTGTAGTTAACTGACTTGGACTTTTCGATAGACAGACGTCTTCCCATGCATTTTTCACGGGTAATAAATTTTTATTATGATTTTTTTTATAGTGCATCAAATTTATAAAAAATTATAATCTTTTTTTTTCTACGAGAAAAACTCATAGAGCAAAAATTACTACCCTTTCTTATTCATTAAAATTGAGTCTGTATCTAAGTTAGGTCAAATTATTTTTTTTTGAAAATAATATATATTTTATACTGCAGGTATTTTTTACTTTAAATTTTCTCCTAAAATCAATAAATGCAGACACTATTATTATTTTTATTATTTTCTGTCAAAATTACCTACTTTTATCTCCTTTTGCTTTTACAATCTATATTACTTATTTTAAGTTCGGTGATTATATATATTTAGAGAAATTGATTTTTAAAAAAAATTATATTTATTTTATAAAGTAATTGGATCCGACCTTATTGTTTCCATTTTTTTTCTAATTCAAACTGAATTACAAAATTCCAATGACTCAGTGTGCTCATTATAAACTTGGGGAAGTTTTGTCATGCCAATGTAGGCCTCGATTGGTTCGTTAGTTTCAATTTTTGTCAAAGGCTTTTGCTTACTCAATTAATTTTTTTGATGCAAATATTGATAAAATATGTAAATTTAAAAATTTCAGCTCAATTTTTTAAATATCAACTAAAAATTTTCAATCCATCTAAAACCCAAAAAAGTTTGAAGACCAATATTTGTAATTGAGATTCTTTTTTTTTCCCCTGGTTCTGTTCATGTTGGTGCACTGGTAGAGTTTGGATCTATGACCTCTTACATAGCTAAACAATTTTTCTTTCTTTAAAATTTTACAACAAATTTTTAATAATTACTAAAATATTCAAGTTTAGTCTATGCACTTTTATTTTTAATATTTATTTGCAAAGTTAGTCATATTTATTTTAGAAAATAACTTTTATGATTTTTACTATATTTTAATAACAACTTCAAAATTTCTAAATATTTAGCTGTTATTTTTAGCTGGTAACTTGTGGCACTTTCATGAAACTTACCGTTCAAATTTAAAGGACAAGCAGACTCCCCCATCTACATCATAAGTTGGAGAAATCATATATTATGAATTGGTTTTCAGAAATTGTAAACTATAAATTATAGCTTTTAGATATAAAAAATATTTTTTTGAGAGGTGCAAAAATGGAAACAAAGAATACAAAAAGATAAAAAAATCCCTCGACCCCAATACATTCACGAGAAGCAAGAGAAACAGAAAGCATACATAAGAAGAAGAAATTAATCTAAATCAACACATTCTTTCTAAACATGCAATATATCATTCGAAATGCACACTTAGTAAGCACTCTTGTAGACACCACATGAGAAGATTCGGCAATGTCTTTGAAGATCCTATTGTTAGGCTCCAACTATATACTCCACACGATGATAAAGAAAGAAAACTGCCACAATAAAAAACACTTAGAAGAGATCCAGAGGATATTCCAAACATAAGATAAACTCACTACTGTAGAAAGCATAACCCATGGCACACTAAACTATTGCAGCAAAAACGATTTACTTCTTCATAGACTTTCAAACAAAGAGGGCAACCACTAATAACTAATAACCAGACTTTCCTCTTGACAAAAGTTGTGTTATCCATATAACAAATTATTTGACAACCGAATTATGAATTTTCCAACCGTGACCCACACGCACCTCGTTCAGCGTCAAGTCGTCGACACACCAAATAAGGAGAACATTCATAAAGCTGATTTCATACTCCTTGAGAACCATGTTAGCGGCCATTGATTTAGCAGTGAGAACTGCTCTCTCCTCTGTCATGGCTTTCTGCAAGTTAAGACATATCCTAGAACAAGAGTTAGCATCTCTATTTCAATCATCTATCGTCGTCCTTTTCTTCCTTCTCCCATTTGCAAACTCAATTCACTTTAGTTTCTCCAAATTTGAACCCAACTCGCAGAACATAACATACGAAAGAGATGCCTACCCATCAAACGGAGTCATCCAACTCACCAAAAACCAACTCGATGCTAACATTCAGCAAAGCGTCGGCCGTGCCACATACAAAGAAGCGGTGCATCTCTGGGACTCCAAGACACGGAATCTGACAGACTTCACCACCCATTTCTCCTTTACAATTAAGAATCAGACACAGTACCCCGGTGATGGTCTTGCCTTCTTCCTCGCCCCCCAATGGTTCCAGCATACTTCCAGGAACTGCCGGCGGAGGTCTTGGTCTCTTCACTGCCAATTCATCCATAAATTCAACAGGTAATCAACTCGTTTCTGTCGAATTTGATACTTACCCAAATAAAGATTGGGATCCATCTTATCCCCCAGATTTTCACATGGGTATCAACATCAATTCAATCATTTCTAATAAAACTACTTATTTGGATCCTAGCCTCACAAACAACTCCCTAGCCAATGCATCGGTAAGTTATACTGCCAGTACGAAAAATCTGTCTGTCTTTCTAACTTATGCTCAAGATCCGCCGGATGTCATTTTCCATTATAATCTCTCTTTTACTGTGGATCTGAGGAGCATACTTCCTGAGTGGATTGAGGTCGGATTTTCAGCGTCAACAGGCGCATCTTTTGAGTTAAACCAGATTCATTCTTGGGAATTTAGTTCTACTTTGGTGGATCTCCAAAAAAATTTTACAGCTACTCTTCCAACAAATTCTACAATTGATCTTCCAAAGAATTCAATTGTTGAGGAGAGAGCACCCAGGAATGTGAGGGGATTGGTAGTGGGCTTGGCTGTTGGTGGCAGTGCTTTTGTTCTTGTTTTGGGTTTGGTTTTGTTTGGTTTGTGGGTGAGGAAGGCTAGAAGGAAAGAAGAGAATGTAGATTCTGATGTGTCTATGGAGGATGAATTTGAAAAGGGAACGGTGCCTAGGAGGTTCACTCACGAAGAACTAGCTGTTGCAACAAATAATTTCTCAGAGGACGGGAAGCTTGGGGAGGGAGGATTTGGAGGGGTCTACAGAGGTTTTTTGAGAGATCTGAACTTTGATGTAGCTGTTAAGAGAGTCTCGAGGAGTTCAGAACAGGGGAAAAAGCAGTATGTGTCTGAGGTGAGCATCATTAGCCGATTGCGACACCGAAATTTGGTTCAACTGATAGGTTGGTGCCACACACAGGGCGAATTCCTTCTTGTTTATGAATTAATGTCAAATGGGAGTCTTGATTCCCATCTTTATAGAGGGAAAAGCTTGCTCACATGGTCCATGAGGTACAAAATCGCAACGGGTTTAGCATCGGCATTGCTATATCTTCATGAAGGATGGGAGCAATGTGTCGTGCATAGGGATATCAAATCAAGCAATGTTATGTTGGATTCTAGTTTCAATGCGAAACTTGGCGATTTCGGTTTAGCAAGGCTTGTAGATCATGAAATTGGTTCACAAACAACTGTGCTAGCAGGGACCATGGGCTACATGGCACCTGAATGTGCTACCACCGGCAAGGCTAGTAAAGAGTCGGATGTCTACAGCTTTGGAGTAGTTGCCTTAGAAATTGCATGTGGGAGAAGCCCAATTGATCCCAAGGCTGAAGAAAGGAAGGTGATGATGGTAAAGTGGGTCTGGGAAGTGTATGGAGTCGGAAAAATTCTCGATGCTGCCGATGAGAGGCTCGCAGAAGATTTTGATGAGGAAGAAATGCAACGCTTGATGGTTGTTGGGCTATGGTGTGCTCACCCAGATCACTCCTTGAGGCCTTCCATTCGACAAGTGCTCAATGTCCTCAATTTGGAAGCTCCACTACCTATTCTTCCATCCAAGATGCCTGTCATGTATTTTGCGCCTCCCATCAACTCGTCTACATCATCTGCCGACGTCACCGGTTCAGACCGAGCTCACAGTCGATTAGCTAGCTCCAGTAGCACAACTTAATTACTTCTTCAACTTCTGCTACCCCTCTCTCTGACTCTCTCATGTCTCTGTTAGAAATAATAATATTGTAGAAACAGACTCAACGTTGCAGCTTTCACTTTGGTCATTGGTTGATGGTATGGCTTTATAATCCGAAGTTCGATAGTGTGTGTTTTCCAATTGGAATAGAAAGTCTTCAAATTAGAAATTGCCATATTAAAATCTTGAACATAAAAATAGAATGCTCGAGCAACCTATCTCGAAATATTAATTATATATGTTTCTTCAGATTTCAGTATATACAGATTAAAATGTCAGATCAATGCTGGCCGGACCTTACAAGAATCATGTCCTTGGAAATTTCTACGATCTACTTCTTTTCATTCCTTTAGAACCTGTAAATAGAAGCCATCTTGGATCTGGAAAGGCAGTTTCCATGGTCCGACTGAAATTACATGCAAAGCCACGGGCACGTAATTGGTTTTTGGCTCAAAAGGCCTTTATTGCGGGCTGGCTGTAGGCCCAGTCTATGTAACTTTTGCCCTAGTATATATATGTTCTTGGGAGCATTTACACACACTTGAAAATCCTACCTCTACACATTCAAAATCGGATTTTCAGGTGAAATTATGATTTTACCCTAGGTTTTCATTCATTCGAATGAATGCCCAGTTCATTTTGACATTCATTTAAATGAATGATTCATTCATTCGAATGTCTGTAATTTCAATTTATTCGAATGAATGAGCTGAAACAGGAACACGGAATACTGCTCACCCCATTCATTCGAATGAATGGACCTCATTCATTCAAATGAGTTAATCATTCGAATGAATGAGGCTCATAATGATTAGTTATAATAATAAAATTTATTTTAAAACTTTGAAGTTATTTTTTGAGCAGTGTGTATTTTCAAAATTTCTCAAATTAAATATTCGGACTAATTACGATAATATGATAAAAATACTTTAAGGTTTTTTGAGACTCCTAAATATTTAAAACACAGTATTTTACAAATAAGGGTATCCCTAGGGTGTGTCAAAAATACATTTAGAAGTGTCAAAAGACCTTTAAGTTTTAAAGTATTTTTATCAGGTTATTATAATTAGTCCGGATATTCAATTTGAGAAATTTTAGAAATACACAGTGCTTAAAAAATAACTGTCTATATTTTAAAGAATATTTTATAGCATCGGCAACATAGACACTTATTTTTTAAGCACTGTATTTCTTAAATTTCTCAAATTAAATATCCAGACTAATTACGATAACCTGATAAAAATACTTCAAGATTTTAAGGTCTTTTGAGACTCCTAAATATTTAAAACACAGTATTTTAAAAATAAGGGTATCCCTAGGGTGTGCCAAAAGACCTTAAATTCTTAAAGTATTTTTATCAGGTTATCGTAATTAGTCCGGATATTTAATTTGAGAAATTTTAGAAATACACAGTGCTTAAAAAATAAGTGTCTATGTTGCCGATACTATAAAATATTCTTTAAAACATAGACAGTTATTTTTTAAGAACTGTGTATTTCTAAAATTTCTCAAATTGAATATCCGGACTAATTACAATAACTTGATAAAAATACTTTAAGATTTCAGGGTCTTTTGGCACTTTTAAATGTGTTTTTGGCACACCATAGGGATACCCTTATTTGTAAAATACTGTGTTTTAAATATTTAGGAGTCTCAAAAGACCTTAAAGTCTTAAAGTATTTTTATCAGATTATCGTAATTAGTCCGAATATTTAATTTGAGAAATTTTAAAAATACACACTGCTCAAAAAATAACTTCAAAATTTTAAAATAAATTTTATTATTATAACTAATCATTCATTGGAATGAGCCTCATTCATTCGAATGAATGGGCTGAGCAGTATTCCGTGTTTACTGCTCAGCCCATTCATTCGAATGAATTGAAATTACACTTGAGCATTCATTCGAATGAATGTCAAAATGAACTGGACATTCATGCGAATAAATGAAAATGCAGGGGTAAAATCATAATTTCACCCGAAAATTCGATTTCGGGTGTATAGAGACAGGATTTTTGAGTGTGTAAGTGCTCCATGTTCTTTTCTCTGTTTCTAGAATTTTGAAGGGAGCTGTTTTTCTCAGAGATTAAGAGAGGGGAAAAATCAGAGAGAAAAAAAGAGCAAAAGAGACTGAGAGGAAAGAGAAGGAAAGGGTTGTAATCTTAGATTTTCTTCTCAGTGAAATCATACTCTGTTGATCTAGGTGATTTTACCGAACCACGTACTTCTCCGTATTATTCTTACTTGTATGTGATTTGATTTTGTGACTTTGTTTCCAACACACAAATGCACCGAAATTTCAATAAAGTAAGAAATTTACTAATACTGTTCCAAGAAATCCTGCTTGATTGGTAAACATACTTAAGAACAATTCCCTCTACTACCAATCATTGTCACAAATATCAGTGGTATTTTTTAATTTACCATATTTTTATCGGTAAAATACTATTACTGCGTTGAAAACGTGTTTTTATAGGCGCAGCGATAAATTCCCAGTAAATTCCTGATAAAATCGAGTTAAAAATGCGACAAATGGTAATATTGCGATAATATCCTATTAAATTCTTTACTATCATTTTTATTTTATTAATAATTTTATTTATTCTATTTTTATTATTTTTAAATATTATAATTTCTACAAGATTTTTCTGTAAAAATTTCTGATAAAAACTCAAGAATTTAAAAATATTCTAATATTATCAATCACCATTAATATTGCAAGAACGGTATTTGTGACCATGCTACCAATAGTAATACAATAACAAAATTTTCAAATGCAAAACAATCACCAGTTCAGCAGACGGTACACATTCCGAAATGACATTGAAATTAATACAAATTATCACCCAAGTTCTCTTGAGATGGAAAGTACAAATGCATTCATACTCATTGCCCACTCTACAAAGTGATTTTCACTCGCTCGTCAAATCAATATTTACTTTTGTTGATTGAATTTTAAAAAAATCACTGTCTTAAATTTTAAGAATTTTGAAAAATGTGGTAAATGATTGTGTAAAAAAATTCTTCTAAATGTTGTAAATGATTGTATAGATGAGGTCAAAAAATTAGATGCGGGAGGTCGAAAATCCAGATACTAGATGAGATGAATTTTATATTAGGTATTTTCTCGTATTGATCTCTTATTTTTTAAAATTTAAAATTTTACAAAACCCTTTTTAAAATTTTAAATCATATCTTATTGGTATCAAAATTCTATCTGTCAGAGTCTAGTATCCCATAAAATAACTATTGTTTTAAATATCTTCACACTAGCTTTTCTATTTTTTCAATTTTCTCATATTTTTTGTATTTCTTAAAAAAAATAAAGGAGATAGAAATCGTGTCAATAATTCATTAGCAAACATATTTGCCTGCCGAATTTTATACCCTGCTCCTGACACAATTTAATTGTTGCTCTTAATTCATTCAAAAAAAAATATTGTTAAATTATTTAATCTATGTAATGTCTATTCTTGACAACTTGGCAATAAGAATTAGTTGAGACTGGGTCTTAGTTGTACAATTTAAGTCGGCAGGTCTAGAAGCATTCGAATTCTTTGAACATTTGATCTTACCAAAAAAAAATGAACTTTATTGTATCAATAGAATCATATTTTAGAGACTCTAAAATTTAAATAATTAAAATTAATTAACTTTTAGAAATTTTAAAAATATAATTTAATTAATTTAATCAATATTATTTTTGTTGAATCATACAGTCAAATATAGTAAAAAAATGACGACACATCGCGACTCTATTTGATGACGTCTATATCTAAATACTCAGCGAAATAAGTTGTACATCATTTGTACGACTAATCATGTAAAAAGAAAATTTCAAGTAAGAATCATGGAAAATGGTTTCAGCCGTCAAACTAGAAGAAAAAAAATCCACAATTAAGACCCACTACAATGAATTTGAATACATTTGTACCTGTCTCACTTGGCCTTTTGACAGAGAGAGTGCCTCTCGGATGCTGGTATCTTTTATTCGTTAAAATTGAGTTTGGATTTTTTTTAAAACTATATTATTCATTAATCCTAGGACATGGGTAAACATTTTAATTAGCACATGTTGGATACAGAATTAAAAAGAATGACCCCTTTTTAATTGAAAATGGCTTGATCTCAAGACTTTTCATTAGGGGTGAAACTCGAGTGGGGTTAAAATCCAACCTGCATAACTCGATTCGAGAAATCATAGAGATCGAGTCATGCGAGTCGAATCAGGTTGAGGAATTTTCAAGTTAATTCGATCCGACTCGATCTCGTTAAAATTAGACTAAAATGGATTTAAAATGTGAGTCGAGTTAGAATTTGAACTGTGTTGGGTTGTGAATTTCGGATCAATAGCTCAAGTCGAGTCGGGTTTCTTAAAACTTGATCCGACCCTGCCTCAACCCTACTTTTTATAAATAAAAATAGAAATTGACCATAAAATTAATTTCTCATAATTAAAATTGAGTCAAAATTTAAGTTGTAGAAATTAAGAATTTATTTTCAGTTGCTTTTCCACAAGTCCCGAAGCAGTTAAAAGGTTTTTTCGGTCTTCTTATTTATTTTTTTAAGTTGAGGCTCAGTTATGTTTTTGAGAGAAAGTTGAAGAAATTATTATTTTTAAATAATTTATATTTTTATAACAAAAGGTTTTTTTACTTGTGATTAATCTCACTATATACGTAATTATCCATCCACAGATTAACTGAAATCCCTATGCAGATTATGTTGTATTACTATTATTTTCCATTTGTAAGAAACAATACAAAATATGAATTTTAATTTGAGTTCTTCTAAAATCAATAAATGCAGGCACTATTATTACTTTTATTATTTTCTATCAAAACTATCTCTTTGAAAAGTCAGGAGTCTCATCTCCTTTTGCTTTGACAATCTATTTTACTTATTCTAAGTTAAGTGATTATATATATATATATGCAGAAGACACTCGAATTTTCTGTTTTGATTTTGAATTTTGAGATAAAATTACTATTATACCTCTACATTTTTACTCATTCTAAAGAATAGAAAGCAAACAATATTATTTAAATAATAAAATCTCCTTTAAAACTTTAAAGTTATTTTTTAAATACTGTATATTTATAAAATTTCTCAAATTGAATATCCGGACTAATTACGAAATAATCTGATAAAAATAGTTTAAGTCTTTAGGGTCTTTTGACACTCTCAAATGATTAAAACATAGTATTTTACAAATAAGAGTTTCCTCGGCTGTGCCGAAAACACATTTGGGAGTGTAAAAAGACCTTGAAATCTTAAAGTATTTTTATCAGGTTATCGTAATTAGTCGGGATATTCAATTTGAGAAATTTTAAAAATAAACAGTGCTTAAAAAATAACGGTCTATATTGCCGATGCTACAGTAATGCATAGTGCATTAGTTAAATAATAAAATTTTCTTTAAAACTTGAAAATTATTTTTTAAGTACTGTGTATTTCTAAAATTTCTTAAATTGAATATCCGGACTAATTACGATAACCTGATAAAAATACTTTAAGACTTCAAGATCTTTTGACACCCCAAATGTATTTTCGGCACAGCCGAGGGATATCTTTATTTGTAAAATACTGTATTTTAAGCATTTGAGAGTGTCAAAAGACGTTAAAGTTTTAAAGTATTTTTATCAGCTTATCGTAATTAGTCTGGATATTTAATTTGAATTTTTTTGAAAAAACACCGTGTCTAAAAAATAATTTTAAAGTTTTAAAGGAAATTTTATTATTTAAATAATACTGCATTACTATAGCATCGTCACTCATTCGAACGAATGACCATTCGATGATTTACGCTTGGCAAGTAAAAATGTGGGGTATAATGTGGAGGTATAATGGTAATTTTACTCTAAAATCTAGAATCAGGTGTGTAAAGCCAGAAAATTCGAGTGTCTATGAGTGTTGCCTATATATATATATAGTGAAACTATTATTTAAAAAAAAAATATTAATAAATATTTTTTATTTTATAAGGTATTTCGATCCAACCTCATTGCCTCCTTTTTATTTTTCTAATTCAAACTGAATTAAAAAATCTTGTGACTGAGTGTACTCATTATAAACTAAGAGAAGTTTTCTCATACTCGATTGGTTGATTAAATTAATTTGTTAAAAAAAAAAAAAAATTATTTTAAGAATCACCTTTTGTAATAGGGTAGCTTCGATCGTGACAATTGTTTGAAAATTCAATAATACTTTTGAGTTTTGACAGAGTCGAAGTGGCTGTTTCAGATTATATTAAAAATATAACAAATTATTTGATAAATCAAAATATGAATTTTTCAACCATGACCCTTCACTGAACTCAGTCTGCGTCAACACGCCAAATACAGAGAACATTAATAAACCTGCGTTCATACTCCTTAAGAACCATGTTAGCGGCCATTGATTTAGCAGTGAGAACTGTGTTTTGCATCCATAATCCCTTCTCTCTCTCTCTCTCTCTCCTCTGTCATGGCTTTCTGCAAGTTAACATGTATCCCAGAACTAGAGTTAGGATCTCTATTGCAATCATCAATCATCGTCCTTTTCTTCCTTCTCCCATCTGCAAACTCAATTCAATTTAGTTTCTCCAAATTTGAACCCAACACGCAGAACATAACCTACCAAGGTAATGCCTCCTCATCAGACGGAGTCATCCAACTCACTACAAACCAACTCGATGCTAACATTCAGCAAAGGGTCGGCCGTGCCATATATACAGAAGCGGTGCATCTCTGGGACTCCAAGACGCAGAATCTGACAGACTTCACCACCAATTTCTCCTTTAAAATTAAGAATCTGACACAGTACCCCGGTGATGGTCTTGCCTTCTTCCTCGCCCCCAATGGATCCAACCTGCTTCCAGAAACTGGCGGCGGAGGTCTTGGTCTCTTCACTGCCAATTCATCCATAAATTCCACAGGTAATCAACTCGTTGCTGTCGAATTTGATACTTACCCAAATAAAGATTGGGATCCATCTTATCCCCCAGATTTTCACATGGGTATCAACATCAATTCAATCGTTTCTAATAAAACTACTTATTTGGATCCTAGCCTCACAAACAACTCCATAGCCAATGCATCGGTAAGTTATACTGCCAGTACGAAAAATCTGTCTGTCTTTCTAACTTTTGCTCAAGATCCGCCGGATGTCATATTCAATTATAATCTCTCTTTTACTGTGGATCTGAGGGACATACTTCCTGAGTGGATTGAGGTCGGATTTTCAGCGTCAACGGGCATATCTTTTGAGTTAAATCAGATACGTTCTTGGGAATTTGATTCTACTTTGAAGGATCTTCCAAAAATTTCAACTGTTGAGGAGGGAGCACCCAGGAATGTGAGGGGATTGGTTGTGGGTTTGGCTGTTGGTGGCTCTGCTCTCGTTCTTGTTTTGGGTTTGGTTTGGTATGGTTTGTGGGTGAGGAGGGCCAGAAGGAAAGAAGAGGATGTAGATTCTGATGTGTCTATGGAGGATGAATTTGAAAAGGGAACAGGGCCTAGGAGGTTCACTTACGAAGAACTAGCTGTTGCAACAAGTAATTTCTCAGAGGATGGGAAGCTTGGGGAAGGTGGATTCGGAGGGGTCTACAGAGGTTTTTTGAGAGGACTGAACTTGGATGTAGCTGTTAAGAGAGTCTCCAAGAGTTCAAAACAGGGGAAAAAGGAGTATGTTTCTGAGGTGCGGATCATTAGCCGATTGCGTCATCGAAATCTGGTTCAACTCATTGGTTGGTGCCACAAACAGGGAGAATTCCTTCTCGTTTATGAATTAATGCCAAACGGGAGTCTTGATGCCCATCTTTTTAAAGGGAAAAGCTTGCTCACATGGCCCATGAGGTACAAAATCGCAATGGGTTTGGCGTCAGCATTGCTGTATCTGCACGAAGAATGGGAGCAATGTGTTGTGCACAGGGATATCAAATCAAGCAATGTAATGTTGGATTCTAGTTTCAATGCGAAACTTGGCGATTTCGGTCTAGCTAGGCTTGTGGATCATGAACTTGGCTCACAAACAACTGTGCTAGCAGGGACCATGGGCTACATGGCACCTGAATGTGCAACCACCGGCAGGTCTAGTAAAGAATCAGATGTCTATAGCTTTGGAGTTGTTGCCTTAGAAATTGCATGTGGGAGAAGACCAGTTGATCCTAAGGCTGAAGAAAGCAAGGTGATGATGGTACAGTGGGTCTGGGAACTGTATGGAGTCGGAAAACTTCTCGATGCTGCCGATGAGAGGCTCGTGAAAGATTTTGATGAGGAAGAAATGCAGCGCTTGATGATTGTTGGGCTATGGTGTGCTCACCCAGATCACTCCTTGAGGCCTTCCATTAGACAAGTGATCAATGTCCTCAATTTGGAAGCTCCACTCCCTGTTCTTCCATCCAAGATGCCTGTGCCCATGTATTTTGCACCTCCCATCAAATCCTCTGCATTTTCATATACTCAAACCTCCGTTGCAGACACAGATTACAGCCAATATTCATCTGGCACTGGCACCGGCACCGGCACCGGCACCACTTTTTCAAATTCAATTGCATCCTCAACTTCTTCTTCAACAGCTCTTTTGCATTCCCAATCACATTCAATGGATGTGTAGGACTTTCACATCTCTCTCTTACACAATCCCATTATATATATACATAGGAATGTTTCCCCTCTTTGAATGAAATCTTGGCAAGCTCTCATACATATTATTCTTCCTTCCCCGTTTTTATGAATTTCCATGTTGATTTAGATTTGTATATGTTCAGTTCTTGTGTTCATTTCTTTGTTTATAGTTCACATTTATAAAGAATTTCTTGTACTACATGAGCTTGCCATGATAACTGGTAGAAGAGAGTGATAAGTGAGATTGTACATTTTGTACCAATTTACTCAATGTTTCAATTTAAGAGTTAAAGATTGAAAATTCACATCAATTTATTGTGAACGGATTCACAACCGATAATTTCTCGAAGTCAAAAGGTCAAAGTGAGGGCCTCGTAGAAAGATTGCCGGGACACAAAAACACGAAAAAGAAAAAAAAAAAAAGGATTATAGTTTGCATCTTGATGATCTTGGAGTGATCATAGATGCTCCAAGTGTTAAAAATAAAGCTGCTTAATTTAATTATTCTATCATTCATTATCATTGATTCTCTTTTCATCCAATTTCCCATCACAGTTTGAGTTATTGGCCATAATGAATCACTCTTTTCGACTTTTGCATTTTTTTTCATTTACATATGGGAAACCTCGGGAAACTCAGCGTAAAATTCTCACGGGTGAATATCCACTGCTCTTAGAATATACCAGGTGAGGTTATGGGGGCTCGAGCTTGGCACCTCCTGCTTCCTGAGACGGAAGATTACTAGTTAAACTACACCCATGTAAACAACTTTTGCATTCTTCAAAGGATAGCAATCCTCCTACGAACATTTTGTGCAACCAGACACGGATTTTACTATATTGTCCATTTTAACCTTCGAACCCTTCGAATCGGTTCGCCAGATCCTTCCACTGCGATATAAATCGGCTCACTGACTGGCTTACTGAAATTTATCTAAATAAAACTATTTTTTCATACATAACAACAAATCGGATCACTGACCGGGTCACTAACTGAATCACTTAAATTTTTTTAAATGCTTTCGTACGGCAGTGGAAGAGTAAAATGGGCAATACTCTAAATCCCGTATCTCGTTACACAAAATACCCATAGGAAAATCGCTACCCTTCTTAAAATGATATTATAAATAAGTAACATATGATACACGAATTGAGAAATTTTGTTTTTTTCCTTTCACTCTCATATTTATATTATTTATCCATCGATGTATCGCTGTCTGCAAATACTGTATAGGTTGTCCATCTTATATAAGTATTCAGAGTGATTGCTGCTAAACATTATTTTCTTCTTTTTCCATTTTTACCCTCAGGGAGAAAGAAATGAATGGAAAATTGGCCAAAAGCTTAAGTGTAAAAATGGAAAAAAAAATGAGGTGTCACTTTCAAAAGAAATTGATGGTTTACCACTGTACCTATCAAAACCTAAATTAGAGACGTGGGTAGCTTCCATCCAAGATTTTTCTTTTTATTTCCCTTTACAAGTTCTTCAACCATGGCCCGTCAGAAGAAAAAAATTCTCCATACCACCAATCCAAGGTGAGAATTGGTCAATTGTCATTAAGTCATCAAGAACGACTTTAAAAACCTATTGAAGTTTTGGATTTAACTGTAATAAATTTTATAATTTTTTTATTCAAATACTTGTTGTTTGATCCATTGAAAAGTAAGCTTAACAATTTACAGTTTAACAAAATCTACATTTGTTAAATATGTTTATATATATTAAAAACTATCGAAATAAGTAAAAATATAAACAAGAAGACAAGACACTTGATACAATAAAAAAATAAAATAACATATGATCAGTGTTATTAGAACCGGACCGAACCGCGGTCGAACTTCCAGTTCGACAGGAACCGCGGTGTCTGCAGTTCGGTCCTTTTCAAAAGCCGGCTTTGGATCAAAACCGCATAAAATCGGTCAGACCCGAGGTTTTATGAGGTTTTGACACAAAAACCGCGAACTGCGAACCTCGATTCAAAATTTTGAATTTTTTTTTTTTAAAAAAAATTCTCCTTAAAAAATGTGTATATTTGAAATATAAATATTTATTACTATTTTCATCTCATATATTTCACCATTTTGGTATATTACTCAGAGTTTGAATGTTAATTTTAATATTTATATTAATGTTATTGGTAAAATGTGTCGTTTCTTATTTAATATTATATATAATATTTATATTATTTTAATACTTGACCGACTGTGACTGCGGTTGAATCCAAATCTCCTCGAAGACGGTTCGTTATACGATCCAATTCTGATAACATTGCATATGATTACTACACTTGTAATTGTTAAAAATAATAAAAATGAAAACGAGAAAATAGAAAAGGAAAAAAAATAGTAGAAGAAATAGCAAAATTGAAAAACTGAGGAAAATAAATAAAAAAAGATAAAAAAATTAAAATGATAGGGAGACATGAGAATGGAAACAAATAAAAAAGAAACGATAAATAAAAAGAAGAAAAGAAATTAAGTTCAAGAAGAGAGAAAATTTAAAAAAAAAAAAAAATTGACTTGTTTCTATCCTTAAGATGAGAGAAAAAAAGGCCAAATGAAGCTGGGCTTCTCCATCTTTTCATTTTATATTCACATTCCAATTTTACCCTTATTAAATATCTAGAAGGACTTCAATGTCCTACAACTAACTAGTGACTTGAATCAAGTTGATTAGACAAGTAACTCACCGATTAATTTGACTCTCACAAAAACTTGATGACTAATTGGGTCTCATGACAAGTTATTCAGTTTTGTTACAAGTCGAAGTTGAACAATTACTCTAAAGTTACTCAATGTGTACATAGAAAGGTTTTTACATATCTTGATAATTAGTTAGGTGCTCTAAGTGACCTTAATAGTTGATACCAGGGATAAAAGAAAGGCCCGGCCAATATTGCAGCCGACACATGTCGGCCGATACGATATGTATCGGCCGATATTTCGACCCCTAGTTCATACCTTACTTGTAGAAAAGAAGTAAGTTTTAAATCTATGACATCACACTCTTGTTTCAATCCAATTGTGAATATAAATTTAATGAGTTTGATCGATATTCAACACAACTTCAAAAAAAGGAGAATTTGATCCAATGGTTCTCATTGAATTAAAATAGACCTTACAGTAGAGATATCCCAAGGAAAGACTGTTCTTTGTCTAGTTTTGAGAATCCCAAATAAACAGTAGAGATAATACCAATATTTTAAAACCCCACCCTTTAAGCAGTTGAATTTAGTTTAACCTTGACTTTTACTAAATGGAGTTCAATTATCTTGAAAACCTTTTTAAAAATCAAACCTTCAAAAATCCCTTAATGACTCACAATTCAAAAGAGTTGGTACAATTGAACCTCACTAACCCCTAAATAATTTCAAACTTATTATGTTGAATTGTTGAACTATTCTATTTATATATAATTATAATTAGTAATGAACAAAATATTTTTATGAAAATGTGATTATTATATTTTACGTGTTTTGTATTTTATATTTTATAATTATTAGTATATTATTATATTTTTAGCTAATTTACTATTAATTATAGATCTATCAGTTTATTAATATTATCATAAGACATCATATTCATCTGAATTTGATCAAGGTTGAACTCTAACCGACCCAATCCTTCTCTTAAGAAAGTTTGACCCTCGAATTGATTTTAAAAAATTGGATAATACCATAGCACTAGATTATAAATCTAGAGCACACAAATGGACAGGTTTCACTGGAAGAGAGCATGGTCTGTACAGCTATCTGAACCCAGTGACTGGCCCAAATGTTACAAGAAGAAAGAAAAGAAAAGAAAAGACAGGAATATATCTGCCTCAATCTCCTCCCGACAAGCTCTTTACACTACTCAACACCAAAGAGCATATCATTTAGGAATTGACCTTCCCATATTTCTTTCATTGCATTTCTACAATAAGAAACTATCTGTACTTGATATTTTCAGTTTGGTTTGAAGTGAGGAAAGCCTCACAAGTAATGAAAAGCTACTATTATGCCAGGATAACTTCAGAGTGCAAATATACAGAGGCTGAGAGGGACAACAATCAGAAAACAGGACATCCATCAACCTGAATTCCCTTAGCTGTGGGACAGCTGGCAAGATCGCAATGCTCGCCGCCGATACCCCACCAAGTCAAGCTCTTGTTCTCTGTGCTTAATGTGAAGTACAAGATAACTGCCATGAATCCAACTCCAGCATCAAGTGCTGCAGACAAAACATAATTGTACCTTTGCCACCATTTCTTTCTGTACCTGAAAATGAAGAAGTTAAATATCGTCCCAACCAGTGCCCAAGAATTGTAATTCAATGCGGTCGCAGGAGGCATGTAGGCAGTTGCTCCTAAAAGGATGGGAAGATTTATGAGAGGAATCCAGGACTGCTTGGGGTATGCCTTATGAAGGAGCCATACAAAAACTGGCCCAATGGCACCACCGAGGAAGAACCAGTTAAGAGCCGCATAATTCCCAAGTGAGCCGAAGATGCGTTTAGGTCCAACCAAGCCCCAGATCACAGATGCATCAAAGAACACGCGATCGTTTGGACATGTCCATGGACTGTTCGGTGGCAAGAGGTCATCATGACATATGTTCTCAATGGAGCCGAGCAGCCACCATGCTACTACGAGGTTGATCGTTCCAGCTATTATGGTGCCAATAAACTGTAGACGAGCAAATTGAAATTGGCATAGAAGAAATGGAGGAAAGAACAAAATCAGAGAAAGTGTGGAAGAAAAATAATAGCGAAAGAGAAAATTTAAGACCAGGATATTCTTTGTTCTGTACTAGTGGACTAACCGCCACAACCTCACACTAAGGGCCACTTGCACCGCAATAGGGGGTGGGAGAAATCCCACATTGCCTAGGTGGTGTAAGGCTTTGGTGCTTATTAGAGGGGCTACCCCCTCACATACATGTCACGCGTTTTAAAGCCATATGCCTGGTTTGCCCAATAGACCTTTTGGGGTTGAGGGGACCATGGGGGATGGGGTTGGCAAAGTAGACAATTTCACAGGGCGGGGTGGATCCATAGTCCTAACAGTTAGCACACCACACAACTATGGTGGTCACTAGCTAATTGAAAGTAAAATGTTTTGCATGACTGCATCTTGCTTCTTCCCATGGATTCTCTTTTCTTGCCTATTTCTTTAGTTACAATATTGTAGATTATGATGGCATACATTTCAATGACACCGAAAATTACCTGAACTAAGAACATTGATCTAGGTGGAATCTTCATATAATGACCAAGCTTGAAATCAGAGAGAAAAGAGATAGCTTGAGTCATGCTCATATACCCATAGACTTTGAAGCAGACATTGGCTATGGGTTTTCCTGGCAGTATCAGACCCATTATATATTCTGTGATGATGTTCAACCCTGGCGTCTGAAAATGGAAGGAACAATAGACATAAGAGCATGCATGGTCAATATTATTTCAAATTTCGACATTTAGATAAGTTTACCAATTCTCAATTATGCTATTATGTATCATGTTAAACACGTGAAACTCAAATCCTTTTTCCCATTCTAAGGCACGTGTTCCTTTTCTAACTAATTCTAGTTTCTAGAATTAAACATAACCAGCATTGACTCTTATGGATAGGAAAGGAAAGATAGGAAGGATAAAGGACCTGATTTGTAGTGGCAGTTATGATTGCTATGGGAAGAGTAAAGAAAAAGGCAATGCCACATGCAAAGAGAAGCCCCCACCATGGCAATTGGACCTGGTCTTTCAGGACAGTGCACATGATGAGAGAGATTGCAACAGTCAATATAAGCAATAGGTAAAACCACCAAGCAGGTATGTCTTTGTACTTCCTCATCAGCCTCGTGTGGATGTCATCCTTGCCTTTATATGAAGCCCGAAACCGCTCATACACCTCCCTGCACAATTGAATCTCCATCAGAAAAAAAAAAATCCTATAATAATTCTCATTAGAAAAGCAATTTATTCCGTTTATCTGGCATTAGCACTTATAATTGGATTCAGCAAATATTTTTATAGGCTGACTGCCTATCTGTTGCCCATGTGACTGAAACCAGCAATCTTATGGTTGCAACAATGAGAAATCACCAACTGTCCTAAATGCTCTAGTTTGCATTTCCCATAGAACTGCTAATGGAAGAAGAATAGGAAAAGATGAGGGGACTTTTGAGATTAAAAACTCTTAGACTTTTAGAAGAATCAGCTGAAAATGTCAAATGCTACCATCCACAATACTCTAGCAAGTTGTGATTTGCGCCCACACCATGCACTTAAAAAGGTTCTTTTTCTTACATGCAGTTCAAGCAAAGAGAACCCCTCTCTTAACAGAGATCATAGCATTCATATAAAGGCAGGATAGAAATTCAATCAGTTCTTTTTCTTTTTTTGAAATTCAATCATTTCATACTCAATATAGAGACCACCACTATGAAATTAAGCAATGTAACATTGCCCTTCTAACCATTTCTAAAAAGAGAGAAAAAAATAATACACCTGAGACCAAAATGCATTGTAAATATACCTTCCATTGAAAAGGGCTACATGTGTGAGAGTTGACGCAATGGTAGCAAATCCAAAACCATAAGTAAGAGCAAAGAACATGCTCAGATGTATCCGTCCTTGAGAATTGTACGCAGCCATATCTATCTCAAATTTGTTGTTAACAATTGCCGATATGTTGTAATCCTGGCCATTGGCTGTGAATAAGTGTGAGGAGAACAAAGGAAATGTCTTGGCATTGTACAGATCCAGCCCCCAGTAAGCAATAGGAATTGCCACATAAACAATGAGAACAAACCCCAAGTAAACATTGGCAATAGCAAAGAATGGGTAGATCAGAGGACTGAACATAAAAGCCGCGACAGCTGACCAGTCAAGCGTGAATGCTCCAAGTCCCAAGCCCTGCATGCCTGACCCAATCTGCTGGGCAGTGACCGATTTTGAGAAGGCCCAGCAGATCCATGAAATGCTGGTTAATGTGGAGAAGAGGTAGCCTGGAAAAACATACCAAGAGAAGCTGCACATGAGTGCAATGAGGAAGAATTTTGCCCGTGACATGCGCCGGTCGTCCTTCTCATGCAAGGCCCTGAAGTTTCATATTAGAGTTCAGCATCACGTCGTCATAGTCATCAATCAGGTTTCATATGCAACTCTTTTAATGGACTCTACCATCTGATCAATAACTAGAATGGCAACAGGCCAGGCCTATGCTACGCCAAGCCTGAGCCCCATCAAGAGTATGTAAGCCCAAGCTCAAGCCTGACAAAGGCTTAAAATAAGTGCTCAAGCCCAAGCCCGATGAGCCTGACAAAAAACTTGAGTCTGAAGGAAGCTCCATTAAGATATTAAATCTATTTTCCCTATTTTTTTGGATTTTTATCATCTTACTAAAAAATCAACTATAGAATTAAAAGTATTCTTGATAAGCTACAAGTGGATCAAATTTTAATAAAAAACTCAATTCATAATCACGTGAAAAGTATATCCAGCAGGAATTGAACCTATGAATTTTTCCATTTTGATTTGGGCACTTTAACCATAAAGCAATGGATGCTTTATCATAAATTGTTTTTAGATGAGAGTTGATGTAAGTAAGTTGAACTCAACCACCTACTTTTCTTTCTCTCTTTCTTTTTTTACTTTGTATGTGTGTTGATGACCTAATACCACAATCCTTACAATTTAATATTGGATGTGGGAGAAAAAAAAATTCAAATTAAAAAAGAGCATGATATCTATGATACATGAGCCACAATGGAAAAAAATTCAATTACCCATATAACCTGTAAATCAACCATCTAATCATTCTAAACGTTCAACAATAACATGGAGATTGAAAATAAGAGGTGGATCTTCCATTTGTCACTTTCTTACATGAAGTGCAAATAATTAATCAAGGAAATGAGCAAAAGAGAGAAAATAAAACTTTAAAATTTCCACCATTCTTCAAGGAAAATCAAGTTCCCCATCCTAAATATATCAAATACGTCGTTCTAAATAATATAGAAAACAAAAATAAAGGATTCTCCACTGAAAAAAAAGCCTCTTAGAGAACTTCAGTTAAACGTGATCATAAACAGATATTTGAGCAGTAGGCCCACCATATTATACCCAAATAGACCCTATCCTAGGACCTTAAATGGTTAGATGGACCGAAGAGAAAAAAAAATAACAATCCAAAATTATCTCAAGATCGAAAAAAATCTTGGGAAAACAGATATTTTAACTTTTAGCAGGAAAAATACTTTTTATTATTTACATTTTAATGCAAATAAAAAATAAAAACACATTTTTATATTAATAACATATTCTATCTGATCTGTTTTACATTTCAGCTGTCATCTATTCTCATGATTTCACGTCACACCGGTAAAAAATTGAGTTTCTTATAAATTATAGCATTAATATATTTGGCGAATCATGTTTTATTTAATATATTAAGTGCCCACTAGAATTGTATAAGATAAATTATTCTCAAAATAATACATAAATAAAGTCAAAATTACTGTTTTACCTGTTACGGCAATTGTAATGGAACTCGAGAGATGGACTAAGCGCATCCCCAAGGTTTCTGGTCCAGCCAACGTATAGAAAATGGAAGTAGTGGAAATATGTCTATATCTGTCTCTCTCACACCAGACTATTCTGTCTAGACTAAAATAGTCCCCAACCACCCCACCAGATTCGGATGCCAATTTCAAAATTAGAGAATATTCAAATGGGCCCACCTTGTTAAAATGAATATCCAACATTCTTAATACCCGACTTCAAAAAGGTTGATCTGATAGTGAAGATATTCATCTCATGAACACTATCCGTAGATTTATCCGGTATATACAGATTAGAAGGTTCTAAATGTCCTAAAAGATTAATTGAGTGAGACACCTGAACAATTTCGATCATTAAAAAACATCCTGATACCCTAATCTATTGTAGAGAATCCAAACTCCATTAACTAGGTATGAAAGCCGTAAATTTACAAAGGTATGGCAAGCACACTCAAAGTCAGGATCCGATAGTGGAAATTCCAAGCTGTTAAATCAAGGGGAAAAAAACAATTATACTTTATGAAGAAATTCCAAAATAAAAATGCTCTTGAAGTTTAGTCCAGTACCAGCCCATCTAAGGCCGAAATGTCACCATTGTAGGACTCATTCTTGTATTCCTCTTAGAAAGAGCTCCCCAACATGCGACATAGTGAGGATGGTGATCCATGTCAAAATCAAGGAAGAAGAACTCTCAATTGAATTTGATATTTATTAAGAATTGTCCTTTATTTGTAAATTTAAAGTTGATAAAGTATAGTTTTTATGATGATGATAATAACAATTATGATAATAAATTATTTATTATTATTTTAATATGATAAATACTTAAGTTTTAATATGATCAGAATCATGAAAAAAATTATGCATTGCAACTAGTGGTTCATTATTAAGTTTTGGAAAATTTAATTTCATTGAAAAAGCAACTCACATTCAGGCTTGGAAATGAAATCAATGGAACCCCAAAAATATAGCTCTCAGTGAGAATAGGCAACTAAAAGGGGAAACTTATTAAATGCTTAGTGTTTATGGCGTCCAGACACAAGAGACTCCTCTTATCTTAAATATAATTTATTAAAATTATTTTTTTAATTTGATTCAACCTTTCATAATTTTCATTTGATGTAAAATCAAAATATTTATTCAATATTTTTCAATCTGAAAAATAAACACTTACATAATTTAAAGAATCCTATCTTTTATGGTATAATAGTTTTTACGATAATCAATTCATCTATATAATTCATGTGATTATCATATGTAATACATAATCCGAGACATGCCATGTGCCAGACTTATCAGTAAAATCTCATGATTCATTTACCTACAAAATTACGAGGGTTTTTTTTATAAATTTTCAAGCATTAAATCAAAAAGAAAAGCTATTTTAGATAGCAAACAGAACAAAAATACAACGTAAGATATAGATAAGCTTATTGTGCAATCGTTATTCCTTCAAATCAAAAGACTATTTTAGCCACAATATTAAATTTTAAATGTCATGTTTTACTAAGATATAATTAAAATTAGTTTTTAACTATTCATTTCATCCCATTACTTTTAGTAGCCTTGTGCTTCATATAAAGCTATATAATTTACATTCTCTTTTTTTATAATGGAATAGTTGAATATAGACATTTTTTTTATCATAGATATTTCTATTCTATATTGAAGATGAAACTGATCTCATAGGTACACAACTGGACCCGCTTGAATGGACCGTGGACATAGAGAACATCAATCACGGCCATCCATTTGAGAGCGGATCATCTTTTCATGATAGTTGGCCCAGCAAACTGTAAAGACTGCTGAGAGAAGTGTGCCCCACTTATGGGGAATGAAAAAAAAAAAAACTCAAAAAAGGAAGATTTTTTTTTTATTAGAACACCTACCGAAAGAGTGACACTTGGACGAGAGTGCCCGGCCACCACATGTGGGCCGGCTCCACCACGTACTTGCGCAGCAGCCCCGCCCATCCATAACCAAGTACCTGCACCACCAGCGCACGTTAGCACCAACCGTCAGACAAATGCTTAATTTCAGTGATGCAAACAAGAGTGTTTCTGCAAATAACAAATTTATTCAGAAAATGATGTCACATGATGTAAGTAAATATAGTGACAGTATAAATTCTCTGTTATTACCTAATAGAAGATTCAAATTCGACATATACAAACATTAAAAATATCTTTTGGTCTGCCCTCCGAACATAGATTAAAAAGAAATCAATCGAGTTTTATTTCTGTTAGTCTCTGATTTAATGCACTGAGCGGATCTGTTCGGAGTCGAGTCGAGTTCGTCTTTATATTATCTGTAAAATAGTTGATTATTCTATTTGTTTGATAAATCCATGTTACTGTCATGTATTCATAGTATTTATTGATTTTAATGTGTTTGTATTTTTAAGATTTAAAAATCAAAATTATGCATTTCAAATGATAAAATTACAGTAAAATCCCTTGTATAAAGAGCAACAATAATATCTAGTTCAATCCATAAGTGAAAGGTAACAGATTCGAGTTCACATATAGTGAAGATTTTATGTTGAATTTTTCACAATTTTCAGATGTAAATTTAAAAAATAATATAGTATTATTTAAAATTATATTTATTTATTTCATAACTTAAACTCGAATTAATTAGCCATCGGTGTTCCATTCTGTCCAGAGCTCAGAGTTAGCCCGTTGGTCGAATAAAAATTGCAGAAACTGTCTCCGTTCAACGCATCAGACAAAAAGGGCAGCGCAATCACGTGGACAAATAATATTTAATAAAACAAAAAAGGGCCGACGCGCGAGACTCGCTCCGCTGAAAATTTTGAAAAATCCATCATCACAGGAACTTATAGTGCACTTTTCGTGGATTGACATCAACATATCATCTTCTTACACTAACTTTTAGCTTAGGAATTGGATGCCAATCCTTTTTTTAATATTTTAAAGTATATTTATCATACTGATTTCTTTTATTTGACACCATTAATTTCTTTAAGCAAAATTTTTAATACACATTGGGAACTGATTTGTGCACGGACATATTTTTTATTTTAAAAAATACTATTTTTCTCTCTCTTTTAATTCATTGGGAGAGTTTTCCCTCTCACTCTCCAAACTTATTCGTAAGTTGTCTTTTAAATAAAGAAAAATTTGAGTACAAATATTAGTAAAAAATTGTAATTAAAACTGTTTGATATTAGTTTGGAGTTATATTAGATATGTGGGAAAAACAAAATAGATTGCAAATGAATTTTATAAATTATTATTTTAAACTAATGATTTAGACTTCTAGATTTTGATAAATATAGTTTATAAGATTTGAAAATCTGTTTAAATTGTAAGTTTAAAATTAAAAATCATTCATAACATATTTAGTTTTTCCCACATATCTCATATAACTCAAATCTAATATTAAATCTTATAAATTACAAAAAAAATTAATTTTTTTTACTAATACTTTGTGTGCTAATTTTTCTTTATTTAGAAGGCTGAACCGGCAATGAATTATTAAAAAAAAACACAGAAATGGCATCAAAGAAGAAAAATAAAAAACAATGTAATCCGATGCACGTATCCCCAGCCACCAAAAATTCTCGAGGATAAGTCTCACTGTAAAAAACTGACTGAATTATTTCGCAATTAAAAACAAAAACAAAAACTACTCTAATATTCAGTTCTTGCGGCTTTCAAGAACCATTCCCAGAAAATCTTTTCGTCAATCATGATTTTCAGAAAATGGAAATTTCAATTTCACTCTCAAATCTCAGGATAAAGCTTCACAAGCTGATAATCCTCTCCAAACACACTGCACATCTATACCCCCCTTCTTGTAGAGGAATTTGGATTCCACCAATCAATTTCCTAAAAAAAGGGAGAAATTGAGAAAATGGATAGGGAAAGAGATGAGAAAGACCTGGGTAGTGATGATGAGGATCCAGCTAGCAAGAAATGAGATATTCCTTCCATAGAAGGCCTTGATGATGTTGACGATCCCAACGGCGTAGGCCGACCCGTTCCCAAAAGCGTAACCGGCGTTGGCAAAGATCGATATCAGGACGTGTTCCTTCATGTTGAACGGCCCCGGGTTGAGAGACATCTCTCGCGACCCGATCTTGAACTTGCGGCGGGGGAGCACCTTAGCGAGGAAGTGGCCGGCGGGCAAGGACGCCACCTGGACGGAGATCTGTGTTATGATGAGCGGCTCCGTCCGGTAGGAGAAGAACTGATTGAGAAACGACATGAGAGCGCAGGACAGGACGCCGAGGAACCACATCCGGAAGGTCCAGACCGGCAGCGTCTCGTCGTCGGTATTGCTCACTGTCAGCCTCACTTGCTCAATTGGAGATTCCTCTTCTTCTTCTGCTCCTGCTGGTGCTGCTTCTCTGTCCATCTCCACTTCTAGAGTTCCCATGGCAGCAAAGAGAAGAGACTAGAGAGAGAGAGATTTGGGATTTGGAATCTGGAATCTGAGAGGAATGTAATGGAGTATAATATGTGAATGTATATTTGTAATTAGTAGAATCGGAGCTTTTTAATCAAGCTCAGATGGGGACACTAATGGCGAGATTTTCCATTTCGATTTCACAGCTTCCACTCGCTAGGAATTGAAGTCTTTGAGGAGATCTGAATTCGATTAATTCGAACATGTATAAGAGAATCACGGGGTGGGGCCCAGATTCCGTCCATTGGTTCGGCGCACTACAAGAATCGAAATCCGTGTAGAAAGTGATGGAGAGCAGTATCTTTCCTAATTGTCTTAAATTGAAGACTCAACAAGTTGGTCACTTGGAATAGATGTAAAAAGATGATCACTTGCAACCCTAATAATATATTTAAGTAAAGATTTTATATAATAATTTTTGTATTGAAAATAATTTGTTTATAAATAATATATTTTAGCATATATCAAATAGGCCAAATACCACAATTTTTTTCCCAATTGCTTGCCTAAAACCCCTGCAACAGCAGAGAGGCAACAAGTAATCTATCACCTACAATTTCTCCATTAATTTATAATCTTTTTTCTATTAAACATGCATAGATAATTCATCTGGCTTGACCTTCTAGGATTCATTTGGCTTGACCTTCTAGGATTAGAGGGTTTAAGTTTAAATCCTTTTAAGTTAATTAATTATACACGAGGTTTATCGGTAATTTAATATATCATCTTATCTCTAACATAAAGTAGAGATATGCATACTATATGAAAAAAATGGAATGAGGAATTATAAAAAGAATAGGGCTACAAGTTAAGAAATTGAGATTTCAAAGAATTTGAAAAAAAAAAGCCAAAAAAATGGATAACTGGAGAATAAATTCTAGCAATTTTTTGCCAAGATATTGATCTAGCTAATTAGTAAAAAATAAATAGATTGACAAAAATTTACTCATTTCTTCAATAAAATTTGGTCAAAATGAGGAAAAAAGAGATTGAATTGAAAATGATCTTATAAAATGAATTTCATGTAAAAAAATAACTACAAATAAATATTGAAAAATATAATAATGAATGATAAATGAAAATAATGAAATAAATGTATAAAGTTAATTTCTTATAATCCATTCTCACAAATTTAATGCTAATGTTTAATTTTTTTAAATATCTTCTCAATTTTATTAAATTTAAAAATCAAATTAAAATGTAAATATAATTCTTATATAAATCAGATAAATGATTTGTTAAGGAGCTAAATAAAACTGGAATCATCCAATCTCTCACCAAACTCCTATACTGGATCATCTATCTTTGGTGTATTTTTGTACAAAACATTTAAAAGTAATAATTAGAATAAAGATTTTTAAATACTAATTGATACGACATGTTCAGTTACATTTAAATTTTGATATTTCATCATCATCACTACACTTAAAATTCCAACTATAGAACATGCAAAATAACACCTCAATTAAACTTAAAAATGAATGAGGAAACCAAAACAATAATTAATTTAAGAGAACCTCCAATCTTTCATTTATCTTAGATAAAAAAAAATGGATTAAATATAAAAAAAAAGTAGAAATACATTAGATTTAACATTTATACACTAAATAAATTTCATAAATACTACATCCATTATTCTCAAACACATTATATCCAATTTAAACAACTTCATCCATAAATTTCATTTCACAAAAAAAAAAACCATGAAATTTTTATAAAAAATGTGGCACACAAAATCACACATCCATTACACCTAAAATTGAATGATAAAATGAAAACAATAATTTATTTCCAAAAATCCCCAATTTTTCATTTAGATTAAATGAAAAAATAGAAATGCATTAGATCTAACAATATACGCAATATATCAATTGATACCTTTAACTATGATGTATACTTGGCCTTTCAATATATTTATAATAAATATTTTTATCCTACGACACCACCCGTTTTTTAATATTTTAAAATGAATTTGCATTCATCTACAAATAATTATGAATTTCTCTATAATGCATTATTAGTCATGTTCCATAATGCATGTTGAGATGCCCTACTAAAAAAAATCAATCTCAAATACATTAAGGTTTAATATGATAATTAAAATATAACATGTCCGAAAAAGAAAGGAGCTATTTAGTATTTAAATATTTAATTAGCTTGGGGTAGGGGTTACTTTGTAATTTCTTAAAAAGCATGGGTGGCTTTTGTAATTAAATATGAATTCGCCCGATCTGAGCCCACATTTTCGCATTCTTGGAATCGCGACCGTTGACTCCCTCGTTGCCTTCTCCAAACTATGCGCCTTCGAAAGCGGTGTGCAAGTCAAGTGTCCAAGACTAGGACTTTTCATGCCAAATATATATATATATATATATATATATATATGTTATTAAATGAGGATTTAATTAATTTAAGTGGACTGGATTAAGTTATTTTTTAATTTTTAAACTACAGTATCATATGTAATTTTTGGAGATTCTCACATTCACGGCCGTCTAGAAATAAATTGAGGCCTAAGACAAAAAATTTAAATGGGACCTTCTTGATATTTAATATATTATTATAAGTAATATTGAATTAAAATTTTAATTATATATTATAAAATAAATTATTCTAGACAATAATTTTTGTAACTTAAAAAGATCAAGAGGCCAACAATACAGAGCATTGAAAAATTTACCCATCCGAGTGAAATTAATATATTCATCACAGTGAAATTAGCATATTCAGAAATTAAAATAGAATAAGAACAATTTAAAAGATCAATATACTGAGTGGGCTGAAGTGCAAATAGATAGTGAGAGATGTGTTCTTTCTACTGCTCTTATCTTCTTTTTCTTTTCTATATAATTTGAATAAGGGTAATTATTTAGACACGGGATTTTTCTTTCAGCAGACACGGATTTTAATTTTTTTTTATTAGAAATTACCATTTTGCCCTTCCGCTTCGGCACCATCTAGATGTGAGTTAAGAATATTTTTCCTTCGTTCGGACCATTATTCATGCGTAAATTCCATTCATTCGGACGGTCTACAGATGCCACAGTAATGCATAGTGCATTAGTTAAAAAAAACTATATAATTCTTATAATTTTGAATAATAAAATCTCCTTTAAAACTTTAAAGTTATTTTTAAGTACTGTGTATTTCTAAAATTTCTCAAATTGAATATCTGGACTAATTACGATAACCTGATAAAAATACTTTAAGACTTCAAGTTCTTTTGAAAGATCTAAGTTTTCAAATTTCACATATTTGTTCAGCTTTGAATTTGGAGTTCAACGGTTTTTACAGTTTGTCGTTTGGACTTCCGAAAGTGTGTTTTCGACATAGTTGACAGATACCCTTATTTGTAAAACATTGTGTTTTAAGCATTTAGAGGTGTCAAAAGACCTTAAAATCTTAAAGTATTTTTATGAGATTTTCGTAATTAGTTCGACTATTCAATTTGAGAAAATTTAAAAGTATACAGTGCTTAAAAAATAACTTTAAGGAGATTTTATTATTCAAAACTATAGAAATTATATAATTTTTTTTAATTGATAGTGCGCGCAGCCAGACGAGAGGGGTCTTCTTCGTCCAGGGGCTTAAGGCGACCGCCTTTCTCGGCTAAGGGTTAAGACGGCCCTGCTCACATCCTTCAATCATCAGAATTCTAGCACTTAATATGATGGGATTTGAGAGTTGAATTTTAATTATTTGGCATGTGTAGATCTTTTCATAAAGTTTAAATTCATATATCTTTTGTCATGTATGATTTATATAGTACATAATTATATATAAATGTTTGTATGGATTTTTCACATGACAAAATTTTGAAAATATCTTATTGGCCTATCAATATCCTAATAAAAATATATTAATAATATCAACATCATTAAAATTAAGAGATTACTACACAAATTATACATGAGCATAATTAAGAGAAAAATAAATAACCTAAATAATTAAAAAATATCTTAACAACCTAAAAATAATAATGTATGAGAAAAATAACATAATTAAAATAATTAAAAATGTATGAAGAATATCCTAATTAACCTAATAACAGATGATATAATGCATGAGAAACATGAAAGATAAATAAAATCACATATCAAGAACCTAAACTATTAAAAACCTATGAAGAAAAAAATGTGAACAATTAAATAAAATAAAAGATAATAGCAAAGAAGAAGAAAAGTACTAAATTCTCAAATCTCTTCTTTATGGGGCTTTTTGTAAAGTTTTTGTACAATTAGAATTAAAGAGAAGAAGAATGACCAGAAGAAATGGAGATTTACAAGTCCACCTGATGTTCACATATGAAAGACTTTGACATAAAATAAGAGTTTTCAATTATATTTACTAATTTTTAATATTTAAAAAATAAACAGAAAATCTCAAAATAAAAATAAATAAAAGTAAAACCATTTTTTGCTCCTACATAATAAACATCAAATTAGAAATGAATTGATTTGTGCACTCATAATTTTTCTTATCTAGAAAGAGGATAGTATAAACATTAAACTTTGCTAATTTTGTCCATTACTTCTATCCTTGAAAAATAAAAAAGTGAAAAAAAATTTCAAATTTACATAATTTGTTTTCCATAAAATAAAATAAAAAACTTTTCACAAATCAATTCATGAGAAAAATCTCCATCAGTCTCTTACTTTCCTTTCAATTAAATGTATTTTGAAATTGGTGGAGTGAATCTCTCTCTCTGAGTAAAGTAAATTGCAAGTAAAAATATTTTAATCTAGGATAAGATAAGAGACCCCTTATTCGCTTCCAATAGAAAGGAACGTTCACTAAAGAGATTCAAGTCTTCAACTCCTTTTCTTAACAATTTCATTTTGATAATGGCAATTTCTGCAAACTCTCGCTCTTACACGCGTGGGCCCTACTTTACGATGTTTCAGTGCTCAGACAACCCACTTTTATTTTAAAATGAGTTTTTCAATCGAAAAAAAGCCACTTTACCATTATTACTCAAAGATTGAAGGGTATTCCTTTATATTACAGTTTTTTTTTTAAATAAATAAATATATATATATATATATATATATATTTTAAAATTTACGTGTGGAAAATCATAGGAACCTAACAGAAAATCTACGGGTATTACCCACTATCCTTAAAGGCACACCAGACAAAGACATGGGAGTTCAAACCTAACATATCTTGCTTCTTGAAGCATGAAATAATGAGTTGATATTTATATTTTTTAGAAAACTCTCTATATAAGACTAGCACTCTATGTGATTTTATCAATTTTTAACACACTTTATTCTACTCTAATATAAATGAGATAACTATTTTAAGACAAATCTAAAATCTATATAAGACAACTAATTTAGAAATGAGGAAGTATTAACAAGTGCAAAAGCATCTGAATTTACATGATTTATAATTTTACACCACCCCACATAGACTAGAGAAAAACCTAATATAGCCAAATACATTCCTGTTCTATATATATATATATAAAATGACTAAGATACTCAAGCTCTTCATCTTTCTCTAAATATGAGGCTATTAGGTAAAATTTCAAATGCATATAGACTTCTATAAGCCATGGGTATCGGATGACTAAAGAACTCGAATTTGGACTATCTTGTTCATAAGCTACAGTGATTGTCATTTGAACTACTTATGGAATGAGAATTCTCAGCTTTACTCACTGATTTGATTTTTGTGATTTGAGTCAAATCATGGTACCCGAAATGCATCAATTTAATACAAATCAAAATTTAAGGAAAATCGAATGGCCAAATGTGAAAACACTGAGAATACAGTGATAATTCATTAATTCAACATTTAGACTATCAACCACCCCTGTATTTCCTTTCCACATGTTCAGGTCTCCTAATATCCTTGTCGTCTATCTTCAATTCATATTGAAAAAATCTATTGTCTGGTGTGAATACAAGTCCAACTGAAAATAAAAACTGGACTACTTTGAAGTAAACCAAGCATCAGTTAGCATTCAACAAAAGGAGCTATCAAATTAAATCACAAAACCATTGGCGTACTTGTTCGAATTCCATGACATCATCCAATCAACAAACAGAATTTGGAATTCTGTCCCCATGCACCGTACGTTGAGATTACTGGGGATCTTGTTCTTTAAATATTAAGATAGGTCACATATTTTCTAATGAAATTTGCAGAGAATGATAAGAATATTGATTATGTAATGTTTGAACCTCATCAGATCATATTAGTCATAGATTTTAAACTTCAAAATTTGAATGTTATAAAACCATTGATTTTTCATGAATCATCTCAATTGTCATAACCCGACTAAAGAGTTTCTCTTAATTTATATCGTTCATGTAGCTCTTTATTCATCTCACCTAAACATGTGGAGCTCATTCTACAATAAATATGCCGTCTTCCTATTAAATTGGAAAGCAAGTCTGCTTCAAAAAATAATCTTTTTATGGATTACAAATTCATATAAATAAATAAATAAATAAATAATATATATATATATATATATATTCACACTTACCTAAACTTATCCATAATTACATAAATGTGCAGATTACAGATTACTAAAAGAAGAATTTTAGAATTAAAGAACAAGTGATTGACAAAGTTCTCGCTTTTTATATTGCCCACCATCCATCAGCCCACAGAGGCAGACTTCTCAGATTAATTTGAATTCAGATTCAGGAAACAAGGGATAGATTTTCTTTTATTTTAATATGTTGAAATCCACCCACTCACGTCGTGGTGATTATATTTAAAACCCCGAATCCATGAAACAGGAGATAGATTTTCCAATGATGAAATTGTATTTTTTGTTGTAATTAAAGACCTTAAACATAACAAGCCAGTGTGCAACTACATAGCAAATGATCAATTTATTCATCATATTTTTCACAGGTATTCCATATTCAAGGCGTCTCTCACTTAAAAACTTTAATTTTTTAATGATAATTCAATCATATATCATTTAGAAAGAACAGGCTCACAGCCTATGCACCATAAAAAGTGATTAAACAAGCTATTAAGAATCTAGAAGCAGAAGAAGTTACTAAGTTAGAAAAATTTATAATTAAAAAAAAAACTTTCATCAAAAAGGCATTTGATATTTGATATAATTTTTTTTTTGAATTTACCTATGGAAAACCGTAGGATACCCAGCGTAAAACCCCCATGGATGAGCCCACTACTCCTAGGACACACCAAGATTAGGCCATGGGGCTCGAACCCACAATCTCCTGCTTCCTGAAGCAGAAAGTAACCAGTTGAGCTGCACCCATGTGGATTAATTTGTTGATATTCATTGATGACTTATCAAATGTCCAGAGAAGATCAATTTAAGATATGACGTCGAGTTAAGAAACATAGGATGAGATTAAAAAAAGGGCCTGATTCCACTTAAATTATCAGAATGGTTGGGTTTTTCTATGTTCAAGTTAAGAGTTTATTTATATTGTTAAAGTCTAAGTCTACTCACAGTTCAATTGGTTTTTTTAAGAATATATTCCAATTCTGCTAGTTTTGATAATTGAAAAGCTTGAGTCTGTATATTGAAATCCGTTGTAGACTAACATATTTGGGACAAAATGAGAGTAAAGCCCAATTAAGGCTTAAGTTCAAATTTCTTGGCCTAGCTTTGATGAGGAGCAAGATTATTTTAGAAGTGGAGCAATTCTGATCTATAAGAGGCCTGATGGGCTTTATGATTATTCTTAAGAGTCTAAGCCCACAAGTTTTAAATGGAGTTGAAAGTGAGCTCGAGAGTGGCTCATCAGCCAAAGTACATGTTCAAGGCAACCCATCATGATGGATTTGGGTCGGTCTTAATCTAATTTAAGCCCAAGAACTGCCTAGATATTAAAATATGACTAATGCTTGTAATATTAACATTTAGTGATTCGTTGTATACTAAATCCAAAGGGTTGGAGTAATAGCCACGAAATCATCTTAAGAAGCTGAGTCTTGATTTCGATTATCACTCTACTCAAGGGTCACTTTTCATATAATTATTCGGTGTGTGCGAGTAAAAAAACTTTTATACATATTTCGAGAATTAGTCGAGTGCTCTAAGCCTCTAAGAGACTTGACACCTTATTCATTAAAATAATAATTCTTTATATACTAATCAATAACTTTAACTTCATGTCTTCATTGTCAAAATTGTGTCCTAATTTCTAAATATTGCTTACTGAAAGAAAACATTCAGTGCTTCAACGATCCTAATTTCTAAATGTTGCTTACTGAAAGAAAACATTCAGTGCTTCAACGATCTTCGTAAAAATAAATTCTCTTTGTTGTTTGTTCGACTGTTCCAAAGATTTCTTGATCAAAAGCTTTGATCTGTGCTTAAAATCAAAATTGATAGGATCAAAGCCCACATTCAATTCAAGTGTGCCATATGCCCATATATATAAAATAAGATCGCGCAACCAAATGATAAGGTTAGACTATTTAAATTAGAGTCATGCCGATGCGGGTTCAAGCTCCCATGGCCTAATTGTGGTGTGCCTTGGGGATAGTGGACTCATCCGTGGTGATTTTAGTAGCACTGTGTCTGAGTTTTCCACACATTAATAAAAAAAAAAAAGTTAAATAATTATATAATGACAGTATCAAAATAGTGATTACATATGTTAATGCATGCATCACATCTAGTAATGGAGTGAAATTTTGGTCTTTGTTTGACTACGGCCATTATAAGGTAAACTCGCTGCTTCCACACCTAAATTGGAAAACACGGCACATGCAAACCTACCTATGGGCCCAAGGCCCACTTGGAATCATGTGCCTTCTAATTGGAAGTTTCCCACATGCTTGTGAGGTGATGATGTGGACTTGAACATTATTGAGGAAGTTGCCATGACTTTGATGGACAATTTTGATCGTAGCAATTATAATTGGAAACTATTCAACATGACCTCTCATTTTATTGGCTGACCCTACTATCCAAGGTGACCCAATTAAATATACCCTAAACCCAATTGACCCAATTAAATGCCAAAACCCTAAATACCCTAAGTCCCATAATGTTGCTCCTTAAAATTCTCCTCATAGCCGTCCAAACACCTACAAATTCTATCCAGTGTCAGTATGGGATAGTTGACATGGGAACTAGGAATTAGGAGTAATATTAGCTTTGGCAACTAATACTTAAGTAGTATTTACAAAGAATGATCGACCAAGCCTTGATAGAGTTTTGTTTTATTATTTAAACTCCCCATTGTAGGCAGCCTCAATATTTTGGAATTTTTTTTTATTTGCTCAATTCGAGTGTCCCAGGACGTGGTTGATCTAAAATAATTAAGTACTATTTAGTCCTTATTTTCATGTTTGAGTTTTGATTATAGATTTCATTTCATGGATTTTTAATTCTAATTTATTCACAATTAAATTAAGAGAATATAAATAATCTGAACTCAATTATAAAAATAATGAATTCATGGGAAACTTGTGTGCTTAATTATCAAGTGAATTTTCAATAAGTGGCTCATTTGTAGATACTCAAACGACCAGTGATTTAAATAACCGTAAGATTATTGGGCTCGAAATTCATGTATAGAAGGATCTTTGGTGCTACCCATACTTGCATCATATATCATCCATTTAAATAAAAAGTACAACAAACTTAAATGTCAACTTTGAAATTTTTGTTCAATATCAACATTTTATTTTTATATTAAATCAAATACAATTTAATCATTCATTTTTACTTATATAATTGTTCTTTTAAAATAAGCTTATTAATTAAATAAATCTTAAAATATACTGTATTCAACTAAATCTATATAATATATTATATATTTATTAATCTGTGAGGGTTTGGCTTGACAATTAAAACTCTACTAAGTTTAGAGGTTCTAGGTTAAGTCCCTCTCTAACATATAAGAGTCACTCTTATTAATTTTACTTAGTGTATGAGTAGAAAGGTTTACATATGTCCCGATAACTTAATAAGGTGCTCTAAGAGGTGGCTTGATTACCTTGGATTTAATATATATATCCATCGATGTATCACTATCTGCAAATACTCTATAGGTTGTCCATCTTACATAAGTATTCAGAGCAACTCATATTTATATTGTTTATCCATCGATGTATCAACTCATATTTATATTGTTTATCCATCGATGTATCACTATCTGCAAATACTATAGAGGTTGTCCATCTTACATAAGTATTCAGAGCAACTCATATTTATATTATTTATCCATCGATGTATCACTATCTGCAAATACTGTATAGGTTGTCCATCTTACATAAGTATTCAGAGTGATTGCTGCTAAACATTATTTTCTTCTTTTTCCATTTTTACCCTCAGGGAGAAAGAAATGAATGGAAAATTGGCCAAAAGCTTAACTGTAAAAATGGAAAAAAAAAATGAGGTGTCACTTTCAAAAGAAATTGATGGTGTACCACTGTACCTATCAAAACCTAAATTAGAAACGTGGGTAGCTTCCATCCAAGATTTTTCTTTTTATTACCCTTTCCAAGTTCTTTAACCATGGCCCGTCAGAAGAAAAAAATCTCCATACCACCAATCCAAGGTGAGAATCGGTCAATTGTCATTAAGTCATCAAGAACGACTTTAAAAATCTATTGAAGTTTTGGATTTAACTGTAATAAATTTTATAATTTTTTTATTCAAATACTTGTTGTTTGATCCATTGAAAAGTAAGCTTAACAATTTACAGTCTAACAAAATCTACATTTGTTAAATATGTTTATATATACTAAAAACTATCGAAATATGTAAAAATATAAACAAGAAGACAAGACTTTATGATCAGTGTTATCAGAACCGGACCGAACCGAGGTCGAACCGGAACCACGGTGTCTGCGGTTTGCTCTTTGTCAAAAGTCGGCTTTGAATCAAAACCGCATAAAATCGGTCAGACCCGAGGTTTTATGCTGTTTTGACACAAAAACCGCGAATCGAGAACCTCGGTTCAGAAATTTATTTATTTATTTTTTAATTTTCTTCTTAAAAAATGTGTATATTTGAAATATAAATATTTATTACTATTTCTATCCCATATATTTCAGCGTTTTGATATATTATTCAGAGTTTGAATGTATTTTTTAATATTTATATTAATGTTATTGGTAAAATGTGTCTTACTTAATATTATATATAATATTTATATTATTTTAATACTTGACCGGATTTGACCGCAGTTGAATCCGAACCTCCTCGAAGACGGTTCGTTAGACAGTCCTCTGATAACATTGCATATGATTACTACACTTGTAATTGTTAAAAATAATAAAAATGAAAATGAGAAAATAGAAAAGGAAAAAAAATAGTAGAAGAAAGAGCAAAATTGAAAAACTGAGGAAAATAAATAAAAAAAGATAAAAAAATTAAAATGAGAGGGAAACATGAGAATGGAAACAAATAAAAAAGAAACGATACATAAAAAGAAGAAAAGAAATTAAGTTAAAGTAGAAAATAAGTTCAAGAAGAGAGAATTTTAAAAAAAAATTGACTAGTTTCTATACTTAAAATGAGAGAAAAAAAGGCCAAAATGAAGCTGGGCTTCTCCATCTTTTCATTTTATATTCACATTCCCATTTTACCCTTATTAAATATCTAGAAGGACTTCAATTTCCTACAAATAACTAGTGACTTGAATCAAGTTGAGTAGACAAGTAACTCACCGATTAATTTGACTCTCACAAAAACTTGATGACTAATTGGGTCTCATGACAAGCTATTCAGTTTTGTTACAAGTCGAAGTTGAATACTTCCTCTAAAGTTACTCAGTGTGTATATAGATAGGTTTCTACGTGTCTTAATAATTAGTTAGGTGCTCTAAGTGACCTTGATAGTTTATACTTAGTTATAGAAAAGAAGTTTCAAATCTATGACATAAAACTCTTGTTTTAATCCAATCGTTAATATGAATTTAATGAGTTTTATCAATATTCAACACAACTTCAAAAAAAAGGAGAATTTGATCCAATGGTTCTCATTGAATTAAAATGGACCTTACAGTAGAGATATCCCAAGGAAAGACTGTTGTTTATCTAGTATTCAGAATCCCAAATAGACAGTAGAGATAATGCCAATATTTTAAAATCCCACCCTTTTAAGCGGTTGAATTTAGTTTAACCTTGAATTTTACTAAATAGAGTTTAATTATCTTGAAAACCTTTTTAAAATTCAAAACCTTCAAAAACCCCTTAATGACTCACGATTCAAAAGAGTTGGTACGGTTAAACCTCAGTAACCCCTAAATAATTTCAAACTTATTATGTTGGATTGTTGAACTATTCTATTTATATATAATTATAATTAGTAATGAATAAAATATTTTTATGAAAATGTGATTATTATATTTTATGTGTTTTGTATTTGATATTTTATAATTATTAGTATATTATTATATTTTTAGCTAATTTATTATTAATTATAGATCTATCAGTTTATTAATATTATCATAAGACATCATATTCATGTGACGGGTTTGACTGAATTTGATCAAGGTTGAGCTCTAACCGACCCAATCCTTCTCTAAAGAAAGTTTGACCCTCGAATTGATTTTTAAAAATTGGATAATACCATAGCACTAGATTATAAATCTAGAGCACACAAATGGACAGGTTTCACTGGAAGAGAGCATGGTCTGTACAGCTATCTGAACCCAGTGACTGGCCCAAATGTTAAAGAAGAAAGAGAAGAAAAGACAGGAATATATCTGCCTCAATCTCCTCCCGACAAGCTCTTTACACTACTCAACACCAAAGAGCATATCATTTAGGAATTGACCTTCCCATATTTCTTTCATTGCATTTCTACAATAAGAAACTATCTGTACTTGATATTTTCAGTTTGGTTTGAAGTGAGGAAAGCCTCACAAGTAATGAAAAGCTACTATTATGCCAGGATAACTTCAGAGTGCAAATATACAGAGGCTGAGAGGGACAACAATCAGAAAACAGGACATCCATCAACCTGAATTCCCTTAGCTGTGGGACAGCTGGCAAGATCACAATGCTCGCCGCCCATACCCCACCAAGTCAAGCTCTTGTTCTCTGTGCTTGATGTGAAGCCCAAGATAACTGCCATGAATCCAACTCCAGCATCAAGTGCTGCAGACAAAACATAATTGTACCTTTGCCACCATTTCTTTCTGTACCTGAAAATGAAGAAGTTAAATATCGTCCCAACCAGTGCCCAAGAATTGTAATTCAATGAGGTCGCAGGAGGCATGTCGGCAGTTGCTCCTAAAAGGATGGGAAGATTTATGAGAGGAATCCAGGACTGCTTGGGGTATGCCTTATGAAGGAGCCATACAAAAACTGGCCCAATGGCACCACCGAGGAAGAACCAGTTAAGAGCCGCATAACTCCCAAGTGAGCCGAAGATGCGTTTAGGTCCGACCAAGCCCCAGATCACAGATGCATCAAAGAACACGCGATCGCTTGGACATGTCCATGGACTGTTCGGTGGCAAGAGGTCATCATGACATATGTTCTCAATGGAGCCGAGCAGCCCCCATGTTACTACGAGGTTGATCGTTCCAGCTATTATGGTGCCAATAAACTGTAGACGAGCAAGTTGAAATTGACATAGAAGAAATGGAGGAAAGAACAAAGTCAGAGAAAGTGTGGAAGATAAATAATAGCGAAAGAGAAAATTTAAGACCAGGATATTCTTTGTTCTGTACACAACCTCACACTAAGGGCCACTTTGGTGCTTACCCCCTCACATACATGTGACACGTTTTAAAGCCATCAGCCTGGTTTGCCCAATAGATCTTGTGGGGTTGAGGGGACCACAAGGGATGGGGTTGGCAAAGCAAACAATTTCACAGGGGGGGGCGGGGGGGGGGGGGAGGGGGGATCCACGGTCCTAACAGTTAGCACACCACACAAATATGGTGTTCACTAGCTAATTGAAAGTAAAATGTTTTGCGCTGCCTCTTGCTTCTTCCCATGGATTCTCTTTTCTAGCCTATTTCTTTAGTTACAATACTGTAGATTATGATGGCATACATTTTAATGACACCGAAAATTACCTGAACTAAGAACATTGATCTAGGTGGAATCTTCATATAATGACCAAGCTTGAAATCAGAGAGAAAAGATAGCTTGGGTCATGCTCATATACCCATAGACTTTGAAGCAGACATTGGCTATGGGTTTTCCTGGCAGTATCAGACCCATTATATATTCTGTGATGACGTTCAACCCTGGCGTCTGAAAATGGAAGGAACAATAGACATAAGAGCATGCATGGTCAATATTATTTCAAATTTCGACATTTAGATAAGTTTACCAATTCTCAATTATTATGCTATATGAATCATGTTTAAACCAAACCAAATCCTTTTTCCCATTCTAAGGCATGTGTTCCTATTCTAACTAATTCTAGTTTCTAGAATTAAACTTAACCAGCATTGATTCTTATGGATAGGAAAAGGAAAGATACGAAGGATAGAGGACCTGATTTGTAGTGGCAGTTATGATTGCTATGGGAAGAGTAAAGAGAAAGGCAATGCCACATGCAAAGAGAAGCCCCCACCATGGCAATTGGACCTGGTCTTTCAAGACAGTGCACATGATGAGAGAGATTGCAACAGTCAATGTAAGCAATAGGTAAAACCACCAAGCAGGCATGTCTGTGTACTTCCTCATCAGCCTCGTGTGGATGTCATCCTTGCCTTTATATGAAGCCCGAAACCGCTCATACACCTCCCTGCACAATTGAATCTCCATCAGAAAAAAAAATCCTATGATCATTATCATTAGAAAAGCAATTTATTCCGTTTATCTGGCATTAGCACTTATAATTGGATTCAGCAAATATTTTTAAAGGCTGACTGCCTCTCTGTTGCCCATGTGACTGAAACCTGCAATCTTATGGTTGCAACAATGAGACATCACCAACTGTCCTAAATGCTCTAGTTTGCATTTCCAATAGAACTGCTAATGGAAGAAGAATAGGAAAAGATGAGGGGGCTTTTGAGATTAAACACTCTTTGACTTTTAGAAGAATCAGCTGAAAATGTCAAATGCTACCATCCACAATACTCTAGCAAGTTGTGATTTGCGCCCACACCATGCACTTAAAAGGTTCTTTTTCTTACATGCAGTTCAAGCAAAGAGAACCCTCTCTTAACAGAGATCATAGCATTCATATAAAGGCAGGATAGAAATTCAATCAGTTCTTCTTTTTCTTTTTTGGAAATTCAATCATTTCATACTCAATATAGAGACCACCACTATGAAATTAAGCAATGAGACATTGCCCTTCTAACCATTTCAAAAAAGAGAAAAAATAATACAACTGAGACCAAAATGCATTGTAAATATACCTTCCATTGAAAAGGGCTACATGTGTGAGAGTTGACGCAATGGTAGCAAATCCAAAACCATAAGTCAGAGCAAAGAACATGCTCAGATGTATCCGTCCTTGAGAATTGTATGCAGCCATATCTATCTCAAATTTGTTGTTAACAATTGCCGATATGTTGTAATCCTGGCCATTGGCTGTGAATAAGTGTGAGGAGAACAAAGGAAATGTCTTGGCATTGTACAGATCCAGCCCCAGTAAGCAATAGGAATTGCCACATAAACAATGAGAACAAACCCCAAGTAAACATTGGCAATAGCAAAGAATGGGTAGATCAGAGGACTGAACATAAAAGCCGCGACAGCTGACCAGTCAAGCGTGAATGCTCCAAGTCCCAAGCCCTGCATGCCTGACCCAATCTGCTGGGCAGTGACCGATTTTGAGAAGGCCCAGCAGATCCATGAAATGCTGGTTAATGTGGAGAAGAGGTAGCCTGGAAAAACATACCAAGAGAAGCTGCACATGAGTGCAATGAGGAAGAATTTTGCCCGTGACATGCGCCGGTCGTCCTTCTCATGCAAGGCCCTGAAGTTTCATATTAGAGTTCAGCATCACGTCGTCATAGTTATCAATCAGGTTCCATATGCAACTCTTTTAATGGACTCTTACCATCTGATCAATAACTAGGATGGCAACAGGCCAGGCCTATGCTACGCCAAGCCTGAGCCCCATCAAGAGTATGTAAGCCCAAGCTCAAGCCTGACAAAGGCTTAAAACAAGTGCTCAAGCCCAAGCCCGATGAGCCTGACAAAAAGCTTGAGTCCGAAGGAAGCTCCATTAAGATATTAAATCTATTTTCCCTATTTTTTTGGATTTTTATCTTACTAAAAAATCAACTATAGAATTAAAAGTATTCTTGATAAGCTACAAGTAGACCAAATTTCAATAAAAAACTTAATTCATAATCACGTGAAAATATATCCAGCAGAAATTGAACCTACGAATTTTCGCATTAAGATTTAGGCACTTTAACCATAAAGCAACGGATGCTTTATCATAAATTGTTTTTAGATGAGAGTTGATGTAAGTAAGTTGAACTTAGCCACCTACTTTTCTTTCTATCTTTCTTTTTTTACTTTGTTTGTGTGTTGATGACCTAATACCACAATCCTTTCAATTTAATAATGGATGTGGGAGAAAAAAAAATTCAAATTAAAAAGAGCATGATATCTATGATACATGAGCCACAATGGAAAAAAATTCAATTACCCATATAACCTGTAAATCAACCATCTAATCATTCTAAACGTTCAACAGTAACATGGAGATTGAAAATAAGAGGTGGATCTTCCATTTATCACTTTCTTACATGAAGTGCAAATAATTAATCAAGGAAATGAGCCTAGTATATATTACATATTATAAGTATTGATTCCTTATTAGTCAGCAAAAGAGAGAAAAAATAAAACTTTAAAATTTCCACCATTCTTCAAGGAAAATCAAGTTCTCCATCCTAAATATATCAAATACGTCGTTCTAAATAATATAGAAAACAAAAATAAAGGATTCTCCACTGAAAAAAAAATTCTTACTTTTTCAAATGCTCTAGAGCAGGGGTTTAAAAATCGGTATCGGCCGATATATCAGCCGATACGATATGTCGACCGATATATCGTTATCGGCCGATATATCGGCCGATATTTTTCTCTTTCTTCCTTCTTTTTTTAAATATCGGCCGATATTTTGATATCGGACCGATATAATACGGCCGATATCAAAGCCGATATTATGAATATCGGCCGATACGATACATATCGGCCGATATTCACATATACAAAACCGATATATATCGGCCGATACGATACGTATCGGCCGATATTTAAACCCCTGCTCTAGAGAACTTCAGTTAAACGTGATCATAAACAGATATTTGAGCAGTAGGCCCACCATATTATACCCAAATAGACCCTATCCTAGGACCTTAAATGGGCAGATGGACGGAAGACAAAAAAAAAATTAACAATCCAAAATTATCTCAAGATCGAAAAAAATCTTGGGAAAACAGATATTTTAACTTTTAGCAGGAAAAATACTTTCTATTATTTACATTTTAATGAAAATAAAAAATAAAAACACATTTTTATATTAATAACATATTCTATCTGATCTGTTTTACATTTCAGCTGTCATCCATTCTCATGATTTCATGTCACACCGGTAAAAATTTGAGTTTCTTATAAATTATAGCATTAATATATTTGGCGAATCATGTTTTATTTAATATATTAAGTGCCCACTAGAATTGTATAAGATAAATTATTCTCAAAATAATACATAAATAAAGTCAAAATTACTGTTTTACCTGTTACGGCAATTGTAATGGAACCCAAGAGAGATGGACTAAGCGCATCCCTAAGGTTTCTGGTCCAGCCAACGTATAGAAAATGGAAGTAGAGGAAAAATGTCTATATCCTTCTCTCTCACACCAGACTATTCTGTCTAGACTAAAATAGTCCCCAACTACCCCACCAGATTCGGATGCCAATTTCAAAATTAGAGAATATTCAAATGGGCCCACCTTGTTAAAATGAATATCCAACATTCTTATACAGTTATACCCGACTTCAAAAGGTTGATTTGATAGTGAAGATGTTCATCTCATGAACACTATCCTTAGATTTATACTGTGTATACAAATTAGATGGTTTTAAATGTCCTGAAAGATTAGTTGAATGAGATATCTGAACAATTTCGGTCATTAAAAAATATCCTGATACCCTAATCTACTGTAGAGAATCCAAACTCCATTAACTAGGTATGAAAGCCGTAAATTTACAAAGGTATGGCAAGCACACTCAAAGTCAGGATCCGATAGTGGAAATTCCAAGCTGTTAAATCAAGGGGAAAAAAACAATTATACTTTATGAAGAAAATTCCAAAATAAAAATGCTCTTGAAGTTTAGTCCAGTACCAGCCCATCTAAGGCCGAAATGTCACCATTGTAGGACTTATTCTTGTATTCCTCTTAGAAAGAGCTCCCAACATGCGACATAGTGAGGATGGTGATCCATGTCAAAATCAAGGAAGAAGAACTCTCAATTGAATTTGATATTTATTAAGAATTGTCCATTATTTGTAAATTTAAAGTTGATAAAATATAGTTTTTATGACGATGATAATAACAATTATGATAGCAAACAGAACAAAAATACAACCTAAGAAATAGATAAGTTTATTGTGCAATCGTTATTCCTTCAAATCAAAAGACTATTTTAGCCACAATATTAAATTTTAAATGTAATATTTTACTAAGATATAATTAAAATTAGTTTTTAACTATTCATTTTATCCCATTACTTTTAGTAGCTTTGTGCTTCATATAAAGCTATATAATTTACATTCTCTTTTTTATAATGGAATAGTTGAATATAGACATTTTTTTTATCATGGATATTTATATTTCATATTGAAGATGAGATTGATCTCATGGACATGTAAACCTTTCAATCCACACATACCAATATCCATGCCGATATACCGTTGAATGACCCACATAGGTACACAACCGGACCCGCATAGATGGCCCGTGGACATAGAGAACATCAATCTCGGCCATCCATTTGAGAGCGGATCAGCTTTTCATGATAGTTGGCCCAGCAAACTGTAAAGACAGCTGAGAGAAGTGTGCCCCACTTATGGGGAAAGGGCAAAAAAACCTCAAAAAAGGAAGATTTTTTTTTATTAGAACACCTACCGGAAGAGTGACACTTGGACGAGAGTGCCCGGCCACCACATGTGGGCCGGCTCCACCACGTACTTGCGCAGCAGCCCGGCCCATCCATATCCAAGTACCTGCACCACCAGCGCACGTTAGCACCAACCATCAGACAAATGCTTAATTTCAGTGATGCAAACAAGAGTGTTTCTGCAAATAACAAATTTATTCAGAAAATGATGTCACATGATGTAAGTAAATATAGTGACAGTATAAATTCTCTGTTATTACCTAATAGAAAGATTCGAATTCGACATATACAAACATTAAAAATATCTTTTGATCTGTCCTCCGAACATAGATAGCGTTTTATTTCTGTTAGATTATGATTAAATGTACTAATGGACCCGTTCGGAGTCGAATTCTCCACTGATCTCAACGGGAGGTCAAAGAGGAGCAGCGATCATGAATCAGGATGAGCTAAGCAAAAAGTCCGTGATTTCATCTTTATATTATCTGTTAAATGGTTGACTATTCTATTTGTTTGATAAATCCATGTTACTGTCGTGTATTCATAGTATTGATTGATTTTAATGTGTTTGTATTTTTAAATTTAAAAACTAAAATCATGCATTTCAAATGATAAAATTATAGTAAAATTTTTTGTATAAAAAGCATCAACGATATAGTAGTTCAATTGATAAGTGAAAAGTGTCACGTTCAAATCTACATATAGTGAAAATTTTACATGGAGTTTTTCATAATTTTTACATATAAGTTAAAAAAATATAGTAATATTTAAAATTATATTTATTTCATTACTTAAACTCGAATTACTTAGCCATCGGTGTTCCATTCTGTCCAGAGCTCAGAGTTAGCCCGTTGGTCGAATAAAAATTGCAGAAACTGTCTCTGTTCAACGCATCAGACAAAAAGGGCAGCGCAATCACGTAGACAAAGACAAATTAAAAATTTATTAATACAAAAACTCACAATCAGTGTTAAAAATAATATTTAGTAAAACAAAAAAGACTCGCTCCCCAGAAAATTTTGAAAATCCAACATTACAGGAACTTATAGTACACTTCTTACACCCACTTTTAGCTTAGGAATTGGATGCCAATCCTTTTTTAATATATTAAACTATTTTATCATACTGATTTTTTTTTTTTGACACGATTAATTTCTTTAAGCAAAATTCTTAATACAAATTAGGGAACTGATTTGTGAACGGACATATTTTATTTAAAAAATACCATTTTTCTCTCTTTTAATTCATTGGGAGAGTTTTCCCCCTCTCTCTCCTAACTTGTTCTTAACTCGTCTTTTAAATAAAGAAAAATTTGAACACAAATATTAGTAAAAAATTGTAATTAATACGGTTTGATATTAGTTCGGAGTCATATTAGATATGTGAGAAAACTAAACAGATTGCGAATGAATTTTAAATTTTAAATTATTATTTTAAACTAATGATTTAAATTCTAAATTTGATAAATATAGTTTATAAGATTTGAAAATCTGTTTAAATCATAAGTTTAAAATTAAAAATTCATTCATAACATATGTAGTTTTTTCCCACATATCTAATATAACTCAAATCTATTATTATAAATCACAAATTTTTATAATTTTTTTTACTAATACTTACTTTGTGTGCTAATTTTTCTTTATTTAAAAGGCATGAACCGGCAATTATTTTTTTTTAAAAAAAAAACCAGAAATGGCATCAAAGAAGAAAAATAAAAAACAATGTAATCCGATGCACGTATCCCCAACCACCGAAAATTCTCGAGAGGATAACTCTCACTGAAAAAAACTGACTGAATTATTTCGCAATTAAAAACAAAAACTACTCTAATCTTCAGTTCTTTCGGCTTTCAAGAACCATTCCCAGAAAATCTTTTCGTCAATCATGATTTTCAGAAAATGGAAATTTCAATTCCATTCTCAAATCTCAGGATAAAGCTTCACAAGCTGATAATCCTCTCCAAACACACTGCACATCAATATCCCCCTTCTTGTAGAAGAATTTGGATTCCACCAAACAATTTCTTTGGGAAATTGTGAAAATGGAAAGAAAGAGATGAGAAAGACCTGGGTAGTGATGATGAGGATCCAGCTAGCAAGAAATGAGATATTCCTTCCATAGAAGGCCTTGATGATGTTGACGATCATAACGGCGTAGGCCGAACCGTTCCCAAACGCGTAACCGGCGTTGGCAAAGATAGATATCAGGACGTGTTCCTTCATGTTGAACGGCCCCGGGTTGAGAGACATCTCTCGCGACCCGATCTTGAACTTGCGGCGGGGGAGCACCTTAGCGAGGAAGTGGCCGGCGGGCAAGGACGCCACCTGGACGGAGATCTGTGTTATGATGAGCGGCTCCGTCCGGTAGGAGAAGAACTGATTGAGAAACGACATGAGAGCGCAGGACAGGACGCCGAGGAACCACATCCGGAAGGTCCAGACCGGCAGCGTCTCGTCGTCGGTATTGCTCACTGTCAGCCTCACTTGCTCAATTGGAGATTCCTCTTCTTTCTACTCCTGCTGGTGCTGCTTCTCTGTCCATCTCCACTTCTAGAGTTCCCATGGCAGCAAAGAGAAGAGACTAGAGAGAGAGATTTGGGATTTGGAATCTGGAATCTGGAATGAGGAATGTAATAGTATATGTAATTAGTAAATCGGAGCTTATTAATCAAACTCAGATGGGGACACTAATGGCGAGATTTTCCATTTCGATTTCACAGCTTCCACGCTAGGAATTGAAGTCTTTGAGGAGATCTGTATACGATTAATTCGAACATGTATAAGAGAATCACGGGGTGGGGCCCAGATTCCGTCCATTGGTTCGGAGCACTACAAGAATCGCAATCGGGTAGAAAGTCACGGAGAGCAGTCGCTTTCCTAATTGTCTTAAATTGAAGACTCAACAAGTTGGTCACTTGGAATAGATGTAAAAAGATGATCACTTGCAACCCTAATAATATATTTAAGTAAAGATTTTATATAATAATTTTTGTATTAAAATAATTTGTTTATTAATAATATTTTTTAGCATATATCAAATAGCCCAAATACCACAATTTTCCCCATTTGCTTCCCTAAAAGCCCTGCAACAGCAGAGAGGCAACAAGCAATCTATCACCTACAATTTCTCCATTAGTTTATAATCTTTTTTCTATTAAACATGCACAGGTAATTCATTTGGCTTGACCTTCTTGGATTAGAAAGCTTAAGTTTAATTCCTTTTAAGTTAATTAATTACACAAGGTTTGTCGGTAATTTAATATATCATCTTATCTCTAATATAAAGTAGAGATATGCATATTGTAATACCCTGCTCCAGATTAGGCGTGTTTTAGCTTAATAATTCTTGTTTAACCGGTTAATCTCGGAGATTACGCTTAGGACTTCGAGGAAAGCCCAGGTGTGGTACAATCCGAGCTCGTGAGCTCAGTGATCCAGCTCATCCAGCTGGAGGGGCATTTTGATAATTTACCATTTATTGTGTTTATTTGATAAATTAGGTTGTTATATGAATATTAATGATTGATAATGTTCTCTTTAATAAATGATTTGCATTTCTGATTTTAAAATAAATTTATTTTCAGAAAATAGTGTTTAAAATCCGCCCTTCAAAACCCCGAAAGGGAGTATTAATTATTTCAAAGGGTTTTTGAAAGGAAATAAATTTTGAAACTAGTATTTTGTAATAGATCATCTTAAGTATTGTCTAGTTATTCCATTTCACTCCAAAAAGAGATTTCTAAAATGTTTTATTTAACATTTGTTTATTTAAGTAAATATTGGTAAATTATGATTTTTATTTAAATCAATGGGTTTTAATAAGAGATAAATTCCAAAAATTTTATGGTGATTAAGGTTTTCAAAACCCAACCTATCTGTAAGGTTGGATTGAGTTTTTGAGCTTTTAAAATCATGCCTTTAGTGTAAAATTGGATTTTATTAAACCCAAGGACCTTTTTGCAAAACCAGAAATCCCTGAGGACTTATTTGCAACCAGAAACCCGTTTACTGTTGTAAACGTCAGCAGCGCCTACATGCAGATGCATGCAATGGCCACCCGACCGTCCCTTCCGGCCAAGATTTCTATAAAACGGCCCTCAGCCTACTGGTTTTTCCTCCTAGCAAATCTTTGCTTCCCTCTCAGTCTCAGTCTCAGCTGAAACCGATCCCTTCCCTCTCTGCTTTCTCAGTGTTCTTGCAACAGTAAGCCTTAGAAGTAAAGCTTTCCAAAGACCGGATTTCTTAGCCGAGGAACCTCAGTGAAGGTATCCTTTGCATTCCCTTTTCGATTTCAGTCAGCTTTGAATCCAGAAAATCTAAATTTGGCCCTATTTTGAAAAAGAAAATCCATTTCAAAAATCTAAGGAAAACCATGGGTTTCTTGTACCCGTGAGGATTTGATTTTAAAATCGGTTGGCCTAGTGAGTTTCTGAGCTCCAAACCTCTCCCTATGGAAAGAGGACTCCCAGAGAAGTCCATTGGACCGGCTATCTGTGGAAAATGAATCCGGGAAACCCTCTGTTTCCCGATCCGTAATTCACTGTGAGTCTGCCGTCACTGTCTGCTATGTAGACAGTGGAGGAAGACGACTCTCGGACGGTCCGAAAGCTAACCCTCGGACGTTCCGAGCTTCACCCGAAGCCCAGTTACACCCGAGGCAAGCCAGACCCCTTCGGACGAACCGAGCCGAGTTCGGAAGGACCGAACCCACTCGGACGTTCCGAACCCAAACTTCAGATGTTCCGAGGACCCAGACCCACTGAGACTTGTTTTCGGATTTCTTTTCAGTTCGAATGGACTTCGGATGATCCGAGACCTGATCTTCGGACGATCAAGTCAGACCCTTGTTTCGAAGTCAGTGATTAGATTAGCTGTGGTTCGGATAATCCGAAACCACTGTACCTGGTTCCGAGGCATATTCCGAGGGACCCAATTTTTAAGTGTTAAAATATTATTTGATTGTTCTTGTTTGATGCATTGATGTGATTTAATGTTGATTAATACCCCTTGTTAATTAAAAATGTACTAACCCCTCTTCTCTTATTACTATAGTGTAAATACTATTGTATTCACTTCCAGGCCGACCCTATTGGTCGGGCACTGAGTGATTTCACTTCCAGGCCAACGCTATATAGTCGGGCACTGTAATACCCCAGCCCAATTTAGGAATTAATTATGATTAATCGTGATTAATTAAATAATTTTTATCCGTTAATTATGAAATATTTTCCTCTAATCGTAAAGTGTATCAAATAAGTTTTTCAACGGATCTGAGTTTGACTCGATCCGAATCCGATAACTCTTTTAATTAAGTTTCAAAGATATATGGGTGAGTTACGAATATAATAATAATATTATTTTAGGCTTAAACCTTAGCTGCTTTATAAACTCAGTCATTTGACTTAGTTTGAACTTCAAATTTTAGATTATGCATTATTTTTAAATTCCGGACCTAATGACATGCCAATCTCGTTATAATTTCGCTAATTTATTTTACCCCTAAGTTTTAAAGTGGTAAAACCCTAATTCGATAGGGTAGAGGAAGTCCTAAAAATATATAGAGAGAGTCAGTACTCAATCTGTATTATAACTAAGCTGTTTATTTCTTTACACTCTAAAATAGTTAGTTTTTGATATTTATTTTAAGCCATGAAATATGGGCCGTTGAATATTCTTTCATTTAGAAAATGTGGTTTTTGACTTCAAAACACCTTAAAACTTTAGAATGTTTTTATCAGACAAATTTACTTTATCAAACTATAAGGTTGGATACTTTCAAAAAGAATCTTGAAGATTAGGAGATTTTGTTAAAACGGTGATTTTTAGCGAAAACAGTAGGTTCTTGAGATAGATTTCACTCCAAATTTTAATACCATGCTCAGTTTTTAATACCTGACCTACTGAACCAATTGTATCAATTCAGTGAGACCCTGAAATACCCCGATAAAAAGAAGGACATAGATATAAATAGTAAAAAGAATAAACTAATATTATATTATAAAATAATATCAGAAACCAAACGAAAGATAGGTTTCAAAGCTACGAATGTAGCTTTTAGTTGTGCTGGAAGAATACAACACCGCCAATTGCCTATGTCACTGTGCGGTAGTTGTAATAATAATATTAAAATATATAATAATAAATGTAAGTTATTGAAAACTTATAAACCTACGAACAGCTTAGGCAACCTGTATGACTAAAAAAATGCATACGGTTGCTTATAAATAGGAGTAATCGGCGAGGAAGCCAAAACGTAAAGAAAAAAAAAACACTCCTCAAAGTTTCTGCCGCTTTGCTCTCTCTCCCTCTTTCAAAAACAGCAAGCCCTCTCTCTCCTATTTTCTTTTCTTTCTTCTTCTTTCTCTTGCTTTGGCCATACCAGCAGCAGCCGAACGTTCGGGTTTCCTGAATTGGTTTAAGGGTTTTCAAATTTAGTCAATCTTACACAGAATTTTGCACCCAAGGTATCGAAATAATTCTATCTTTTATTTTTATTAACTTCATAGCAAATTAGGAGTAAAATAGCTTAGTATTGGGGTTCAAAGAAATGATATTTTAAAATGGAGGAAAAATAGATTTCCTCTTAAAATTTAAATTTTACCCTCAAGATTCGTATTATTTTACGTTCAAATATAATTTTTGACCCTAAGTAAAATCGGGGAAAAGATTAACCCCAGCTGACTATTGTGTGTTTATTTTTCCGCCTTGTGTGTTTAAATTCCTGTACTGTACCCTCTGGGCACATTCTCAATACGTCTCCATGGTCCTTTCTCCAGAAGACAATACGAGGATAGGGCACTGAGTACTTTTATTACTTTACTGTCTCTGTACCCTCTGGGCCACATTCTCAATACGTCTCCATGGTCCTTTCTCCAGAAGACAATACGAGGATGGGGCACTGAGTACTTTTATTTACTTTACTGTCTCTGTACCCTCTGGGCCACATTCTCAATACGTCTCCATGGTCCTTTCTCCAGAAGACAATACGAGGATAGGGCACTGAGTACTTTTATTTACTTTACTGTCTCTGTACCCTCTGGGCCACATTCTCAATACGTCTCCATGGTCCTTCTTCCAGAAGACAATACGAGGATGGGGCACTGAGTACTTTTATTTACTTTACTGTCTCTGTACCCTCTGGGCCTCTCACAATACGTCTCCATGGTCCTTTCTCCAGAAGACAATACGAGAGAAGGCACTGAGTACTTTACATTTTTCATTTTATTGTAATGTTTTGGATGGCTGACAACTAACTTTCTGACATAAGTTAAAGGAGTAGAAAGAGCCTAGGTGACTCATTACACATATCATGTTTTCTGGAAAAATAGCACGGGGTTTGGAAAATTATTATGTGTATATACTGACAAATAGAAAATTTATACATTCTACTCTATCTTACAGATTTTCTGTGAAAAACTCAACCGGAGAAGGTGAGGAGACTCGAACCAACATTTGTATTGTGTTATATGTTAAACCCACTAACACCAGACTGAAATGGGACACATGGTCAATTAAAGATGGAAAAGGCTATATAGGTCCAGAATACGAGACCTGACACTGCCTACATGTAAAGGATGTAAATGTTCTAACTGTTTAGAACGTAGGCGTTAAAATGGTGTCGGGGAGTCGAGGACTTCTAGTCTCTAACGCAGTATGGACCAATGGAGTGTCTGAGAAATGTCGGGTAAAAACTGGGTGAAGGCATTCGTGTTATTAAATCCAGTTTTATATGTTGTGTGATATTGATTATTTTATTGATTTCTTGTACTGGTATTTGATATACCAAATGATAAGGCTGAAATATGGTGGTTCTCTCAGAAGAAGTCCCTGTGTAAGGAGGGCACTGGAAATCATGCATTATCATGCATTTGACATTTGCATGTGATAATTATGTTCATAAGTTAAATCTGTGGAAGATAATAACTTTGTAAAGTTTGATATTTGCCGTTGGGCTATAATTGCTGAGATTAGCCGAACACCGTTTGCGAACCGCTGGGTTGGACGTGTTAGTAAGCTGTGGTCGACCGCCATCAACCGTTGGTGTTGGATGGGCTAGTAGACTTGGTCGTGGAGACCGTATGCACTTGCAAGTTGCTATATTATTTCCGTGGAGGAATTAATATTAGTTCTAATTGGAACTCTAAATGGGGGCTGACCCCGATGTTGTAACATGGCTGGGGACCGACCCCGGTGTTAACAATTATAAAAACCTTAGAAGGCGATCATAGGGTGAAAATGGGATATGCTAATAACATGCCTTTGTATGACATGCATTGCTTATGCATTGTTGCATTAAAATCATTGGATTTTATGGTGAGTTCTCCCCACTGGGCTGTTGCTCACGTCCCTTACAATGCAGGATCTGAACCAGAGGAAGGATTGGAGGGACCAGTGGTACCTCGTTGAAAGTCGGAACTTAGAAGTTCCTAAGGTTTTCCGCACGTGGAAACCATATGCTTGCTTAAATATGTTTGAGTATTTGTAATAAATATGCCTCATGTGGCATAAGAAACTTATGTCTGTAAGTTTTAATGTCGTATACATTATATCCACTATGTTTTCGTGCATAACGCTGATGAGACAAATGAAAATATTCGTGGTGTGATATGGGTTGTATATGGGGACATATGGTATATGTTTGAGTTCATGTGTGAAAAGCACGTGTGACATTTTCTAGGATCGGGTTTTGGTAAACTTGAAGATCCAGCCCAGTTATGACGTTGGGTGATTAGAGTTTATTGTTTTAAAAAAAAAAAAATTAGTCGCGTTCCGGTCCCACATCTGGGTTCGGGGCGTGACAGGCACTGAGTGACCTCGAGGCCTAACTCAAAATGTCAGATCTGGTCCTATCAAGAAGACAACCGAGAAGTGACCCGAGGATCTAGACCTAGCTCAATAAGTCAATCGGGTCAATGCCCAGAAGACAATATGAGTTTTGGACTGAGCCCTTTTTTTATTATATTATATCTTGTAGATGATTATAATTTAAAAAGGATAGAAACCCAGTAGGAGACTCAATTCCATATACCTTGGATATTTCTGGGAAAAACGTATGATTTCCAAATACTACTTGTATATACGTATTTGTTATGTATATTGATTGTGCACTTGTGTGTTGTTTGAACAGAGACCGTGTAACCACACAATCACGGTGAGGGAACTTAACTCTGCAGGATATGTAAACAGGTTTTATTATGAGATGAGTCTTGGGCAATGGGTGATTTCAATTTTGATGAACCCACTCATGTGCCTAAACATGATGCACTATGGTAAGAGTGTTGATGATGGTTGTGAATATTATGATGTTGATCATATGAGTATGTAAGACTGCTTCCACGTACTTGGGCTATTGAACCAATATCGGTCATATGGGAGATGGTTTATGTCTACTAGACCATAGGTAAACCATGATGTCGTCAGTTGCTGACTTGAGGATGTCAGTATCGGCTAAGTCAAAGCAGGAGATGTACTTGTAAGGATGTATTTTGACCATGTCAGAACTTAATACAGGTCTCAGTGTAGTCGGCAGGCGTTACGTTGGATAATAGCAGTAGTTGACGAAAGATGGAAATGATGATGATGCTTTACATGATATTATGCTTATTTGTTATCAAGCATGAACTATTATTGAACTGTTGTTTATTGCTAACCTGTTATTTACTTAAATTGCATTGTTATATTTCCTTCATTGGGCTAGTTAGCTCACCCCACTCACCTTTCAGGAGATGAACCCGAGGAGGAGAACCCTCTTTTTCAAGCTTAGGGTGGATAAACTGCGGCGGTGTTTCGGGATTTCCCCTGAGGGGAATACCCTTATCTTTACTTGTTGGTTCTTGGAACCTTTTTGCCTTTGTAGACTACCAGATGTGGTACTTGATTTGTATTAACGTTATGTTTTGAGACTACTACGTTGCTGTAGTCATTTTATTGTGATTTGACTGAAAAATCAGTGGTTGGATTCCTTATGTTCATGTTATGTGTTGATGTTATTATTATATCTATTTTGTGGGGTAGACTTATGGTATGTGTTTGAGTCCACATGTTGGGATCATGTGTGACCTTTGGGCCTAACCGTTGATCCGGCCCCGTTAGAGTGCTCGTGTTAGTTTATCTTTCAAAAAAAAAAAATCAGTCGCATTCCGGGCACACCCTTCGGATCGGGGCATGACACATATTATATGAAAAAATGGAATGACGAATTATAAAAAGAATAGGGCTACAAGTTAAGAAATTGAGATTTCAAAGAATTTGAAAAAAAATAGCTAAAAAAATGGATAACTGGAGAATAAATTCTAGCAATTTTTTGCCAAGATATTGATCTAGCTAATTAGTAAAAAATAAATAGATTGACAAAAATTTACTCATTTCTTCAATAAAATTTGGTCAAAATGAGGAAAAAAGAGATTGAATTGAAAATGATCTTATAAAATGAATTTCATGTAAAAAAATAACAACAAATAAATATTGAAAAATATAATAATGAATGATAAATGAAAAGAATGAAATAAATGTATAAAGTTAATTTCTGATAATCCATTCTCACAAATTTAATGCTAATGTTTAATTTTTTGAAATATCTTCTCAATTTTATTAAATTTAAAATCCAAATTAAAATGTAAATATAATTCGTATATAAATCAGATAAATGATTTGTTAAGGAGCTAAATAAAATTGGAATCATCCAATCTCTCACCAAACTCCTATACTGGATCATCTATCTTTGGTGTATTTTTGTACAAAACATTTAAAAGTAATAATTAGAATAAATATTATTAAATACTAATTGATACGACATGTTCAGTTACATTTAAAATTTTATATTTCATCATCATCCACTACACTTAAAATTCCAACTATAGAACATGCAAAATAACACCTCAATTAAACTTAAAAATGAATGAGGAAACTAAAACAATAATTAATTTAAGAGAACCTCCAATCTTTCATTTATCTTAGATAAAAAAAAATGGATTAAATAAAAAAAAAGTAGAAATACATTAGATTTAACATTTATACACTAAATAAATTTCATAAATACTACATCCACTATTCTCAAACACATTATATCCAATTTAAACAACTTCATCCATAAATTTCATTTCACAAAAAAAAAAAAAAAATCATGAAATTTTTACAAAGTGGCACACAAAATCACACATCCATTACACCTAAAATTGAATGATAAAATGAAAACAATAATTTATTTCCAAAAACCCCCAATTTTTCATTTAGATTAAATGAAAAAATAGAAATGCATTAGATCTGACAATATACGCAATATATCAATTGGTACCTTTAACTATGATGTATACTTGGCCTTTCAATATATTTATAATAAATATTTTTATCCTACGACACCACCCGTTTTTTAATATTTTAAAATGAATTTGCATTCATCTACAAATAATTATGAATTTCTCTATAATGCATTATTAGTCATGTTCCATAATGCATGTTGAGATGCCCTACTAAAAAAAATCAATCTCAAATATATTAGGGTTTAATATGATAATTAAAATATAACACGTCCGAAAAGGAAGGGAGCTATTTAGTATTTAAATATTTAATTAGCTTGGGGTAGGGGTTACTTTGTAATTTCGTAAACAGCATGGTGGCTTTTGTAATTAAATACGAATTCGGCCGATCTGAACCCACATTTTCGCATTCTTGGAATAGCGACCGTTGACTCGCTCGTTGCCTTCTTCAAACTATGCGCCTTCGAAAGCGGTGTGCAAGTCAAGTGTCCAAGACTAGGACTTTTCATGCCAAATATATTATTAAATGAGGATTTAATTAGTTTAAGTTGACTGGATTAAGTTATTTTTTTTACTTTTAAACTACAGTATCATATGTAATTTTTGGAGATTCTCACATCCTTCGATCATCAGAATTCTAGCACAAGAGTTGAAATTTTAATTATTTGGCATGTGTAGATCTTTTCATAAGGTTTAAATTCATATATCTTTTGTCATGTATGATTTATATAGTAAATAATTATATATAAATGTTTGTATGGATCTTTCACATGACGACATTAGGAAAATATCATTATTGGCTCATCAATATCCTAATAAAAATATATTAATAATATAATAATATCAACATCATTAAAATTAAGAGATTACTACACAAATTATACATGAGAATAATTAAGAGAAAAATAAATAACCTAAATAATTAAAAAATATCTTAACAACCTAAAAATAATAATGTATGAGAAAAATAACGTAATTAAAATAATTAAAAATGTATGAAGAATATCCTAATTAACCTAATAACAGATGATATAATGCATGAGAAACATGAAAGATAAATAAAATCACATATCAAGAACCTAAACTATTAAAAACCTATGAAGAAAAAAATGTGAACAATTAAATAAAATAAAAGATAATAGCAAAGAAGAAGAAAAGTACTAAATTCTCAAATCTCTTCTTTATGGGGCTTTTTGTAAAGTCTTTGTACAATTTAGGACTAAAGAGAAGAGGAATGACCACAAGAAAAGGAGATTTACAAGTCCACCTGATGTTCACATATGAAAGAATTTGACATAAAATAAGAGTTTTCAATTATATTTACTAATTTTTAATATTTAAAAAATAAACAGAAAATCTCAAAATAAAAATAAATAAAAGTAAAACCATTTTTTGCTCCTACATAATAAACATCAAATTAGAAATGAATTGATTTGTGCACTCATAATTTTTCTTATCTAGAAAGAGGATAGTATAAACATTAAACTTTGCTAATTTTGTCCATTACTTCTATCCTTGAAAATTAAAAAAGTGAAAAAAAATTTCAAATTTACATAATTTGTTTTCCATAAAATAAAATAAAAAACTTTTCACAAATCAATTCATGAGAAAAATCTCCATCAGTCTCTTACTTTCCTTTCAATTAAATGTATTTTGAAATTGGTGGAGTGAATCTCTCTCTCTGAGTAAAGTAAATTGCAAGTAAAAATATTTTAATCTAGGATAAGATAAGAGACCCCTTATTCGCTTCCAATAGAAAGGAACGTTCACTAAAGAGATTCAAGTCTTCAACTCCTTTTCTTAACAATTTCATTTTGATAATGGCAATTTCTGCAAACTCTCGCTCTTACACGCGTGGGCCCTACTTTACGATGTTTCAGTGCTCAGACAATCCACTTTTATTTTAAAATGAGTTTTTCAATCGAAAAAAAGCCACTTTACCATTATTACTCAAAGATTGAAGGGTATTCCTTTATATTACAGTTTTTTTTTAAAATAAATAAATATATATATATATATATATATATATTTTAAAATTTACGTGTGGAAAATCATAGGAACCTAACAGAAAATCTACGGGTATTACCCACTATCCTTAAAGGCACACCAGGCAAAGACATGGGAGTTCAAACCTAACATATCTCGCTTCTTGAAGCATGAAATAATGAGTTGATATATATATATATATACTCTCTTCATCCCATTTTAATTGTATCATTTGAAATATTTATATTTTTTAGAAAACTCTCTATATAAGACTAGCATTCTATGTGATTTTATCAATTTTTAACACACTTTATTCTACTCTAATATAAATGAGATAACTATTTTAAGACAAATCTAAAATCTATATAAGACAACTAATTTAGAAATGAGGAAGTATTAACAAGTGCAAAAGCATCTGAATTTACATGATTTATAATTTTACACCACCCCACATAGACTAGAGAAAAACCTAATATAGCCAAATACATTCCTGTTCTATATATATATATATATATATATAAAATGACTAAGATACTCAAGATCTTCATCTTTCTCTAAATATGAGGCTATTAGGTAAAATTTCAAATGCATATAGCCTTCTATAAGCCATGGATATCGGATGACTAAAGAACTCGAATTTGGAATATCTTGTTCGTAAGCTACAGTGATTGTCATTTGAACTACTTATGGAATGAGAATTCTCAGCTTTACTCACTGATTTGATTTTTGTGATTTGAGTCAAATCATGGTACCCGAAATAATCAATTTAATACAAATCAAAATTTAAGGAAAATCGAATGGCCAAATGTGAAAACACTGAGAATACAGTGATAATTCATTAATTCAACATTTAGGCTATCAACCACCCCTGTATTTCTTTTCCACATGTTCAGGTCTCCTAATATCCTTGTCGTCTATCTTCAATTCATATTGAAAAAATCTATTGTCTGGTGTGAATACAAGTCCACCTGAAAATAAAAACTGGACTACTTTGAAGTAAACCAAGCATCAGTGAGCATTCAACAAAAGGAGCTATCAAATTAAATCACAAAACCATTGGCCTCCTTGTTCAAATTCCATGACATCATCCAAATCAACAAACAGAATTTGGAATTCTGTCCCCATGCACCGTACGTTGAGATTACCGGGGATCTTGCTCTTTAAATATTAAGGTAGGTCACATATTTTCTAATGAAATTTGCAGAGAATGATAAGAATATTGATTATGTAATGTTTGAACCTCATCAGATCATATTAGTCATAGATTTTAAACTTCAAAATTTGAATGTTATAAAACTATTGATTTTTCATGAATCATCTCACACAATTCTGATAACCCGACTAAAGAGTTTCTCTTAATTTATATCTTACCTAAACATGTGGAGCTCATTCTATAATTAATATGCCGTCTTCCTATTTAATTGGAAAGCAAGTCTGCTTCAAAAAATAATCTTTTTATGGATTACAAATTCATATAAATAAATATGTATATAAACTTATCCATAATTACATAAATGTGCAGATTACAGATTACTAAAAGAAGAATTTTAGAATTAAAGAACAAGTGATTGACAAAGTTCTCGCTTTTTATATTGCCCACCATCCATCAGCCCACAGAGGCAGACTTCTCAGATTAATTTGAATTCAGATTCAGGAAACAAGGGATAGATTTTCTTTTATTTTAATGTGGAACCCGCCGACTCACGTCGTAGTGATTATATGTAAAACCCCGAATCCATGAAACAGGAGATAGATTTTCCAATGATGAAATTGTATTTTTTGTTGTAATTAAAGACCTTAAACATAACAAGCCAGTGTGCAACTACATAGCAAATGATCAATTTATTCATCATATTTTTCACAGGTATTCCATATTCAAGGCGTCTCTCACTTAAAAAACTTTAATTTTTTAATGATAATTCAATCACATATATCATTTAGAAAGAACAGGCTCACAGCCTATGCACCATAAAAAGTGATTAAACAAGCTATTAAGAATCTAGAAGCAGAAGAAGTACTAAGTTAGAAAACTTTATAATTAAAAAAAAAACTTTCATCAAAAAGGCATTTGATATTTGATATAATTTTTTTTTTGAATTTACCTATGGAAAACCGTAGGATACCCAGCGTAAAACCCCCATGGATGAGCCCACTACTCCTAGGACACACCAAGGTTAGGCCATGGGGCTCGAACCCACAATCTCCTGCTTCCTGAAGCAGAAAGTAACCAGTTGAGCTGCACCCATGTGGATTAATTTGTTGATATTCATTGATGACTTATCAAATATCCAGAGAAGATCAATTTAAGATATGACGTCGAGTTAAGAAACATAGGATGAGATAAAAAAAAGGGCCTGATTCCACTTAAATTATCAGAATGGTTGGGTTTTTCTATGTTCAAGTTAAGAGTTTATTTATATTGTTAAAGTCTAAGTCTACTCACAGTTCAATTGGTTTTTTTAAGAATATATATTCCAATTCTGCTAGTTTTGATAATTGAAAAGCTTGAGTCAGTATATTGAAATCCGTTGTAGACTAACATATTTGGGACAAAATGAGAGTAAAGCCCATTTAAGGCTTAAGTTCAAATTTCTTGGCCTAGCTTTGATGAGGAGCAAGATTATTTTAGAAGTGGAGCAATTCTGATCTATAAGAGGCCTGATGGGCTTTATGATTATTCTTAAGAGTCTAAGCCCACAAGTTTTAAATGGAGTTGAAAGTGAGCTCGAGAGTGGCTCATCAGCCAAAGTACATGTTCAAGGCAACCCATCATGATGGATTTGGGTCGGTCTTAATCTAATTTAAGCCCAAGAACTGCCTAGATATTAAAATATGACTAATGCTTGTAATATTAACATTTAGTGATTCGTTGTATACTAAATCCAAAGGGTTGGAGTAATAGCCACGAAATCATCTTAAGAAGCTGAGTCTTGATTTCGATTATCACTCTGCTCAAGGGTCACTTTTCATATAATTATTCGGTGTGTGCGAGTAAAAAAACTTTTATACATATTTCGAGAATTAGTCGAGTGCTCTAAGCCTCTAAGAGACTTGACACCTTATTCATTAAAATAATAATTCTTTATATACTAATCAATAACTTTAACTTCATGTCTTCATTGTCAAAATTGTGTCCTAATTTCTAAATATTACTTACTGAAAGAAAACATTCAGTGCTTCAACGATCCTAATTTCTAAATGTTGCTTACTGAAAGAAAACATTCAGTGCTTCAACGATCTTCGTAAAAATAAATTCCCTTTGTTGTTTGTTCGACTGTTCCAAAGATTTCTTGATCAAAAGCTTTGATCTGTGCTTAAAATCAAAATTGATAAGATCAAAGCCCACATTCAATTCAAGTGTGCCATATGCCCATATATATAAAATAAGATCGCGCAACCAAATGATAAGGTTAGACTATTTAAATTAGAGTCATGCCGATGCGGGTTCAAGCCCCCATGGCCTAATTGTGGTGTGCCTTGGGGATAGTGGACTCATCCGTGGTGATTTTAGTAGCACTGTGTCTGAGTTTTCCACACATTATTAAAAAAAAAATAGTTAAATAATTATATAATGACAGTATCAAAATAGTGATTACATATGTTAATGCATGCATCACATCTAGTAATGGAGTGAAATTTTGGTCTTTGTTTGACTACGGCCATTATAAGGTAAACTCGCTGCTTCGACACCTAAATTGGAAAACACGGCACATGCAAACCTACCTATGGGCCCAAGGCCCACTTGGAATCATGTGCCTTCTAATTGGAAGTTTCCTACATGCTCGTGAGGTGATGATGTGGACTTGAACATTATTGAGGAAGTTGCCATGACTTTGATGGACAATTTTGATCGTAGCAATTATAATTGGAAACTATTCAACATGACCTCTCATTTTATTGGCTGACCCTACTATCCAAGGTGACCCAATTAAATATACCCTAAACCCAATTGACCCAATTAAATGCCAAAACCCTAAATACCCTAAGTCCCATAATGTTGCTCCTTAAAATTCTCCTCATAGCCGTCCAAACACCTACAAATTCTATCCAGTGTCAGTATGGGATAGTTGACATGGGATACTAGGAATTAGGAGTAATATTAGCTTTGGCAACTAATACTTAAGTAGTATTTACAAAGAATGATCGACCAAGCCTTGATAGAGTTTTGTTTTATTATTTAAACTCCCCATTGTAGGCAGCCTCAATATTTTGGAATTTTTTTTTATTTGCTCAATTCGAGTGTCCCAGGACGTGGTTGATCTAAAATAAATAAGTACTATTTAGTCCTTATTTTCATGTTTGAGTTTTGATTATAGATTTCATTTCATGGATTTTTAATTCTAATTTATTCACAATTAAATTAAGAGAATATAAATAATCTGAACTCAATTATAAAAATAATGAATTCATGGGAAACTTGTGTGCTTAATTATCAAGTGAATTTTCAATAAGTGGCTCATTTGTAGATACTCAAACGACCAGTGATTTAAATAACCGTAAGATTATTGGGCTCGAAATTCATGTATAGAAGGATCTTTGGTGCTACCCATACTTGCATCATATATCATCCATTTAAATAAAAAGTACAACAAACTTAAATGTCAACTTTGAAATTTTTGTTCAATATCAACATTTTATTTTTATATTAAATCAAATACAATTTAATCATTCATTTTTACTCATATAATTGTTCTTTTAAAATAAGCTTATTAATTAAATAAATCTTAAAATATACTGTATTCAACTAAATCTATATAATATATTATATATTTATTAATCTGTGAGGGTTTGGCTTGACAATTAAAAACTCTACTAAGTTTAGAGGTTCTAGGTTAAGTCCCTCTCTAACATATAAGAGTCACTCTTATTAATTTTACTTAGTGTATGAGTAGAAAGGTTTACATATGTCCCGATAACTTAATAAGGTGCTCTAAGAGGTGGCTTGATTACCTTGGATTTAATATATATATCCATCGATGTATCACTATCTGCAAATACTCTATAGGTTGTCCATCTTACATAAGTATTCAGAGCAACTCATATTTATATTGTTTATCCATCGATGTATCAACTCATATTTATATTGTTTATCCATCGATGTATCACTATCTGCAAATACTATAGAGGTTGTCCATCTTACATAAGTATTCAGAGCAACTCATATTTATATTATTTATCCATCGATGTATCACTATCTGCAAATACTGTATAGGTTGTCCATCTTACATAAGTATTCAGAGTGATTGCTGCTAAACATTATTTTCTTCTTTTTCCATTTTTACCCTCAGGGAGAAAGAAATGAATGGAAAATTGGCCAAAAGCTTAACTGTAAAAATGGAAAAAAAAAATGAGGTGTCACTTTCAAAAGAAATTGATGGTGTACCACTGTACCTATCAAAACCTAAATTAGAAACGTGGGTAGCTTCCATCCAAGATTTTTCTTTTTATTACCCTTTCCAAGCTCTTTAACCATGGCCCGTCAGAAGAAAAAAAATCTCCATACCACCAATCCAAGGTGAGAATCGGTCAATTGTCATTAAGTCATCAAGAACGACTTTAAAAATCTATTGAAGTTTTGGATTTAACTGTAATAAATTTTATAATTTTTTTATTCAAATACTTGTTGTTTGATCCATTGAAAAGTAAGCTTAACAATTTACAGTCTAACAAAATCTACATTTGTTAAATATGTTTATATATACTAAAAACTATCGAAATATGTAAAAATATAAACAAGAAGACAAGACTTTATGATCAGTGTTATCAGAACCGGACCGAACCGAGGTCGAACCAGAACCACGGTGTCTGCGGTTTGCTCTTTGTCAAAAGTCGGCTTTGAATCAAAACCGCATAAAATCGGTCAGACCCGAGGTTTTATGCTGTTTTGACACAAAAACCGCGAATCGAGAACCTCGGTTCAGAAATTTATTTATTTATTTTTTAATTTTCTCCTTAAAAAATGTGTATATTTGAAATATAAATATTTATTACTATTTCTATCCCATATATTTTAGCGTTTTGATATATTACTCAGAGTTTGAATGTATTTTTTAATATTTATAGTAATGTTATTGGTAAAATGTGTCTTATTTAATATTATATATAATATTTATATTATTTTAATACTTGACCGGATTTGACTGCAGTTGAATCCGAACCTCCTCGAAGACGGTTCGTTAGACAGTCCTCTGATAACATTGCATATGATTACTACACTTGTAATTGTTAAAAATAATAAAAATGAAAATGAGAAAATAGAAAAGGAAAAAAAATAGTAGAAGAAAGAGCAAAATTGAAAAACTGAGGAAAATAAATAAAAAAAGATAAAAAAAATTAAAATGAGAGGGAAACATGAGAATGGAAACAAATAAAAAAGAAACGATACATAAAAAGAAGAAAAGAAATTAAGTTAAAGTAGAAAATAAGTTCAAGAAGAGAGAATTTAAAAAAAAAATTGACTTGTTTCTATACTTAAAATGAGAGAAAAAAAGGCCAAATGAAGCTGGGCTTCTCCATCTTTTCATTTTATATTCACATTCCAATTTTACCCTTATTAAATATCTAGAAGGACTTCAATTTCCTACAAATAACTAGTGACTTGAATCAAGTTGAGTAGACAAGTAACTCACCGATTAATTTGACTCTTACAAAAACTTGATGACTAATTGGGTCTCATGACAAGCTATTCAGTTTTGTTACAAGTCGAAGTTGAACACTTCCTCTAAAGTTACTCAGTGTGTATATAGATAGGTTTCTACGTGTCTTAATAATTAGTTAGGTACTCTAAGTGACCTTGATAGTTGATACTTAGTTATAGAAAAGAAGTTTCAAATCTATGACATAAAACTCTTGTTTTAATCCAATCGTTAATATGAATTTAATGAGTTTGATCAATATTCAACACAACTTCAAAAAAAAGGAGAATTTGATCCAATGGTTCTCATTGAATTAAAATAGACCTTACAGTAGAGATATCCCAAGGAAAGACTGTTGTTTATCTAGTATTCAGAATCCCAAATAGACAGTAGAGATAATGCCAATATTTTAAAATCCCACCCTTTTAAGCGGTTGAATTTAGTTTAACCTTGAATTTTACTAAATAGAGTTCAATTATCTTGAAAACCTTTTTAAAATTCAAAACCTTCAAAAACCCCTTAATGACTCACGATTCAAAAGAGTTGGTACGGTTAAACCTCAGTAACCCCTAAATAATTTCAAACTTATTATGTTGGATTGTTGAACTATTCTATTTATATATAATTATAATTAGTAATGAATAAAATATTTTTATGAAAATGTGATTATTATATTTTATGTGTTTTGTATTTGATATTTTATAATTATTAGTATATTATTATATTTTTAGCTAATTTATTATTAATTATAGATCTATCAGTTTATTAATATTATCATAAGACATCATATTCATGTGACGGGTTTGACTGAATTTGATCAAGGTTGAACTCTAACCGACCCAATCCTTCTCTTAAGAAAGTTTGACCCTCGAATTGATTTTTAAAAATTGGATAATACCATAGCACTAGATTATAAATCTAGAGCACACAAATGGACAGGTTTCACTGGAAGAGAGCGTGGTCTGTACAGCTATCTGAACCCAGTGACTGGCCCAAATGTTAAAGAAGAAAGAGAAGAAAAGACAGGAATATATCTGCCTCAATCTCCTCCCGACAAGCTCTTTACACTACTCAACACCAAAGAGCATATCATTTAGGAATTGACCTTCCCATATTTCTTTCATTGCATTTCTACAATAAGAAACTATCTGTACTTGATATTTTCAGTTTGGTTTGAAGTGAGGAAAGCCTCACAAGTAATGAAAAGCTACTATTATGCCAGGATAACTTCAGAGTGCAAATATACAGAGGCTGAGAGGGACAACAATCAGAAAACAGGACATCCATCAACCTGAATTCCCTTAGCTGTGGGACAGCTGGCAAGATCACAATGCTCGCCGCCGATACCCCACCAAGTCAAGCTCTTGTTCTCTGTGCTTAATGTGAAGTACAAGATAACAGCCATGAATCCAACTCCAGCATCAAGTGCTGCAGACAAAACATAATTGTACCTTTGCCACCATTTCTTTCTGTACCTGAAAATGAAGAAGTTAAATATCGTCCCAACCAGTGCCCAAGAATTGTAATTCAGTGCGGTCGCAGGAGGCATGTAGGCAGTTGCTCCTAAAAGGATGGGAAGATTTATGAGAGGAATCCAGGACTGCTTGGGGAATGCCTTATGAAGGAGCCATACAAAAACTGGCCCAATGGCACCACCGAGGAAGAACCAGTTAAGAGCCGCATAACTCCCAAGTGAGCCGAAGATGCGTTTAGGTCCAACCAAGCCCCAGATCACAGATGCATCAAAGAACACGCGATCGTTTGGACATGTCCATGGACTGTTCGGTGGCAAGAGGTCATCATGACATATGTTCTCAATGGAGCCGAGCAGCCACCATGCTACTACGAGGTTGATCGTTCCAGCTATTATGGTGCCAATTAACTGTAGACGAGCAAGTTGAAATTGGCATAGAAGAAATGGAGGAAAGAACAAAGTCAGAGAAAGTGTGGAAGATAAATAATAGCGAAAGAGAAAATTTAAGACCAGGATATTCTTTGTTCTGTACACAACCTCACACTAAGGGCCACTTTGGTGCTTACCCCCTCACATACATGTGACACGTTTTAAAGCCATCAGCCTGGTTTGCCCAATAGATCTTGTGGGGTTGAGGGGACCACAAGGGATGGGGTTGGCAAAGCAAACAATTTCACAGAGGAGGGGAGAGGGGATCCACGGTCCTAACAGTTAGCACACCACACAAATATGGTGTTCACTAGCTAATTGAAAGTAAAATGTTTTGCGCTGCCTCTTGCTTCTTCCCATGGATTCTCTTTTCTAGCCTATTTCTTTAGTTACAATACTGTAGATTATGATGGCATACATTTTAATGACACCGAAAATTACCTGAACTAAGAACATTGATCTAGGTGGAATCTTCATATAATGACCAAGCTTGAAATCAGAGAGAAAAGAGATAGCTTGGGTCATGCTCATATACCCATAGACTTTGAAGCAGACATTGGCTATGGGTTTTCCTGGCAGTATCAGACCCATTATATATTCTGTGATGATGTTCAACCCTGGCGTCTGAAAATGGAAGGAACAATAGACATAAGAGCATGCATGGTCAATATTATTTCAAATTTCGACATTTAGATAAGTTTACCAATTCTCAATTATTATGCTATTATATGAATCATGTTAAACCAACACCAGAAACTCAAATCCTTTTTCCCATTCTAAGGCATGTGTTCCTATTCTAACTAATTCTAGTTTCTAGAATTAAACTTAACCAGCATTGATTCTTATGGATAGGAAAAGGAAAGATACGAAGGATAGAGGACCTGATTTGTAGTGGCAGTTATGATTGCTATGGGAAGAGTAAAGAAAAAGGCAATGCCACATGCAAAGAGAAGCCCCCACCATGGCAATTGGACCTGGTCTTTCAAGACAGTGCACATGATGAGAGAGATTGCAACAGTCAATGTAAGCAATAGGTAAAACCACCAAGCAGGCATGTCTGTGTACTTCCTCATCAGCCTCGTGTGGATGTCATCCTTGCCTTTATATGAAGCCCGAAACCGCTCATACACCTCCCTGCACAATTGAATCTCCATCAGAAAAAAAAATCCTATGATCATTATCATTAGAAAAGCAATTTATTCCGTTTATCTGGCATTAGCACTTATAATTGGATTCAGCAAATATTTTTAAAGGCTGACTGCCTCTCTGTTGCCCATGTGACTGAAACCTGCAATCTTATGGTTGCAACAATGAGACATCACCAACTGTCCTAAATGCTCTAGTTTGCATTTCCAATAGAACTGCTAATGGAAGAAGAATAGGAAAAGATGAGGGGGCTTTTGAGATTAAACACTCTTTGACTTTTAGAAGAATCAGCTGAAAATGTCAAATGCTACCATCCACAATACTCTAGCAAGTTGTGATTTGCGCCCACACCATGCACTTAAAAAGGTTCTTTTTCTTACATGCAGTTCAAGCAAAGAGAACCCTCTCTTAACAGAGATCATAGCATTCATATAAAGGCAGGATAGAAATTCAATCAGTTCTTCTTTTTCTTTTTTGGAAATTCAATCATTTCATACTCAATATAGAGACCACCACTATGAAATTAAGCAATGAGACATTGCCCTTCTAACCATTTCAAAAAAGAGAAAAAAATAATACAACTGAGACCAAAATGCATTGTAAATATACCTTCCATTGAAAAGGGCTACATGTGTGAGAGTTGACGCAATGGTAGCAAATCCAAAACCATAAGTCAGAGCAAAGAACATGCTCAGATGTATCCGTCCTTGAGAATTGTATGCAGCCATATCTATCTCAAATTTGTTGTTAACAATTGCCGATATGTTGTAATCCTGGCCATTGGCTGTGAATAAGTGTGAGGAGAACAAAGGAAATGTCTTGGCATTGTACAGATCCAGCCCCCAGTAAGCAATAGGAATTGCCACATAAACAATGAGAACAAACCCCAAGTAAACATTGGCAATAGCAAAGAATGGGTAGATCAGAGGACTGAACATAAAAGCCGCGACAGCTGACCAGTCAAGCGTGAATGCTCCAAGTCCCAAGCCCTGCATGCCTGACCCAATCTGCTGGGCAGTGACCGATTTTGAGAAGGCCCAGCAGATCCATGAAATGCTGGTTAATGTGGAGAAGAGGTAGCCTGGAAAAACATACCAAGAGAAGCTGCACATGAGTGCAATGAGGAAGAATTTTGCCCGTGACATGCGCCGGTCGTCCTTCTCATGCAAGGCCCTGAAGTTTCATATTAGAGTTCAGCATCACGTCGTCATAGTTATCAATCAGGTTCCATATGCAACTCTTTTAATGGACTCTTACCATCTGATCAATAACTAGGATGGCAACAGGCCAGGCCTATGCTACGCCAAGCCTGAGCCCCATCAAGAGTATGTAAGCCCAAGCTCAAGCCTGACAAAGGCTTAAAACAAGTGCTCAAGCCCAAGCCCGATGAGCCTGACAAAAAGCTTGAGTCCGAAGGAAGCTCCATTAAGATATTAAATCTATTTTCCCTATTTTTTTGGATTTTTATCATCTTACTAAAAAATCAACTATAGAATTAAAAGTATTCTTGATAAGCTACAAGTAGACCAAATTTCAATAAAAAACTTAATTCATAATCACGTGAAAAATATATCCAGCAGAAATTGAACCTACGAATTTTCGCATTAAGATTTAGGCACTTTAACCATAAAGCAACGGATGCTTTATCATAAATTGTTTTTAGATGAGAGTTGATGTAAGTAAGTTGAACTTAGCCACCTACTTTTCTTTCTATCTTTCTTTTTTTACTTTGTTTGTGTGTTGATGACCTAATACCACAATCCTTTCAATTTAATAATGGATGTGGGAGAAAAAAAAATTCAAATTAAAAAAGAGCATGATATCTATGATACATGAGCCACAATGGAAAAAAATTCAATTACCCATATAACCTGTAAATCAACCATCTAATCATTCTAAACGTTCAACAGTAACATGGAGATTGAAAATAAGAGGTGGATCTTCCATTTATCACTTTCTTACATGAAGTGCAAATAATTAATCAAGGAAATGAGCCTAGTATATATTACATATTATAAGTATTGATTCCTTATTAGTCAGCAAAAGAGAGAAAAAATAAAACTTTAAAATTTCCACCATTCTTCAAGGAAAATCAAGTTCTCCATCCTAAATATATCAAATACGTCGTTCTAAATAATATAGAAAACAAAAATAAAGGATTCTCCACTGAAAAAAAAATTCTTATTTTTTCAAATGCTCTAGAGAACTTCAGTTAAACGTGATCATAAACAGATATTTGAGCAGTAGGCCCACCATATTATACCCAAATAGACCCTATCCTAGGACCTTAAATGGGCAGATGGACGGAAGACAAAAAAAAAATTAACAATCCAAAATTATCTCAAGATCGAAAAAAATCTTGGGAAAACAGATATTTTAACTTTTAGCAGGAAAAATACTTTTTATTATTTACATTTTAATGCAAATAAAAAATAAAAACACATTTTTATATTAATAACATATTCTATCCGATCTGTTTTACATTTCAGCTGTCATCTATTCTCATGATTTCACGTCACACCGGTAAAAATTTGAGTTTCTTATAAATTATAGCATTAATATATTTGGCGAATCATGTTTTATTTAATATATTAAGTGCCCACTAGAATTGTATAAGATAAATTATTCTCAAAATAATACATAAATAAAGTCAAAATTACTGTTTTACCTGTTACGGCAATTGTAATGGAACCCAAGAGAGATGGACTAAGCGCATCCCCAAGGTTTCTGGTCCAGCCAACGTATAGAAAATGGAAGTAGAGGAAAAATGTCTATATCCTTCTCTCTCACACCAGACTATTCTGTCTAGACTAAAATAGTCCCCAACTACCCCACCAGATTCGGATGCCAATTTCAAAATTAGAGAATATTCAAATGGGCCCACCTTGTTAAAATGAATATCCAACATTCTTATACCCGACTTCAAAAGGTTGATTTGATAGTGAAGATGTTCATCTCATGAACACTATCCTTAGATTTATACTGTGTATACAAATTAGATGGTTTTAAATGTCCTGAAAGATTAATTGAATGAGATATCTGAACAATTTCGGTCATTAAAAAACATCCTGATACCCTAATCTACTGTAGAGAATCCAAACTCCATTAACTAGGTATGAAAGCCGTAAATTTACAAAGGTATGGCAAGCACACTCAAAGTCAGGATCCGATAGTGGAAATTCCAAGCTGTTAAATCAAGGGGAAAAAAACAATTATACTTTATGAAGAAAATTCCAAAATAAAAATGCTCTTGAAGTTTAGTCCAGTACCAGCCCATCTAAGGCCGAAATGTCACCATTGTAGGACTTATTCTTGTATTCCTCTTAGAAAGAGCTCCCAACATGCGACATAGTGAGGATGGTCATCCATGTCAAAATCAAGGAAGAAGAACTCTCAATTGAATTTGATATTTATTAAGAATTGTCCATTATTTGTAAATTTAAAGTTGATAAAATATAGTTTTTATGACGATGATAATAACAATTATGATAGCAAACAGAACAAAAATACAACGTAAGAAATAGATAAGTTTATTGTGCAATCGTTATTCCTTCAAATCAAAAGACTATTTTAGCCACAATATTAAATTTTAAATGTAATGTTTTACTAAGATATAATTAAAATTAGTTTTTAACTATTCATTTTATCCCATTACTTTTAGTAGCTTTGTGCTTCATATAAAGCTATATAATTTACATTCTCTTTTTTATAATGGAATAGTTGAATATAGACATTTTTTTTATCATGGATATTTATATTTCATATTGAAGATGAGATTGATCTCATGGACATGTAAACCTTTCAATCCACACATACCAATATCCATGCCGATATACCGTTGAATGACCCACATAGGTACACAACCGGACCCGCATAGATGGCCCGTGGACATAGAGAACATCAATCTCGGCCATCCATTTGAGAGCGGATCATCTTTTCATGATAGTTGGCCCAGCAAACTGTAAAGACAGCTGAGAGAAGTGTGCCCCACTTATGGGGAAAGGGCAAAAAAACCTCAAAAAAGGAAGATTTTTTTTTTATTAGAACACCTACCGGAAGAGTGACACTTGGACGAGAGTGCCCGGCCACCACATGTGGGCCGGCTCCACCACGTACTTGCGCAGCAGCCCGGCCCATCCATATCCAAGTACCTGCACCACCAGCGCACGTTAGCACCAACCATCAGACAAATGCTTAATTTCAGTGATGCAAACAAGAGTGTTTCTGCAAATAACAAATTTATTCAGAAAATGATGTCACATGATGTAAGTAAATATAGTGACAGTATAAATTCTCTGTTATTACCTAATAGAAAGATTCAAATTCGACATATACAAACATTAAAAATATCTTTTGATCTGTCCTCCGAACATAGATAGCGTTTTATTTCTGTTAGATTATGATTAAATGTACTAATGGACCCGTTCGGCGTCGAATTCTCCACTGATCTCAAGTTCTCAACGGGAGGTCAAAGAGGAGCAGCGATCATGAATCAGGATGAGCTAAGCAAAAAGTCCGTGATTTCATCTTTATATTATCTGTTAAATGGTTGACTATTCTATTTGTTTGATAAATCCATGTTACTGTCGTGTATTCATAGTATTGATTGATTTTAATGTGTTTGTATTTTTAAATTTAAAAACTAAAATCATGCATTTCAAATGATAAAATTATAGTAAAATTTTTTGTATAAAAAGCATCAACGATATAGTAGTTCAATTGATAAGTGAAAAGTGTCACGTTCAAATCTACATATAGTGAAAATTTTACATGGAGTTTTTCATAATTTTTACATATAAGTTAAAAAATAATATAGTAATATTTAAAATTATATTTATTTCATTACTTAAACTCGAATTACTTAGCCATTGGTGTTCCATTCTGTCCAGAGCTCAGAGTTAGCCCGTTGGTCGAATAAAAATTGCAGAAACTGTCTCTGTTCAACGCATCAGACAAAAAGGGCAGCGCAATCACGTAGACAAAGACAAATTAAAAATTTATTAATACAAAAACTCGCAATCAGTGTTAAAAATAATATTTAGTAAAACAAAAAAGACTCGCTCCCCAGAAAATTTTGAAAAATCCAACATTACAGGAACTTATAGTACACTTCTTACACCCACTTTTAGCTTAGGAATTGGATGCCAATCCTTTTTTTAATATATTAAACTATTCTTATCATACTGATTTTTTTTTTTGACACGATTAATTTCTTTAAGCAAAATTCTTAATACAAATTAGGGAACTGATTTGTGAACGGACATATTTTTTATTTAAAAAATACCATTTTTCTCTCTCTTTTAATTCATTGGGAGAGTTTTCCCCCTCTCTCTCCTAACTTGTTCTTAACTCGTCTTTTAAATAAAGAAAAATTTGAACACAAATATTAGTAAAAAATTGTAATTAATACGGTTTGATATTAGTTCGGAGTTGTATTAGATATGTGAGAAAACTAAACAGATTGCGAATGAATTTTAAATTTTAAATTATTATTTTAAACTAATGATTTAAATTCTAAATTTGATAAATATAGTTTATAAGATTTGAAAATCTGTTTAAATCATAAGTTTAAAATTAAAAATTCATTCATAACATATGTAGTTTTTTCCCACATATCTAATATAACTCAAATCAAATATTAAATCTTATAAATCACAAATTTTTATAATTTTTTTTACTAATACTTACTTTGTGTGCTAATTTTTCTTTATTTAAAAGGCATGAACCGGCAATTAATTTTTTTTTAAAAAAAAAACAGAAATGGCATCAAAGAAGAAAAATAAAAAACAATGTAATCCGATGCACGTATCCCCAACCACCGAAAATTCTCGAGAGGATAACGCTCACTGTAAAAAACTGACTGAATTATTTCGCAATTAAAAACAAAAACTACTCTAATCTTCAGTTCTTTCGGCTTTCAAGAACCATTCCCAGAAAATCTTTTCGTCAATCATGATTTTCAGAAAATGGAAATTTCAATTCCATTCTCAAATCTCAGGATAAAGCTTCACAAGCTGATAATCCTCTCCAAACACACTGCACATCAATATCCCCCTTCTTGTAGAAGAATTTGGATTCCACCAAACAATTTCTTTAAAAAAGGGAGAAATTGTGAAAATGGATAGGGAAAGAGATGAGAAAGACCTGGGTAGTGATGATGAGGATCCAGCTAGCAAGAAATGAGATATTCCTTCCATAGAAGGCCTTGATGATGTTGACGATCATAACGGCGTAGGCCGAACCGTTCCCAAACGCGTAACCGGCGTTGGCAAAGATAGATATCAGGACGTGTTCCTTCATGTTGAACGGCCCCGGGTTGAGAGACATCTCTCGCGACCCGATCTTGAACTTGCGGCGGGGGAGCACCTTAGCGAGGAAGTGGCCGGCGGGCAAGGACGCCACCTGGACGGAGATCTGTGTTATGATGAGCGGCTCCGTCCGGTAGGAGAAGAACTGATTGAGAAACGACATGAGAGCGCAGGACAGGACGCCGAGGAACCACATCCGGAAGGTCCAGACCGGCAGCGTCTCGTCGTCGGTATTGCTCACTGTCAGCCTCACTTGCTCAATTGGAGATTCCTCTTCTTCTTCTACTCCTGCTGGTGCTGCTTCTCTGTCCATCTCCACTTCTAGAGTTCCCATGGCAGCAAAGAGAAGAGACTAGAGAGAGAGAGATTTGGGATTTGGAATCTGGAATCTGAGAGGAATGTAATGGAGTATAATATGTGAATGTATATTTGTAATTAGTAGAATCGGAGCTTATTAATCAAACTCAGATGGGGACACTAATGGCGAGATTTTCCATTTCGATTTCACAGCTTCCACTCGCTAGGAATTGAAGTCTTTGAGGAGATCTGTATACGATTAATTCGAACATGTATAAGAGAATCACGGGGTGGGGCCCAGATTCCGTCCATTGGTTCGGAGCACTACAAGAATCGCAATCGGGTAGAAAGTCACTGAGAGCAGTCGCTTTCCTAATTGTCTTAAATTGAAGACTCAACAAGTTGGTCACTTGGAATAGATGTAAAAAGATGATCACTTGCAACCCTAATAATATATTTAAGTAAAGATTTTATATAATAATTTTTGTATTAAAATAATTTGTTTATTAATAATATTTTTTAGCATATATCAAATAGCCCAAATACCACAATTTTTCCCCATTTGCTTCCCTAAAAGCCCTGCAACAGCAGAGAGGCAACAAGCAATCTATCACCTACAATTTCTCCATTAGTTTATAATCTTTTTTCTATTAAACATGCACAGGTAATTCATTTGGCTTGACCTTCTTGGATTAGAAAGCTTAAGTTTAATTCCTTTTAAGTTAATTAATTATACACAAGGTTTGTCGGTAATTTAATATATCATCTTATCTCTAATATAAAGTAGAGATATGCATATTGTAATACCCTGCTCCAGATTAAGCGTGTTTTAGCTTAATAATTCTTGTTTAACCGGTTAATCTCGGAGATTACGCTTAGGACTTCGAGGAAAGCCCAGGTGTGGTACAATCCGAGCTCGTGAGCTCAGTGATCCAGCTCATCCAGCTGGAGGGGCATTTTGATAATTTACCATTTGTTGTGTTTATTTGATAAATTAGGTTGTTATATGAATATTAATGATTGATAATGTTCTCTTTAATAAATGATTTGCATTTCTGATTTTAAAATAAATTTATTTTCAGAAAATAGTGTTTAAAATCCGCCCTTCAAAATCCCGAAAGGGAGTATTAATTATTTCAAAGGGTTTTTGAAAGGAAATAAATTTTGAAACTAGTATTTTGTAATAGATCATCTTAAGTATTGTCTAGTTATTCCATTTCACTCCAAAAAGAGATTTCTAAAATGTTTTATTTAACATTTGTTTATTTAAGTAAATATTGGTAAATTATGATTTTTATTTAAATCAATGGGTTTTAATAAGAGATAAATTCCAAAAATTTTATGGTGATTAAGGTTTTCAAAACCCAACCTATCTGTAAGGTTGGATTGAGTTTTTGAGCTTTTAAAATCATGCCTTTAGTGTAAAATTGGATTTTATTAAACCCAAGGACCTTTTTGCAAAACCAGAAATCCCTGAGGACTTATTTGCAACCAGAAACCCGTTTACTGTTGTAAACGTCAGCAGCGCCTACATGCAGATGCATGCAATGGCCACCCGACCGTCCCTTCCGGCCAAGATTTCTATAAAACGGCCCTCAGCCTACTGGTTTTTCCTCCTAGCAAATCTTTGCTTCCCTCTCAGTCTCAGTCTCAGCTGAAACCGATCCCTTCCCTCTCTGCTTTCTCAGTGTTCTTGCAATAGTAAGCCTTAGAAGTAAAGCTTTCCAAAGACCGGATTTCTTAGCCGAGGAACCTCAGTGAAGGTATCCTTTGCATTCCCTTTTCGATTTCAGTCAGCTTTAAATCCAGAAAATCTAAATTTGGCCCTGTTTTGAAAAAGAAAATTCATTTCAAAAATCTAAGGAAAACCATGGGTTTCTTGTACCCGTGAGGATTTGATTTTAAAATCGGTTGGCCTAGTGAGTTTCTGAGCTCCAAACCTCTCCCTATGGAAAGAGGACTCCCAGAGAAGTCCATTGGACCGGCTATCTGTGGAAAATGAATCCGGGAAACCCTCTGTTTCCCGATCCGTAATTCACTGTGAGTCTGCCGTCACTGTCTGCTATGCAGACAGTGGAGGAAGACGACTCTCGGACGGTCCGAAAGCTAACCCTCGGACGTTCCGAGCTTCACCCGAAGCCCAGTTACACCCGAGGCAAGCCAGACCCCTTCGGACGAACCGAGCCGAGTTCGGAAGGACCGAACCCACTCGGACGTTCCGAACCCAAACTTCAGATGTTCCGAGGACCCAGACCCACTGAGACTTGTTTTCGGATTTCTTTTCAGTTCGAATGGACTTCGGATGATCCGAGACCTGATCTTCGGACGATCAAGTCAGACCCTTGTTCCGAAGTCAGTGACTAGATTAGGTGTGGTTCGGATAATCCGAAACCACTGTACCTGGTTCCGAGGCATATTCCAAGGGACCCAATTTTTAAGTGTTAAAATATTGTTTGATTGTTCTTGTTTGATGCATTGATGTGATTTAATGTTGATTAATACCCCTTGTTAATTAAAAATGTACTAACCCCTCTTCTCTTATTACTATAGTGTAAATACTATTGTATTCACTTCCAGGCCGACCCTATTGGTCGGGCACTGAGTGATTTCACTTCCAGGCCAACGCTATATAGTCGGGCACTGAGTGACCTCGAGGCCTAACTCAAAATGTCAGATCTGGTCCTATCAAGAAGACAACCGATAAGTGACCCGAGGATCTAGACCTAGCTCAATAAGTCAATCGGGTCAATGCCCAGAAGACAATATGAGTTTTGGACTGAGCCCTTTTTTTATTATATTATATCTTGTGGATGATTATAATTTAAAAAGGATAGAAACCCAGTAGGAGACTCAATTCCATATACCTTGGATATTTCTGGGAAAAACGTATGATTTCCAAATACTACTTGTATATACGTATTTGTTATGTATATTGATTGTGCACTTGTGTGTTGTTTGAACAGAGACCGCGTAACCACACAATCACGGTGAGGGAACTTAACTCTGCAGGATATGTAAACAGGTTTTATTATGAGATGAGTCTTGGGCAATGGGTGGTTTCAATTTTGATGAACCCACTCATGTGCCTAAACATGATGCACTATGGTAAGAGTGTTGATGATGGTTGTGAATATTATGATGTTGATCATATGAGTATGTAAGACTGCTTCCACGTACCTGGGCTATTGAACCAATATCGGTCATATGGGAGATGGTTTATGTCTACTAGACCATAGGTAAACCATGATGTCGTCAGTTGCTGACTTGAAGATGTCAGTATCGGCTAAGTCAAAGCAGGAGATGTACTTGTAAGGATGTATTTTGACCATGTCAGAACTTAATACAGGTCTCAATGTAGTCGGCAGGCGTTACGTTGGATGATAGCAGTAGTTGACGAAAGATGGAAATGATGATGATGCTTTACATGATATTATGCTTATTTCGTAAACAGCATGGTGGCTTTTGTAATTAAATACGAATTCGGCCGATCTGAACCCACATTTTCGCATTCTTGGAATCGCAACCGTTGACTCGCTCGTTGCCTTCTTCAAACTATGCGCCTTCGAAAGCAGTGTGCAAGTCAAGTGTCCAAGGCTAGGACTTTTCATGCCAAATATATATATATATATATATATATATATATTATTAAATGAGGATTTAATTAATTTAAGTGGACTGGATTAAGGTATTTTTTATTTTTTAAACTACAGTATCATATGTAATTTTTGGAGATTCTCACATCTTTCAATCATCAGAATTCTAGCACTTAATATAATGGGATTTGAGGGTTGAAATTTTAATTATTTGGCATGTGTAGATCTTTTCATAAGGTTTAAATTCATATATCTTTTGTCATGTATGATTTATATAGTATATAATTATATATAAATGTTTGTATGGAACTTCACATGACAACATTTTGAAAATATCATTATTGGCTCATCAATGTCCTAATAAAAATATATTAATAATAACAACATCATTAAAGTTAAGAGATTACTACCCAAATTATACATGAGCATAATTAAGAGAAAAATAAATAACCTAAATAATTAAAAAATATCTTAACAACCTAAAAATGAATAATATATGAGAAAATAAAATAATCTAAATAATTAAAAATGTATGAAGAATACCCTAATTAACGTAATTACAGATGATATAATCCATGAGAAATATGAAAAATAAATAAAATCACCTATCAAGAACCTAAACTATTAAAAACCTATGAAGAAAAAAATGTGAACAATTAAATAAAATAAAAGATAATAGCAAAGAAGAAGAAAAGTTCTAAATTCTCAAATCTCTTCTTTGTGAGGCTTTTTGTAAAGTCTTTGTACAATTTAGAACTAAAGATAAGAGGAATGATCAGAAGAAAAGGAGATTTGTACGTCCAACTGATGTTCACATATAAAAGAATTTGACATAAAATAAGAGTTTTCAATTATATTTACTTATTTTTAATATTTAAAAAATAAACAGAAAATCTCAAAATAAAAATAAATAAAAATAAAACCATTTTTTGCTCCTACATAATAAACATCAAATTAGAAATGAATTGATTTGGCACTCATAATTTTTCTTATCTAGAAATAGGATAGTATAAACATTAAACTTTGCTAATTTTGTCCATTACTTCTATCCTTGAAAATTAAAAAAGTGAAAAAAAATTTCAAACTTACATAATTTGTTCTCCATAAAATAAAATAAAAAACTTTTCACAAATCAATTCTTGAGAAAAATCTCCATCAGTCTCTTACTTTCCTTTCAATTAAATGTATTTTGAAATTGGAGTGAATCTCTCTCTCTGAGTAAAGTAAATTGCAAGTAAAAATATTTAAACGTAGGATAAGATAAGATACCCCTATTCGCTTCCAATAGAAAGGAACGTTGACTAAAGAGATTCAAGTCTTCAACTCCATTTCTTAACAATTTCATTTTGATATGACAATTTCTGCAAACTCTCGCTCTTACACGCGTGGGCCCTACTTTACTGTTTAAGTGCTCAGACAACCCACTTTTATTTTAAAATGAGTTTTTCAACGGAAGCAAAGCCACTTTACCATTATTACTCAAAGAATGAAGGGTATTCCATTATATTACAGTTTTTTTTAAAAATAAATATTTATATATATATTTTTTAAAATTTATGTGTGGAAAATTATAGAAAACCTAGAAGAAAATCTACGGGTGTCTTAAAGGCACACAAAGTAAGGATATAGGGCTCAAACCTAATATATCTCGCTTCTGGAAGCATGAGATAACAAGTTGAGCTATATATATATATAGACTAATTATATTAATTATATTATACTCTGTTCATCTCATTTTAGTTGTCTCATTTGAAATATTTATATTTTTTAAAAAACTCTCTATATAAGACTATCACTTCATATAATCTTATCAATTTTGCACATATTTTATACTATACCAATATAAATGAGACAACTATATTAAGACAATTCAAAAATCTATATAGGAGAACTAATTTAGAATAGAGAAAGTATTATATATTAACAATTGCAAAAGCATCTGATTTTACATGATTTATAATTTTACACCACCCCCACATAGACTAGAGAACAACCTAATATAGTCAAATACATTCCTTTTCTATAAGCAAAAATATATATAAAAATAATCTTCATCTTTCTCTAAGTATGATGCTATTAAGTAAAATTTCAAATGCATACAGTCCTCTATAAACCATGGGCATGGGATAACTACGCTCAAACTTGGAACATCTTGTTCATGAGCTACAGTGATTGTCATTTGAACTATTTATCGTATGGGAATTCTCAGCTTTACTCACTGATTTGATTTTTGTGATTTGAGTCAAATCATGTTACCCCAAATGCATCAATTTAATACAAATCAAGATTTAAGAAAATCGAATGGCCAAATGTGAAAACACTGAGAATACAGTGATAATTCATTAATTCAACATTTAGACTATCAACCACCCCTGTATTTCTTTTCCACATGTTCAGGTCTCCTAATATCCTTTTCGTCTATCATCAATTCATATTGAAATCTATTGTCTGGTGCGAATACAAGTCCAACTGAAAATAAAAACTGGACGACTTTGAAGTAAACCAAGCATCAGTCAGCATTCAACAAAAGGGGCTATCAAATTAAATCACAAAACCATTGGCCTACTTGTTCAAATTCCATGACATCATCCAATCAACAAACAGAATTTGGAATTCTGTTCCCATGCACCGTACGTTGAGATTACTGGGGATCTTGCTCTTTAAATATTAAGGTAGGTCACGTATTTTCTAATGAAATTTGCATAGAATGATAAGAATATTGATTATGTAATGTTTGAACCTCATCAGATCATATTAGTCATAGATTTTAAACTTCAAAATTTGAATGTTATAAAACCATTGATTTTTCATGAATCATCTCACACAATTGTGATAACCCGACTAAAGAGTTTCTCTTAATTCATATCATTCATGTAGAGCTTTATTCATCTCACCTAAACATGTAGAGCTCATTCTACAATAAATATGCCGTCTTCCTATTAAATTGGAAAGCAAGTCTCGCTTTTTATATTGCCCACCATCCATCAGCCCACAGAGGCAGACTTCTCAGATTAATTTGAATTCAGATTCAGTAAACAAGGGATAGATTCTCTTTTATTTTAATATGTGGAAACCCGCCGACTCACGTCGTAGTGATTATATGTAAAACCCCAAATCCATGAAACAGGAGATAGATTTTCCAATGATGAAATTGTACTTTTTGTTGTAATTAAAGACCTTAAACATAACAAGCCAGTGTGCAACTACATAGCAAATGATCAATTTATTCATCATATTTTTCACAGGTATTCCATATTCAAGGCGTCTCTCACTTAAAAACTTTAATTTTTTTAATGATAATTCAAGCATATATCATTATGAAAGAACAGGCTCACAGCCTATGCACCATAAAAAGTGATTAAACAAGCTATTAAGAAATCTAAAAGCAGAAGAAGTTACTAAGTTAGAAAACTTTATAATTAAAAAAAAAAAAATCGGGCATTTGATATTTGACATAATTTTTTTTTTTTTTAATTTACGCGTGGAAAATCACCGGATACCCAGCGTAAAACCCCCACGGATGAGCCCACTACCCCCTAGGGCACACCAAGGTTAGGCTATGGGAGCTTGAACCTATAACCTCCCACTTTCTGAGGCGGGAGGCAACCAATTGAGCTACACTTGGGTTAATTTATTGATTTTCATTGATGACTTATCAAATGTCCAGAGAAGATCAATTTAAGACATAAAACTAGAATGAGATAAAATAAAGGGCCTGATTCCACTTAAATTATCAGAATGGGTTGGGTTTTTCTATCTTCAAGTTAAGAGCTTATTTATATTGTTAAAGTCTAAGTCTACTCACAGTTCAATTGGTTTTTTTAAGAATATATTCCAGTGCTGATAGTTTTGATAATTGAAAAGCTTGAGTCTGTATATTGAAATCCGTTGCAGATTAACATATTTGGGACAAAATGAGAGTAAAGCCCATTTGAGGCTTAAGTTCAAATTTCTTGGCCTAGCTTTGATGAGGAACAAGATTATCTTATATGTCTCGAGCAATTCTGATCTATAAGAGGCCTGATGGGCTTTATGATTATTCTTAAGAGTCTAAGCCCACCAGTTTTAAATGGAGTTGAAAGTGAGCTCGAGAGTGGCTCATCAGCCAAAATACATGTTCAAGACTACCCATTATGATGGATTTGGGTCTGTCTTAATCTAATTTAAGCCCAAGAACTGCCTAGATATTAAAATATGACTAATGGTTGTAATATTAACATTTGGCGATTTGTTGTATACTAAATCCAAAGGGTTGGAGTAATAGCCACGAATTCATCTTAGGAAGCTGAGTCTTAATTTCGATTATCACTCTACTCAAAGGTCACTTTCCATATAGTTATTCGGTGTGTGTGAGTAAAAAGACTCATACATATCTCGAGAATTAGTCAAGTGCTCTAAGCCTCTATGAGACTTGACACCTTATTCATTAAAAATAATAATTCTTTATATACTAATCAATAACTTGAACTTCATGTCTTCATTGTCAAAATTGTGTCCTAATTTCTAAATATTGCTTACTGAAAGAATATATTCAGTGCTTCAATGATCTTCATATAAAAATAAATTCCCTTTGTTGTCTGTTCGACTGGTCCAAAGATTTCTTGATCAAAAGCTTTGATCTGTGCTTAAACTCAAAATTGATAGGATCAAAGCCCACATTCAATTCAAGTGTGCCATATGCCCATATGTATGAAATAAGATCGTGCAACCAAATGATAAAGTTAGACTATTTAAATTAGACTTATGTCGATGTGGGTTCCAACATCTATGGCCTAATTTTGGTGTGCCTTAGGGATAATGGACTCATCTGTGGACGTTTTATTAAGACTGCGTCTGAATTTTCCATACGTTAATAAAAAAAAATAGTCAAATAATTATATAATGCTGACAGTATCAACATAGTGATTACATTTGTTGATGCATGCATCACATCTAATAATGGAGTGAAATTTTGGTCTGTGATTGACTACGGCCATTACAAGGTAAACCCGCTCCTTCAAGACCTAAATTGAACAGCACGGCACATGCAAGCCTACCTATGGGCTCAAGGCCCATTTGGAATCATGTGCCTTCTAATTAGAAATTTTCCACACGCTCTTGAGGTGATGATGTGGACTTGGACATTATTGAAGAAGTTGCCATGACTTTGATGAACAATTTCGATCCTCGCAATCATAATTGGCCTCTCATTTTATTGGCCGACCCTATTTCCCCAGGTGACCCAATTAAATATACCCTAAACCCAATTGACCCAATTAAATGCCAAAACCCTAAATACCCTAAGTCCTAAAATATTGCTCCTCAAAATTCTCCTCATAGCCGTCCAAACGCCTACAAATTCTATCCAGTGTCAGTATGGGATAGTTGACATAGGATACTAGGAATTAGGAGTAATATTAGCTTTGGCAACTAATACTTAAGTAGTATTTGCAAAGCACGATCGACCAAGCCTTGATAGAGTTTTATTTTATTATTTGAACTCCCCATTGTAGGCAGCCTTCAATATTTTGGATTTTTTTTTTATTTGCCCAATTCGAGTGTCCCAGGACGTGGTTGATCTAAAATAAATAAGTACTATGGAGTCCTTTATTTTCATGTTTGAGTTTTGATTATGGATTTCATTTCATGGATTTCTATTTCTAATTTATTCACAATTAAATTAAGAGAATATAAATAATTTTAACTCAATTATAAAAATAATGAATTCATGGGAAACTTGTGTGCTCAATTATCAAGTGAATTTTTAACAAGTAGCTCGTTCGTAGATACTTGAACGACCAGTGATTTAAATAACTGTAAGATTATTAGGCTTGAAATTCATTTATAGAAGGACCTTTGGTGCTACCCATACTTTCATCATATATATCATCCATTTAAATAAAAAGTATAAGAAACTTAAATGTCAACTTTGATTTTTTTTTTTTCAATATCAACATTTTATTTTTATATTAAATCAAATACAATTTAATCATTCATTTCTATACACATATAATAGTTCTTTTAAAAATAAGCTTATTAATTAAATAAATCTTAAAATATATTGTATTCAACTAAGTCCACATAATATATTATATATTTATTAATTTGTAAGGATTTTGCTTGACAATTAAGAACTCCACTAAGGTTGGAGGTTCTAGGTTAAGTCCCTCTCTAATATATAAGAGTGACTCAGGTTCTAGGTTAAGTCCCTCTCTAATATATAAGAATGACTCTCATTAATTTTGCTTAGTGTATGATTAGAAAGATTTGTATACGTCGCAATAACTTAATAAGGTTCTCTTAGGCGGCTTGAATACTTAAACTTAAAATTAAAAAAAATATATATATTTATTTATTTATTTAATTTATTAAATTTTTTATATCTGCAGCACCTACCACGGTTGCAGCACTGAATCTTCACTCTCACTCGCCGCGTGTCAAAATTGTTGTGCTCCACCTCAGATACCTTATTATATTCTTTTCCACCAACCCACCCACCCCCACCCTCGAATCCAATCAGCAAAAACTAAAAAACACAGAGACAGAAAGTTGAGATCAGCAAAACCAGCAGAGAAAGAGAGAGGGGCAATGGCGGCAGCATTGGCATTCCGAAAGCTACAGAGGCCAATTCGGCCTCTTTTCAATAGAAATACTCTCCTTTCCATGGTTCTTCTCTTCAATTCCTTCATTTTCATCTCTTTCCTTCTTTTATTACTGTTACTAGGAAAAGATAACGGATCTCACACCTTAATCTCCTCCTCCTCCTATTATTCTTCTGAATCGTTTTGCTTATTCCTTTTCAGTCCTCCCTATCAAACGAGGCAATATCCCACAAGGAAAATTCTCGTGTCACGGTAACGTCTTTGGCTTTTACCGTTTGGTTATGTTTTCTAGACGAGATTATATTTAATCTTAGTAAATGTGTTGGTTTGATACCTTTCAGCAAAATGGTTTCTTTGATTTGATCTCATATTGTGGTAATTGGATTTCAGTGGATAAAGCAGCTGAACGATCCTCTTGAAGTCATTGATCCGGAGATTGCCGACATTATTGAGCTCGAAAAGGCGAGGCAATGGAAGGTATTTTCTCTTGATCTCTCAAACTTTGAAGATTCGATCTGTTGGGTATTTCGATCTTAACAACATATTTCACAGCCGCGATGGTAGACATATGCAATATTGGAACCAATGAGACTTTTGAATCTGAGTTTAAATGTAAGAAGAATAATTGAATGCGGTTGACACTTGACACTGGCGTTAGTTCTGATTGGAATTAGACACGGAGACTGTATTGGAGACCAACACATGGTTCTGTACATGGTTTTTGAAATTCGATATTGACCCTGTATTGGCCAGCGCCAGGACCTCTATGCATCGTTAAATATTTCGAACAAGGACTGATAGTTTAATATGTTTTGGTCTTTTTTTCCTTGTAGAACATTTTTTCCATAAACATATTATTCGAATGTATTTAAAAGAAAATAATAAAAAATTATTCATTCTTAACAGCCTGTGTTTTAAATTTAAATTAAATGTTAAATTGTTATAAATAAAGGCATACAGGATGGTGTTGTAATGTTTTTCTTTTTTAAATTATGTTTTGGATCAATACCGTTAAAAAAATGTATCATTCATGTTAAAACCTGTACATATTGGGTGATGCAACTTGTTTTGGCCAAGTTTTAAAACCATGGGATCAGAACACCACCTCCTGTTACTGCAATGCAGAACCGTATTGCAACTGGCCTAAATAGCACTTGGAGTTGCAGTTAATGCAGGGGCCCAATGTATGAAAAGTAGGCTCTGTGTATCAGATTTTTCTCAACTTTATCACAATATGTGATTGTGTCAATCCATTTGTGCAGAACATTAAGTTGGGCCTTTGATTAGCTAAAGTTGGAGAAAAATGTCCGCTATTTTTTTTGAAGACCAGAAGATGCCTGCTATTGATGTACTAGGTTTTCCCCCCGGCTGGCTGTAAGAGGGTCTCCTGTCACATTCATCGGGTGATTCTAATCACCAATCAAGGGCTTTATGAATGAAAATAGATGTTCAACCAAATTTACCAGGGATATTGGTATACCAACTATTGATGGCAACTGGATTACACATTTCAATATGATGGAAGAAGTTCTAGCATATCAATATGATGGAAAAAGTCCTAGCATATCCATGGTGGTCCCTTGTTCATCCAAGTTGGTGCCCACTATAACATACAACCGTTCTGGCCATCTCCTTGGATCAAACACTATAATGCATGGGGCTTTTCTCAAGTACTTGTGGATGTATGTACATCCATACCGATGCAACCTATCAACGGAAAGCCATCTCAGCCATCTCATGGATAGACATTGCTGAATCACCTTCTCTAGTTTGTATCTTTCCCAAACTGTATTCTTCCCCAATGAAGGGATTCTTGATTTATTCCATCCCTGTTTAGGGATTGTAATTTGTATATAATACATACCAATGGAATAGAGAAATTATCCAGTTTTCCAATATTCGTCATCACCATCCCTAATTTGTGTCTTTCCCAAACTGTATTCTTCCTCAATCAAGGGATTCTTGATTTATTCCTTCCCTGTTTAGGGATTGTAATTTGTATATAATACATACCAATGGAATAGAGAAATTATCCAGTTGTCCTATATTCTTCATAACCAATAAGAGATGTTGGTTCTGCCAAATGCTAATCAAATAAGAGTTTCAAACATGCTAATTCAGTCATTAGAAACAGATAGTGTAGAATTAAAACGATACTTGAAGCTAGTAGTGTAAAGTGGTAACTAGTAAGAATAAACTTACTTAGAATCGACCAATGCAGTTCAACCAACCTCCTGCTTTAAGTGAGCAGACGTCCCCTTGTTCTCTCACTTCTTTAGGACCTTCTTCAGTGAAGGTGACAAAAAGAGAGAGTGATCTGTCATTCATTAGGTTTAGAGCTTGGTCGAACAACATTAATTCATGATGTGCCTCTCCAACTCTGTTAGGGCATCTATTTTTGTTCCGTGATCGATGCGGATCAACTCTCCTCTCTTTTCATTAATATTCGCTTAATACACATACATATCATAACTTTATTTCAATTTCGAAACTTTTTTTACTATTAAAAATCATGACTTGATTGATCTAATCATGATGATTCTTGCTGGATCTTGAGTTCAAACTTACTTTCCAAAAAACTCATCATCATCATCACCTGTGATCCCCACATAGGTGGTGCATGTGAAGAGTCCGGCTTAAGGAGAGATACAGGGAGTCATCAACAATATCATATATATTCTAATGTGCCTTCGTGTTGTATATGACTTAAGTTGAAGATTAGTTTGTGTGTTATGTTTCCTTACTAAGAGTTGATTTTATTTCTTGAAAGGGACTCGAACTTATACCTTCAGAGAATTTTACTTCCGCGTCAGTAATGCAAGCAGTGGGATCTGTCATGACCAACAAGTACAGTGAAGGGTATCCAGGCGCAAGATACTATGGGGGAAACGAGTATGAAACACTGCCTTTTTCTCTTTTTTTGTTCTTTTCAAACAATATTTACATTTCTGTGTTTTTATGTTGTGTTTACATATTAGTATATCTTTTCATTTTATTCGTACAAATTTCAAGGTTGAGATTTGAGACCTTTCAGTATAAACAAAAACAGATTTCAAGGTTGGGAATGATTGAGTCATATTTGTGGTATTTCAGGTATATTGACATGGCAGAATCCTTATGTCAGAAACGTGCCTTGGAAGCATTCTCCCTGGACCCTAAGAAGTGGGGAGGTAGCATGCCATATCATAAATACTTTTTAGTGAACATTATTGGTAGTTGCAATAGATACTTGAGGGATTAAAAAATGAAGATCTTCAAGGGATATGAAGAGAAACCGGATTCACAATAGAGAAAAAAGGCAGTGAGAACTCTTTTAGAGTGTTATTCAAGGGTCTCACGGCATTTGAGTGTGGTTGGTGACAAATTCCTTTTTTAAATGTTTGGGTGGTCAAATCTTGATTAAACAAGAAACTAAATGAAGAGATTTATTGGAGGCAACTCCATAGATACTCCACAATCCGGCTTTGCAGTTCAATTACCAGCCGACACCACCCCCCCCCTAAATTCTTTTATATTTTTGTCTTTGAAACCATTAATAAACAAATGAACAATGTCGACTCATGTAAGCATGTACTTAATCAGCACTTTCTTTTTTACCCCTTGATCAATAGAGTATTTCATTTATTACAAGTAGATTATTTATTTAATTATAATGGGCAGGTGAAGAACATGTCCATAGACATGAAAAAGGAGTTAAAAGATGACGTTTCCTCTTGGTTTCGTTTGATCGTGTGCAATTGTACATGAAATATTATTGTTGAAGTAGGGATTTTCTTTAAAAAAAAAATAGAAGAAACAAGGACGTAGTTTTTTCACTTGCTGGTTTTTCGGATCTACCAAGCTTCAATATCTTACATATTTTCTCTGTTTGTGTACTTTCAGTCAATGTGCAGTCACTGTCAGGATCTCCTGCTAACTTTCAAGTTTATACGGCATTGTTGAAACCCCATGAGAGAATCATGGCACTTGATCTTCCTCATGGTGGACATCTTTCACATGGCTATCAGGTGCTTGAAACTTGCTAAATTTTTGCCTGTTATTGGTTATCCTTTTTTTTCCTGGCACCTAAGCTAGGATCAGTTGAAAAGTAGAAATGACAAAGACACACTAAATTGATGGATTAAAGGTTTCTTTCATAATGATGATTTTCTTGTGATTTATTTTCTTCCTGACCCCTGGTCCAGATAATGTTAGACTTGATGGTCAGTATAGCTGAATTCAACTTGTTTTCGAGGAATCAATTTTATTTGGATCTTGCTATAGCCGCATTCACAGACTACATCTCATATGCATCTTGACATGCTGTATATGAGTTTCTGATAAAGGTGGAAAAAGGGGCTCATCTATGATGCCCTCGCATGGCATGGGTATGGCAAGGACACACCATAGATATGGCAGGGACACAAATTTTATACATAAAATGAAGTGTCTGACATGGACACGTTGTCCAATTTAAGTGTCTGTGCAACATAGGAGCTCATTGAGTTTGGCTGACACTGTCACTATGGCCAGCATATATGTTTACGATGTGTTTGGAGATTGCTGCACATTTTTCCTCATCATTCTCAATTGCTGTGGCTTGAATTTCGTGAGATGCAAGTAAACACTTAGTAATTGGATGGTCTTCAAAACAACAATGTTATCAGTCATTTCTGTTGTGTCATCATGTTGTGGAGAGAAGTCTTATTGTCTATCACAAATTCCAGAAGTTGTTTTCTATGCAGTCCAAATTGTGGTAAAAATGGTTTCTAGGATGATGCCTTGATGATTACTAAGAAAAAAGTAGCATAGAGATGCCCACGTTTTTTTTCCTGTCAGACAGGGGAGGAGCAAATACTCCGATCTGTGCAAGCTGACTTGTCTACACTTCTGTACAGTTTGTGGAGTGGAATTGTCAAGAAGTTTATACTAAGCCACCTCAATTATATTTTTATAGTAAATGTCTAAAGCAATAAACTAAGGTCACCTTAGTATTTTTGTTCGTTGTGTCTGACCAATCCTTCTATTATTATCGTTATTAAAGCCATTTATCATATCTTTCTGAAGTTGACACTCATAATTTTAATTTGGCAATCCATGTTCTGACTGTATCATACTCACATGACCTGGACCTCTAACCTTTATGGCTGCAAATGAGCACTTACCAACTGTGTCTGACCAGTTATTTATTTTATACTACAGCAAATATGATTCAACATTCACATGATACTATGACATTTATATTAGTGTTCAGTAACCTAAGTGAACTTTCAAGCTTACAGGGAACATTATATTCCATATGTCCTTTATTTCATGAATATGCATTTCTTGAGGAACTGCCACAAATTTGGCAAATGAGTTAAAAGGAATATCAGGATGTCTGTTAAAAAAATTGACAAAAAAGGAGAAGTTTACAAAATACGTTCTAAAGGTTCCTGAATATAATTATTTGCTTCAATCGTTAGCACGGTAGTTGTATCTGTCACTACCTGGTAGTGTTTATTTTCGTTTTGGTGTTAGCATATTAAAAGCCATAACGAATTATGGCCCAAGGGATCAGCATGTGTTGAATTCATCCTCTTTTTGGTGCAGACTGATACCAAGAAGATATCCGCTGTATCTATATTTTTTGAAACTATGCCATATAGACTGAATGAGAGCACTGGGTACATTGACTATGATCAGGTGTATTTCATTTCTCTCTCTCTCTGATTACTTCATCCAGTTTCTGATTATGTTCATACTTATTTTTCATTATGTTTTTCTATTCCCAACAATGAGGTTTTTACAATCTAGACGTGCTTATTGAAATTTAAAACCATGCAAAGAGCATCGAAGTTTTATCAGGTGGTCACCAAATTTGGAAAATGTGAAGTAAATAAATGATATGAATCAGAAATTACACAAAGCTTAGTGCAACTCAACCTATTGTTGTCTACTTTGGTGTGTGAGAGAAAGCAATATACTGTGAATTTAGATTTTTATTTCTAGAGAGGGATGGGGGGGAAGAAAGGGCATGCAAATAGATCAAACTAAATTTAGTTGCTTTTCTAAAATCCAATTGCATAAGCTTTACCCATTATTACTAATCATTGTTGATCAAGCAGTTAACTTTGTTAGAAAACAAGCACAAACTCACCTTGTTTTTCATCACAGTTGGAGAAAAGCGCCACTCTCTTTCGTCCAAAACTTATAGTTGCTGGTGCAAGTGCTTATGCACGCCTTTATGATTATGAAAGAATTCGCAAGGTAAGGTGCCAATTTTTAATCAAGGAAACAGTCATCTAATGTATGGTGCTGTCAAACTGTTTAAGAATCCTGATGATATATTCATGGGTTTGATAGGTTTGCAACAAGCAAAAAGCAGTTTTGTTGGCAGATATGGCACATATAAGTGGGTTGGTTGCAGCAGGTGTTATCCCATCTCCCTTTGAATATGCAGATGTAGTAACAACAACTACACACAAGTCGCTTCGCGGCCCACGTGGTGCCATGATTTTTTTCAGGAAGGGTGTAAAAGAGAGAAACAAACAAGGGCAGGAGGTAAGAGGAAACTCAACATTTTTGAAGTATAGTTTCTAAAACATGATTCAGTTATTTCATATTACTTGTTCTTATCTACAATTGTGAAAAGTTTGTTTTCAAATTTGAATATGTGGAGAAAGTAACAGCTCATCACACTTATGAAGGTATTGTATGACTATGAAGACAAAATTAATGCAGCTGTCTTTCCGGGGCTTCAAGGGGGTCCACACAATCACACAATTGCTGGCTTAGCAGTTGCACTCAAGCAGGTTTGGTTATACCAAGACTTGCTTGCAAACTTGTTTTTCCTTGGATTGAAAGAAGAATCTAATGCGTTACTTGTTTTTTGTGAAACATTATTCTTGTTTTTGCCTTCTCTTATTCATTCTTTATATGATGGTGGATATTCAAATGACAGTAGTAGATGGCAACGTCCTGTATGGGTGAAGGAGTAGAATGGCTGTTTTTTTTTTTGCTTGTCTTACATAAGCACAAATATATCGTTTAGTAATTTATATCTGTGGTGCATTCTTCTCTTTTACCTTGAGCCTATCCCTTTTAGAATATATAGGAATCTTTTCTGACTTTATTAGAATAATCTGATTTACCATTTAATCTAATATTTTCTTCTCCTTCTACCTAACATTTCCTTTAGAATTTCAAAATAATAATAATGATGATGATGATGATGATGATGATGCACTTTTCAACTAAGAGGCATATAGAGATTTTGTAAGTTGTAGAAAAAAAAATGAACTAGGAGAAACTCAAGCTCTCCATTCTTTAATGTAAACAAAGTTGTTACACTTGTGTTTGTAACTCTATACCAGTCATTTTGGTGGAATTGAATCAAACAATGGAACTGAGGAGGATCACTCATAGATATCTTTTTTTTTCCAAACCGTTGTATGAGCAGTCCCTAGGAAAAAAACCATCACATGATGAAACACCTGGTCTAAACTGTATGTAGATCAAATTCTCAATTAAACCTTCTTTGCTTTAGTTGTGTGCAACTTTCCCTTACTTAATTTTTGTGCCAATTATTTGACTGCTACAGACTACCACTCCAGAGTACAAGGCCTATCAGGAGCAAGTTCTCAGTAATTGTGCAAAATTTGCCGAGGTATAACAGCACTGCTTCTTCCTTCCTTTGCTACTCTAGTAACTTAATCATGTTAGCATTATTACATCTCTAATTCTCTATTCTGTAACTGATACTTGGTAAGTTTCTCAGCTGAGTGTGGATCGAACTTATCTTTTTCAGTTGGTTTTAGACAAAAGCACTGAATGGGGCTTTTTTGCAGAGCTTAAAAGAGAGAAGCTATGAACTCGTCTCTGGTGGAACAGATAACCATTTGGTCTTGGTGAATCTGAAAAATAAGGTAAGAAGATACTTGCAGTTCTTCAGTGTATGCAATACATACATGAGGACAGTCTGGATGTTTCACGTCAAACCCGAATGATTGGCAATGGGATTGTGACCAGGGCAAAAACCTGCACAGCACAATGTCTCATACTTGTTGGCCCCACTTTTGGAAATGTTATTTTCCATTTATTATCAATTCTCCTGGCTATGGTGTTACTGAATGGTTTCAATTAAAAAAATCCATTTATTATCAGATCTCCTGGCTCTGGGGTGCGACTGAATGGATTCATTAGGAAGAGGGTGAGGGGTGGGAAACTGAGTCTGTTTGTCACCCATTTGTTCACACAAACTGAATTCCATTACTCATATGATTGTTGTCCTAAAGTTTGGAACTTGGTTCTTCAGCACCTCTTATGTAGGGTGTACCTATAACCATGGAGATGGGTTTATTGGAAGGATTATGCTTTGAATATGAGGCCTTACCAAAAATCGCCTTGGTTCGATCAATCAAGCCATGAAGTCTAGAAATTTTGGATCATGTCAAAAATTTTGTAACCCCTCAAACATTATGGCTGGCAAAACTGTGGTTGAGTGATTCAATTGTGACTTTTGGTGGTCCCATATTCTAACATATAGAACTTTTATACCAATCTAATCCGTACCTAAATCGTTGCACACTGAAGGATCATTATGTAATTGAATAGTATAAGAGGTTTCCACCCAGATACATTTCCCTTATCATCCAGCTTCAAAATCAATTGTGTGGAAAATTAGAACTCACAAGGCAAACCCCAAATAGATGAGATAATAGATAGGACGTTATGACGATGATGAGGGTGATTGAATTCAAGTTCATATTTTAGATTTTGTGCAGAAAGTGCTTATTCCTTTTGGCACCCCCTATGTTCCTTTGCCCAAAAACAAAAAAAAAAATCATTGTTACCACTTCAAAAAAGGTGCTTAAAAAAAGGTAATATAATTTTTTTGATGAAACTGTAGAGTACAGCCATGGTTAAAGGCCCATTGAAGCATTGAGCCAGCAAAATTTACAACTTACAAACCAATAAAGAAAGAATTTATGACAATGATTTTCAACCACCAATTAACTGTTGAGCTGTTACCCCCTGAAAAGGTTTTTATTCCAAAACCCACTGAATGAGATTCATCTTTATCCTTTGAGAAACCACCTCCTTAGGCAATGCTTTGTCTTCAGTGATTCTTCTCTTCCCCCCTTCTAGCCAAATAAACCAAATGATTGCTAGGGGAACTATCTTCCACAATACTTGGCTTTTCCTTGGGACAGATAGCATTTACTTGTGCATCTTCCAGGGGATTGACGGCTCTAGAGTTGAAAGGGTGCTGGAATTGGTTCACATTGCGGCCAACAAAAATACTGTGCCTGGTGATGTGTCTGCAATGGTTCCTGGTGGCATCCGAATGGGTAGAGGACTCTTCTTGATCATGTTTGTTCATTCAATGCTCACTTGGTTGAAATGTTTGGGCTGATGTGCTCCCTTTTGTTGATTCAGGAACCCCTGCCCTAACATCTAGGGGATTTGTGGAGGAAGATTTTGTGAAAGTGGCTGAGTTTTTTGATGTTGCTGTTAAAATAGCTTTGAAGATCAAGGCTGAAACCAAAGGTTCCATATTGCCACCCTTTCAGCAACACTAATTATGTTTCTTCAAAATGGTGACCTCTATGCATGTAACCTGTGTCAATGCAGACACTGGGTGCTGCAGTCATAACTTGCATGTTCATTTAAAGCATCCCTGTGAGACATATACTTTATAAGCTACGAAGGTATTAAAGTATCAGTTCAGACGGCATGTTTATTCATGGCCTCAATTTTTAGCATATATACGGGGTCTTATTGCTGATCCTACCATTCATGACTGTATGTGTCCATCCATATCTATGAATCGTATAGCATGTGCACGTGAGTTGATGTTTGCAGTTGCATGTCTGTTCATTCTATTTAACTTCCGATTAACCGATGCATTTGTTTTGGTTTGCCGAAATCAGGTGGGTCTAAATTAAAGGACTTCTTGGCCACAATCCAAACAAATGATGCCATCCAATCCGAAATAAAGAATCTACGGTCTGAGGTTGAGGGATACGCTAAGCAATTCCCAACAATTGGGTTCGAGGAAGCAACGATGAAGTACAAGGATTGATGAAAGATGCAAGTACACGTGCCATGTTGCTTCTTTGTCGGGTTACCTGGAATGCTTCAGTGAGAAAATCAAATGCGAATTTAATCAATTGCTTACAAGCTAAGATGAAGTGCACCATGTTTGATAAGTATTTTCTCTAATGATAAACTATACCTAAGGGGTTTCCTTTGGTTATTTTCAATACTCCATTTGTCTACATATTTCTCTTTGAAAGAAAAAATGTTCACATTTCTTGTCTTGTATTTTTCTCTCCTCAGTGAATATCAAATATTTTATGGTTTTAGTTGCTTCAAAGCTACATGGGATGATGGGTTTAATGATGATCATCATTTATGCCTTCAATTTTGTTTATCTGATGTTCAATCAATTCAATTTGCAAGTGACTGTTTGTGAAACATATTCAATTGTATCTCTATCCTTCATTCCGTTTCTGCTGCTGAGTTGACCGTCATTCAGCTTCCTTTACGGTACGACCATGATTGCCCGATTTGTGAGCTTCCTGCTCCATCACTCATCTGGGGCATTCTGAATGAGCAATCGGGATCTTAGACGTGATCTACTTGCAACAAATGCTGATGACCGAATTCTGTAACGTTGACAGGCCTGGCCTGCTATCTAAAGTCTGGTCATTCGTGGGCGACCACTTGATGGGGTCAGATCTGGTTTGTAAGTTTAAGCCCAGTTCTTTAGTGACTTCAACAGGTTAGATCTGTGTCAGGTTCAAATTATACTCAGACCCAATTTCTAATGATCGCTCCTAGACCCGGAGCTGAACCCAACATGGGTTCTCCTTGTTGGAGGTTTACAGTTTTGGGATGTAAATGATTGGATTTGGTAAGGCTTTAAGTAAATCCAGACTTTGTATGCCTCCTAGGTGAGAAATCTAAATATGAGTGCTATATACTAATATGACTCAGATGTTGAATTCATAATCTTAATCCACATTTGAATCTACATTTTCATAAAAGAAAAACTAAATATACATTTGCATCTATGAACTCTGGTTTATTAGTTTTTTCACTGCTTGTTCTGTCTATTCAACTTCTTAATGTGTGCTTTTATTCTTATGTGGGTTATATGTACATACTATTCGGATGAACTAGTCATTTAATTCAAATATAATCATATGTTTATTTGCAGTTTAAAATTAATATAATATGAATTTGAAGTTTAAAAAAAAAAAAAAAAAGCTAAACAAATCTTCTGGTGGCTGTGAATACCAACTGCAGAAAACTAAGAAAGCCCTTGTGAACGACTTGCTTTGTGCACAGGTCAATGTGGGGTTTATTGAATGATAATCTAAAAATGTTATTTGTTTCGTTAAATGTGATTTTTATTTGATGTATTGTCACCGTTGGATTGAACAAGATAGATAAGAATATGTATCTCAATGATTTATTTTTCTTTTAAAAAAAGTAAAGGTTAAGATGATTTAGTGGATCTCATTTTAAGACAGTTTTTTCGTGATAATCTATCTATTATCCATCTAATTTTTTTTTATGATGGAAAAAATTCACCTTATGACATGACCATTAAAGTACTTAAAGTTCAGCTAAAAGTACTTTAATCATTTTACAAAGGGCGGCCATTCTAAGAAAATTCTTTTAGCAAATACAGATTTTATTAAACTTCTCATTTTACTCCCATCCGTCTGTATAAAAAAAAAAAAAAATCAAATATTCAGAAATCGGTTCACTTTCCAGTGAATCGGTGCACTCGACTGGATCATTGAAAAATGAGAATTTGAAGAAATTGATCCAGTGGGTGCACTGATTTCTTGAGACGTAAAAGAGTCCAAATCGGTGCACCGATTCATTGGAAAATGATCCGGTTGATACACCGATTTTTAAATGTTTGATTTTTAAAAAAATTCGTACGGACGAATGGGGGAAAAGTGGAAAGTTCAGAAAACCCATGTCGGTTAAAAAATTATTCCCATGTGTTAGGATGTACACCTTTTTACAAATAGTTAAAATACCATCCATTTCTATTCAAATCTAATTGATTTGACTTGACATAATATTAAATATACAAGATAAAAACTTGACTTGACTCAATTAGTGTCAAGTCTTTTTCTTTTTCTAAATATTAGTCCATCCTGATTTCCAAGATTTCACAATTCTCAGTGATTTCTTCATCGGAGTGCTAACGTAGATTACATAATTGATGGAATCTTTTTTACTATTATCATAAATGCAAAATTTCATTAGATATTCTGAATAATGGTAAGACTCTAATTAAATCATTCAAATTATTTAATCTTTATTCAATTGTTATGATCATTCATTTCATAAATTTAGACAAAAGTGGCTATAGAGGCTTCAAGAATTGACGTTCTTATCACTTTCACTATATAATTTTTTGTAATTTGTGGTTGATAATTATGAACATCTAGACATTGAAAATTTTAATCTCTAATGTATTCTTAATAAATGATAATTATGATAGAATATGATAAAATAAAAGAGATTTTAAAATAGAAAGATTTCAATATAGGAATTAGGAAGATCTCCTCTTTTTCAAGATTCAATCTTTTATTAGGCAAAGCATTTCCATGGCAACTATAGACAATCTTTTTCTTTCTGCCATAATGGATTAATGGTAAATTCTTATTTTAATAAATTTTCTCTTATATTTTAGTATAAATAAATATGTTTACTTATTTTATATAACATAGGTATCCCCACTACACATTCGAGATGAGACTAATCTCACGGATATACGAAATCATCAGCAATCCTTATGTATAAATAAGTTCGGTCAAATATAAGATTTCTAATCTATTCTTAAAAGTGTAGATTGAAGGAACTATCCGTACAGATTATATCTATTTAATTTATTTTATAAAAGATAATAGACATCCAGTTAATACATAAAAGTTTAACATTATGAAATGTAGCCATCTAAATATTTAAATTAAAAATATTAAATGGATAAAATTCATAAAATAAGATAAATTTAAACCATTCATCATCTTTTTCTTAGATCTAATGACTGCAAATTTGAAATGGACTGATATTTTACAATTGAGACACTTTAAAATTTATTTTTCATTTTAGAGGGCAATCGACTCATCAATTATCACGGGTTATCAATCCACACGGGTGTGGCTCAGTTGGCCATAGGGTCTTCTAAATAAAAATGAGTCACGAGTCACGACGGCTCAACTCAGACGTGTTATCATTGGTCTCCTTAAATTTCGCTTCGCTCTCGGGAGAGGAAGTCCACGAAGAATATTGATCCTCGATTCCTCGTAAAGAAGAAAAGAAGGAGACGAAGGAGAAGGAGAAGAAGCAAGAGAGGGAGATGGATTTTCGAGACCGGGAGGAGCAGTCACGTCCGGTGGGCCACATCCTGAGTAGCATGATCGTACGGCCATCAGAGAGCGGAGGAAGCGACTACGAGACTGGCGAGGTTTCAAGACAAGACGGTAGCCTTAGGCCCAAAACCAAACCAGGTTCTTCCCCTCATCACCTCAAAATCCCTTTAATCTTATTTTCCTTCCAAACAAAATTCACTCGACCTCAGGTTTGGATTTCTTGGTTTGCTTTCTTCAAATCCCTAGAAAATCTTGAAGCTTTTTGTTTTGGGTGTTTGGGCGATTTTTGGTGTTTGACGAAAACCTAAATAAAAGGGTTAGAAAGGAAGTAGCAACGCACTCAGGTTGTCGTCATGGGGGGCCTAGGTATGCGTGTGGTACATCCACCATACAAGCAAATCTGCACCTTTGGATCAAATGATGCCTTCGTGACTTGGATTGAAATTCTCTGCCCTGTTTGGTAGTCGTTGATTCCTCAGTGGGACTGGAATTCCGTTTAATTTTGATAATTGTGCATGGCCTGGAATGAGTTCACAGAATTCCAATTCCACCCATGCTTGCATGCTTTGATGCCTATGAAAATTGGAGGAAAGGGCTTCCCAATCCTCCCAACAGATAATTGGTTTCATTGCAAATGCACCATCTATAGGAAAATTTTCCTTTTGCCAATAGAATCGTGACACTTTATCATTCAAATCTGCTTTACGGTAACCATTGGAAAGTAGAAAAGAAGAGCGGAAAACAGCCTTTTTTTCCGAACACTACTTTTTTCTTTTCTTCTTATGGCCAATTTTGTTGAAAATCCCATTTTCAAACAGTATTTCATCGTCTTCTTATCTTTGGGGACAACCTGTAGGGTTCCTCTTATGCGTTTATTTCTAGGTCATTCTTTCAATGTTATTCCACTCATCCATCTATCTGTATCACCATTACTTTATTTTATCAATTTTTTCTTTATTGCCAACATTAACTCCATGAAACAAAGATCCCTTCACTCCTGGTTGCTCAGAAAATCGATGCCCTTGTTATTGCCTTCCTCCCTTTGGAGTTGACCCTGGCAACGATCCCCCTCCACCTCTGGCGGGAGATCTGTGCAACCACCTTCACAAGTCTTCTGTATGGCCCGAGGAAAGTCAAACCTTCTCTAACAAGCATCAGCTGCTGATTTATGGTGATTCAATCGTCCAAAGACATTTCTCTGCTGTTACCCTTGGTCTCGCACCTACCCTTTCCTCTTCTGTGTTTCTCAGTCTTAATAAGGGGAAAGCGACTATTTTGTCTTCATTGTCTCCAAAATGGGCAATTTAGTAAAATCCGTATCGGGTTACACAAAATGCCCGTGGGAGGATCGCTGGCCTTTTCTATTTGTTTTTATTGAAAACCAGGGAAATCTATTTTAATATCTTCAAACAAACCCTAGATGAAAGAATTTTGTTTCCAATTTCTGAGCCGGGTTTGACAATTTTTTAGGTAGATATTAGGGTTGGGAAATTGATGGGTTTCGTAGAAAGATCTTATGCTATTGGTTGGTTGATCATTTAATTGGGCAGGTAAATGTGTGACATTTATGTTGCATGGAAATGGGTAAATATTTTTTAGTGATGGTATTGGTATGTATTTTAGAATCCAACGCTGGTACATGGAAATTCGGTCAATCATTGCAAAAGGATGTGGATTCAGCATAATATTGAATAGTATTTGAAGATATATTTAAATGAAATTAGATGTAAAGGAGATACGATGTACAGATTTTGTTCAAACAACCTAGTAGTTGCCATTTTAATATCTTGGGTTTCAAACAAAGGAAAGGTGGGACAACATTTTGTCATTTTGGAAAATAATGTTGAAAAGTAGATAGAAGAATTCATACATAATCCATGTCTGGCACAGGTGCATCTAACATTTCTAAGAATCCATGCAACATTGCCAGATTCACCTTTTTCTTTTGAATGGTTTTGTAATCTATGAAGACCTATATTTTATGTATCTTAATTTGTTTGCTCCTCCTCCTCCTCCTCTTCTTTTGAAGTGAATGTACTTCTCGTTTTCTAAATTTGGGGTCAGTTGCAAGTGAATAGGACTTTTCTGTTCCATTTTGTGTCTGTTATGGTGTTAGTTTCTGGAAAAGAACTATGCCAGACCTAATGCATGTATTTGCCAGATTAAATCAATCTTCAGAACATTTCATGTCCAACCTTCGACGTAAAGGTCTTTTTTTTTTTTGGCAAATGATAACTTTTTTTAGAGAGAGATAAATAAAGAGTGAATGATAAACTTTGACTAAGATTTTTCGACTATTGCTTCCCACATGGTTGAAATATTGGGAAATCCAAGCAGAGCTTTTAAAATACCTCTTGATGGGTCTCACCACCTCAATTTTCGATATCACTTCCCTTATCTGACTAGCCTGAACTTGTACATGTTAACATGAAACTGGTTGGCCTAAAGTGCTTGATGACTATACTTGGAAGGAAAGCACTTCATGTCTTTATACTCTTCCTCATTTGGGAGTAGAGTGATATAAGTTTTGCAGAAGGCTTCTCTTTCATGAACTCTTTTCACCATTCTAGATGTCAGTACTTGAAGTATAGTCTTTACCCTTCCATTATTGGATTAAGAGTGATAAAAGTTGCTAGCTGCATTTATCCCCCTTCTAGGGGAGTATGCTAATTAGAGCATTAATAGATGCATCCAGCATGGGGGTTTTTTTTTTTTTTTTTTTTCTTGGGTAGCAGTTTCATATTTTTTGTCTACTCAAAATGTGAAAGTTAAATAGAACAGTTTCTTAAAATTGCAAACAATTTCCTGTTATCAGGATATAATTGCTTCTTATAAAATCTAGTTTCTTATAATTGTTGTGTTTGACAAGAGCATGTAGCTAGTTGATAAGTACTTTTAGTTGCACCCATGGTGATTGTGGGTTCAAGTCATGTCATGATATCCAAAGGAAAAAAAGTTTTATGTTTAAATATTTTGGACATTTGTTCCTTAGCAGACCTTGGAATAATTTTTCCTTATGTTGGCAATCAGCTCCAGATATCAAGGAATTAATTAGATACTACAATTTGATCTTTTAAATGTAAAACATTGAGAAAGAAATTGGTTAAAACTTGCAATTTTGATGTTAATTTTTTGTTTAACCTTTGTTCTATTGTTACTCATGCCTTTTTAAATTTTTGTGTCCAATTCTTTCTTGTAAAATTGAGTTAAAAAATTGAAGATGTATGGGCTTCTGTTTAAGATGATTGCGATATTCATCTGCATTCCCCGAGCTTTATTGCTCCAAGAAACCTTGCTTCTTTTATACAGTTTTCTGTAATTGATATAGCATTTATAAATTCATATAGTAAGACTCACATAGGGAATCTCTTTACGATGATGGTGCTGGTTGTATCCTATACTAGTGTTTATATGGAACACCGGTAATATCAAAATGTGCATGCGCCACATGTTGAATATGTTGGCTCAACACAGTCAAATTATGAAATTTGTTGGTCATTACAGCTTTTGAAGTGCTTGGTGTGGATGCAAGAACTTTGACGTTGAAGTGGTATAGCTTGCTGCAGGTTAGGGTTATGGGGAAGAAGTTTTCAAATAATAGCCTGACTAGCAAGTGGATGGATTTTTGGAAGATGCAATGAATGGGTGTTCATTTTATATTCAATATAGGGTGATATCATAACTTAAGGAGGTGTTGGAGCTGTTGTTGGTTGTTTTGGGTGTTTTTGAGCGTCATATCGAACTTCAACCATTAATCGGGACCATGTCATTCAGTTTCAACCTGCTCGAGAATTTTGAACTATTAACAGGACTAGGTCTAGTGAGAGATGTAGAACTCTTTACCTTCATCAAAATTTGCAACAAGGAAAGAAAGTTTCTACTTTTTCATTTAACAATTAACTACCATTAGGAGTGGATTCAATAAGGTTTGGCAACTTTTTCTTATTGTACTGAAAATGCTTGTCATGGAAGTGGGATGCAACACATTTTATGTGTTTGTGAAGATGGATTCTGGAAATTAATTGAACATCTTTTGCACATAGCTCTGTGGAGCATTGTTGATCTTATGCCAGCTTCGTGACAGTTAAGGCTGTGTCAGTTGGGAAAAAACTTACAGTTGAAGGCTACAATCCCTCCGTGGAACCATCAGCTGATGTTTTCCTTGCAACAGTACAGAAGCAGATTTTTTTGGTGACTTAGCATACTTGTGTAGGGGATGGGCAAATCAAATGTTAAGACAGTGGTTAAAGCAGGGAACTTTTTTGTTGGATGATATAAAGAAAAGGTTTCAAAAAATAGCGTTGCCCTATTTCATCTGGATTTTTGAGAAAGAGCATTCCGTTTCTATCTTCTCAATGCATATATCAACAGACATTGACAAAGGAACTTGTGTTTTGGAATCGATGCAGTTGGCAGTAGCTTGAAAAGTGGGGCAGGCTTCAAAAATCTCCCTTTTGAAGGTAACTAAAGTGCACGAGGATATTCAATAGTCAGTATTTACTCACTTCTGATGGACACACCGTTACAGGTTTTGTGAAGTATTCCTTGAATAATTCTGAAATGTGATGTGTGGGGACAGGAATTTTCTCACTGGCTGTCATTATTGAAGAATGGATGGTTGGGCCTTTAAATCAAGCTTCTTTTCACCAGATTTGCTGATGGTTTAAAATTTTTTTCCGCTTATAAGAAATTACGGCCAAAGTATATTCTGCTGGTTTCTGGTTTATGTGCATATTAGCTGCTAGTTGAATTTTCTATTTGACTGTCTTAGGAAAATGGACTACTTCCCTGAAGGATTTTGGTTTTTGAGCATTATTATTCTCATCATCTAAGGAGCCTATTAAATGTTGTATCTTGACACACTAAACTTCATCCATGGAGGTATATTGTTTCCTTCAAGGAGAATTGTTGGGACCTACTGTCTTCAGCTGCTATAATTCAGGATGTAACACTCACATGATTATGGTTCTTGACTGTTCTTTTGGATATGATTCTGATGTGTGATGGCTAGGAATGGGATGGAAATCTGTTAGTAGCTGTATATGTTTGCGCTGCTAGTTCAACTGCCTCTTATGAGATACCATGATGGTTTGATCGGGAAAAAAAGTCATAAATATTTTGCTTAGCTGTTGAATCTGCTGAGTATATGCACTCCAGTGATTCCTCCTGCTGCTGGCTGCTACTATATTGATTTTGTGCTCTTGATGCCTTAAGCAGCAAGTTGGCAAGCCTGAATCAAGATCTTAGAACTGATTACAGCTTGTATCATGGGTTTAGCGTTCATTTCCAGCCTGAATCAAGATCTTAGAACTGATTACAGCTTGTATCATGGGTTTAGCGTTCATTTCCAGTTGGTTTTTGCTGGCCTGTGAAAATTCTTAACATTTTAGATCCATAGTTCAGTTGATTCTCGGTTGCACAGTGCCTATTACAGTGTAACAAGCTACATTTGATGGGTTTTAATTTCTATACATACAGCTTGGATTACTTAAATTCTTGCATGCCATTGGGCAATGGAGTCTGTAGTGAACTGTGTCAATAATGAATACTTGAGTGGCTTGTTGCTCTTAAGTTGGGATAAGTTGATCTAGCTTCAGTTGGCTTCTTCTGTGAAATCAATGTTGCCAGCCAGCTTCTTGTTTGTTACGATCTTCCCATTAGAATTGTTGTATTTGTGATGAGCATTCCATATGGAGGAGAGGCCATGAGTGCAGGTAGCTCTCGCTTCAAATTTAATTTGGGCACTCTCATGTTAGTGAGGTCATGAATCCATCAACTTACATGAACCTTCTCTTGCCACTGTATTTGTTATCCTTTAGTATCAGTTACGTATCTTTGAGATCTTACTGTCCATTTCAGGGTATGGGATACATGCAGGTTCTGCTTCACCACTGCACCAAAGAAGGGTGGATGATCACTACGAATTGGGTGCAGATTCCATCTCACCGTTGCGCAAGAGAAAAGTGGATCATCACTATGGGATGCGTGCAGGTTCTATTTCACCATTGCATAGGAGAAAGTTGGATCATCACTACAGGATGAGTCCAGGTCCCATATCTCCATTGCAGCAAAGACAGGCAGACCATCACCATGGGATGCGTGCAGGTTCTGTTTCACCTCTGCATGAGAGAAATGTAGTTAGTCATGACAGGACATGCATAAGTTCTTATTCGCCTTTGCACCATAGGAACATGGATACTTACAATAGGACACATGCAGGCTCACTTTCACCTGTACACCGGAGAAATGTGGATAATCACTATGGAATGCGTGCTGGTTCTATTTCTCCCTTGCATCAAAGAAGGGCTGATCATAACTATGATCCTGGTTCCTCTAAAAAAAACTATGATCCTGGTTTGTATCATTCAGCTGTGCCACGTCGCAGTCGTGGATTTAGGCGTGGGATGGGCCTTGGAAGGTTTCAAAATATTTCAGCCCCATTTGGTCGTGGCAGAGGCAACAAGTCATTTAATAGAGGTTTTGATGGACCTGGTTTGGAAACCTTGCCACTCAGAGGTGAAGGCATTAGAAACAATCCAAATGTATCCCCAAGAGAAGGAGATTGGCTTTGCCCAAATCCCTCGTAAGTCTCTCTCTCTCTCTCTCTCTTCTCTCTCTCTCTCTCTCTCTCTGGGCTTTGCTAAAGCCCAAATTCTGAAATGCAATATCTAGCCCCTCTGTATGCATAGCTTCATGCCACAGCTACTGACGGCATGCTAGCCATTGTCAGATGATAGGTGCCTCTTTGATTAGAGCAACAACCGTTCTTACATTACAAGCATGTGGTTATGGATCTTCTTGGGTGATCAACATGGCGCATGCTACCAGACCTAATTGAGCTGACCAAAACATTAATCAATTCCAGGTTTTTGGATTGATTCGTGCATCCAGGAATCCATAATCTCACCCTCTGAAACATAAACTCCCATTCTCACATATGTTGGACCATCAACAGGGTGGGATCCTACCAGCCAAACCAAGTGGACCTCATAAAAATCTGACTTGATAAGCAATCCTAATGTATTACCTTTTTTTTTTTTTTTTAATGATTGTTCAGATGTGGAAATGTGAACTTCAAGTGGAGACCATTCTGCAGCAAGTGCAACAGACTTAGGCTTGGACCTGCACGTGCTGGACCTAGTGGTAGTCCTCGTGGAAGGTATTCTGGTCCTCCATCTCCACGTGGTCCCTGGTCACGCGATCCTGGCCCGCCATTGGACTTCAAACCACCAAGGGATGTGAATGGGTTTGGTTCCCCACCTCAGAATTGGAGCAGAGATGGTCTCAGAGCTCAACGAATGGACCCACCACCCCCTAGGCGTGGAGGAAGGTTTCCAGATCATGTCCAAAGAGCAAGGTCAAATTATCCTGAACATGAGTTCAGAGAAAGAAAGGTCGAGAGGTTGAGGCCTTCTGATTGGACCCATAAAGACCATGGTGGTGGTGAATTCTTCCATGAAAAGAGAGGGTACGATGCAAGGGTTGAACGAAGGCCCCCATCGCCTCCACTGCTGCCTTATCATGACAATTGGTCGCATGAGAGAAGGGAGAGGAGTAGGTCTCCAATTAGGGTTGGACCAAGGAATCATCGTCGGGGTCCTTACATGGGCAGAGATGGAGATGATCGGCGGCCCATGGTGCGAGGGAGGGGTCAAGGCAGGTACTGAACCAGAAGTTAATGGTGCGGGCAATGATGATGGATGGTTGGGACACGGCATTTCAACTTTGCTTAGAGTGACTTCATAGCAGATTAATCTCTTGTTTCAACTTAAAAGGGTTTTTTTTTTTAAATATATTTCTATGCACCCTTAATGTGATGCCCAAGGAAAAAATTTGTGCAACTATTTTCTTTTTCTATTATTGTGGTACTCAGGAAACACATGTATTAGATGTGAAGTGCCCCTCTAATGGGGCCTATTTTGAATGATCAGATTATAGATCTCTTACTTATTATTGGATGGCCAGCTCCAATATGATTAATTTTAGAATGTTTTTAGTGATGACGGTAAAATGGTGTGTATAAGAGAGAATCTTAGGTGATTGTTAACTGATTCTGACTGGTCATGTAATTCAAGGATGAGTTAATTTTATGGAAGAATAGAAATAAAATTCTAGATTGGATGTGGTGAGTTGATTAATTTATTGCCCTTGTCATATATTAATTAAAAATATGTTAAACTCGTAAAAAAATTGGCTCAAAATTGGAAATAGAGATAATAGGGCTTGATTACTGACTTCTCGCATTTTGTGTTAGAATATTAAAAACTAATGAAAGAAGATTGTTAAAATTAGAAAAATATGTTCCGATTAGAGTTGTCGAGTTAACTAAAAAATAATCAGAAAAAGCTTAAAATAAAATAAGAAAAAAGAAAATATGCAAGAACAAAAATAGTTGAATTAAAGTAATATTGCAGTTCCATCTAGCACTTTGGTGGCCATCGAGTAAAGAAATTTTGTACTTAAAGACTTATTTCTCAACCTATAAATTCATTCGATTCATAAAACTATTGCTCTATTTTCATCATATTTTATGATTTTATTTTATCTTTTCAACTTAGCAAATACAATATTAAATTCTCCTTTTATTTTCAGCTATTTTACTTATTAATGTGATCAGTTTTAGTTTAAATTTTGTATTCATGATTAGTTTCTTTCCATTTCCTTTATTTCTAATAATGATTCCATTTCCTTTATTTCTAATAATGATAAAAATGACTTGACAAAGCTTTTATAGATGACTAAACAGGTAAATACTTGGGCTCAAAAACCAAAGTCTCAAGTTCGAGTTCTTTAGTAACCCGATGTCGTCATTTGCAGAGAATTTATCCAGAGTTTTACCTAACTCCCTTGAAGTCTGGGAAAGATTGGGGTCATGAAATTCTTCGCCCAAAAAAAAAAAACAAAGCGTTTATAGTCAGGTGGTACACCAATTTTAAAATGAAAAAACTAATAGATTTTTATCCATTCAAAGTCTGCAATTGAAAATTTGCACGTTTACAACAGGGTAATTTCTCCTGATGATGAAAGAGGCCAGTGATTGGTTTCACAAGCTCCTCAGCTTAGAATGTCACTGCTCCTATCCATTAAATTGTACGGGTGTTACCCTCTTGGATACCATGGGCATGCTTTATATTACTCTTCGACACCCTAATATGGTTTTGGGATTCAGATCCACACAAGACCTAAAGCCATCTGACTTGTCTTAACATTGGATTGAGCATAAAAATAAAAAAGTTGATTCAGTAAGACAGTGGAAGTCTCATAGTCCATGTAATTGTGCATCTATCCATCAACCTTTTTGACATGATAGAAATTAGGCATTACCTTCGACGTAGCATGTCCAAGAAGACACGAGGTAAAGATTACTGCTACCTTGTTCCTTTTCTTTTCTTATTTGTATATAAAAAGAAAATTGTAATAATTCAATGTCAATTGCCATATTTTTTTTTTTGGCGGAGGGAACTTCGAGCACAATCCTACTAAATCCCTCTTTGGGTGACATCCCACACCTCCACAAGATAGCCACCAAGTTACGTAATAGAGACTCAAACTCGCACCATCTCACATAATGTCAATTGCCAATTGGTACATCACACGTAAAATTATTATGAAAAACATTCTCTCTTGTACATGAATGGAGAGACATGCTTAATGTAAACATGTTTGTAGGTGACATGGTAGTACTTGATGAAATAAGAAGTTAAATAAATAACAAATAGAAAATATGGAAGAGAACTTTTGAAGACAATTTACTTAAAATTAGTAAGACGGACGGCATATATAGAAAGCAATTGCAAGCTGGTTATAGTAGCAGGAGATATGTATCTATTGATATGGATGTTTTGGTGTAAAAATAAAATATTAATTAGACATGGCAACACAAAAAAATAAAAAATTAATAGTAAAAGAGAAAACGTCACTAGAGATAGAAGTAAACAGTTCTCACTGCTGGGATCAAAATAGTTTTGCAAACAATGACGAGAATCAAACTAACATCAGATTAAGCATTAATGAGAATTATTACAATCATGTTTGAATGGTAAGCTTCAATTACATTATAGTATGAGAAATACAAAATATCACCCTTTCTTTGGCATGGCCGCGAGCCTAGTATACATCCTTGCCATGGATCTGTATCCCCTGAGATCGCCAGATCTCAGAAGATTACCTGCAAAAGGATGAGAAGACTCAAAATCCTAAAAAAATAAAACATCAGCAGTTGTCCAGACTGAAGCTTTTGCATAAATGGCCTGTTTGGATAATTGGATCTAAAGAACTCTGCACTGGAAACCTGGAAATAGAGGTTGCTTCTATAAATTGCGTTCGCTGACAGTAGACAAGAAATTATCAATTGAGGACTCTAAAAATCAGAACTTGATATGACTTTTTTGGAGCCCACCTTTGTCAAAGGTAGATGGGCTGATCAGAAAGGTATGTGCTTTGATAGATGCCAGCAAAACTACCAAATGTAAGCTTAAGTGGGTCACAGTATGATAAGGACATAAACATAAAATGGGGCTGAGACTCGAGGAGAGGTGGGTCTTCGTCAATATAAATATACAAATATATAATGGAGCTGAGGATTTGAGTTTAATCCAAAGGTATAACTCATGGCTTAAATGGATAGGATTGATGAAGGGGTGTTAGATGCGAGGCCACAGAAATGTGCTGAACAAATTCTCAACGATTAAGAGTATTCATAATCATTAATGGTGGCTTGGAGATGAACCTCTGACATTTTCCGTTCTTAGTCTATATCCAGTCTCTAACCAAAAGAATATGCTTATTAAGAAAGTGATGGAATCAGTGGTAGGTAGAGCAGTTTGGCCTTCAACTTTTAGGGGGAACTTTTGGATAGATGTTGGCGAGGAGGAAGATAAGAGAGTTTGGAAGAGGGAGTCGGCTGGGATCTTTTCATATGAATCTTTCTTTTTATTGATAAAACAAATATTTATCAGTCTTATTTCCAATTACAAGTTCAAATCTATTTAGAAACCTCTTGTTCGCTCTAAAGTCAAATGTTTTTTTTTTTTAAATTTCTTTCCCAAATAAATTTTAACCATTGATAATCTCAAATTAACGAGCATTTCTTCTCGAATCTATTGATCATTTGTGAATCTATTGTCCCTTCTAACTATTTGGTAAGCATTTTCTATCCTAATTCTCTTATGAGTTGCACCTCTCTTTCCCACTCCTATTTTTGGTTAGTGCTCAGGTGCTTTGCAAAGAGAAGCCAAGTCTTGTGGAAAATGGTACTTTTGTTCATTGTTTGGTTTGTATGGCTTGAGAGAGAGAAGAAGAATCTTTAATAATAAGGAAATGCCTGTGGTGATGGTGAGACATGAAATCCAGTCAGTTATTATTGAATGGCTTGCGATCTCCGAGCCTTTTCAGGGATCCAGGGTGAATTGGCTAAATGGGAGTTGGGCAATTCTGTCCTATCTTGTAATGGATTCCTGTTCATAACAGTTACATGTATAGTTCCATGATGCAGCTTGCCATTCAGTTGATCTAGGCCAGCTTCTTACTGGGCCTTTGGTCCTTTGTATGTTATGTTTTTATCAATCAAATTTTTGTTATCATTAAAAAAAAAGGGATAAGCTCAAAAGATCATAGATTTCTTCAACACAATTAGCCAACCAGGATAGGTACATACACAAAACGCTCACCCATCTGGTTAGACATGAGTTTGCTTCAATGACAAACAGAGAGATTCAATAATTATGCTGCTTTACGAGCAAGGAGAACAAAACCTTAACTGCATTGTTGGCACATGAAAATCAACCAGACTTGAATTGGGACAGACAAATTGAAAACATCACAAATGCACCTCCTGCAATTCTGCCCTAGGTTGTCCTGGACCACCTTTGAACTAACATCAATATTTAATTTAAAACCAACAGACAAGGTGGAAGCCCGGACAATCTGATATCCAATAGGCCAGCCCATTCTATTATCTCAAACCATGATGCAGCTCTACCATGTTTGATTCATACTTCTAAAAAAGGGTGCTTTTAAAAATGTGCTGCTATGTATTCAATCTCAACCGACAAGTTAAAATAAATAAATATATAACAAAAAAGATTTCATTTCACTACAAATAGACACCCAATAATTGGAGACATCATTGATTTGGGTAGAACTAAGGCCACTATAAGTTCACAACAATCTCAATCTTGACCCATTTATACAATCTATCAAACCACAATCAGGATAAATATAAACTGATTGAAGATGGTTAAGATTGATGGATGAATGCAATGTGAAACCCTGAACAATAATTTGAGCATGCAGGTTGATTTGTAGTCACCAAAGGAATATGAACAGTGGACCAGATTAAATGCATTAACCAGATCATGAAACAGAGTCTCAAACAGAATAGTAAGCCTACCAGAATCACAGTTGAGGGGGCTGTCAGGTTCAGGATGGGCCATCAAAGCAATAATTGCCCTACAAACAGATTGGAGTGTCCACGCAGGGCTCCAAGCATTCTTCAAGATGTCCAGGCAAATCTCACCTGTCTGCATAACATAAAGGTCAAAGAGAACATCAACTATGCAAGCAATAGAGTAATGCTGGTTTGGGCTTTCAAATGTCACAGATGTAATAGTAAAGAATTGTAAAAAAATATATAGTATTAAAAATAATAAAAAGTCCAACGAGGGAACAGCCAAGGTAAAAGTAAAATAAAGGCTATGTTTTATTTCAATGATCTTCAAGGCTTCAACTTGGGCATTAATCATACTTTGAAATCTCTTTTTAGAGAGAGAGAGAGAGAGAGAGAGAGAGAGAGTCATCATGCTTTGAAATCTTACAACAAGTCTCAACTTATTATTAAATTATCGTTTCGTTCCATTAATTAATACCATATCATATATAAAAAACATACACCATGACACTTTATCTTGGATTTTTGATATTTAATTATCCATGATTAATGCAAATATATACATGCTTAATGCAGATCCTTGGTGGAGTCCCACATCAACCAGAAACTTTCTCTCTCCACACACTGTTCCAACATTAGTAATTGCTTCGTAGTAAATATCCTGGATTATGCATAAATTTCCTTTATGAGGTGTAATTAATGGCATCCATAGACCACAACAAGAAATGCTATTTCAAGCGGTCACAACGGCTTTTGGAACAAAAGAGCAATCGCAATGCATCCTCAAGAAAAGAAGGGAAAATGGGAAAGGGGTAGAGGGTAGAGGGTTTTTGAAAGATCTAAACACATCAATTGCACATTGAAAGCAGTTGTAAAACCAAATTGAAAGTTAATGGCAAAAACAAATATATGGCAGCTTTCAAAGTTTACCTTGCCTCACATAGACCTCAAAGAGAAGGATGATGACATCTGAAAGTCTAAGTTCAGGACCAAATAACATGATGGATAGTTTTTATCCTTGACCAGCACATAATGTTGTCCTCTCCTCTTCTTTTATAAATGGCCCCTTTCCAACAGGAAAAAGGTAAGTATTGGAATTCTGGGTGGCAATTTAGAAGTCAAAGAATAGTCAGTTGGGATTTTGTTTGTGCTTGTATGATCATACTTGTTTTCTTCATCTTCGACTTTGTGCCCTTCAGGTTTTAGCTTAAACTTGGTAATTGATCTTGAAATCTATAGAACAAAAGATAATGAGTGTCTTTACTTGCTTCCTGCCAGTCCTTTTATATTAGTTTTATTCAGTTTAAGAGTTGTAGTTTTTTTTTTTTGAAATGGTAATCATATTAATAGGAAAAAGGCACCAGAGGTGCAAATACAAAGAGTGCACACACACACAAAAAAAAAAAAAACACAAAGAGAAGACAAGCCAGATAAAACTGCAAAGAGAGAAAAAAAAGCTAACAAAACATATATATGGCTATTATTGACTGGATGGAATGAGGCGATGAAGCTCGAACATGACGGTTACTAAACCGGAACAAAAGAAACCATCGCAGTCCAGGATAAGAATCATATTTATCACTTCGTCCAGGAGCATTAGGCCCACTCTTTTTTGCAGCTGGAGTAATTGAAAAAGGAACTCAAATGAGTTAATTCTCTGGCGGTTCTATCTTTTCTTCTGGTCTTCACAGGAGTGGATTCAAAGCCCCTTACCGTAGCGAGGTAAAAGAGGAAGAGACTATCCTGGCCATTGGTGTTCAAACCAAACTTCCTTCCAACCTCAAGCATTCTTTGATCAAGCCACTCAACAGGTTGAGAATTAACTAAATGGGTCGTTGATTCAGGCAAGGAGTATATGTAGGGACCGGCACACATGCTGAAGTAGAAACTCCATCCGGGGGCAAGAGGTCAGTGTTCTGGAGAGGCCCAAAGAAAAGTCAGTCGATGTGGTGGCAAAGGGAGCTTGGGTGAGCTGTCTGAGTCCACAAAAGGTTGGGAGGGAATCAGCTCAAGACGAGAAGATGCAATGGCATCAATCCCAAAAGGGAAATCGCCAATCGGAGTGGAGAAACTACTTGGCTCCGATAGTAGGTGCGCAGGATAGTGGATGGTTGGGTTTGCACAAACAGGACAGGTTGATGTTTGGAAAAAGGAAAGGGTTTTAAGTGGAGACAGGAGATTAGAGGCGGTCTTTGGAGAGCTAAAGATAATTAGAGGAGAAGGAGAGAGGTTGGGATAGGGGAAAACTGAGACAGATGCGAAGGCTCAACAAGGTTGTCATCCGGAGGACTAGGTTAACACCCCACAGGAACTGCAAGGCCGAATATTAGAAATGTTTAGAAAAGGTCCACACGTGACTCGAACATACACTATTAGCACTTAAGAATTCTAGGAACACTCCGTACCCTATACTTAATTTACTTGACTTTCTCTTGATTCTCTCATCTCCTCCCTCTCCCGTCCCCCTCCTCTACCTCTCTCCCACATCTCAACCCTCAAGCATTTGATGGGAGCATGATGCAATTTGTTTCATTTTATATCTCAAATAATCTAATAGGGATTAGAAAAGAGTATTCATGATTATTTTGACAAATTTATAGTTTCTCATGCTGAGATTCATTGATGACTTGTCACGTGCTTGGTAGGGTCTAGTCAGGAGGCCTGGTGTATAAGCATTGAGTTGGGCCAACATAGCATGGGATAGGTTTGAAGGGTCTTATTTTCCGTGTTCAATCAACTCCGACGCTATTGGCATATTGGTCAGACCCTTTAACAATTGGAATTAGAGCAAGCACCATGTCCCATGTTCGAATTTTGGTGAAGGCATCTTACGGAAAGGTGGGCTACTGGAGGAGGTCAACATACAAGCATTGTGGTGGTCCCGTTATGTGACGAGTCAATGATGAAGGGGAGTGTTAAGATTCATCATTAACTTAAAATTTACCTTGTGGGGTCCAGTCGAGAGACCTTGAATATAGGAATTGAGTTGGGCCAACCTAGCATAGGATAGGTTTAAAGGGACTAATTTTCAATGTTCCATCAACTCTAGAGCTTTTAGCATTATTGGTCAAGCCCTTGAACATAGCCATTTAAATATATAATTATACAACTATGATGTGATGCTAATGTCACAGTTTAACTTGGTTTTAGTTATCGGTTGGCCCCATTTGGAGAAACATTAGCATCAAAGAGTTTGAAACAATCTAGTTTTCAAAACCTTGATACTTTTATGTCTTTTATACTTCTTAGGTTTTGTTGCCTCTTGAAAGAAGTTTCAATCAACAAACCTATGAATTATTAATAAAAAAATAAAAAACATTTTGCATTCCACAACCCTTTTCCTAGTTCCTAAGTACATCTTTGATAACCTCTCTCTCTCTCTCTCTCTCTCTCTCTACGATGCAAGACAAGTTTTGATACCAAATCTGATATAAGATAGGCTACTAGAAACTTGGATTTAAATGATAGATGGATGTCTTTATAAGAATGCAAAATGTGTGGTGAATCCTAAAATGACATGCAAGTTATATTCATGATTCACATAAGATGTTAAAGAGAAATAAATATAAACAAAGAATACAACAAAAACTATACAAATTCATATACACAATTAATCAAAGTGATTTAAAAAAAGAATGACACCAACACATAAAGCCTTGAAGGTTGTATTGTTGGCATTCAATGCAAAACCCCTCAAAAGAGTAACTAAATTAAACCAAACCCTATCCTAGGTCTTCTTGATTTAAAAACCAGTCACCCAAGGGATGAAATAGGGCTATGGGATCACCTAGGGTTTGCCAAAGAAATCAGGGTTTGTTATTTTTTTAATTTTCAAGCAAAACAAGGTCTCAAGTAGGTCTATACAATAGGTTAGGGTTAGATTTATAGGTCTAAGATAGGGATTCAGAGGTTGGAGTGTAAAATAGAACCAAAAGGGGCTTGTCCATACGACTGTACAGACATATACAGATGCTCATATAGACTGGTGGGCACCGACAAGGTTTTGGTGGCCGATGGTGATTGGACCCTAGTTTGGCTAGGCTTAGGGTTTGGATGAAAAGGCACAAAAATAAGATGCAAAAAAGGGGAAAAAGTATGGAAAAAAGAGAAGAAAAAAATAGTCTGAAAAAGAGACAGTGAAGAAGAAGAAGAAGAAGAAAAAGAAGAAGAATTATTTGTACCTTGAGTCATACAAGGTTCCTTGATTTCACACCAAGGAGGCAAAAAAGTTACACCAGATCTGCAGATGGAAGAAACTTGGATTTCTTTTTTCACTCATTCGGCATCATAAAAGTGTCTCTATAAGGATTTTTATTAAAAAAAAAAAAAAAAAGAGACGCTCAACTCTACACAAATGTGACTAACGTACACATGTGGATGGTCTAAAACCACAAAAAAAAAAAATTGGTCTACAACAATCTTGAAACACATAAACTACAACAATATAACACTAATAAAAGATAACAAAAACAAATGCCCGAATGTTGTTAAATCAACAGTCAAATTAGTCCAATCTATAAATGAATGACTCGGATGATGTAAATGGATAAATTAAGCCAAATCTTTCCAATCCACTACTTGATTAACGTACAATTTGGGCTATCAATGGCTAGATCTGTCCCTATCCATGTTCAGATAAGTAGGAATTGTGCAGAAATTCATCATTCAACCATGATGAGGTGAGATCTAGATTCCAATACCTCCTTCTTTGTTGGCGTCCCATGATGTCCTCATCTCTCTCTCTCTCTCTCTCTCTCTCTCTCTCTCTCTCTCTCTCTCTCTCTCTCTAATTGGCATGTTAATATTTGAATTGCATGGATATGATTTATGCACATCTACATATACTTTGCATGGCACATGCGTATGCTTAATAGACAGAGATGCAGCAGAATATATTATGCACATGAACCATATTAACCAATGGGTATTCATTTTGTCCTTCCCAAATTTTACCTCAGTACTAGTGCAAGAAGTTTTAAATTTGAATCCAACAACATATATTAAAAACAATAATAACAGAAAAGATGTACCTTAAAATGCACATTGGGATGGAAGATTTTTGTCAAGAAACGCACTTGAGGTGGTATCAAAGGATACTGTTCTGGAATAGCAAATGCTAGCTGAAATACTCCACCTTCATAAGGGGTTTCTGTAGGCCCCTAAAGACAAGAAAAGAACAAAACACTAAGTATCACGACAACAGAATAGCTAAAATCCTAACAATAAGCACCAAAAAGACAAGATAGCCTGAGCTTCCACAAAAGAAAAACAAAGTTACCTTGATAAGAGCACTCCATTTAAATATGTTAGTCTCATCACACACAAGCTGAATATCTGAATCTACATTCTTCTCTCGCTGCAACACCTTGTACTCCTTGAAAAGCCTTGCCCTTGATGCCTGTACGTAAGAAAGTGTCAATTGCCAACAGAAGTAGTCATATACTGAGGCGATAACAAAATTGAAATATCAGTATTGGTGGTCAGAAAGTCAAATGATGAAATGGTGGTAACATATATGTCAAGATCAAAATAACCCAAACATACAAATTTACAGGTTCTGAAGGTACAAGAGGAATTCAACTAGTATGGGAAGCTTGAAATGTATTTAATTGATTGTGACCAACTATAAGTCAATATTTGTGCTCATTAATTGATCAAACTTCAGAGTCTATTGCTGATTTGGAAATGGAGATAATTAATCATCGTAGAGAATATGATAAAAATGCTCAAGCAAAATCAGGGTTTGAAAACACAGCATTGCAGATGAGATTAGATGACTACTTACTACTATAGTTGAATCCAAGACTATCAAAGAAAATGCTTGGCAAGAAACCCATGAGAGAACCCACGAGAGAAACCAATCATGAGAGAACCCATGAGGGAAACCACGGGAACCATTATGAGAGAAATCTGAGAGAAACCCTGAGAGAACCCAACAAAATTACCTACCGAGAGGGTGAGAGAGACAATACTATCCTGTTTCAAGGAGGAACCAGCAGGCAGAACCAAGGGGGAAGCGAGAAGGGGCAGGCGTAGGAAAATGGCAAGAGGTGCTGGCGAAGAATACCTAGGGAAGGACACCGATCACCATATTCATGGCCAACTTGCTGGACCAAACGACTCGGAATTGGCTGTGGAGCTACTTTCGTAAATGGGGAGCGGTCAGAGACACTTTCGTACCTAAGAAGAAGGATGCATCATGGAAAGTATTTGGCTTCGTTAAGATGCTCAACGGAGACCAGGTTGCATGTGCAATTAAGGAGCTCAAAGGTACCTTCTTGCAGGGCAGGAAGCTTCAAGTCAACCTGCCAACTTTCAGAGGAAAGGTATCAAGCCTGTAACCACAAGCATGAGGCCAGAAGTTGGCGAGAAACCTTTCTCTCGGAAAGATCAAGATGATAGGGGCATGGAATCAAAGAAGCGTATGGAATCAGCTCAAAACCATGGTCGAAGATGGGCGGATGTTGTGAGAGGGTCATCCAGGAACGTCGGCTCTGGCTTACAGAAGGAGGAAAGGAAGTTGCAAGCTCACGACTGTACCATTGACTTGATGATGAACCCAGGGGAGAAGGAATCCATTGATGAATGGCCATCTACAGCAGTGGTTGTATCCACAGATGGCAAGGACTGCCACCTAGAACTACAACAACTTCTGGAACAGAGAGGTTTACCTGAAGTCCAGATATCACTGTAGGCAGAAGGGTGTTTTTTAGCGGCCCTGAAGGAGGAATCAGATGTTAAGGAGTTGCTAAAATCAGATTCCAAGATAGGTGGGATACGAATCCAAGGGAGGTGGAGTTAATCCCACTTCAGTCACGCCAAACTGGCACCGGTTCAATGTCTTGGTTTCCCTCTTCAAGGATGGACCACGCATCTGATCCATGCCTTTGGTAACAGATTAGGAAGACTGGTGAAGGTGGCCGAATCGAACCTGAATCAGATGGACTGTTCTTCGCTAAATCTTCTGCTGGAGATTGAAGCCTTCGAGTAGCTACCATCTACTGTATCTACCAAAAAAGAAAAAAAAAAAGATTGCCAAAAACAGCTGGAGCCCTCTCTCTGTCACAGAATGTGAATATTTTACTAGAACATGGATCTTAGGGCCAATTGCAAATTGGATTTTTCTTTTCTTTTTATTTTTTAAGTTTGGAATGCACATTGAAGTTCCCAAAAAAAAGATACGGAAACACTGAGAACCTAGTTGCTAAATATATGGTTGATAAGCTTCAATTAAATTGCGAAAGGGCAAAGAATAAGCACTTTACAAACTAGCATGGTTTAAAGACAGCATTAGGTTTATTCTCCGTTAAGTCACTTTTTTCATGGACAACAATAGTATGAAAAACATTTCTTGATTTCACTTTTATGGTTGTTTGGTGCCTGCCATATCCAGTTAGGATGGTCATGAAAACTTTTATTTTATGACCAAGGTTTTTAGGGCCTCTTAGAGCACCTGACTAGTCCTCGGGGCGTGTGCAAGCCTCCCTACTCACACATACTGGGTAAAACTACGGGAAGTGGCCCTCGGGGGTGGGATGGAATTCAAACTTAGGACTCCCGCTTCCTGAAGCGAGCTCATGGGGTTGGTCATGAAAACTCAAACGGCTTTTTTCTTTCATCAAAGATAATCTTGTATTGGTCAAACAAAGAAAGTGGTGAATACCTTTCAAAAAGAATAGAAGATATTGATTTAGCCATAAGAAACTAGGTAGAGAAGAAATTAGAGGAAAGCCAATTTGAATAGAAAAGTTGTAAGAGCGTAAAATTTTTTCTAGAGAACAATAGTTTTATTCCATCATCAAAAAGATTACTATAAAAAATAAACAAGATGACGAGCCCAATGAGGTTTCAAGCAAGCTTAATACCAAAAAGCTCATATTACAACAATAAAAGCAATACAAAGCAGAGCCAATTAGAGTTATGAACTTATGATATAAGTGCCGAATCTCCTATCAAATGCATCTCCTAAAACACCTACAAACTCCTTCAATGCCAATGCCCATTGGACAATGTTGAGCTTGGTTTTTTCAATCAAGTCAACTGTGGAAGGAACTTTTGTTCTCATAGATTCCCAAGCTACAATCTCCCTGTACAAACCACACTACAGCCAAAGGTACTAATTCCCACAAGATTTGACCTTAGAAAACGGTCATGAAACTCACCCCAACATGAGCACATTAAATGAGTAGGAAAGAACCCTCTGGACAGAGAAAGAGGCAACGAAGGATGACCAAAGAGGGATCACAAGTGGGTAGTGAATGAACATATAATCAACTGTCTTCATTGCTCCAACACAAGAAACACATGTTCTGAAGAGCAAATTTTTGAGCTTGAGGTTGTATAACATATAACTAAGACATCTTAGGTTGTAGAGCAATAGAGAGTTTATGCTAAATAGGGATGAGAGTTACCGCTAGTACAAGATAAGATTAGATAAGGATTTAATGACTGTAGACACATTTTTCAAGTGTACCCACAGAACTCAAGTTTGCTTTCTTATATAAAATGAACAAAGGCTCTAAAGCATTGGGGAAAGCATCTTTCGAGGGAAAAGTAGAAACCTATAAAACACTTTCGAAAGTTTCAAGGAATGATGAACTTGTACAAGTCTTCAAACGCCTTCAATGTTCTCCAATGGGGTCTTTTTGACACTTAATCCACTTGTTGGAGAAGTGGTTATCAGTTTTCCTCAAAGATCCGACTATAAAGAACCTTCAAAGAAAGTATGAGTTTCAAGAGCCCTTAGGGAAGAATTCTCAAAAGTCAAAAGGAGAACTTCAAGGGTTTCAAGCAAAGAAAACCTCAAAGTTTTTTCAAGACCTCCAAAGACTACAAAGAGAAGCCCGTTGAGTGCTAGAATAGTTTCCAAGAACCTTAAGAAGAAGGCCCTCTAGTGTGTGCTCCAAGAAGTCCAAGACCCTTTAAGGAAATCTTCTAAGTTCTTGTTTTGGAGCACCCAAAGTTCTCTCCAAAAACCTTCTTTAGGAAATGGGTTCACGGAACCACGCAGACAATACTGCAAAACCGCTGATGTGGTTCTCAAAGCCTCACATTTTTTTTTTTGAAACATTAACAACTTCATTCATTAAAAAACAAAGAGTGGATACATGAGGGGGAACCAAGTATAGGAGAATTATACTAGGTTCCAAGATAAGGGAAAAGGAACAAAAACAAGATACTGCAAAACCGCTGATGCAGTTCTCAAAGCCTCACATTTTTTTTCATTTTTTTGTTTTTTTTTGTTTCTTTTCTCTCTTCCATTTTGATTCTCTTTTTCCTTCTCCTTTGCTTCTAAACTTCCCCCCTTTGAATTTTTTTTCCCTCCATTTCATAATGATAACAATGCTGATAACGTTGAGGATAATGGTGATGACAATGGTAGATGAGACAAAATCATTGAAGGGCATTATATGGCCAAAGAGAAAAGACACTGGGAAGCTAAAATTTGCCAAGAACTTGGAGCCAATACGATTTCTAAAGTGAATCAAGAAACCAAGCAAAACAGAGGCTCACCCCTAAAAGGTAGGGACCAACTGAAAAAAAATCAACCAAGTGGGTGAGACTACAAACCTGAACCTGCACACTGCAGGTACTCAATCTCAAAATTCTCAATCACCTAAATCCAGGCAAGAACCAGCCTACTAGCTAAGAACCAAATAATAATAATAAATAAATAACTATTCTTTTTTTGGTTAAAAAATACTATTCCACTAGTCAGAACTCAGAACTGGACGGATGATGGAGATTCAGTTTACCAGTCAGAACTAGATATAGCATATCAGGCAAGAATATAAAATAAACTGTATAGTTTGTACTCTTTCCTCTCTTCTCCTTTTTTTTTTTTTTCCTTTTAAGAGTAAATGATTTATAATATGACAAAAGGATAATCTATGAGAACTACAGAAAGAAACAGCATCCCCCTCCACCCACCCAACACCACCGACACACACACAGACACAGAGAGAGAGAATATTGTTATGTGAACCAGGGATAAAATAGAACAGCTTGTAATCCAATCTACCGGTAACTACCAAATGTATCAGTGAAAATGATAAGTTTATATGAAGTTTGAAGCTTTGGATCAAGATAACAAAACTACCAAACACAACATCTCCATATCGGAAATTTGGAGATCCAAAAATCTAATGGTATCATTACCTACCTGCATGTTGTTAGCTACTGGTAATTTCAAACTTCAAATCTAGCCTTCAAACTGCATAACAATGAAATAACATTTATTTAATATTTCTGGATATGAATCAGTTGAAAGGGCACGTCGCAGGCACGCCAAAAATGTGTACAAAGAAAACACAGACCACTAAAACAAAAATAATGGCTTTTTGTATGCATGGAAAAAAACATGATAAAAAATGAAGGCGTGACTTGGATGCATAGAAAACGAACGGGCTTTTTTTTTGGAAAGTAACCATTTCTACAATGGACTTGGAACACTTTTTGTTTCAAAAGAAGTGGTTAAAATCTAAGAAAGCACCATCCTCTCTGCGCATCCAAGCAGATCAATAAGCATAGGAATGATCTTTTTGTTTTGTCAACATCATAAAAAAAAACAACAAAACAAACACATGACCTTTATCAACATCATTAAAAAAAATCATATTTATCATCTTCTACTCTTTCTTTCTTTTTTTTACTTTGAGAGCCTGTAGCACAATTAGCAAGTGCTCATTGCTGCAACAACTCAGATCGCGTTACCATCTCAACCAAAAATGGGGGAAAACACCTTCTTCTTCAATCACCCTAGTTGGCTTAGATCATCAAAAAGTTCAAAACAAAAATGCAAACTGCAACCTTCAAGCAGCTGTATATTGAATTTCCCCAATCTGATTTTGGGGAATCATTTAAAAAATCTAGAAAATCCCCAACCAAGATTTGGGATAAGAGAGAGTGGAAGGGGAGAGGCAATCAGAGTCGATATTTCCGCTTTTCAATCATGAGTTTGAAACTGCCAATCCTAACATATATATATATAAATATATATATATATATATATATATATATAATATATAGAGAGAGAGAGAGAGAGAGAGAGAGAGAGAGAGAGAGAGAGAATTTGTATTGATAAATTAATAAAGGGTTTTGCTGAATATGATTTGGTAAAAAGAGTAAGATTGATTTGAAAACAGAACTCCAAAACACCATGAGCCAAACTGCTAAAATTAATTGACAACTGCGCAGAGAACCTAAGAAGAAGAAGAGGGTGTTGAGGGGATCGTACCTGGAATGGGGGGGGTTGGATCGTAGAGGAGAAGGGCAAATTGGAATTTGGGAGAGAAACGAAAAGGTCAGCTGGGTTTGGATTTGGATGAGAGAAGAAGAAAGGCGAAATCCGAGTTATTATTCTCACTCCAACTCCGAGAGGATCAATCTAGTTCTAGTAATAGAAATATTAAGCAAATCGCGGAAACTTCCCATTTTATACCACCAATGCCAGAGCTAAAAAAATGCGGGCAACTCATAATAAATATACTTACATAATCATAATAATATTAATAATATCCTTACATGGTTGGATCATAATTTCCAAGTCAGATTACGACTAGGATTTAGTTAATAAATCTATTGGATTAATTAGGAGATTTGGTCCGTTAATTAGGTGAAAATTTAAAATATTATAATTTATACATAACACGGTAAATTGTCAACTTGAGTCAACTAGATGACTCACCAAATCAATAAAGTGATCATTTAATTTTATATGATTATTTTATTAAATTTATAATTTTATCTTAGCAAAGCACTAAAATTATTATTGACAAGTCCTGTGAAATCTATAATAAGATTATTAAAATAAATACAACTATAATACATATATTATCTATGACTTCATAAGTATTTTTGAAAATTATTAATACTTATTAACACATGTATCAAGTTCTAATGTATAATAATTAATAATTTTATTTAAAATTTTAATTTCTTAAATAAAACCTTTCAATCATAGTTTGACTTAGCCCACTAACTTAAGTTTCATGTGTCAAGTCAATTAATAACTCAACTTAGTCATATTAAAACTCAGTTCACGCAGATCAATTCTACTGTAGTGAATAAATATATGATTTGCTTGGCTCAACTTTTTAAGTTAACTAATAAACTACTCTACCTAATCAGTTTAAAACTCAATTTATCCAATTTGACCTTATTAATGATTAGGTTTATGATTGGCCCAATAAAAAGCAATGGGTTAAATAGATTACCAAGAAGGGTATTAAGTTAATTAAAATTGGGTTCTTTAAACCATTTAACTCTTGATTTTTATGATAAAATCATGAATAAATATTCTCACTTGTGATGTTCAATACGAGGATGAGATTGCAATTTAAATTCCACATGAAAGATTTTTTATTTGGCCCCAACATATATTTTTTATTCCAACCATTATTTATAAGTAAATTTTTGTGATCCAAATAAGAGTTTTTGATTTGGACAAACTCATTTTTGATAAAGGGAACCTTTCTCTAATTTTATTTTTTAAAGTCATCACGATTTAAGTGATGGAAAGAGTAAGGTGTACCTCCCATTTCAAATTTGAGAGTGCCTGAATGAAAATTTCTTAAATAATAATATATGTATATTTAACATAAAAGATTATAAATTTATTTTTATCTCCTAAATAGTAATATAATAAATAAATTGATATTCCTTATTGTCAAAACCATCGACGTCTCAATTACTAACCTTCAGAGCCTTAATGATAATTTCTGATTAAAATAATTTTAATTTTAAGCATCATCCATTTTAAAAAGAAACATAAGAAAACTAGACAGTTTCTTTAAAAAAATTTACTTGTATTCTTTGATAAGACGTGTCCCTTTCGCTTCTAATTTTCCAACTTTTACAAAAGTATTTAATCTATTTTAAATATACAATTGATTAGCAAAACATTAAATTGTTTCATAAATGCCCCATCCCATCCATGATTTAGTGCCGACATAACAAAAAAAAAAGAACCTCAAGATTTATTTGACTTATTTAAAAAATTTAACCATGTATATAAAGTTATGAAATTTACAACGGAAAAATCATAATTAGTATGAATTGTTCATTTTAGAGTCTTATATCTGACGATTAACTACATTAAATAAGACACAATTTCAATATTATTTAATATGACATCTCTCTTTTCTGTTGGTGTATTCAAGTTTGATTTGAAACAAAAGAGGAGTAAGAGTACTTGACACCTGTGGCTGAGTCCTTATTGACCTAGGTTCTTAGTTTCTCAGGGTCCTTGGATGTGCTTAGGTTACGGGTGCTGGATGTAATTAAATATGTAGAAGATATAAATGGTATTCCATCTTTTTTCCCCTCAAATTTATTGGTATTTAGATGTTTTTTGGATGAGAGGTGAATTTTAAGAGGGTTACCTTCTACCAGGGGTAACCCTGAGTATCATGAACATCCTTTACTTAGAAAGAGTTTTCAAAAATAAGAATGGAGTGATAAAAAGTAGATCTTTTACCCCTTAATTATCAAATACCCCCATTACCTCCAATCCACAGAGTTTCTACTGAAGATAGTAAAAAAATAAAAAAACTACCAAATGTCCTGATAGAATAAAAAGGCACCCCTTCGACAAGATCCTCAACATGAACAAGACATTAAAAGTGCTAAAAAAGATTCATTTTCCTTCCTAAATCCGACGAATCAAAGCTTCATTAATAATTGAAAGGAAAAGAGGTAATATACCACTGTCATTATTACAGGCCATCTTAACTTTAATTTGCACATTTCACTTCCTTCTCTTCCATTTCCATCCATATGATGATCACTGTCCTAGAATATCAGAGATTGAACTTTTGATAGACTTGGATAGCTCTTCCCTGAAAACATGTTGACCGCTAGGTCAGGTGCATGGTAGGAAAATATAAGAGTTGCATAAACCTTAATTACATTCATAAAGAGAGCTCATATAAATAGACATACAACTATAAAAGAATATTAAATAAACACAAACTTTATCTCTATTGATCAAAGATTAACTTGACTTCTGTCCTGACTTGACCTCTAACCTATGTGTAACACATGGAAATAATGCCCATAAGATAGCTGCAAACATTTCTATATTTTATTTTTATCTATTACAAATTTAGCACTTTTGTACTTCAACAACCATAAAAAAGCATGAAATGCTAAGCATATTCAATGGCATAAACATAACTAGCTCATGTCGTGTTGATGAAAGTGCCTACTGGTTGATTCAGGAATAGGCAAAGCATTTCTTACTTTAATTCCAAAATTAATGTTGTCTGTGTAAGAGCAATTGTATGGTCCTGATTTATTAGTGAGTATATGGAATCATGACCTATCCTCCCACCATGGTTCAATGGTTAGATCCAATCCAAGGGACCCAGCAACACAGAGATGAACCAAGTATCTTTTATATTGAAAGATTTCTACCCATCCTTGGCCTACAAATTGACAGTAAAAGAAAAGGAACAACAGTGACTTGAAACTAATAAACAATAAAAATCTGTTGATCTGGAAAAGAAACAAAAGCTAATTGACTTCGAGGATCTTTCGATCAGCAATTTTCTTTTAGTTGTTTCAGTCTTTAAATCACTAGAAGCAGCCTCATTCACTATTGAGCCCATTTAATCAACTCTAGATCACTGAACAGTAGGTACCCACTTCAGGGATGTCTTCTCTTGTTATGTAACTTTTCATGTTATGTTTCTTTGCTTTCTGTTTTTTAGAAGCCTTTTGTATTGGTTTCTCCCTTTAATCAAATCTCTCGTAATTTTTTCAAGAAAAAAAAAATCACTAGAACATCCCCATTCTCTATTAAGCCCATTTGATCAACTCCAGATCACCGAGCAGTAGAAACCTCTTGGATGGAAAGAACAAATCAGGATATCATACATATCCTGATCAGTCAAGGACTCATGCAGCCTCTCTTTTTTTTCAAGGAGGGTATTCAAATAAACTAAATAAATCACACGCTTGTTCTGTAAACCAATGCACAGAGTTTTATAAGGTACCAGTATGTAGTTATGAAACTCAAATTAGTATGAGAATGACAATATTAAATAGCTCGCCTATGGAAAGACTGGAAGAAAAATCTGGAAGCTCACAAAATCCTGCATTTGATTCAAAGCCCTATTGACCACCATTTTCTTTTCAAGATTTTAGAGTAGCATTTGCCTTTATGACATTCAAATAAAAGAAATTTCTCCAGTATAATAGAGTATAAGAATCAATGGATAAATTGCAAATACTGCAGATACCCTTGTTTCCAGTAAGCAGATAATAGTAATCTTTCAAAAGAAAGAAGGCCAGAGAATGGTAATGACGTTAAGGGAAAAAGGCCTAAAATGTTCTTACCTATCAGGTTTGAATAGGAGATAACGATATATAAACCACTGAAGAAGAAGGGGAAAAACAGTTAGAACAAAAAGATAAGGTACAGTAGGCAATTTCTTTTCATTGCAAGTATGACGCCAACACTTACCCAAGAAAATAGTATTCCGATGAATTCCAGTACATTGGGGATAAGAGGAAGCTTGTCAATGGCCTACAAATACAAAAGTTTCAGTTCTAACACAATGCTTAGCAGTAATAATAATACATGTAGTGAGACATCAAGCTAGCTCAATTGTCTTATGAATTAGTTTTTTCCTCTATCAGGTCATGCTTTAACTTGACTTAAAAGAAACAATTGGAACAATTAACCCAACATATCACTGGCCTTTTATAATTCTGTTTAAATGTTTATGCATCATACTATGCCTAACAAATTTATGATAGAGAGAATCAGGAGTTCAGGACAATCACCCCAATGAGATTAGTGGATGCCCAAAATGCTACCACAGCAGCAAAACCCAAACCAACAAGCCCAAGTCGATCTTCAGATTTCTCCCACTGTTTCAAAGAAAAACAGATAAGAGAACACCATATCTATGTGTCTGTAAATTTACACACACATGCACATGAATATACATAACTGAACATAAAAATGTGCCGAACCTCTCTGTGGAATGCATGGTCCCAATTGTACAGTCAACGTAAAAAGAATACTAGAGAATTCCTATTCATTCATGTCGAATTACATCTAACTGAACAGACTACTTAGATCAGACATTCATGCATTTCCCCATCCTTCACAAGACCATCAAGAAAAAAACAGGAAATTCCATTTCTTTTGAGCTGAGAAAGGGGAAAAAGAACTGCAGTCTTTAAATTGAGAATTTGGTTTTCTTCCTTTTCCTTTGCAGATAACAAAAAAAGGGGAATAGAAACATATCAAGCAACAGAAACCCAGATGAGAACTCACAGCAGTTCGGACAGATTTCACAATGCTGAGGGAGGTGGAAGAGTTAGAGTTCTCCCCAGCAGCCTTTGCGACAACTGAGATACATCTGTGCCTTTCTGCATCATTAAAAAAGAGGGATAAAGAAAACGAGAAAGAGATCACTTACTAAAAGGATAAAACTGAGAATTTTTTGCATGTGATTGGGTTATTGAACAAGACACGTTATGATAATTTGATGACACTGGAAAAACTAAACGCACTGATGCTTCAATCTAGTATGATAGTACACAGAATTTGATATTCATACCCAGTTGTTTGATTTGTACCCTACTGCTAAACTCCATCCACTAACCAAAGCCAATGGACTAATGATAAATAGATAGAGATAGAGAATAAAAATCATTCTTGGAAATATTCCAAACGAAAAAATCATGAGCCATGGAAAGCAATTCACCTGGTAAAGAAAAAACTGGAGATTTCTGAAAGTTCCTGAGATGGGTTCTTTTTCCGAGAAAATACAATGAAGGAGACAGAGTAGAAATCGTCGACGCCATGACTACCTGAAATTACAAAAGTAAAAGTAAGAAAATTTACAAAAAAAAAATTTTATATATATAGTACTGAAGTTATTGCTTTTAGTATCATTAACACAAAATTTCCAATAAATATCAAGGAATTGAAAAAGAAGAAGAGAAGATTGGAGTTAATAAATACTATTTTGGAAATTACCAGCTTCCCTTGCGTTGCTGATGAGAGCTGAGAGTTACAGGAGAGCGGAACACAAAAGCGAAGAAGCTTTTTCTAGTCCACAAAAATTTTGGACCTCATTCTCCACAATCTCATTTTTAGTTTCATCAAATCTTGTCAGTGGTCCGCGGGACTTTTCATAACTGTAAACCTCGTCACCTCAATCCAAACTTCCCGGCTTCCCCGAAGTGGGAAGAAAATTTTAAATTTTCCAGAATTTCAATTGAAATTTTTTAAATATTGGCAAAAAAAATTTAAATTCATGTACTTTAATTAATTTTAAAATTAAAATTTTAAATTTGAATTAAATTTATAATTAAGAATCAAACTTCAACAAAAAAATAGTAACAAAGATACCAACACTGAAGAGGATGAAATAATATTTTTCATGAAAGCCTATAATTTAATGCAAGATTGACTTTATATTATTAGGTGAAGTATTTCCAAAACTACACAATGAGAGCATTTCCTTCCATCCTCACAATTTAGTGTAATAGTCAAAATTTGAAATTAAAAATTACAAAACTGAAATAATTTATTAGAGTAAAATTTTATATGCTCATCATGTCAAATTTTTTTATTCATCCTATTCAAACGTCCAACTTATTTGAAAATAAGGACACCAGTTACCAATTTAGTAGCATCTCATTAGCATTCAAACTTTTTATGAAACTATAAATCATACAAGAAACAAAGCCCATTGCACGAATTGCCTAAGAGGCAATAAACGATTGAAGATATTTTAAGAAAAAAGTGGAATTTCCAATAACAGGTCACACCTTGTTGCAAATCTGCAATGAACTATATTTTAAAGGTGCCCATCCTAACATAGGAAAACTCTTTTAGGAGACACGAATTTTTCAGACTTCTCAGTTTACCCTCATCCGTCCGTACAAAAAAAACTAAAAAAATAAATCAAACTTTCAATTCACTGTAGCAGTGCACCAATTCACTGAACCAGTGCACCAATTTAGAGTACGTGTAAGAAAGAAGAGGAGAAGAGTTCACCAGATTTCTAAATGTCTGATTTTTTGCTTTTTCCGTACAGACGGAAGAGGTAAAATTGAAACTTCACAAATACCTGTGTCTAGTAAAAGACTACACCCTATTTTTATTATGGATATGGATTAACTCTAAACATCCTTTATTAAGGGAGCGGGACGGATTGAAACTTTTACCATGATCACCTTCCATTAAAATGATGGAAGAAATCCAAGCGAAATTTCGATCAATTTTATTCCCAACTTTATCATGTAAAAGTAACTACGTTGATACAATCAACACCGTGTTCAAATGCAGACCTTTTTACTAAACTTCATTATAAGAGTAAAGACCCACATTAGGGTGCATAAGTGGCCATTTCTCATGTTATAAATTTTCACAAGACACACCGGCAACGGCACTCTCTGTGAAGATAGAAATTAAATCTGGTTTTAAATAGAGATTCAACGAAATAAAACTCACAAAACAGCATGAATGTGAGCTTCCATGATGACAACGACGACATTGATGATGGTAACAGATAAGATTTCTTACTACTGTCAACTCCCTCTTCCTCATTTCCTTTTACTCTATTTTTTTACAGGAATTTTGTACACGATATTGATCAGTAAATAGTAAACAAACTGGAGGAAACAAGACAGGAATATATAAATAGGACTAAAAAAAAAAATCAAAAGCAGCAATACAAAATAAGAAGACAAAATAAAATATCAGTTCTAATTTTACAAGCTCCCAAGTTTACTAGTATTCGGTTTGTTCTTTGACTTGGCCATGTCCACAAGATCTCCAAATAATTTATCCTCTGGCTTGGACGGCTTGTTAGGCTGAACATAAGAAGGCATATTGTAACTGCTGTTGTTTGTCATGGAGGACCTGCTGTTATCATAAATGGATAGCCCATACATTCTCTGCTCAAGGTACTGAGCCCCAGGTTGCTGATACCCGTATGCCGGCTGGCCTCCTTGCATTGGCTGAAAATACATGCCAGCAGTCTGGTTGCTCTGGAGTGGTGGTGGGTAACTGCCCGCCATCTGAGCTGCTTGTATTGGTTGAGGGTACACACCCATCAACTGGCCGCTTTGCAGCGGTTGTGGGTACATGCCCACCATCATTCCACTTTGCATTGGTTGAGGGTACATGCCCACCATCTGGCTGCTTTGCATCAGTTGAGGGTACATACCGACCATCGGGTTGCTTTGTGTCGGTAGAGAATGCATGATAGGCTGCTGGCTACTCTGGACTGTTTGAGGTTGCACACCCACTGATTGGCTGCTTGGTATCATTTGCAGCTGTGTGTCAGCAAGTTGGCTACTCTCTGGTTGCTGGAGTTCCCAGGGCGGAAGTGGCAGGGAATCATTGCCTTGGGGACTTGCACCTATCGAAGAATGAAAATGATTGCTATATAGTCAAACATACTTTCACTCAACCAAGAACACTTAATATCTAAACCCAGGACCAGGGTATTATAAAACTATATTAGCAGCTGATTTGACCCATGCAGCTGTATGAAGAGCTGAAAATGAAACTAGGGGAAATTAACAACGAGCACAGTTGCAGCAGTTACAAATAGGTTATGATAACGCACTGTGTGTGGCTTAGTTAAATCACACACTGGTGTCTGGGCATAGATGGCCTTTGATAGATGGAGTTGGAATGGTTAGATCTAAAGCTTCAACAATACACTAACAAAAATAAGTCTGATAGGATTAAGCTAGGTATGTTTTTTTAAGCCTACAAAAAAACTGATGGTAAATGGGGCCAGATTTTATGGGCTAAGTTGATTCAATGCTTTTGCACATGGGGCTTCAAAGGATCACCTTGAAGGCCAAAAATAGACGATACCATGGAACACGAGCGTGAAATCTCAGAATGAGGTTAAATTGGGAAGATACCAAATTCAATTGTGCTCAGATAATCATTTTTTATCAATTGTAATTCACTTCCTCTTTGACAATCCAAATCCACCCCCCCGCACCCCCCCCGGGTACATCTAGATGCAACATAAACCATTTTTGGAGCAGCAGTAAGTAGTAAGAACAAAAGAAGAGAGGTACCATAAACAGGTGTCTGCTGCTGCAGGTTCATGCTCTGAGCATCCTGACCATTCCATGTAGGAGTCAACGTGGGGTTCAATTGAGTGCCCTGTGCATAAGGAGTCGGTTCATACTGAGGTTGCCCTGAGTTTGTTATGCTTCCATTTGAGTGTAATGCAGGCTGGGGAGGCTGCAATGATGGCACTTGCGATGTTGAGTAAGCAGAATGAGGATGCAGAGAATTAGAAGTACCGTTATTCTGGGAAAACATGCCAGAAAGAGCTAAGACATTCTGTTGAGAAGGGGGACTGGGAGGTAGTTCGTTGACAGGGGACAAGAGCAAGTGAATTATCAGTTTTTGGCATAGGGTAGTTTTCACCACTAAGAAGGTCCATATGGGGATCAAGCTTTATCAAAGGGGCTTCTGGACCATTGGAGGCTGGAGGTGCAGGAAGTAGTAACTGCTGAAGAGGGGGTCGATTTCCTGTACTTGCACTAGAAGTGGACCTTCATACACAATTTTTTTTATCAATGACATGGTATATTACATTGAAAAATATCAGTATAAAAAGATACCAAATGAGTAAATACACACTTGAATTGGGAGCATTAGAAGAAAAAAATGTAGCAAACATGCAAGTACGCATATTGACCGAAAGAGAAAGAAATCCATCTCGCCACAATCAGTCCCCCACCAACCTAACTGCACACATGCACGGAAAAAAAAAAAAAAAAAAATCCATCTTGGTAATGTGCCTTTTTTTCTTGAAGGTAGTACTGTACCAAATTGTTAACCAACCCCACCTAAATAATTATTAAATGAAGAAGTTGTCTTTCAAAACAATAGTAATAATCGAAAAACTTTAATTCTTCATACCTATTTTTGAAGTTCATATTTTATTCATCCAAAATCTATGATTCATTACTTCTTCCAAAACTTTCATTATGATTTTTTTTTTTTTTTTTGAAATGTAAAAAATTCAGTATGTTTTCATCGTACTTTTTTATTTTTTGGATTGTTGTGGGGTATCCCTATCCCACATTGAAGGTGAGACTCATCTCCACGGATACACAAAGCCATCTGCAAGCCCCGTGTATCAGGATAGATCTGGGAAGAGTCAAACCCGAAATCTCTAATCTAATCCAAGAAGCTTACGCCAACTGAGCTACTAGTGAGCTACTCATGCAGGTTTTCATCATACATTTTTTTTACTTGGCCTTACTAAAACAAGACACTATAACGTTAATGTGTTATTCCTTTACTCTTCTAAAAAAGAGCTTCCAGATGAACATCCATATTCTCAGTTTCCAAAACAAACATACTTAGATTTCTCTCTGTGCAAAATAATAATGTCAATATGGATGATGATGATGATGAGAGTTAATCTTTCAATAAAAAAGGATGACGAGAGTTGAGATAAACCTCCATGTTTTCTGAGATGTAGAGCTAGGGCATGGATACGATGCATGAAACCCATCTGGTACCATATAAAATAAGATATCTACTTAGGAAACATTGGACCTACAATGTCTAATACGATCTACTAGTTTCAGTCTACATACATGAATGTAGTCACCTCCAACAACTTACTTTCACGCAGCATACAGGATATAAGCAGGCACTACCCTTAAAAAAATTCCCCTATTGGAATCATGAAAGCAAATGATTCACTGGGAATCATAAAAACTTCGATTACCTTAGATCTGGCTGTGTGTTATCCTTACTTGTAACTGCTGCATTATTGACATCAACAAGTGCCTGAGGCTTTGGTCTCTCTACTCGGGGAGCAGTTCCACATGCAATAGCATCATGCTTGGTCAGCACTCGCTCCAGATCATCATTGAGTGCCAGTCCTTGAGAAAGCAGGTCCTCATCCCTGCACAAAATGATAGAATATTAGCACTGGATACCATTTTAGAAACTCCGTCATGCATCACATGCAGAACCATGGGCTTTTTCCCAATTGTGATATCAAGGACAAAGGTATGTCTGCTTCTGTTTATTTATTTCCTCATGCACTTGCATTTTTGTGTCAGTGTGAACGAGTGTGTGTGAGAGAGAGAGTGGAATGGGCAATGTGGGGCCAGCTGAGACAATCCAGTTAAAAGGGATGTGTTGATGTGCAGGGGAATGAGGATGAGACGGTAAAAGATGCTAACCAAACACCACAAGGTTGGATACTAGGTCCTTGAAAGCTTCTGTAGTTGCAAAAGTCGGGATTTTCATGGACATACCATCACAAGGCTAGGTGATTGACTCAGAGTAATTTTCCATTCCTCTCTCTCTCTGGTCTCCAGGTGAGCTCCATACCATGGTGCCTAGACACTTCAAAGTTCAAATGTAGGCAACGTATCCATGTCATGTCACATCAAACACTTCATTTTTCATGTGTTAAACTAGTATCCCTACCATATATGGATAGCATGCTCCTACCATATCCATGTTGTGTCTGGGCATCATAGGCTTCACCAAGATCCCATTACCGTATAGGTTTTTTCTTTTTCTTTTATTTTTCTCCATATGCAATCTACTCAAACCAGTCTCATCCATCCACCCATCGCACATAAATGGACAATGGACTAAAGTAAACCCACATGATATATATAAATAGAGAGAGAGAGAGAGAGAGAGCAGTTCCCTTCATAGTACTACAGGAATTGAATGGTCGAAGTCAAATCCATGCTATGGGGCTTAGGACTGAAGGCAAGACAATGTTGGATCTCACCCAGCACATGTTGATACACATCATTTGTCACATTTCAAAAGATACACATCATTCAAACCTAAGAAATCTGAAAGTGGAAGCTATTGTAACATAGGTAGTAAATTCTTCAAGGTTAGGTAGTGAAGGAAAGTAACAGAGGCCTTACGAAGTAGTGTTTACAAGCTGCATGACTCTCTGCTTGTATGTACGACATTGATCAACAAGGTCAATGATAACCTCCTGCCGGAGACCCTATAAATAGGTAATGAAATGATTCAGTAGTTGAAATATCTATTATGCAAAATATAAAAATCCAAACCTTCCAAAAGAAGAAAACGAAGAGACAAATCACAATGTACATTGAAAGTTCAGAATTCAAGTGAAGTGAAATATCAATGAATGTTCTAGTCTCAATTCAAATGTGAAAGGTGCTAACTAAGACCGTGTTTGTAGAATTAGGAGGGGATGATGTATGTATAAACATCACAGAAGGGATCTAATGAACTACAAATTTGAGATGTTGGACCATCACTGTCAGATGGAAAGTAATGGAAGAGTTACCAACCAGTTAACCACTGACCATGACACACTTTTCTAAGAACCGAAGATTCTTAGTTCACAAGCTTCCATTGCTTTTGAATCCAGAACAGTTCCAGGTCCATCTGCCACTACAAGAGTTAAAAGCCCATTTGTTGATGACCACCACAAATAAATTCCTTGCCCTAACCACTTAGAGCCACACCGTACCATGTCCTAGCATGTAATTTACGTAATCAAATAACATCTTTTCATCATTGCAGCTTGAGCCATCTAGAGGTTTTCCCCTCATCCTTCCATGCTGCTCACCCTTCTGGGAGTCATTCTTGTCCCCTATAGAACACTAGTAAAGGGACATTAGGCTCCTAGGGGCCAAGTGACAGAAAACATTACAATTGGCAATTGCTTGGAAGATTTCGAAGAAGAGAAAAAATGAGAATATTCAAAGGTAAAAATGATCAGAACCATCCATTTATTGCAACTTATTGGATTTTTTCCAATGTCTGATTAATGTTTCTTCTTAAATAAAATGTAATTCTAACATCTGCTTGGATGATTGCAATTTGCCAATTTGTGTTTGGAATTTTGTTCTAAAAATGCCAACCAAAGGGGAAAGCGGACCATTGTAATTGATGAAAAATATGTCCTTTAGGTCAGCATTGATTCACTCTGTGTGCGTGTGTGAAGAGGTAAAGGCTATTTCTGTTGAGGAATATAAAAAGAAACAAAAATCCAGCAACGAAGCCACAAAAATAAGCAATTTACAATGGTGAACAATTTAATATTAAGGGTAATAATGACCTAGAATTGACTTATTTGAACTATTCAAATGCAGCAGGATAATCCATTTTTACAATTTAAAACAACATTACAAGCTGCTTGAATCTAGAAATGAGCAAAAAGGAAGAAAGTTTTCAGATTAAACCATTTTAAGAGACCATGACCAAGCAACAAACTAAGATATAACTAATTTTCAGAAAAGCCATTTCAAAACATCATGCAGCTAAAGAAGCCCTTAGGATACTCAAGAGTCTGGAGTACTAAATCTATTTTTCAAGGATTTTAACAGTAATTGTAGTGATGGTTAATACATTTGAACTATTGACTTGGCAAGTTTTTTCCACGTATTAATTGAGTATGATCAGCCATGAATCTCAACAGAAAAACAATAAAGAGACAAGATGTACTTCAAATTCAATATCTCATAGAAGAGCACGGCAAAATACCTCCTTGTTCCCTGGATCCAAAGCATTTAGCATTTCTGCCAGAACATCCACAATACCACGGGCATTTTGAATCTCTGTCATACTGAGAAGGAAAAATAACTTCAATGCACATGATAAAATTAATTGCAACAATAATTCAGCAATTGGTGGCAGTCTGGCTTATAACAAAATAATATAATTACCAGCAGCAGCCTATTAAAAAAGTGTGAGATGCTACCATAAGCAAAGAGCATAAAGTATATGACAATACGTGGCAACAGAGAATGATAAAAATATAGTAAAAGAAAGAAAAATGTTCCCTCTTTTAGTGATCAAATTCAACACCAAAAACCCTGATAAACAATGAGAGGAATAGGGACACATTCCACAAGAACAAGGGATTTATTCCTGAATCTGGCAGCAACTACAATTAGCTAGAGCAATAAAGAGAATCATCATTGTAGCATGCAACATGAAGATACAAATTGATGTTGTGGATACTCCCAGTTGATGAAATGAATTCAGAATATGATGCTATGTGAACAATGGTTATAGACTTATAGTTCTTCAAAGGTATTTCAAGAATCCCAATTGTAAAATGAATAAGAGAGGAAGAAAGACTTGCTCCAAAAAAGTGAAAAAGGACAAGATGGTCAAGGACACTATCAAACATCTATCCACATTTTCAATGGTAAACGAGAGAAAATACTCGTGGATATTTTACCTTGACTTCACCTTAGAAATGTGATCAAGATGATGATTGGCGTTTCTAAGAGGAGGTTCATCAACTATTATTTCTTCCTGCACCATTTTAGGCAGATTGGTACATCAGAAAGAATGGTTGCAACTGGAAATGGGTGTAGATATAAATGGGTTGACCAAATCCATCTCAATTTCTATTCCAGGGCTTGGAACTACATTATCAGTAAACTTCCAAATAAGGATACCTCAATGTGTTCAATCAATTTGTAGTTCAAAAGGGTATTAAGTGCATCTGGACATGCACACAATAAAACCAAATGACCCAGAACATTTATTCAGTCCAAGTGTCCAACCAATAGTCAAAAATATAGAGAGGGAATATTGACTTGCATGGTCATGACATACACCAGTCTCCTACAGTTTATCACAAAATTGGATGCCCCCATGTGTCTCATAATTCAAGATTTATCAATAGCATAATTGTAGTAAGATCTTAATTGATATGTTTATGGGTTGAATGAGGTTGGATAAGGAAGATAAGGGTTTTAATAATATCTAAGATAAGGAATTTGTGGTATGAGTTACCATCATCATCACCATTGAAGACTTTGTCCCATATATCTGGGGTTAGCTTTTTGAGTTCCACTTTTCCAGTCAACTAAATCAACAATCATGTCCTCCACTATCCCGCCTTCTATTATATCATGTGCTATGACCTCAACCCATGTCTTTAACGCCCTTCCTATTCTCCTGGTACTATCTACATGTAAACTTTGATTCTTCATACTAGGGTTGTTTCAGGCCTTCAATAAACGCATTAAACCATCTTAACTGACAACCCTGTTGTATGATGGTGTGATACCCCAACCCACCAATGTGGGAAAAGTCCCACATCGGTGGTGGAGGAGAAGAAATTAGGGAATTTAAGTGTGGCCACCCCCTTGAACTCATGTAAGAGGCCTTTTGGGCGAGGCCTTTTGGGCCGGGCCACGTGGGCCCAGGTCCAAATGCAAAACCGTGCGGGTTTGAGCTGTGTGCAAGGCCCAAAACGGACAATATCTTACTGAGTCATGCCCTAAGCCCTGTATTCGGGTCTGGTCGTTACAAATATGGTATCAGAGCCGAGTTCAACACTCGGACTGTGTGGGCCTATCATCCTTCCCTGGAGTTGTTGAGCCAGACCGGAGTCGAGCCGGGGACGGCTCGAGGCTTTAGGGGGGGTAATTGTGATACCCAACCCACCAATGTGGGAAAAGTCCCACATCGGTGGTGGAAGGGAAGAAATTAGGGGATTTAAGTGTGGCCACCCCCTTGAACTCATGTAAGAGGCCTTTTGGGCCGGGCCACGTGGGCCCAGGTCCAAATGCAAAACCATGCGGGTTTGACCTGTGTGCGAGGCCCAAAGCGGACAATATCTTACTGAGTCATGCCCTAAGCCCTATATTCGGGTCGGGTCGTTACAGATGGTCATGTCAAAGGACAAATAATACAAGTTCTCCTTTAATGACTTCTCATGTTGTATTTGTCACTTAATAGTTTTCCCTGGAGAGCTACTTGCTCTCATCTCATATGTATTCTCTACATGATTTAATGAAATTATTTGTCACTGTTTCAAAAAAAAAAAAAGGTTTCCTTTGGCATCATTACTAGAGCCAAGCAAATCTAGGAGGTGATCGAGCACCAATCAAATTTGATCACCATCTAAGACAAGACACTGTGATCGCTTCGAATCTGCAGGACCCACTGTTTGAACTTTAAGACAAAACTCACCCATCGTCTATAGAACTACGTGCACTTTGTTTCTGGTAATTTAGGAGAACTTTTGAAGTTTATAGCCATGGCAAGTCATCTCTTTACCTCATCTCCTTTTTTTGTTAAAATTGTTGTTCCCTCTAGAAGCCATGACCGAACATTATCCACATGCAAGCATGCACACACACAAACAAACATGCCAAGCCTCATCATAATTCTCCAAATTCCATAAACATAAATGGGATGGGATCATCTAGATAAAGTTGATTTTTTGGAGTGAATGCTTTCCAAGGTACAGCCTACTTAATGAGCAGTTCATATAGATAAATGAGCTTTTCCTCTGAAAACAATCATATTCTCCATTTTTTTTAGAACATTGAGCAGATTAACAAGTGCATTTGTCCAAATGTAGCACAATGCACCAAGTAAACTGGAGCATTCTTAATACAATATTTACTAAATCTTGAATGTTTACTGCAAATACTTAATAAACTGTTAAGTTGACTCCACTAATCTCTCTACTAGGGCACAAGGGAGACCAGTTCATTCATTAAACATGTCCACGGGTGGGTCCACTGACCTCACCAAACCTAGTGGGAGTTGTTAGTTATACCAAGAATCAGCCCCGTTGGTTGTCTCTAGGCATCCAAACAGAGGCCTTGAAAAGGACCTTTGAGATGTAATCGAAAGAAGCACCCACTTCACAGGCTTAGGTCGGATTGGCAGAGATGACCAACAGGGTTGTGTTTGATACACAACTAACCTGCAACCCATGCTTGGGTCTAGTGAAGACAGCAAAATGAACCCCCCGCCCCCCTCGGGTTCACATGTCATGATTGGGAAATTAATGAGCCCCCCTAGTGCAACCTGCATTGTATTCAAGTTGACAAATTCCACATTGCAGGAGAAATACATTCTGCAGAGAATCAACTGGGAATTAAAGTGAAGCAGACAACAATTTATTTGTCGGCATATACTACAGAAGACAAATCATATTCAGGGTATAAAAATGTCAATAACATGGAGTGGTTCAACTCATTTGAACTTGCAAAGGGTAAAAATGCACAATTACTTTGCTAAAATAGTATAGGGAGAAGTAATCTTTCCAAAAAAATACAGGGAGAAGTATTTCATAAATTACCTCAAAGTTGGAAAATCAGAACTCATAGCAGACTCGGGCATCTCGTGTCGATGATCAGGACTACGTGAAGATTGAGGATAAGATGCCAAGGGGTGCGACTGGGGAGGAGTAAATATGGGTGCAGACCTCTCAGACATTTGAGGAAATACTGCTCCAGCACGCTGATACAAAGTCAATTTATCTAGAACAGTGTTAAAAAAGACTGTATTTTCAACAATACAATTTATTGACATGTTCTAGAGGGAAAAAAGAGGAGATTATCAATATCAATTTGGCTATAGTTCTAAGATTCAGTAAAATGAACCTACAAAAGTGAGCTATCACTCGCAAAAGGATTCTACAAAATTTAGCTGTGATATTGTTGAATCGAATACTAGCTCTGAAAAAAAAAAATCAACCACTGATACCAACGATGTATGCTTACACCTTTTGCATCTCAAAAGTTATTCTTATAGGCAAAGCTAAGGCTTTTTGGAACAGTAAGCCTGAGACTTACCAACAACTCTTGGTATGCAGCATAGTATTGTGGATATCTTGCCCTTGGTCCACCAAAAGCTTCTTGCCAAGTATCGATTAGAACAAGTATCTTCTCCCTGACATGCAAATCAGGCTGTACGTACAGAGAAACAGAAGTTAAAATGTATTCATCAGGGAAGAAGTGACAACAGAAACAAAAGATCAGCCAAAAATGATTAACAAAATCAACCTTCTTTTTCACAATCTTCACCATCTGATGCAGGATACCTTTATCAGCAACATGCATATGAACAATATCTCCACAATTTTTTATCAAGGTCTCCAATAGCTGCAACGCAGGAAAGAAAAAGAACTAAGTAATTATATACTCCATAACTAAAGAACCTGTTACAATAGCCACAAACTAGTGTTTCTTTACAAGAGAATCTACAACAAAGAAAAGGAGATCCGTAAGAGGAACCAATCGTGTTTCTCAAAGGCATTGCTCAAATACAGTAACAACGTAATTATCTTTATGAAATTGCTCAAATATAACAACAATTAAATTATCAGTAATGGTAGTAGATATTATTAACAACTGAAAAGAATCATCAATAAAAACATAAGGATGACAACATAATGACTTGCCAACCAACCAATGAGTCACAATAGAAGCTCCAAAGAGCAAGATTACTGAGAAGCAGCATAAGCAAGCACAGACCCAGAATTACCTAATACAATAATAAGCACCACATATGTGCGTCCCAATATAGCTGAAATAATTACAATTTTCTCTAACAATGACACCTGGTTTAACTAAACCCAGATGGCAGATTGTCACAGGAGCATCTGTCAATATTCAACTTGATCGAATCCATGGTAAGAACTTATTGAACATTTGAACACACCTCTGTGCAGTAGCAGCTATATCATCCACCATCTCCAACCAGGCCTCAAGAAGATAATAACTCTTAACTCATGGAATCCTTGACATCCTAGAACTATGAGATAATGTTTGTTTAGCAGAACCCATGGTATCTATACATTTGAGCTAAACCTACCGCATTTTTCATGCATTTGAATTTTAAGCAATTACATGTAATCAAATATTTAATGAATCCATGTTCCACCCTCAGAGTAGCTAAAATTTCAAGCAGGTTATAAGCTTCCTTCTAATGTGAAAATGACATTTTTAGATTCAACAAATATCTCTTCAAATATGAGATTCAGTCTTCAAGTTTCCAGAGGAAGACTTTGAGCTCTTTCCCAGCTGTTTTGTAATAACTATTTATGAGAAGATAGATGATTTCCAGCAAGTTGTCAATGAATAGAATCCATCAGTTAAGTCAATACTGGTAAGTTCACTATCATCCACAATTTTTCTGGTAAAATTACCTTCAGAGTTTTGCTCTCTCAATCAATGTCATCATTAACACCCTCGAGAAGAGGATAAAAATGAAGGAAAAAAATCTTAAAAAGTAATGTGTGCATTGATATTATACAATTCAAGATGAAAAATTAGAAAGTTCCCAAGGTTATCAAAGTCACTTTTTTGGAAGCAATTAAATGATGGTATTCTTATTAACTGGAAGACAACAATTTCTTGACCAAATTGAGATTAAAACTTTTTTGAAAGGAAAACTAAGATGAATAACCATCAGTCCATAAAAAGAAAAAAGAAAGAAAAGTGGTGAGCAATTGCTATAACACACGAGACTATGCAAAATAAAGTGTAGAATTCCGCCCTAGTTCTTCACAAAACCATATACTTGCAGCAATCAAACAGTGATCAGATAGTCCCACGAGAGAGATTTATGGGCATGACCTGGATCTTAGGTGCAAAATCCTTCTACCCAACCTGAGCATCGTTCATGCTTCAGAACCTTATACCCAGGTCAATGCAACTGAGAAATGTCACGTCATCGCTAATGAGAGATTCTACAAGTCAGCAGCACCTTTTTATATGATAGCAACAAGAAGGCTAAGGAACATTGATAATGATTTGCAAGAAGAATACAACCTTATGTGGTGACTAATGGAAATCAGTAACATAAAGAGGAGCATACCGTGAGTGCAAGCAGTTGAACTTTTGGATTCTTACTTCCAATGCGCTTTTTAAGGCCCTTTATGACATCCTTTACTTGCCTGGAGACAAAGGAATAAAGAAACAACAGCATAATAATGTTAAATAAATAACAAAATGCTAACAAAACTTTAGAGAAGTATCATGAAAACCCCTTTATGCACTGACACTGTATCAGAAAAGAAATATATTGACTTTTCGAGGATTCAAGGTGGTGCTATACAATAAATAAAAATCAAAGGCATAGTCAAATAATGCACAAATAGTTGTTACTACAGCAGATGTAACACGCGCTGTGGTTTTTGTTATGTGGAGAGAGCAATTGAAATATTGTAATAGGAGAAGAAAATAAAATTTATTCGCACAAACATACCACACAAGGTGAGGAAATAGGGCTGAAATTGGATCGGGTCGGGTCGGGTTTCTTAAACCCCAACCCGACCAGAGCTACTGACCCGAACCGACTCAATTGAATTCTGACCCGACCCACATTCTGAACCCATTTTAGCCTACTTTTAGCCGAGTTGGGTCAGGTTAGGTCGGGTTAACTTGAAAATTCCTCAACCCGACCAGACCCGAATTCCATGCTGGTTTTTGTCTTCTCAACCCAACCGACCAGACTCGCATGACCCAACCCGCATGATTTCTCGGGTCGGATCATGCGGGTTGGGTCAAAACCTGACCCGAGTTTCACCCCTATGAGGAAATAATTTAATGAGGTTTGACTTTGATGCCTATGTCCATGAGAAAAAGGAATGGTGATCAAAAGAGAGAAGAATGAAAGAATTACAATGCACCAAGCACAAACCCAAAGGCCCACCACTCTCAATCTTACATACATAGAACTGTAAAAAGTACACCCAGAGAATTTTCACAAAGTCCCACTCACACACTCTCAAAAAGACCAAGGGGAAGAATACCAAATTTCTCTGTGTCACAATTGACAGCATAAACTTCTCTTTTATAGACTTTAGATCTCCGTAACTAAGGAAAAAATATCTCTACAGAATCCCTTAAAATAATATCAATTCAATCAAGAAAGTATGGGGAGAGAGAGAGAGAGAGACTAGACAAGCATTGACATGGGAGTAAATCTCTCCATTGGAAAGAATCAGCATTTACCCTGCTGGCAGCCACTAATTTCACACAACTTTTAACCTTACCAATCTCCACCTTGGTGAGAGTTTCATCTAACTACAATGAAAATACTCATCAACCTTTTCTCATATACCTACTGGGAATCTAATGCTTCTACTTAACATTGATTAAGTCTAAGAAGTGCTTGAACTTGTCAAAAGGTTTGTCAAAAATGTCTACAGCATTGTCTTTAGTGTGGATCTTCTTTAAAAAAAAAACATCTGAAATTACTTCTCATATGTAGTCAAACCGCAAATCAATGTGTTTGGTTCTCACATGGTAGACCTGATTCTTCTCCAAGTGTGTTGCACTTTGACTACCATTGAAGACATAACGTTTATTTTGTGCCAAACCAAGCTCACCAACCAAACCATTCAACCAAATGGCTTCCTTAACCGATTCTGTAGCTCCATATATTCTGCCTTCATAGTAGACAAAGTGAATGTCAACTATAGCATGACTTACAACTAATGGAACCACATACAAGCATGAAAACATATCTTGTTTTTGATAATCTTTTGTCAAAATCACCTGCGAAGTAAAAAAAACTACATACCCAAGAACAAAGCATTTTATATTATTGTTGTGTCAAAGATAAGCACAACATCTTCCGTACCTTTCAAGTAATGCAAAATCCACTTAATAGTTTGTCAATGCATTTTTTCTTGGATTTTCTATGTAGCCATTAACCACACTCCTACGTCTGAAATATTTGTCCTCGTCCACACCATAGCATATATAATGCTATCAATTGCACTCGAATATTGAACCCTTGACATATACTCTCTCTTTCATCATTCATACTTGGTGATTGTGTTGTAAATAACTCAAAAAGGGTTGCCAATGGAGTACTCACTAGCTTACGGTTCACATTAATACCAAAGAACACTAGTTCTTGATGTACTTCCTCTGAGACAAACACAATCTGTTATGTCACAATTCAAGGCACAAGCCTCTCTCATATAGACTTTGGATCTCCAAAATTTGGGACAGAATATCTTTACCAAATCCCTTAAAATAATATTAATAATCAAGAAAGGAAAATGGAGAGAGAGAGACCCAGCAATGCACTATTGTGGGAGTAAATTTCTCCATGAGAGAGGATCCAACCCATGGGTCAGTGGAAAAGCACCAATCCTACTTACAGCTACTAATTTCACACAGCTCCAATTTTATTAATGATAACTCTGATGGTTATTGAAAGGAATGACGATGCAGTACTGCACCCTACAATCCCAAAATAGCAAATAAAAAAAATATGATTGTCCATATTATGCAGTGATGTTGCTTCCTTCTCTTTCATTTTCTTGAGAAACAAAGACATGAATAGCTTAACAAGGCTCTTCAAACATGGTTGAAACCAAGTCAAAAAAACAAATGAGAAAATCAACAAATTAATGAAGAACACTTTGTCCATAAAAGAGAGGAAGAATTGTAGAGGGGAATCATCAACAAATCTAAAATCATTTGTCCAGGAAAGAAGTGTACAACAAATTCATATAGAGCAGTATGCAAAGCATAGGAAGCACTGCCAATGAAATTGAGTTCAATAGTCCTTCTAGAAGAAGGACCTAACACATCATTAGCTAGTCCACATTGTATATGCCTTATGCCTAATTGTCTTGCAGGTCTAATTTGAAGGTCCATTGGGTTTCACTTGAGAAGTCACCCATGATAAACCGTGTTTTCTTGTTAATTGTTACCTTACAGTGAGAGACACTAATGTTTTGGCTAGTGAACAGTAGTTTCTTTCACTTCACAAGGGAAAAATACAGCTAGCAGAAGATTCCACATCGATCGTTTTCCATCTTGTTTGATCCAATGGCATGCAAACACTGAGAGAATTATCCATCCTAAGGCATTACCCTCAGGCTGCATTTGGATGAAAAGAAAGTTTTTTTTCAGGGGATCCCCCTAGACAGTGGATACCTTGAGTAAGGGATTCTCTGATGAGAGATTCTCCTGTATCTTTTTTTTTTTTTTAATGACCAGGAGTCTCCTGTATCTTATTTGATAGCACATGTGAAAAGTATGAGGAAGAAAAAAAACAGAAAGAAAAAAGGTAAGGAAAGAGGAGAGGAATCCATGGTTTCTCCTCCCTCTCCAAGGGAAACAAATTTTGACTTGGGAGAGGAAATCTTCTTCCCTGCTTCGTAAATAAAAACGAGGGAAAGGAGGGGAATCCGTTGGTTTCTCATGCTTTTCTCCATCCAGACGGACCCTTAGTGTATCAAAGCCTATGGCATTAGACCATTTAAGTACCTTTTCATCCTTGATTTAAATGAAAAGTCCAACCTAAAGCAAGATTGCAACTCAAACCAAGTTTGGCATGTCATGGTAGAATGAGATACATACAAGCAAAAGCAAGATAAACTTTAATGCCAATATTCATTCACTACACGAGATACAACCTATATCTTGATCAATCTGTCTGATTCAACCATATTGTTATGAACACCTTCCAGTATTAGTAACCCATAAGCCAACTCTTTCATTGGCCATTAACAACTTTTCACTGCCTATATTATCGGAGGACAGCACAAATGCTGTAAGAAAGTCAGAAGAACTCAACCAAATTTCTCTATTCAAAGGTTGTGCAATGTAAATTACTTTCAATTTCAATAGAATGTTGCAGATACTTTTGTTATAAAATAAGAAAATGCTAAAGGATATATCATAAGGGACCTTAAAGCCACATCAAAATCACTTCCATGGCAAAAGGGGAAAAAACCTACGGGAGCGACATGGAAAGACGTATTTGGGAAAGGACAGCTCTAGACACACTGATCATTTAACTAGGTCAAGCAAATAGTTATCATCACTTGCCTTACAGGCATTATTAAATCTATCTAGGGCTAATTTTCTAAACTTTACTTTTCCAGTAAATCCTATGAAAAATCATGTCATTTGAAACTTAGCACATCCTTTCTTATTACATGAGTCCAAACCTTCACTGTTAACCACCTCCACACACCCCCCGCCTGCCCCCTACTTCTCTCTTCTCATAGTTATTTTTGAGCAAACTTCAATTCTTTGTATTGTGTGTGTGGCAAGCTTTCTTATTATATCAGCCCACGAACTCCTTGTTCTCCCCCTTGTCCTAAATTTTTGTTCTTGTCACCCTTTTCAATTCTTCATATTGTCCATGATGTGACCAAAAGCAATGTGCCAAAAGCAATCTCAAATGACATTGCTTGATCTTCTCTTCTAATGGAGCAGCTATTAAATTTCCTACAGTGCAGTCATTTCTGATTCTATCTTTTCTTAACATGGCATAGGCACATCCCAACAGTGTTATGTACACTCTAAAAACCCAAATCTAGAATCAACCCAGAACCTTATTGAGTACATAGAGATTGAGCAAGGCTCATTGAAGCAGGTCCATAATCAGTAGAGCTCTTAACTTGGTGACCTATACAATAAACAGCTAAGCTGAATTTTTTTGAGCATTAAAAAATGATGTGAAGCTCCATTGTCACTTTTACCATGGCCGTCCTTTGTACTTGCACCAGAAACATAATTCACTTTGATGATGGGCAAAGCTTTGTTGAATATACAAAATAATTGAACAAGAAGTTTTAAGAAAGGAACCATAAAAGCATGGTTCCAATTTCATTTTAATTGTCATGGTCTTTATGAACTATTGAGATGTATCCACAATTCACAAGCGGTAGAGATAACCTTGATGCAATTTAATTTAGTATGCAGTTTAGGTGGCTTACGAAAACCAAAAAAATGTTTTTGAAAGCAGCAGTATTTTGTCTTTGCCAAACAAAGCTGGCTATGATGTGAAAGAAGCCAAGAACACATCAACAGTGCACTCAACCAGTATTTTGAAAAGACAGACAGACCAGCTGGTTCGACCAGAAACACACTATGCTGCCTGTTCGGGAAAGCTACAGTATGAAACCAGATACAAATTGAAAACTGATTGAATTGGTGAAAAATCTGGAAAACCAGGCCAAAATTCCAGTTTTCACTGTTTCAATTACTTTATTTTGATCAGTTTGACCTGTTAGTTTTATTTTATCTTTATTTTTCAGTTTCCGGTTTTTCATCTGTTTAAACTTATGCAGTGTTGGTATGATATGCTCTGGTCAAACAAGATAAATACCAAAGCAGCACCACAAGTGGTTCGGTTTCAGAAGATAGAAATACGACCAATCCACCACCACATGAATGAGAAATCCAAATTCACACAGAAATCTTAATATTTCCAAAATCCGTAAGGTATCCAAACCCTATTTCATTTAGATATCAAGCTGAAACACACGCTTAGCCTTTCCACTATCCAGGGCAAGCATTTTATACAATGATCCCTTCTGCACTTCAATAAACAACACCTAAACCACGCCCCCACCCAAAAACCGCCAATTTAAAGATGTTTATATTGAAAATCCTTAAATGACTTCATATAAGACCAATAAACCAACAAATAAGACCCTCTTTGTCGGATAAAGCCCACCCAAATGCATGCAGCAATAGATACTTTACTCGTGAATTGTGAACAACAAGAAAGCAAGAGATAAGACTCCTTGAAGGAATTCAAACCCAAAAGAGCGCACTTCTCCAAATATGCAGTGGAGCAGATAAGTATCTATCCAAATTCCAGTTCAGACGACATACTAATTCATCCTAATGAGCTGAGTTGAATACCTTCTTTCAATACACAGCTACAAAATAAGCCTGTTCGGTAGTCTGGAATTCCTTATTGAAGTCCGAATTCAGTACAACACTTCGATATTTGTTGTAACATTCATAAACCAGCCAGAATTCCTCAAAACAGCTCAATCATATTTGAGGAAACAAATCCATTTCAAGACTAAATTCAACGAAGCAGAGCAAAGAGGGGGAAAAAAAAAAAGATGACTAACGATGACCAAAAAAAGCAAGTGCTTTCTGGTAAAATTGAGTATCCTTAACGTACCCAGGATCGCGATTGAGGACATCGCATATCTCAAGGTTCATTGACCAATCGGGACCTATCAGCATGTCGCTGGTAGCGCGCTCCACCAACGGATTCACCATCGCAGATAGCCCTCTCTTACTCCCTTGGGGAAATTAACAAGTCAAAGGGCCCAGATGGATTGGAGAGAGAATTCACCTGGAGCTTCTGGTTTTCGACACTGGGGCAGCTAAAAAACAAAGCAAAATACTATATATGTTTTCAGCGGATAGGATGAAGCAATAATGGCGGGAAGACCGAGGGAGGTGAAATGGAAGGATCGAAACGCAATTCGCCTGGGGAATGTCTTGGCACGGATGAAGCAGGAGCGATGGCGAAACGGAAGGAGAAAAACCCTAGAAATCTAGAAGGAAGAAGTCAGGTCAAAAGGGTGTGATCGGAATTGGAAGAGGAATGTGCTTTTTCTGACTTTGAGAAACCATTTTTTATTCTTTTATTTTTTATATTTATATATCGCTTTAAATTATAATTAAAACTTTGGATTTATTGATTTTCTTAAAAAAAACACGTTGGAAATAGAGACAAAGAGAAGAGGGTTAGTTTCCGCACGCAAGAAGGCACGAATTTAATCGGAATTAGAGAGTGGTGAGTGGGGGCATCGCCGTCTATTTATGCGTCAGTGCTGCTTTTAAAAAAGTGAAGCTTGGTGGACAGTGCGTTTCTTCTGGCACCTTCTCCACCATACACGTGTTCTAGGCCCTTGATGGTCCCTTTTAAAGGAATTAAAGGAATTACTCATTGAAAACTCGGACTTTTGAATTGAATTAATTTATATATAATGATTGTACTTTAAAGTTGAATCTTTTGGATGAAAAAATGTGGCAACATTTGATCCAATAATGTGATGTTTTTAATTTAAATTTAATAAAAATATTGATATTTTTAATAATAAAATATATTAATTTTACTTTGTTATTTATTTATTATCATCTAATTATTGAAAAAGTATATTAGTGTTTTTTATTAAAAATATAAATATCTTCTAATTCTCTACTATTTTTTAGAATTATGTAGATCTCATGTTCAAATAAAGATAATACTATACATTAATGTGCAGGAGATTTTGTTTTCTTTAAGAGAGTACTTTACAATAATTTAAAATATTAAAATAAAAGTGACCTATAAAATTATATTCTCTCTGTCCTAATTTAGTTATCTTATATGAATTTTGACATTGTCCCAAAATAATTGTCTCATTTATATTAGAATAACATAAAGTCTCTTAAAAATGAATGAGATCAAATGGACTTCTAGTTTTATACAGAGAGTTTTTTAAAAATTATAAATGTTTTAAATGAATTTAAAAATATCCTCCTAGAGATAAGGACTTTAAAAGTATCTACGCTCTAAAGGAGTAGAAAGAAATTTTATAATTAGGGCACAAGATCTAAGAAATGCATCGCATCTCATTGTTTCAGTTTCAAATTTTTATTTATTTTTAGTTGGAAAAGGTTTTCTAACTTTGACCAAACCATCGGTTCGACCGTGGTTCATTCCGACTTTGATAACATGGGATTTTTATTTGCTTTTTCCCTAAAAACCCATTCAGTTCCCCTTTTAGTCTGCTTGGCTCAGCCTGCGGGCTTGGAGCTTTATTAAAAAGCCTCCAAACATATGTGGAACTGTGGATTACAGGGGTACAAATGTAGGCCGATACATATATCATATCGGCCTTCTTTTTTTTAAAAAAAAAAGAGGAGGAGAGAGAAAAATATCGGTCGATACCGAATTTTCCACCTTTGGTAAATCATATTTTTTCTCTTTTGATCTTTAGCAATTGTCGAACGTGTTTCAGTCAAGAATAAATTCTTTTATCTCTTCGGATCTTTAGCAATTGCCGTATGTGTTTCTTGATTATATGATCCTTTTATCATGTTTTTTCATATTAACTTGAGCCTTAATTTTTGATCATAGATGATACCAGTTATTATTTGAAAAATAAACTAAGTTGATTCATTTATAAATAAAATGTGGATTTTCCCCAATGAAATGGGACAATATCATTCTCTAATCATGTGCCCTAAAGCCACAAACCTTATTATATGACATATAATGTAGCATTTAACTTAAAGCGTTATCTATTAGTTTTAATCTAAGTGTTCTATTATATAAATTATGAGACAAATCACAAGTCTTGTATATTGAGATATAAAAGAATATGTTAACATTTTTAATCTTCTCAGTGTGATTTTCTTCAAAAATTTCTTATGCATGTTAAAAAAATATCACATTAATATATAATTTCGAGATTGAATTGTAAAAAGAATCATCTAATAAAAAGATTGTAAGCCATTGGTGTGACAAAATACTAATTCTCTTTTGTAGTTATCCTCTCTAATAATGAAAAATGAGTTTAAAAGATACATGGAGGGAGAAAAAATGTTCTACTTCCTTTGTGCAATTTTTTTTTAATATTGAAATAATTTCAGCATAAAAAAATTATGAGAACACTATATTTAATTAATAGGTTAAAGTTCTAGAATATTTTAAATATTCTTCCATTATACAACCTTTCTAACCATGAGCAGAGAATCATTAGAGTCCATATAATTCAAAATCCATCAAGATAAACTATTTAAAAAGCCATTTAATCCCATACTCTTTTACATAATTCAGGGTTACTCTACTTGGGTGGCACAACTCTTTAAATTAAGGGACACTTCTAATGAAAATAAAAGGAAGTCGAATGACATTTCTTAAAAATAAAAATATTTTAAATAAATTTCTAATTTTAAAATATCCAACAAATTATATGTAATTTTATAAATACTTAAAAACTGATAATTGACATTTATAAGGAATAAAAAATTTATAAAATAAATAAATATATTATTGACCAACTAGATATCAATTAGCAACAAGATAGGGTTTTCAGTTTTTTATTTTTTTTAATTCAGAAAATAGAAAAAATACACAAGTATTTTTTTTTTTAAAAGTAGTAGAGAAAACGACACGGTCCATTTTTAAAATCTCTGCCCCCCATCGAGTCCACCAGTCGAGAAACCGAACTCCATCTTTTAAGCTGCTGCAGTGAGATTTGAGTTGATAGTTGAAATGAATTAATCATTCTAATTGAACTCAGTCTTCAATAGATTTGTGTGTAAAACTACAGCTTGACTCGAACCTGACTCGTACATATTTCAGACCATAAATCTAGTGCATTGACCTGTTTAATGAATAGAACAGTACAATGTTATTATTATTATTATTTAATAAAAGGTCAGTTTGAGTTGGAAATTTTGAATGAACATCTCAACTTAACCTAACCAACTCAATAATTTATGAATAAATTTATCAATCAACTCTACGTGAATGAGCCCAAATTTGAAAAATACAGATTCATTTCACTCGTTCAACTTGAATGAACAAGATGGACCAGTCGAATTCAAACCTCGTGAACCTCGCCGGTTGGATAAAGTAAGATGAATGAAAGTACTACTTTTTACTTGTTCTTCACATCATGTTCGCCTCTTTACTTGATATTCATGCAGTAAAATTGGAATTCCAATCCTTGAATACTGGAATGTATATTAAATTTTCAGCTGCACTACTTATTCCAATACCCACCAACTGTTCGACGATATGCTCCATTGGAACTTAAGTCTGACCTGCAGCTGTTGTTGGTGCACGTTTCATTCCTTTCCAAATGCTTCCCTGCTTGAGATCTTCGGTCTAAGAGGCATGTGTTAGCAAATGCTCACATCGTTAGTGGACGTTTGGGTTAGGGGTACGTAAGCACATAAGTTCCGTCTCCTTAATAGTTGGTTTTTAAGGATGAGTTTTACTCATGTGTTAACATGGTATGAGAGCGAGGATACTACATAGATGTGTCGAATTCATATCTCCAGTCCTATTTAGAGGGAGAATGTTAGCAAAGTCCCACATTGCTAGTAGACCTTTAGATTTTAGAGTTTATAAGTGTTGGGTTTGACTCAAAAGGCCTAAGTTGGGGCCAACATGCCTAAGTTGGGGCCAACAGGCCCAAGTCCTTTATTGTATGCCCAATATATATAAGGGTATATTTTCTCTCTAAGGTTAGCTAATGTTGGGGACTTTTCTAAGCAAGAGAGAAACAAAGGAGAGACTATGAAGCTTGTGACACCCATTTCATCTTCTTCATAATGGAATTGAGCGAAACGCTCTGTGGACGTAGCCTTCAGGTGAACCACGTAAAATCTCAGTGGTTCTCTTGTGTTGATTGCTTGTGTGATTGTGTTTTGCATCTTAATTTCTAACAATAAGCACATGATTTCCCTCTCTTTAATAGTTGATTTTTAAGGATGAGTTCTACTCATGTCTTTTAAAAGTATGTTATATTCTTCTACAATTTACAATCTAAATTATTATCAATATAGAGGTTAGGATTCATGGCAGGAGCCAAATGCTTTATTTCATGCTTATTTGATTTTATTATTTCAAATTGGTTCAACACCAATATAATTAGATAATCCACTAGTATTCTCATCATCAAAGTCATTTATTTCATCTATAAAAATCATTTATCTTATAGAATGGTGAAAATTATTCTGGAAGTCCTAGTCTTAGAAAAAGGTAGTCAATTTTATTTAATAAAGGAAAAATAAGCAAGTACAAGTAGGACATGTGCATGAATCACAGCCCAAAGCTAACCTCAATTATGATCAGAGGATATACTCATGTATTCTCATTATACCCACAATCTACACCCCCACGCCCTCTAAACATTACTGTTGATACTGACCTCTTCGCCTAAAGCTGTAGTCCTACACTATAAGGTAGAATATCAAAATTCATGTGTCAAGAAAGAGTAAAGGGAATAAAATGAGAAAAAGGGTATGCTCTAATTGAATCAAGTCCTATCAATACCATTTGAAGAGACCTGAATGATAAGTGTTATATTAGCCACAGTTGACAATGCATTCTTAGGAAAAGGGAAGGATGCGAAGGGAGAAAATCAATGTGTGGATGGAAATTCAAAGTAGGAACGTACCAAGACAGGCTACCAATGGAACACATTTGGATTATAGTCCAAAAACTGGGTCAGACTAGACTTGCCCAGACAAGTCTAGCCCAAAATCGGTCAAAAAATATGACTCAATTAGGCACCTATGGAGATCTGACCCAAAGTTTCCAATTTTTGGAACTTCAATCAAGACTTTGCTGTAGCAGGCCCATTAATTTTGACCTGAACCTGACTCAATTTGATGCAGAAGCCATGGCCCTTCTCCAAGTTTGCAATGGACCAGCCAAGATGGAACCCTCTAGGTATCTAATTATTCTTCCCCCCACCTCCCTCCCTTCTCCAAGGATGCAATATGGGCCCTTCTGGGTATCTAATTATTCCCCCAGAAATATTCCCTGACCATAAGAAATACACGAGACATCAACACTCAGTTTAAACCCATTCTAGATGGAGAGGAACTTAGATGTGATCAGGCTGATCCTTATCCTCCTTGGTTCCATGTTTAATCTTGTAGGATTCAATTCATTGTAGTGCTCTCTTGCACAATTCTGGAAAGGAATGAACAAAATATATGACTTATCTCTTTCCTACCTATGATTTCCTTTTCCTCACTTAAATTTGTGTTCCAAAAATAACTCCAAAATTTCATATCTTCTCCACCTACTACCTAGAAAAAAAAAATGCCAAATTATATCTAATTTGGTGCATTCATTTTCAACTTTAGGAAAAATATTCCTTGACCCTCTTGTAGGCAGCTTTGCCATCATCAATTTTCCATAAGAAAGAAATTGGTTTTTGGTGTGTAATTAAGGTTCTATAATTTCCTCCAAGGCTTTTGAGGGGGCCTTACCAATAAAGACTAATATTGGGTGAGGGGACAAAGACTCTAAATATGGGCCTTCAATTAAATACTTGGTGAAATAACTCTCTCCATCTCGATCTCTCTCTGAGATGGTGACTGCTTAATAAGATCTCATTTGACAAGATCTCAATGGATAATTTTCTATGAAATAACACCTGAGATGGAAAAGCTTATGAATGAGTTATTTTACAGTACACTGATTTGCCCTATGCGGGTTAAGTGGTTATGCAATTGGGATTATTACTTCAGTCCTCCTGATGATGAATGTGTTCTAAGTCTCCTGAATGAAAGATCCCATGTGTCCCACCTCTGGCCTGTTTTCCACAGCGTATATCCAATTGTAGCCCAAGCATCAGATGTTAGCATCTTCCAAACACGAATATTTCAAGAGCATCCCCACTCATGATGTCTGATATGATGAAACAGATGGATGGACAAAATCATTTTCAATTTATCAGAATTTTATCTGAATACTGTAAGAAAATTTCACAAAATAAAAATTGTGATGATGGGTCAAACCATAAGCCCTGTACAAAAAAAAAATTCATCTGGATGCTGTTCTTGGATACTGCGTTGTCTATTGTTCCTCTAGTTTCCTGGTAGAGGAAATGACAAAATAATGGTATTTAAAAAAAAATGGGAAGGTAAGATGATGGGCTTCCATTCCTGTATCAGAGTAAAACTCTGCAGCTAAAACTTCCTACTAAGATCAGGAAGAACCTGTTCTTGGAGTCCTATTGCTGGAACATCCATCCACCTTAGGATGTAAACAAATTCTTTAAATTCATCTCTCCTATGTACTGTTTTATTCTTCTGTGCTTTTGTTGTTCTGTGCTGAAACTCCATCAAGTTATAAATGCCACATGGACCCATTTTTGGCCTCTTATAGTCAGCTGGGGTTCTTTTTACTCTTGAATCATTAAAAATTTAGAATATTGACAGTGTAAGTGTGTGATATGAGGAATCCATTGAAAATGTGACAGCATGATATATTCTTTACAGCTATTCTCTCATTCATCTGATATTGATAAGCTTTCAGTGTCCCTTTTGAATCTATCTCCGTGTGAATTTTTTTTTGGAAACAGTAACAGAGGTGTTGTGTTACAGACAAAATGCACAAAGGTACAAAAATTATAATAAAACTTCAGTACATGGGGACTAAGCTGAATTACACAAGTGGGATTTACACAGTATCCTTTCTTTCTACACCCCCTTTACAAAAACCCACCACTCACATCTGCTTTCACATGCTGCTGCGTCCTGCGATTGCGCGAAGAACATGTTAACATGACCATGTTAGAAAACCATGACTTAATAACATTCTTCAATTAGAACTTACTCTCAAAAGCTAACTATCGAGAGAATGATGCATCAAGTATTACAAAGAATAATTGGTTTTATAAATTAATCGATGTGGGACTTTTGCTCACTTTACATCTCCCGTACTCGACTAAGATATCTATGCACAACTTTTTGATGTTCTTGGTTATTGTTTCTCGGGTGCAAATGTTAAGGCTTTAGGAGTACTTTTGACTGTTCCAAATGGATCCCAGTGACAGACACTGGAGTCGATGTGGGGAAGTCACTGACTAAAGATGCATTTGGATGGGGGAAAGTTTTTATAGAATGCTTTTACATTCTCAGCTACGTGGGGGATCCTCAACGAGGGATCTTTTGACTGTATAAAGAATGGGAGCTATAAAGTAAGGGAATTAAGTTTTTACCAAAGGGATAGAATTCTTTTACCTCTAGGGAGAAAATATGACCACAAATATCATCAATTACCTTTATCATTTCTCTTTAATCAAACTATTACTAAATAAGATGCTATAAGAGAGACTTCTCCCTCTTTTCCACTACATAAATACAGGTTTTTTTTTTTTGAATTTACGTATGAAAAACTGCAAGATATTCAGCATAGCAATATAATCATCTTGTGATTCAGCCAATTACTTTTGGTCGCTTCAAACACAGAGTGAGGCTGCTTAGCTACTGTTAGAAGGGTGCACTAGCTGATTGCTTTCAGCAGCCACTATCTTTTTATTTATTGTGCTAACATGACTTCACGACACTACTTTATTATTGCAACTAGGAGTATTTGACAAAGGTAGGGTCGCACAGTACTCCTTATCTCCAATATTTGACAAAGGTAGGGTCGTACAGTACTCCTTATCTCCAAATATTGTATATTTACCTGGATTGCATGATTATTGTCATCAAAAGTTAGATATTGCTGTTATTTTATTTGTTAATCATTTTCAGATCACAGATCATATGGTAAAAAATGTTCTGATGGATGACAACTTTGGATCTGTCCTATTCAGAGTGAGCTCTGCCAGGTTAAAACTCTGGGTAGCAGTACTCTTTTGCCGCTCATGTTACTCCTAAGTCTATATTTGTTTAAAAAAATTAAGTACCCATTTAATTCTATTCTTGAAATCAAAATCACTGTTTAGTTTTGATACAAATTACTGCAGTCGGCCTTACTTATTAGAGTCTGTTTGGATCGAATTATTAAATAGAAGTACAAGATTATTAGGAGAAAATATGGATTCACTCAACTCCAAGGAGTTGATTTCACGATCAAAGTGTCTGTCTCATGAAGTGGAGTATTGAGTTTGATTTACACTTAACTCTAACGGGACATTCTCCATAGTTGTTTACCCGGTGTGTATGAGATTGTGAGACTTGCATCTGTCTCTAGGACTTGTCAAATTAAAATTGTCTTCTATTCCAATATAAGTGATTAAAGTCATCACTTGTACCTGTGTCAACTTCTACTTCCATCATAATCTCCAGATTAGCAAAATCACCTGTTAATTTCTCTAATTTTTTTGGCTGATCCAAGTGCCCTATGCATGTCCTGGAAGAAGGTAAGAGTAGACAAGAAGACACAAGAATGCAGAAGTTGCGCAAGAAGCTAATTCACGCAGGAGTATAGACACAAAAAAATATTCCAATTCTATCATTGCCCGTGAATATGTCTACCCGCTAGCTTTTGTGCCACGTCGTCCTTTTCCAATATCCTCTGTTTGGGAAAAGGGGTTAATGGTCTCTTTTCTTGGATTTGAAATAGACATGATTATGTCCATTTACAGCAATGCTTATTTGACATGGGTAAGAGCAATGCTTATTTGACATGGGTATATAAATTTTAGGCAGCAATTCCCACGGGAGTTTTGTCTAATTCGATACGGGTTTTACTTTATTGTCCATTTTGACCTTCGAATTGGCTTGCCGGATCACTGACCCTTCCACTGCGATATAAATCGGTTCACTAACCGGCTCGTCGGATTACTAAAATTTATCCAAGTCAAAACTGTTTTTTCATATATAACATCAAATCGGATTACGGACCGGTTCACTGAATTTTTTTAAAATGATTTCGTACGGCAGTGGAAGGGTAAAATGGGCAATACCCTAAATCCCGTATCTCGTTAAACAAAATATCCATGGGAGGATTGCTACCCTAATTTTTTTTAATATAAGCATCATTTTTTTATTAAAATTGAGCATTGAATTCATTTTATTACGATAAATTGAAAAAGTGAATGAATAAAAATAGAAAAAATATTAATTTATTGTGTTAAAATAAAAGTCAAAATGAACGCAATGCCCAATTTTAGTACCAGTGTTGCTGCCTAAATCAATTTCCTATTATATTGTGGCTATTGATTTTTTTTTCCTGAAAATTATAGTTATATATATTTGTCTATTTTCACTATTGATCGCTAATAAAAAATAGGAGGGCATCATCTTTCAAAAATTGATATTTAGTATAACTGATGAAGAATTGTCTCAAGTCTAATGTTGATGGGTTCAAAGTGTATGCATTTTGTAATAATTTGATATATATATATATATATATATATATATATATATATATATATATATATAAAAGAAAGAAAAATAATAGAGATACAGATGCTTTTAATAATAAGTGATAATGGGCAACAGTTCTATTACTTAGATGATGACAAATGAATAAAGAATAAATTCAAATACATATTATAAAAGCACTGATTCCTCTATCATTTTCCTATTAAAATTATCAAAAATTGAGTTTAAAGACCATTTATCAAAAATTGAGATTTAAGAGTATATATAAAATGCTAGAAACGTTTCTTGATGAGCTTTGTCCTCTCTCCAAGATGACAACAAATTTGAAAGAAAATCATTTAAGTTTATAATTATCATCCACTAACTAATCTCATTTAATTAGTTCTTTTGATAAAAAAGCATTTGACAAGGTCCGCATTTCATTCGGTCTAAAAAAAAAAAAATAGAAGATTAAAACACTTAGACTTAGGACTTTTTAAGTGTTTGCTAGACCTTTATATATATATCAAGATAAATTATTATTAGAATATTTAAAATCTATATCAAAGTAATGTAAAAAAGAAATTTAATTCACATGGGTGTAGCTCAACTCGTTGCCTCCCGCCTCTGAAAGTGGGAGGTTGCGGGTTCGAGCCTCCATAGCCTAATCTTAGTGTGCTTTAGGGGTAGTGGACTCACCCGCGGAGATTTTACACTGGGTATACTGCGGTTTCCCACATGTAATTTTTTTTAAGAAAAAGAAATTTATTAAATTATTTAAAATATTATCTTCATTATCTTTTCTGAAATTTTATGACAATTTTGAATTAAATTTTTATCTAAAGGTGTTTAATTTTAATAAACAGCTTATCTAATTAAAAAAAGAAATTACAACCAAAGTATCCCAATGATCCAACTTGTGGACCACAGAAATCTCACTTGAGAATTGAGATGTCGATCTTATTCTACTTTCGCTAATTTCAAAAGAGAGAGGACCAGAGAGACACAGAGTTCACGAGACTGAAACATCTTGTCATCTTCTTCTCTTCTCCTATTCTCCCATATATTGAGAGCGTGAGAGAGAGAGAGAGAGCCATGAAAGACTCAATGTCTTCTTCTCGAGAAGGCCGGAAGTCTGAAGCACTGGATTTCCAATTTGCAACAGTACAAGACCCAAAACTCGAATCAGTAGATTCCTCCCGCTTCCACAGATCTCTTCAGGTACATGAAAACATTTCCATCTTTCTCTCTCCCATTCTACTGAATAATTTTTTCTGAGAATTCGAGCCAGTCTGAGTTTCATCTTTGTTGGGTAATTGCAGGAACTGCGAGACTTGAGCCCTCAACTCCATTACGCTGCAGACTACTGTGAAATTTCGTTTTCGAAGGCCAAACAAAAGAAACTGTAAGAGATTTTGCATTAGAATCTTCTTTTTGATATTTACGCCCCCAGTTTCTGAAACTTCTCTACCAGCATTTGCTGCAGACGCCCACTGGCCAGAGTACAGATTGGTGGTCATTGGCCATTCCAAACAACGAGCTGCAAAATGAGAATGTTGGATAATTGAACCAGGCCAAGGCTTGTCCTAGTCCATCTTGTCTGCTACTCTGCTAGTCAGGCTTGGATTTCGGTTGTGGTCCAGGCCTTTTAAAGGCGTTGTGGGCCATTCGTTGCTAGCTGAGGACTTTCCTGGGCGTGAGCCCAACTTGTTTGAAATTGGCTGAGTTCTTCAAGCCCAAATTGAGTGTTTAACGAGTTGATGCCGGTCCATATGTCAAAACTCAAAAGTAATTAGAGACTGCCTCATTTATAATTCAAAAGCAGAAGCATGAAACTTGGACTCCACTCAAAATTCAATCAAAATCAGTAAGTTTGGAAAAAAAAAGAGAGAGTTTTTTAATAATATAAGCTTTGTTTGGATGGTTGAATTTTGTAGGGTTGGATAATTAGGGGTAAGTAATGAGGGATGGATAACCAATTATGAATAACCTTTGCTGAAAAATGATTTTAAAAAGTGAGCGTGAAGCGGATAAATAGGGTAAAATTGATATTTTTTATCCTCAATTTTTAATTATCAAACAAGGATAATAAGGGGTAACATCTCATTCCCTTACACCCCTCTCATTCAAACGCAGCCATAGATATTTTCTAGTTTAAGGGAAGACTAATTTCAGAAATATATGAAAACATGTAAAGAACCTAAAACATCTTTTCTAATTCTAAAAGTTTAGATCAACTGTAGCAAGTGGGAATACTGGAGAAGAGAAGTGAAAGTTTGAGATTATCAGCAATAATTGAGAATGAAATAATTATCCATTATCATTTTGGTATTGTTAATTTTTTTTTTTAATTTACGTGTGAGCGGGGGTGTAAATATCGGCCGATACGATATATATCGGTTTTTAAAATCTTTATATATCAGCCGACATGATACGTCCGATAAATATCACCAATTTCGATGGATTTTGTAAAAAAAAAAAAAAGGAGAGAAATATATCGGTTGATACCGAGATTTCTACTCCTGCGTGTGAGAGACCGTGGGATACCCAGCATAAAAAACCTCTACGGGTGAACTCACTACACCTAGGGCACACCAAGGTTAGGTCAGGAGGCTTAAACGTGCAACCTCTCACTTCCTGAGACGAGAGTCAATCGATTGAACTACACCCAATACATTTTGGTACTGGTGCCTACGTTAATGGGTCCATTCCATTCTTGCAGGGTTTTGGAAAATACGAAGGAGTACATTTGTAACGCCGTCATCACTGTGGTTGATCATCTGGGTAGCGTTTCTGCAAATCTCGACTGTCTTATCGATGGCCGTGATGAAATCTCACAGACAGAGCTTCGGATGGATGGCTTACAACAAGTCAGTATGCTCAAATTTTGCTAAATTTTCTTGTCTATTTATTTCTTTCCTTTATTTAAAATAATAAAAATTCATTGCCTCTACTCTAGGATAAAAATTGGAGCTTATTAAGAAGTAGAGAATGAAGAACGAATATACCACTGATATGATATATATAATATTTAGACTCTTGCTTTAAAGAGTGAAATCTAAATTTCTAGATTTATCTAATAAATCTAATAAATTAAATAGTGGTACAATATTTAAAAATTAGAATTAAAATTTTCAATATAGAAGTTCACAAAATGTACCCATAAAATATTAAATTGTCATGGCTCTCTCTCTCTCTTCTTTATCTAAATGAATTATCATCGCTGTCGTTGTTGATGTCTTTATCTTAACAAAGGTTAATAATTATCACATGATGTACGGTTGATATTTTAGTGATATGGGCCATGTGAACGAGTGTAGGGTTGATCAGGAAGATTAATTATTATATTAATCATGTCCCTCTGATTAGTGTGTTTTCTTGCTTAGGTGAACCATTAGAATATAAAATATTTTATTATTATTATTTTGTATTACTTATACAAAGTCTTGGTAGAATTTTAAAATTAGCATTGTATATTTAATTGTCTACAGTTTGTTTAAAAAATAGTATAAATTGTTTTTGAGCTTTGACTGTTTGGTCTCGATTTAACAAAAACATTCTTTGACAAATGCTTTTGAATTTGTTTGTACTTCATATCTTATTATGAATAGGAATATTCAATTATCAATTTTAAACTCAGTAAATGTGGGGTTGACTCAGTTTTAAGGATGACTCCAACACAAATCAAGTTGTATTGATAGAGTGGACTATTAAACTTATTTTCCTTAGTTTCTTTATTTATTTATTTTTAAATTTACGTGTGAAAAATCATGGGATACCCAGTTTAAAATCTCCACGGGTGGATCCGGCCATGGGGACACGAAAGTATACACGGAAATTATAAAGAAAGATGATAGCCCGTATATTAATATACACGGTATTAAGTTTTATTAAATAGGATTGTGATGAGTCTCTTGAAAAGATCTTTAATTGAATATGAAGACCGTAAAAGTTAAACGAAAAAAAAGTAATTTTACCTGATAAAATTTTGAAGAAACATATGAAGATAATTGTAGGATGATCATTTCATAATTATCGAACCAAGCCTGTCTCTTGTTGACCTGTATCAATTTGATTTGGTTAAACCAGACCGGCTCTTAATCAACCCACAATGGTTCAATTCAATTCAGACATTTGCAAAATTAAGTAGCCCGAAGATATTGAATTTTAAAACCCTTTGTTGAATTCCATTTCTTTCTGCAGTTGAATGTTAGACCTGGTCTACTAACTTGACCAGAATTAGAACTCGGAAAACAGTATTTTAGACTTCAATTTGAGTATATATTAATCTCTTTTATAAATTGAAAGGTCCAACTTGATAGATTTAAAATAATGAAGTTGGTCAACCTAACCTGAAACTGCAGTTTCTAAGCCAACCCACCATTCTGTCTAAGAAAAAGTTAGGTTTGAATTGAACAGACTGAGTCATTTGAAAACAAATTGACCTTAAAATTTAAATACATGTCCAAATATATTTTACATTGGTATGGAGATTGGGTAATAGTACTTTTCTTACAAATAGATTGTGATTCTTTTTAGATAATTTGGGTATTCTCACCTCTCGTTGGAGATGAGATTAATCTTATAAATAAACAAAACTATCTACAAACCTCATGTATCAAGTAAACTTGAGAGAAATACGGGTTAATAGATTGTGATTTTTGCATCCATGCAGAGGCTTTTCATGTTTAAAGAGTACGCTCGCGAGCTAGAGCTTGCTCAACTGCGTCGGATTGCTTCTTCTCCCGCTTATTATCCACGCTATACTTCTGCTTCAACATCTACATGTAACTCTCTCTCTCTCATGATATGTTTAGAGTAGTTAAAATGAGATAGTGATTTATGCACCATCATTTTTTCTCAGGGTGCACTCCCTTTGAAAGGAAATTTCAACTTTGTCCTTACTTCTCTCCTCTCTTTCTTTTTCTCTTTCCTAAAAATAGGGCAAAATTGAAATTTACTTTTAAGAGAGTGCACCTTGAAAGAAAATGGTGGTGCAAAAGTCACTACCCTTAAAATGAAGACTTTTTAAAAGTTGGATAAGGGGATGATTTTAAATGAATTATTCTAAATATGGTTTTAAAGTCACAAAGACTTGACAGTGTTGGAAGATTTAACTTAGAAAGTGGAGAGGAGAGCCAACTTTCTTACTCTCCTCTACAAGAAATTTGTTTTCTCTATAATGATGATTTCAAGTAGGAAACTCTGCTTTTTCAAATGCATCAATCCACATTTTCATTGAAAATCCCCTTTTTTAACAATATGAGAAAATAAAGGGTGAGTTGAAAATCACTTTATTTATTCTTATTATTATAAATGGTAGCGATCTTCCGACGGGTGTTTTGTTTAATCAAACACGAGATTTAAGGTATTGCTCATTTTACCTTTCCACTGCGGTATAAATCGGCTCATCGGATCACTGACCCTTTTACTGCGGTATAAATTGGATCACTGACCGGATCACTGACTGAATCACTGAATTTTTTTTAAATGCTTTCGTACGACAATTGAAAGGTAAAATAGGCAACACCCTAAAACCTGTATCTTATTACATAAAATACCAGTGGGAAGATCGCTACCCAAATTACTTTTATTTTCTTGCAAAAGATAACTTTCCTTAAAAATCTTATTTTCAATGAAAAACACGTACTCATAAGTCAAATTGAGCATGCACCCCATTCATTTGAGATAATGTCAGAAGGTAGACATCTAAATGTGAGTTTCTTTTTTAAAAAAAAAAAGCTCAACAAGTTCTTGAAGTTGAAGTCATCAAATGGATTCTTCTCTCTTCCTCTCCATTTTGAAGTAGATTTTGTAATAGAGATGTGTAGTCGAGTAACATTGGCTGAGTTTCTGTATTGGCTTGCTACACAGTGATTGAACCTGTTGGGAGACTGATTGGAAGTATGAGGTACCATTTTCCTGCTTGCATACTTTGAAGTTCCATATCCTTCAGAATGTGCATTGTGTGTTCATGAATTCACATTTTCAGATCTCATAATCTCCTAATGACTTGTAACCGATCAATATGATTTCAATCTCGACCCACGACCGGATCAATGATCGGCTCTATAGAGCCTAACTCTCACAAAAGCAAACAAATATTGCCACTTGTCAACTCTAAACGGTGTGGATCAATGGAAGAACAGGTAAAAAATGTGTCCGATACAGTGTATACCAGCCACAACATTGCGGGCAAATCCCAGCCGATACGTATCGCCCAAATATACATTATGGGTACATTAATCTTTTCCTGTTACTAGGACCCATTGTGGTTTGGTGCTGGTTCAGGTCCAACCAGCTTGATTCATGTTGGTCTACAGCCATGTCTGGGTCTATATAAACCGTTCTAGACTTCTTGATCCATATATAATGTGGAATGTGGATTAGACCTGAGCCCAACCCATTGACATCCATAGGAGTCTCATTGGGCCAAGTTTTGACTGAGCTGGGTTCTGCCTAACCGTATTATGTCTGCTCGGCCAGTTGCCTGCTGGAATTTGGGCCTGGGTGTATAAAATGAGGCTTTACCATGGTTTATTGACAGCCAAATATGAGCCTACATTTGAACGCAATCGGGCTTCATTATAAATTTTTATCGAACTTGGGCCCAGTTCTGCTCGTTTATTCGTTGTACCTTTTGTATAGGAATAGGAGAGAGAGACTATACAAACTTCTTGCCTATAAATTATTTGTTGTGTATCCAAGATGTGATAAAGATTAAAATGATGATGAACTTATCAAAATCTTATCTTTCTCTAGCAGGGATGGTGCTGATATAATTTCTGCTAAAAGCACAACTCAGTACAAGTGCAATCTTGATGTGATTGGGCCATGCATCATTAAGAAAATTAATACCCATTCAAATCCAGGTAAACCAAATAAAATTAATACTTTTTTTTGGATTAACGTGTGGGAAACTCATACACAGTCCTACTAAAATCCCCACGAATGAGCCCACTACCTCCAAAGCTCACCAAGGTTAAACCATGAGGACTCGAACTCACAACGGGAGGCAACCAGTTGAACTAACTTTTTATCGTCCTAAAATAAAACTTGTTTGTGTAATATTCTAGTGATGATCTTCTCATTCTTCCAGGATTTGGATTCTCATCAATGTTGCCTGATGGCCCATCTATACTTTCCAAGCCTCGTACATCATCTTTTGGGTCCCAGACCAAGGTAAGAACATAATCCTTTATAGGGTTTATACATACTAATACTAATAAAAAGGATGAAATAATAAGATAATAATAGTATTAATGATGAAGATAATGGTAATGATGGCATTCTTCAAACTCTTTTGAATTTCGGTTTTTACTATTTGCTTGTGTAACATACATATCCATTTTATGTAACTTTTAATTGCTATCTTACCATTGTTTAAAAACTTGAAATGATTCAGGCAAGTGAGTCTGAATTGACTCAACTCAATAGGATTTCGAGTGAAGTGAGTCAATGAATTTTACGAAGTTTTTTCTATTTTTTTTCAAAAAATCTGCTACATTTTTTAACTTAATAAGATTTAAAGAGGAGTTCAAATTGGGGTTTTCCAACATGATTGCGACATTTACATCAACCCTCGTTAAGTTGCATTAGTTCTGTCCAAATTTTTATATCAATCCGATTAGGGCCACCTATGGACCGTCATGCTTGACTCACTGAGCCCAGGTCTATTTTCTGGTCTGCTAGGTATCCTAAGGGGGCCTGATCTATATTTCTTAAAGACCAAAATAAATGGTCCAAGCCCACATTTAATAGACAGCTAACAATTTTATTTTTTAAATGGGAGGAACCATGATTAACATTCAGCTCGGTGGGCTTGTCACAGTTCAAAAACTCAACACTCTGGCTCAAAGACATCTATCTTGTCAAGTTAACCCAATTCGGGTTGTACATGCACGTCTCTTCACTCAGAGATATTGGCTTGCTAGAGTCTGAATCGAGTCCACTGAGTTGTTGAAATATGGGCTTTGAAAGGGTTTGTTGTGGCCCCATAAACTATGATAAGGGCTTTTTTAGAATTTTTACCAGAAAAGTTAGGGTTTTTTAATTATAAAAAATATAAGGACTTTTTCAAATAAATCCAAAAAAGAGGCCTTTTTAGAAAGAAAAACCCTAGACAGTCAGAACAATCAATTTCCATCATTCCTTTTTTATTTTTATTTTATTTTTATGGACTGTTACTGTCAATTTACCATTTTTACTTGTGAATGAAATGCATGCAGGACTCTCCAAGGTTCAGATACAGTAACTTGACAGTGAACGATAAGAACAAGAAATCAGTGCATGGCAGTAAGTTTCTGCCTTTCCTTCGTAGGAGTAAAAGAGTGGGGCAGAGTACATGACTGAGACACTTCAACTTCACGAGCTTTTATATTTTCATTCATATATTTTTCAGATTGAAATTAAAGTTGACATCTTTGGTCTTTACTTGCATGATTTTGAGATAAATTACAGTTTTAAGGAACATCTCTGATGTTGACTAATCAGGTGTTTAGTTAATAACTCCATTGACTCTGCTCAACTCAGGCCGACTCAGCGACTTGGCCATGCAACTCACCTGCATATGCAAATCCGTCGTGTCTGGCTCAGTGGGTTGAGCTGGTTAGCTCACTGGCCTTCCAAATTGACTTTGGATTTTGAGTTTTGAGTTTTGAGTTTTGAGTTTTTAAACTATGATCTTTACTACATTCTAGCAAGCAGGGTTTCATAGCAATTTACCACTAATCGCGTAATATGATGCGCATGATCTGGACCATCTAAATTGTGGGCCTCATCATATATGAAATATTTTTTATAAAAAAGGATGATCCTGGCCACCTAATTGCCAATGGATTTGTGGATGGCTGAGAAACAAATGCAAGGCAAAATTGCATTGTGATTTTGGCAGCCTACCCTATCCAAAGCCCTGGATGAGGAAAAATTTACAATGTGGACAGAGTAGGGTTTTCAAACTCAGTGTCTTGAGTATGACTCAGTTCGAGAAATTTATCTAAATAAATAGAATATATTGGGACCATTGATTGCACTACCATAGTTCCAATATGTGTGTTTCCAATTTCATGATAAATGATATAATAAAATGAAGAAGTTCAAAAAATATTATTATGAAATCAACTTCACAAGAAACCTGCATCAGATTTCATTTCTTTGAAAAATTAAGATTCATCAATAGTATGTGATATAATGAAATTAAGATTTTTTTTTTATAAAAATATCAATATTAAATCAATTTTTTTGTAATAAAGAAACCCAAAATCCCCACTTCTCTCTGAATATAAGGGCATTCCACGTAATTCCCACAAGTCACAGATATCAGGTAACTACAGGATTCGAACCTGAGACCTCTAATTCTTAAGTTAAAGTGACTATCAGATTAAACTATCTTATACAAGATAATATGAGATCGAGTTGACAAAACACTTACATCATATTTCATTTCTTTGAAAAATCAAGATTCAACAACTGATGTTGAATGTTGCAGTGGAGGTGGGGAGAGAGAAACCTAACCATTTTAGAAACATTATTGCATTGCTTAAGAGGTAGAAAAATCATTAGACAAGATTTCAAGGTTGACTAATGGGTTAAAGGAAATGATTAATATAATCTAAATTATCCCTTTAAATGAATGAGTAACAAGGGACATTGATGAAAGAGGTAGGCATCTATTCCCCTTTTGAAATTTGAGGATGAACAACACAAGAAATGGGGGCATTGATGAATGAGTGCCCCCAAAATTAATATTTCTCTCTCACAATGTACACACAATCATCATGGCTCTTAACAAACTCTCTTGTGCAATTCATGAGCATTTATTGCTCATTGTTTGTTTCCACTCCAATACCAAATGGGAGTGTTTGGTGGTTTTCTCCCCAAACCTTCAAACCCTTCTCATCTACCATTCCATAACTACCAATCTTTTGGGATGGTAATCATGCTATCATATCAACAAAGTTCCTTTTAACACTTCATCAAATGTTTCATGGTCATACTTGAGAGAACCCAACATTGATTAATTGTTTACTAAAATTTAATGATTATTTCTCAAGCTACAATTCATGCAACAGTAAAATTGATGATTTTGAATTATTTAGACGTTGAAATAGAGAGTCCCTGTGTCTGTATAAAATAATTTGTCAAAACTAAATATATATAATCATATAAAAAAACATGAGAAAAAAACAATTAGAACGATGATGGTATTTGATGCTTTTAGTATTTTTTATTCTTACATTTTTGAAAAGGATGATCATTGGTATAATAACGGTGTTTGGTGTATTACTCTGCATATTTGAACATGAGATTCACTAATTCATTGGAAATATCTTTATTTCAGTATAACGTCCACTGAGATCACCTTTATTGGATCAATCAAACCATGTTTTTTAAAAGTTTCAAAATTTAAAAATAATTTAACCTAATTAAATTTTGAAGAGCTTAAAAATGTAATTTGATTTTGATTAATTTAATTAAAGTGATTTTTATGAATCATATATTAAAAAAAAAAAATCTAATAGTTTATTTGATGAACTCTATGTCTACATATACAAGATAATAAATACTATGCACGTCACTGTGTCGGTGACCATTTCACCATTCAAAAGTGTGACACTGTGACTAGGACTTTGATTAAATATAAATAGTGTCAAATCTTTAGGGAATTAAAATTTAGTTCTTTCTAACGTTAACTAAATTAATGAAAGTAAGTAAAACTAGTAATGAAAGAAGTAATAAGGTAAAGGAGAATAACAAAGACTCATTCAAAAACTTGGGCTGGTTTTAAAGGGTGTCCATCCTAATACGGTTATTATTTTTAGGAATCACAAATTTTAATGAACTTCTCATTTTGTCTCCAATCCATCCGTAGAAATCGGTTCACTTTCCAGTGAATCGATTCACTCATCGGTGCACCGAACTAAACTCTTTCTATTTCCAAGTGAATCAGTTCATTCATCGGTCCACCGGACAGGTGAACCGATTCATTGGAAAGTGAACCGATTTCTGCAGAGGCAAAATGGAAAATTCGAAAAACACGTACCTCTTACACTCTTAATTAAATATAGAGAAATGCAGTCAAAATAAGATATAAAGTGTGGAGCCCACCTGGAGCTGGGACCACCATCAATCTTGACTGTGGCAGGGGTAGAAATGTCTAGTCAGAATTAGTGTTGGCCCAAAATTGACTTGTTGACCGATTGATGGATAGTTGATTAATTTAAGGGCTCAAAAGATCTACCGGTGTTAATTTAATGTAATGGTTTGATTGGTAGGTTTGGATTCACCCAATTGAGCCTACAAGAGCCTTATACAATATTACTAGACACATGTCCCACCTAAGAAAAAAAAAATCAACCCTTTTACGAGCCGATACGCATTCTCTCTCTTCTGAATTTTATTTTTTCAGAAGATTAAAAAAAATATCAGAAAATCAAGAAAATTCTAGGATAATTGTATCATTATTTTGTGGTCATTTAAATATGATTTTGAAGTTACAAAATTGAGAATTTTAATTTTTTTTTGAAAAATATGGAAAAAATATAAAAAATTCCAGAAACATAAAAAATAAAGTCTAAGTACTTTCTTCTAATTCTCTTCTAAAGAATGACCATTTTGAATTATTTTATAATTTTTTTACAAAATTTTAAACTTAAATAATCTCAAATTTAATAATAAAATGTGGAAATTTTTTCCACTTCAATCCTTATTCCTGTCGTGTAGCTCTCTAAGTCCTCTTACCAATCTACTTATTACATTATTTCCATTTTATTATGTAATTTTCACTCATAAATGTATAGGCATTCATCACTTTTTTAATTAAAGTTCAATCACCAATTAAAAATAAGAATTCATTTGGGCATAGGTAATTTTATTGAGATTGAGTAACAAAATTATTTTATGGTGACAAAAATGACAAAATAAAAGGATAAAATAGTGATAATATCTAATTTTAATAAAAATATTGATATTTATATTAATTATCCTAAAATTATTACTTCAGCTATACTGCTTAAAACTTTGTGGCTTGAATATTCTTATCCAATTTCAAAGCATCACGCCACTTTAACCCTTTCGGTAGCTAAAAAGAGCAAACACCATTTCCTTTTTCCCTTTTCCTTGGACAAAATCAAGTGTAAAGCCATGATTATAGCACCTTTAAAAACCTTTTGGAAATTTAAAATTTTAGTTGATATTTATTTAATTTTAGAAAAGATAATATGTAGTTGTGATAAAAACAAAAATTATTATTTTTTTAGAGATGGATCCAAAATGGACACTATCTAAAAAGTTTAATGATTATTTTTTGAAAAATAAGAAAAGTTGAGGTTAGAATGATAATATATGTAGAAAATGTTGAACAAGATTTATCGATTTATTAAAACAAAGGATATAAATGGTCACATATTAAAAAAAATGTCCTTTTTTATGTAACAATTACTATGGAAGCGGAGGTTACAGGTACGAGCCCCCATAGCCTAACCATGGTATGCCCTAGGGGTAGTGGGCTCAGCTGTGGAGGTTTTACATTGGGTGTCCTGCGGTTTCCTACTTATAAATTAAAAAAAAATGAAAAGGAAAAAGAAAAATAGGTGTTCCATTTAAATAAAAATCAATAAAATCAAGTATAGGACCTACTAAATAAAATACTAATTGTTACATCAGAAAGATCATTTTTTGAATATGTGACTCACTAAAATTCACCTTAATTAAATCATTAAAGTCACATTTTTAAAGGTGGTAAATTTTAAAGATTAAAGAAATTATTTAAACTAATTAAATTTTAGAGAACTTAAAAACGTGGTTTAATTCAATAGGGTGATTTTTTGATAGGTCACATGTTCAATGAATAACCTTTTCATCTTACCTATCACCACTCTATTTGATGAGATCTGTATAATACTTATACACACCACACATCGGTAGTGGGCGACATCCCTTTATAAATAATAAATTTGTTAACAAGTTCAGTGGACTTATAGTTGTGATTTATTTTAAAGCATTTAGATTAAAATTACAAAACTTACTTTTTTTTATTGATGTTGTGGTTACTGGTTGTTAAGTTGTATTGATGAGATTTATATAATGAACTAGAATGACAAATTACTCTTTAAATAAGTTTAAACCTCATATAGTTTCATATATTGCAAATAAACGTGAGAATGATCAAGTCAAATTCGAACTCCTCTATCCACTAATAATAAATGGATATGGGTCAGATTAGTTTAACTGGTAATTTTTCACTTTAAGAAATGGGAGGTGTCAGGTTCGAGCCTCCATGGCCTCACCTGGTGTGCCTTAAGGGCAATGAGATATGGGTCAGATTAGTTTAACTGATAATCTTCCACTTTAAGAAATAGGAGGTGTTAGGTTCGAACCTCCATGGCCTCATCTGGTGTGCCTTAAGGGCAATGAGTATCACCCATGAGAGTTTTACGCCAGGTTTCCTACAATTTTTCATACGTAAATTAAAAAAAAAAACTGATATGATTTAAATTAAATTAAAAGATTAGGCCATATTTTATCTAATAAGTTTTCATACAACTTTCAACTAAAGAAAGCTAAACAACTTGAAAAAGAAGAAAACATGATCTTTCCACTTAATTGTAGTTTCATAGATTCCTCACTTTTTTTTTCCTTTTTCTCTCTCTTGATGAGAAAAAGAGAGAAAAAAAAAGATAGGATTTTATAAGGACACATTGGCATATTTTCCATTATGTACGATTGTTACTTTCATCTACCATTCCACAGCCAACCAATTCATATCTGGGCCTGGGGAATCTAATAACATCTTAACCTTTTGAAAAAAAATCTTAATTAATTTTATAATAATTTTAATCATGATTAAACGCTAATGACAACCAGTACATCCGACACACAACTTCAGATGAGATCTAGACCATTCACTCCAAGTTTTAAAAATATAGATGAGACATGGAACATTCACTTCTAGTATTTCAAAATATATCGACTTGAAGCATTCAAAAGTTGTCTCAAGTCTCAAACCTTTTCTTAATCTTACCACTTTTCATGTGACTTGAATTGATTGGAGAAATGAAAATGTCTAATTGTAATTATGTGAACATTTTTTACTGTATGCTGACTATGTCCACATTTTTAAATTGCATATATATATATATATATATTGAAGAATATGATATATATAATACAAGGAGAGTAGGTCTAGCAATTGGTTGGGCTTAAAAGCTTCGAAGATTACATGCGAAAAGCTATCTGCCGATACGTGTCGTGATACTTTTGTCAAGTGTGAATCATCGATATGAGCCATATTATCGGCTAGTATCACGGATACTGCATAGTATATGTCAATTATGGTTTTTCGTTTTTAAAAAAATCGATTTCGACCAAATTTTGAATTATTTTCATCAATGGTTTCAAATTGAAAAAGATTTAAACGCAAGTTATTCAATTTTAGAGTCTTTTTAAGTTATTTTCATTAATTTTTCGAGCTTTGGCTATAGGATAATCTCATTTTTTGAGTTTTTTGTGAAAATAATTTAGTGAAGTAATATCCAGTGCTTGTAGAATTCAATGGAAATGTGTTAATGTCATTCACATGGTTCGTGGGGTATTTGTGTGATTTTCCAATATTTTTCTAAAATTCTGATAAAAGAAAGATTTTAAAGATACTTCCCATTTCTAAGTTTCTTAGCAAAAAAATGGATGAAATCATATATAAATGTTTATACAATTAAATGAAGAGTCCTAAATGTGTTTGGTAGAGTTTTTAAGGTCTTTGTGTTTTTTTTTAATATTATGACATTCCTTTTTATAAATTTTTTGAATATATTTCAAAGTTTTAGGATATTTTTCAAATTTTTAGAATATATCAAAATTTCAAACTTTTAATGTTTTAAAACTCCATAAAAATTATCTTTACTTTGAAAAATATGTTCATCCTAGATTTTCCATTTTTTTTTTGTTATTTTTCTATATTTTTTCTAAGGCAATAATCGTTAGATGATTAAATAATTTAAATCATTTAATACAAATCAAATGAATTTATCTGTGAAATTTTGCATGGATCGAATTTGATCTAAATCTGTTAACATACTTCCATCTATTCACATCCAATCCATTTACATTCTTCTAAAAAATAGTTAGATGAAATAATCTTTTCAACCATTGGATTTTCCATTGAAAGCTTCATTAAAGTTAATCTCATTGGCAAGAGGATTGAGATTTAATTATAGGAAACAATATACGGCATATGGGCCTTTTCAGTTTATGATAATCTGGCCCAGTAGGTAAAAGGGCCGGGCCAAGGCATCTCTAGAGTATATCCCGTGCTCCCGGCCCAGACTAGCCAAGGCGATTTTTTAACTGTGGTGAAACCGTGAAAACAATTTTTCGCTAGTAGAGTTACGGATTAACCCATTTTATGAATTAAATTGCAAAAAAAAAAAAAAATTGTCACTACTTAGATTTTTTTTCATAGTTCAAAAAAATTTAGAATCAATTTTAATTTCAGGGCGTTATCTCTTATTCTAACTCAGAGAGAGTTGACCTGAAGGTCAATAAGCTCCACTCATAAAGAGAGTCTTGATTTCGATTCACGTTCAAACCCCTCTGCGTCACTCTCCATCGAGTTACTTCTCATTGACTTACCAGTATGTGTGGATTGAAACATTTATACATGTTCGTGTGAATAGTCTCACCTCCAATGTAGAGTGAGAATACATGCGGGTTGCTTGTGGGATTACTCTCACTTCTAATGTAGAGTGAGGGTACCTATGGGATGCGAGAAGTCTTAAGTTCGAGTCACTCTCAATATAAAGAGGTCAATTTCCATAGTTGTAAGAGACTTGAATACTTTGATTTTTTTTTAAAAAAAAAACACTCTTTTAACATATTAAATGTCTAAAATATCTTTTTATTAGTCAAAAAAATGTAACTCCTTATCATGTCTTAAAATATGGCCTAAGTCAATTTTATGACTCATTTGATGAATCCATTTACCAAACTATTTAAATCGGACGAAACCCTGTCCATTGATCTTTTGCTAAATCCATTTTGACTGGCACGACCATGCACAAACACATTTATACAATGTATTTGGCCTTACAAAATTAAAGTAAATAATGTTCATAATTGCAATTATAATGGTTACTGATTCAAATCATACTTGTGTCTAATAGACATCATTTATGTAAAATAATTTAACAAATCAACCATAAACACCAATAATCAACTTAACGTAGATGGTTAATTGACTTCTGACAATGATGTTAAAGTGGCGGTGGCCACCTTATCTAGATAAAATACAAAGAGCACAACAATAAAATAAAATTTAAAGAGCCCCCTGTATATTAAATTATTAAGTATTATATATTCGACTAGGACAACTAATATTTACACTTTACATGCACAAACGAATGCCATGCTTATTCCACAAAATTCTTGGCATCATAGTGTGGTAGAAAACGTTAACGATTCTACTATGGTTATTTTGTACAATTCGACACAAATTTTACCCATTTTACGCTTTAAATTGGCTCGTTGAATCCTTCGAATCACTTACAAAAAATGTTCGGCAAATCAATTCAAAAGGTAAAATGGACAACACAGTAAAACTCCTATTGAATTACACAAAATGATCAGAGTATCACTGGCAGTTAGAAAATAGAAAAGAGGATTGATAATGTTAATAAAATAGTTATTTACCAAGTACAAACGGTCTTGATTCTTGAATCTTGACTAAGGTAGAACTGAGCGAAGTCATGTTATGAGCACAGCTGTTTTGTGGGAAAATTCTAATTTTGAATTATAATTTTTCATGATTTTTTGAGGTTTCCTAAATACTCATGGAATTTAAAAGAATATTTTTATGGTCATTCCTCCTCATCCTTTTTGTTTTTGCTGAAGCTCATCTGTCATTTTATTTTATTAATTGTCAAAGAATATTTTTATTATTTTATAAGAAGTGATTAATTTTTTTCCTTTTTTATTCTTCATGATAAGGGTATTTTTGTTATTTTATGCACCAGCTAATGGTCAAGGTAGGTTTTTAAGATTTTCGTGAAAACTCAATGACGGTTTTTTAATATTTTGAAAAACATAGGGTGTTGTTATGAAAGCGGGATATCCAAACTGTGGAATTAGTCTCACCTTCAATGTATACATTGTCCTTAAGAAGTATGAGAAATGTAAAGAGGTTTTTTTTTTTTTTAATTTATCAATTTTAGACCTTCTAAACTACGAAGTCCGAGGTAAGGAAATAAATTTGTTGGACTCATATCAGAATTAGATACAATATGAATTTGCATCTACTTAATATTGTCATAATTAAAGTTCAGATTAAGATTGTGTGAGATTCTTAAATGTAAAATCTAAACCCCCATCCACTTTATATTGTTGAATTTGAATATTTGCAAAACTAAAAACATTGACAAATAACCAAATATCATATAACATATAATTAGGAAATATTGTAAGAAAATTGATAAAAATAATCTCAAGAAATATATGGAAAAGATAGTGCAAAAAAATATATTAAAAGTAATAAAGACCTTCAATTAAAATGGGAAAATCTAATTTTATCTCATTTGTGATACTATTTTGTAATCTGAAATATGATAAAGTAGTATGGAAAGGATGTATTAAAATAAATGTTAAGAGTTTTATCCTATCATGCTATAAAACGTGTTTATTAGTAATGAATATAATATTTATATTATTTGTCATTTTCATTAAGAAATTATCTGATCCATATGTAACTAGATCCAAACTTACATTAAAAAATAAATTTAAATTCAAACACAATTTAAAAATTAAAAAAGTTTTTATCCATTTACATTCCAAGCAATGTGGTTGAATGATTCAAGAACAGAGGGTGGGCAACAAACCCTCTCATGAGATGAGGTGAACTGGTAGTGATGACCGGTAAGTGCCTCTCCTTGTCCTTGCTTTTTATTTTTTCTTATTTTATAAAAAGATCCTTTTTTTCTTTCCTTTTTTTAATAATTATTGAAAAACCTTTTCTTTAGAAAATCTATGATAAAAGAATTTTCTCTCATACAGTGAAACTTTTAAAGAAAAGGGGTTAAATTTATGAACTGTACATAAAAGTTAAAACACTTGTTCAAAATTCTTGTTTGATCTAAATTTGATAGTAAAACCCAAAAAAGAAAAAAAAAAAAAAATTGAATTTTTGTTAGAAGGTGAATTCTAATTTACTTTTTCCTATGATAAATAACATATAAAATTCATATTTCACATGTCTTATTTTCAATTAAAACAAAAAGAAAAAACCCTACTTAGAACAAAAATCTACATTTTATGGACGGTACCATAAGTCGAAGATCAAACATGGCAAGCACAAGGAAGAGAGATCAGACCGGTGTAAATAAAGAGGGAAATGATTAAAAAAAAACATAAGAATGTACTAAAGTAAGTGATTATATGCTTTATGATAAGATCAGATGGAGAATATAGATGAGATGGTTGTAAAATTAATGGCTTATAAAATTTAAGTTTTTTTTTTTTTTTTAATTTATGTGTGAAAAACCGCAGGATATCCAGCGTAAAACTCCTATATATGTTTAAATTTTCAACCCATGCATATATCTTAGTTCTCTTGGGAGTTCGGGACCAAAAATTATGGTTGGAATAAATCCATATTTTTTTCAAAATAATAAAAGAAGAAACCTATTTTCAGTGCAATTTTGGTCCTTTCATTTTTATCATATTTCAAAAAAAAACGCAGCACAGACTATGGTTGATCCACCCAACGTTAGGTAATTCAACTGGTTACTTCTTGCTTCATGAAACGAGAGGTAGCCAATTTGAGTTCTAGTGGTATAAACTTAGGACGTCCTGTATAGGTGTGGGGCGTTCTCCCGAATAATTTATGAGGGCTCTTGCCGTGTTGTTCTCTTCGATTATCAAAAAAATATTATAGTTGATCTATCTTTGTGCTCAACATTTTTTTGAGGATTTTTTTCTCAAAATTTCACAAGAATATAATAACTTTATAAGGTTAAAACTTCATTCAGTCTCTACATATATTATTCTTTATCTTATCTTTCCAATTATACACTCTTGTAAAAAAAAAATCCAAAAAGTTTTACCTCTCATTTTATCATCACGTGAATCACACATGTGGATGGGCTTTTCTAGAAAGAAGCCATAAAGTACGTGGGCTGGACTCTCTGAGTTAAATTAAGATTTTTTTTAAGTAGGGAATATATCTAAGTAGGATGTTTAACAAATAATGTAGATATAAATAAGTAAAATTTTACTCTTATCGAAGTAATTTTAAACTTAAAAATTAAAAATATATATATAATTTATTGATTTATATTATCGACCTTAATATTATTTTCTATAGACCTCATTTAATAATTTCTTTAAGTGCATGGATTTCCTTTTTTGAGGGGGCTTGTAATTGACGTGAAGACATGCATAACATAAATGAGAAAAAATTATAGAGAGGAGAAGAAAGTAAGAACGAAGCAAGACAGAATTAACTAATTAAGACCAAAGAGCCACACTGGCGCATCCCTTTCCTCTTTCGTACTGAGCCCTAGTCACACGGATGGGACTAAGGTAAAACCCATTCACCTACATTTCTTGCGCGCTTCTAGCCTCCCATTTTCCCTCTACCAAATTATACCAGTAAGTCAATAACCATATAAATTAAAAATTAAAATAAATAATTGGGAAAATAATCATTTTCTAATGGAAATATAAAAGTCCATCATTCGACAGTCCGAAACATAAAAAAAATGAGTTTAGATTCCATCTGTGTAACTGTGAAAGTATACTAGGTTTTTTCTACGTCAATATACAGACTAATATATATATATATATATATATATATTCTCACATGGGAGAATTTTTCATTTCATACGGGAATTCAATTTTTTTAATTCCCTTTTTACCCTTTCAACTAACACATAAAGTGAAAAAGGTAAAATGGAAATGGAAGGGTAAAATGGGAATTTAAATTATCAATCAGAATATTTTTTGTCATCATTTACAATTTTCATATAGATTATTCTAAATTTTGTATTTTTCTTTTTACGTTGATTTGTACTTTTATTTATGTTTTGTATTTTCTTCTTTATATTTATTTACATTTTTCATTCTTTTTAAATATTATATATGTTCGCATTTTGTCCTGAACATTGTTTTTTACTTTGATGTAGATTCAATGTATACAAGTATAATAGGTTTTCTCTGTATTAATATATAAAATAATGTACAAACCAATTAAAATATGGCAGATCATCATTTGCATCTTGTTATATACATTTGCATTTTTTCTTTGCATGTTGATTTATATTTCATATTTTTGTTTGCATATTGTTCTCTATTTTGCATTTATCTCTAGAAATCAAACTTAAAACTCTCAAGTGAATGTATTTCTAGTCAATCACTCCAACTTCTTTGAATTATGGTTCAATCTTTAAAAAGATTTTAAGTGTATTTTCTTTTATAACTGGTTGTATATAATTTTCTTAGGCACCCTATGTAGATATCTGGAAAATCTGTCTCTAGACACCCAATTTCAAATTTTTGAGTGAAGTTACCATTTTGCCATCCTGCATTTTATCATTCGAATGATTCTTCAGTTCATTTTTCAGATTATTCGAATGATTCAGTCATTCGAAGGAACACATTAATGAAAAATGGTTTTCTTCTGACGATTCAATTATACAGTCGAATGGATCCTCTGAAGAAACTCATTTTTCACTGATGTGTTTCTTCGGACGACTTAATCATTCGAATGATTTGAAAAATAAACTGAAGAATCATTCGAATGATAAAATAAAAAAGGATAAAATAATAATTTCATCTAAAAATTTGAAATTGAGTACCTAGAGAGATTTTTCGGATGCATGTATGGACGCCTTTTCTTATATGTGTTTTTATATAATTTGTACGGGTCAAGTGACCAACATTGAAATGTGAAATGGCTGCATGAGTGATAAGAACCACCAAACGTAATCATCATTTATTGTGAGCGAAATAAGTGGTATTCTATTTAAAAATCTTGAAATTTAAAATTAATTCATTGGTGTCTTTGCTCTTGTCCTTTCTGCAGAGAAATTAGAGCTACCGAAACAAGGCAAGTCAAAGTAAGCGTTTGAAATTTGGTTTGATTTCGTTCAATATGCCTCACTTCTACAAGAAAACATTAATGAGTGCAATCATTTATCGTAAATTTTTAATTGAATAATATTTATTCACCTAATTTTAAAATAAAAATATGAGTTGTTTAAAAAAAATATTATGCATTAAATCAACTTCAAGAACTCTTTTAAATATAATTTTATAAATTATAAATTTTAACCACTCATGTAACTTAGAATTTAATCCAACAACATCTTCCCTTTAAAACAGAATCAAATTATGCATAAATTTAAAATTAAAGAAATTGGAGTGATGGCTAAGAACTTGTCTAAGGAATCAAGAGTTCTGAGTTTGATTCTATTCTACTATTATAGGTCACTCCCTTTAGAGTTCTTCAGTGTGTGTGGATAGAGAAACTTATGGATACTCCGAAGCGGGGGTGAAAAAAAAGGGCCGGCCAAATTATCGGTCGATATGATTCTCTCTCCTGTTTTTTTTATTGTAAACATCCGTATTATTTTACTTTTTTTGAATTAAAAAATATAAAAAATCGAAAAAGAAACTTTTTTTAAAATTGAAAATGTAAATATCGGCAGATATTTGGGTCGATATTGGGCAGATATCGGCCAATATTTTAACCCGGGCCTATCACCGTTTGGATTTTTTTTTTAAATATCGATATTAATCATATCGGCCGATGTTCGACCTATATGATTCAGCAAAATATCGCCATATCGACCGATATAATTCGGTGAGATATCGGCCAATATGATTGTTGTACCTTCGATACAATACGAATTGGCCGTCTTTATTAAACTCTTAAAAACCAAATGATATCGGCTGATACATTTCATATCGGCCGATATGTGTACCCTTGCTTCGAAGATTAGTTGAGAGACTTGGATATATAAGTCATATGTACAAATTTAATTTTAAAATAATAATAAAAGGAAGAGAAAGAAAACAAATGTAAGTTACCTAATTTACAGCGAACCATCAGTCAATCACAAAAGATAATTTCTTATATATTTCCTTTTATCACTCGTGATACCGTACATTTCCCAATGAAACCTTTAGCCTGAACAAAGAATCAGTGAGTCAAGCAGAGCCAGTGAGTTTGCTAATCCCCAGTATTAGAGAATTAGAAACAAAGTTTAATTCCATGTCATGAAACTGAGGTTGCTAGCTACACGAGGAATCTTCAGTATCGCCAGTATCTAACATTCAACACCTAACGGCCCTTTTTTCTCTCTCTATCATTCTCCCCATTCCTTCCTTCCTTCCTTTGTTTTTACATCCTTAACTCCTCTCTCTCTCTCTTACGCACCAGACCATATCCATTGTCTCCATTAAATCACGCTGTCAATCAGCCAAAGCTGCTAAGATGATGGGCATGGACATGTCGAACCATCCAGTATCTCGCACCAAAGACTTCTTTGCTTCCCCTGCTCTGTCTCTCTCACTTGTACGAGCTTAACCCAAATCAAATACCTCAATTTTCGAAAAATTCTATTGATTTTAACCTAGGTTCATGCGATTTTATTCTGTTTTGATTCAGGCCGGTGTTTTCCGTGGCGCGGCGCCGTCGGCCTCTGAAGTAGTGGAGCAGGGCGATGAAGGGAGCGGAGGCGGTGTCGGAGAAGAGGTGGCCGACATAAGTAGTGGGAACACGGGGCCTATGTCGGACGATGACGCCGACGGTGAGGGACTGCCGGAGGAGGAAGAAGAAGAGGAGGATAAAAAGAAGAGTAAGAAGAGAAAGAGATATCACAGGCACACGTCTGAACAAATTCGAGTCATGGAAGCGTGAGTTTTGTTTTCCTTCTCTTCTTTCACTTTTCTTTACGAGTTAACTCGGGACTCGCCCGTTTCTAAACGAGTCAACCTAATAGAAGCCTTAAATAATTTGTGTTTTATTTTTTACTTTACTTTTTTTAACATATGGTTTTTAAAGAATTTAGGTCCCAAATTATTTCATATGGCATTTCGAAAATAAAATATGCTAATATTTAATTAAATAACAGAATTTTGTCTAAAAAATTTAACCACTTTAAATTAGCCATTCAATATTAAAAAATCATATCTTACATAAAGTATACTATTTCATTAATTCTATCATTGGCTAATTTAGATTCGTTTTTACCATTAGATGAATTAGTGTCTCAATAAATAATATGTTTACATGCCATAGTGTATATCCTAACTATTAAAGTTAACAGGTGATGGTGTTGTTGGCCAAATGTATTGATTATATGATTATGTTAGTATCATGTTTTTTCATATTTAAATTGAGCCTTTAATTTTGCACATAAGTGATACGAGTTATTATTTGAAAAATAAACTAAGTTGATTCATTTATACATAAAATGTGGATTTTCCGGAATGAATTAGGAGAATATCATTCTCTAATCATCAAACCCAAATCCACAAACCTTATTGTAACACATATAATTTAGCATTTTACTAAAAGTATTATCTTTTAATTTTAGTCTACGTCTTTTATTATATAAATGAGGAGACAACTCACCAGTCTTGTATATTGAGATATGAAAGATTATGTAAACATTTTTATTCTATCTTGGTATAATTTTCTTCAAAAATTTCTTATGTATGTTAAAAAATATCATATTAATGTATAATTTTGATATTTAATTTTAAAAAGAATCATCTAATAAAAGATTGTAAGCCATTGGAAATCCTATTTTTCTTTTGTAGTTATCTTCTCTAAGAATGAAAAATGAGTTAAAAAAACACATAGAGGGAGAAAAATGTTCAATTTCCTTTATGCAAATTTTTTTTAAATCTTGGAATAATTTCAGCACCAAAAAAATTATGAGAACATTATATTTAATCAATAGGCTAAAGTTTTAGAATCTTTTAAGGATTCATCTATCATAACCTTTCTAGAGAATCATTGGAGTCGGTGGATTGAATAACTCCATGTGAATACATGAAAGAAAGTACCTTTACTGTTTTTCTAAAGTAAATATATATCATATTTTTTTTTAAAAGGTCATTTATTTGCACTTGTCGTTTTACGAAAGGAAATTTATGTGTGTAGTTCAACTGGTGTACCTCCCATCTTAAGAAGTGAGAGGTGTCAAGTTCGAACTTTCGTGACTTAACTTGGTGTACTCTAAGAACCGTGTGTATCATTTGTGGAGATTTTACGCTATGTTTTCCACACATGAATTAAAAAAAAAAAAAGAGTAAATTCTAAAATTTCTTAACATTCATGAAATCACTCTCTACGTGTGGGATTAGGATTGTCAATTTGTTGGAGAGTCATTTTGACACAGATTTTACATTAATTTAGACATTTCCATTTATTCACTCAGACTTGAATGGCTCTATCAAGGAAATAAACTTTCCAACAGGTAAATCTCATTTCTTCTTATAGAAAAAGATTAAATGGTTAAAACTTTCTTAAAAAATCACATCCATGCATACAAATGAATCCTCCCAACTTAAATTTAATAATCTTTTTTTTTTTTTTTAATTTATTAGACTTTGACAGACGACAAGTAGATATGGTGCATGAAAGACTTTTCACCAGACACATTTATGGTGATTGTGACTGTTGTAGATGGTGAAACTTTAAGGTTGTGCCCACATAATATATTTTATTAGTATTTTTTTTTTAAAAATTTTACAAGTAAGGTATTAAGTTTGCAATTTTTTCTATCTATAATTCTATATAGACTGAATAAAATTATAAAAATTATCTTTTAAAAATAAGACAGAGTTCATAAACAACATAAATTTTTTGATGTTACTTTACTAGTATTAGATGATCCTAACCATTTAGAAATTTAGACTCTGTTAATGGGTAGCTATGGAATATCATCCTATCAAAAATTAATTATATCATTATTATTATCATTGATGGTTGAAGGCTGTTCAAGGAGTCACCCCATCCAGATGAGAAGCAGAGGCAGCAGCTGAGCAAGCAATTGGGTCTAGCCCCAAGGCAAATTAAATTCTGGTTTCAGAACCGTCGGACCCAAATCAAGGTACTCCACATTTTCATTGAAATAAATTACTTCCAGTATTTTTGTCTCCTGCAATTTTATTTATAAAATAGTATTTAGTTATAGATATTTTTATTTTTTCATTAATTATATTTTTATCACAATAATACTGCAATAATAACACAATATCATTTTTTTATTCTTTTAATTATTTCCTAAAATTTATTCATGGTTATTTTATTTTTAAATGTCATTTATTAGTATAATCATTAATTATATCTTTTTAGCCGATGATATACTCTGCCAGTGTCCCATTCAGCAGCTTAGCTCTGGTCTCTTATTACTGATCACTTCAGTAGTCCTCAGACCTCCCATTAGAAAGATGGATTGCCTATTTTTATGGGTCCCACTGGTTTTGCCAATGGGGGTCTCTTGACCCGTTGACCTTCTTCTCCCAGGTCATGGTCAGGTGGTCAACTTTACTCATAGGGCTGGTTTCGTGGACCTTACACGTGATGTTAAATAGTGAGTTATATCCGATAATTCTAGAAATTATAAAAACAAACAAATTATTTTTAAGATTATCATAGTGTTAAAAAAATGAGACTCTTTGAATTATGTTATTCATTGATTTTTTAAGATTAAAAATAAATTAGTAGATATATTTTTTGATCTATCATATTTAATCTATTTTCAATACATATATTTCAAAATTTTGAGACACATGCTAATATCTCTTTAATATTTTTACCAATATATTTAACAATCTTTCAATACTAAAAACTTATAAATTTAGATAAACAATTTTTCTAAAGATTTAGTCATGAAAATAAGTAGAGTAAAAAGTGTAGCCGATACATTATATATTGACCACAACTTTGCGGAAAAATGAAGGCTGCTGGCTGAGGTCCGAATGGATACGGATGCCGACGGAGGTGCATAGGCTGTTTTGTTGGTCCATTTGAATCATTATTTGAAAACTTCAGGTGATGTCGTGAGTCAATTGATTCAAATTGATTTCGATAGAATATAATGTCAAGTTGGCTGATGATTCTTTTAAAAACTCAACTGAGTTTCTTGAATAAATATAAATTTTACCAAATTGCCATGGTTGAATCTCCAGAATGAGATCATACTTAAAAAAGTTACTTCCTTTGCAAGTATCTAGTCACCAAACGAAAGGACCGTTGATTTCATTGCTTTACTTTCGGTGGTTGTTGATTGGATACTTACCTTCATCCCATCTGGCTGGTGGGTTCCACATAAAAAAAGCTAATGTTCTTTCAATTTTTGTAGCTTCACGTGAAAGTATCCCTCTTTTATTTTGTTCTTTTTTCTTTTAAGATGGGTATTTTCATTCTATATTTAAAGGTGAGATTAATTCCACGATTACATGTAAATATCTCAATACATACAGTGGATAAGTTGATAACAAGTAACTTCACGATAAGTGGTCCAAAATGATTTGAACATGAATCGCTTCTCGACGTGCCAATTCTTGTGCTTCACAAGTTCCTTGCTTCAACCCTATCAAACAAAAATAATCCCTTGGCAAGCCATTTTGAATAAAGTGCAACTCCTGAATAGAGATTCAAACTGCTTTGAACTATGATATTGGTATAGGCTTGTAGCATTGTAATAACACAATACATTATTATATCTAGACATAAATTGTTAACAGAAATAAAAAATTGAAATGATACTGTAGCAATCACATTATATTAGAAATTACTGAAGGATTATATTTAGGCCAGCTATCTTTCCACGGGTATTTTGTATTTAGCGACACGAGTTTTAGTTTATTCTCGATTTTATCTTTGCATGAACAATAAAAATTCGATGGGCTGATTTTTACTTTTTATGTGAATTTAAACGAGCTGATTTGTACTGTTCATGAATTTTAACGAGCCGATTTGCACTGTTCATGAATTTTGGTGAGTCGATTTACACTGTTCATTAATTTTGACGAGTCGATTTACACTATTCATGAATTTTAGCATTATTTTTTCTTTGGTATAGTACGTGGAGGGCAAATTGAGTATCATAATAAAACTCGTGTATATATATACAAAATGTCCGTAGAAGGATCGGTGACTTTGTATTTACCATGAAAGAAAAGATGAAAAAAAAAAATATCATTTGAAAAATCAAACCGTCTCAAAAACCGATTAGGATGAATTTCCTAAACATTTCCTCACACAAATACGACCCAAGCTTCTTTAGTACCTATCACAGTGCCTTTTATTTTTGTTCATGTCGGTGGTTTCACTTTCAGTAGATAGTAACCAATCCAGTGATACACTGTCCTCCACATGAAAAATAAGTGGGCCCATCATCGTTGTTTTTTTTTAATAAATACTTCTAACGCTTTGCTTGGTACTATTGTACCTCTATTTTGTTCATATTTTTGTAAAAAAAGCAAAGGAGAAGAAACAAAAGAGGAAATTTAAGTATCGACAAAATCGAAATTTCACATAGAAAATTGTACGGTTGGTAAAAGGTGGGAGTGTAAAAATTACTTTTTTAATTCAATTGATAATCTCTCATCTTAAGCAGTAGGAGGTATCAGGTTCGAGCCCCATAGCCTCACTTAGTATAGTCTAAAGACAGTGGATATCTCTTGTAGAGATTTTACGTTGGATTTTTTAAAGTGTGGAATTTTTGTTTATTTGAATTTGATTTTTTTATCTGACTCGGTTATTTATGTTGTACACTCTCCCTTTTTTTTTTTTTATTGAGTCGAGCTATATTAATTTTTCATAGCCCATTTGAAACTTGAAAGAAAAAATCCTTTTTGGGCAGGCAATTCAGGAGAGGCATGAGAACTCACTACTGAAGAGTGAGATAGATAAGCTTCGTGAGGAGAATCAATGCATGAGGGAGGCTATAAAGAAATCTTGTTGCCCCAACTGTGGCTTTGCCACCACCACCAGAGACACTACAATGACCACTGATGAACAACAACTGCGCATTGAAAATGCAAGACTCAAAGCTGAGGTTTGTAATGGAAACTATTTTTTATTTTATTTTATCTTTATATATGTCAAATAATGATTAAAATCATGTAGAAGAGATAATGAATTATGGAAATCCACTTTACAAGTATACGTAACAAGCTCATGTTTAGACATTTACACCTTCCTCATTTATGGAGAACCATGGCTATGAAAAGCTCAAGAAAAATGGACAAATCGGCCGGGTTAACTCAACTCGAGTGAATACCGAATTAAGCAAGTGAGGCAAATTTTATTAAATTAAAAAGAAAATATTGAGTTAAACGACTTAATTAAATGTTGAGTCAATCTCAAGTTCAACTTTAGAGTCGTGTTTGGATGAGGGGTAAATTTTGTTGGGGTTACTTGAGGTTATTATTGACCAAGAGTTACTCTGGGTATTATGAATACTCCTTATTTAGAAAGGGGTTTCAAATGTAGAGGGGAGGGGTCAAAAATTGATTTTTTATCTCTACCCTTTAGTTATCAAACAAAGGTAATAGAGGGTTACCCTCAATTACCCCCATCCAAATGCAACCCTAAATTACACTCAAGAGAATTTAGAACGGTAAATAGGTTGGGTCAAACCCAAGATCAGACCCAAAATACCCTTATTCCAAAGCTTTGACATGATTGTTCCTACTGGGCCTGGCACATTACTGGCTCAATTAGACCCGACCCGCTCTGATACCTACTCATGGCCCAAAAACCAGAACCAGGGGCAGGGGAAGGGGGGCAAGCCAACTTGACTCATCTAAAGCTAAACGCTACCTAGCCTAGGAAAGTTCTGGACCTGGGCCTTATCCTTTGTTATGGATGGAAATCGGAAATCCATGGTTCTATTGTGGGTCTAGAAGATCAAGAGATGGCCCAGATACAAGCCCTGCTGCCATCTTTTGTCTGAACTCTACCATCAGGCTTCTCTTTACATTTCTCATCTAAATTCAGCCACCTTATGTCAGATCGAAAAATTACGGGCAGCTGCTGGAAAATTTCCCGGTGGAACCACATCGCCGACCTCTTCGTGCTCAGCAGGCAATGATCCAGACAATAGGAACACCTTAGACTACTACACTGGCCTTTTCGGTATCGACAAGTCCAGAATTTTGGAGATCGTTGATGCAGCTTCAAACGAGCTTATGAAGATGGGCACTGCTGGTGAGCCATTGTGGATCAGAAGCGTTGAGACGGGCCGTGAGATACTGAACTACGACGAGTATGTCCGAGAGTTCTCACCTGAAAGTTCAGACAGTGGAGGGGGAGCGGTCAGGCAATCCATTGAGGCCTCACGAGAGACGGGTGTCGTCTTCTTAGATGCCTCCAGGCTTGTTCAAGCCTTCATGGATGTGGTAAGATTTTGTTTGTTTTAAGGATTACAAAACAGAACAGGACCAAATGCAATAGATTTGCATTTGAATTTTAATATACCCTTAATTCTTTTTAGCTTTAACTCTTCTTCCCTTGTTGTTTGCAGAATAAATGGAAGGAAATGTTCCCTTGCATGGTTTCTAAGGCAGCTACAATTGATGTTATTCGCCATGGTGAAGGTGACACTAGAAATGGTGCCATTCAATTGGTGAGAACTTTGTTGATCATATGAGTACTAAATAATACTCCTTCTGTTCTATTTTATTTGTTTCATTTAAAACATTTATATTTTTTAAGAAATATATAAGGCTAACACTCCATGTGATTTCATCCGTTTTCAACATACTTTATGCTACTCCAATATAAATGAGACAACTATTTGGGATAATTCAAAATCCATATAAGACAACTAAATTGAGACTGATGGAGTATGCCACAGATACACCTTAAAATGTTGTCCTTGTAGTTTAAAAACCCAATAATCTAACTCTAACAATTCATTTGAAATGAATCAAGTAACTCGATTCAGTTTATCAGTTCCCAATTCATATTTGATGCATGTGAGGCTCTGAGTCAAGGCCTTTTGATTTAGTCAAATCATTTTTCTTATATGTTTCGAGTGTATTTCGTTTTGAATCTTGCATTTGGTATGATCCCAAAAAGGTTTAAAAGAAAGTTTTTTTCAAGTGAGAGAGGTATTAGTTCATTGTATCTTTTTTATTTAGATTTGTCCTTTTATGTAATGAATTATTCGTCATTATGAGACACTAGACAACATGATTTTATTATATCATGTGTTTCTAATATGAGTTTTCTATTTTTTTTTTAATTTTTTATATATTTTTCAATTGTCATCAAAATTAATTCAACTGAACAGAAGTTGAGAAAGTTAACCGAGTCTAGGCGACACCCAAGATGAATTTGGCTTAGACAGGTTAAAAAAGCTCAATTAGATTGAAGTCGCATCTGGGCCTTTCTTTTTTAAGAAAAAAAAAACTTCTTATGATCAAATAGAAATTCATGGACATGGATTTTACTGTCTTTAATATGCTTTGATCATACCTGGTACTGATTTGAAGATGATGTTCAGATGTTTGCAGAGATACAGATGCTTACTCCGATGGTGCCCACGAGGGAGGTGTACTTCATCAGACAATGCAAGCAACTCAGCTCCGATAGCTGGGCTATCATAGATGTGTCCATCGACGGAATCCAAGAGAGCAATGATGTGTCGCCGATCAGAAGATGCCGGAAACGTCCCTCAGGCTGCATCATCCAGGACCAGTGCAGTGGCCATTGCAAGGTGTGGTTTTTTGGTCTTGAGTGTAATTCACGTGCTGTTAGAAAATCCATGACTTATAACACTTTGGAGGTAGAATTCACTCTCTAAAGTTAGTGTGATATAAAGTCATCGGTTTCTCAAATTAGAGGACGTGGGACTCTCTTGCATGATAAATTCCTTTGTTTCCTTCTAGCTAATTAAAAATAACTTCAACAATTTTGTCATCGAGCATTGGTTTTCATCTGTGATCCAATAATATTTCAGGTGATTTGGGTGGAGCATTTGGAATGCAAAAGAAGCACAGTCCATACCTTGTATCGGTCTATCGTTAACAGCGGCCTAGCGTTCGGCGCAAAGCATTGGATGGCAACATTGCAAGTTCAGTGTGAGAGACTGGTCTTCTTCATGGCTACCAATGTCCCAACCAAGGATTCCAGTGGTGAGTTGCAATCTTCCCCTGCTCAGGGTAATAATCGATGTTACAAATTGGACCAGATAACTCATGTCCAGTACTCTCAGGAGTTACCACTTTGGCGGGGAGAAAGAGCATTTTGAAACTTGCCCAACGAATGTCGTCGAACTTCTACCGTGCAATTGCTGCATCGAGTTACCATACCTGGACCAAGATCTCAACCAAAGGAGGCGATGACATTAAGGTGGCATCAAGAAAAAACTTGAATGAGCCTGGAGAACCTGTTGGTTTGATCCTATGTGCTGTTTCTTCTGTATGGCTTCCTGTTTCTCCTCTTGCTCTGTTCGATTTCCTGAGGGACGAAAGTCGACGGAATGAGGTGAGTGAGCTTAATTTCCTTTTTCCTTCTCTGTTATCCCAATTATGATCAACACATTCACCAGTTCTGTGCAAATTACAGTGGGACATCATATCAACTGGTGGAACAATGCAGCCCATTGCAAACTTGTCGAAAGGCCAGGACCGCGGCAACTCCGTTACCCTCCATGTATGTTCACCCCCTTCTCTTAAACTAGAAATCAAAATCCCACCACAATTTTTTTTTCCTTAGATTCTGACCTGTGATTGGGTTAGTTTCATAATTGGTGTTTTGGGACCATCCTATCGAAGACGACTCAAAAGATTTAGATTGGAAGATGCCGAATTCAATGATTCGAAGAAATGCTACTGAATTTGATGATTCAAATTTGATCTTCTAGTCAGGAAGACTTGTTGGGCATCCACATTTTGTGGAATACCACATCATGGCATGGATTTAGATAAGCTGTATTTCAACATCTAAACTAAATGTCTGCATTTTGAATTAGGCGGTGAAATCCAAAGAGACCAACATGTGGATTCTTCAAGACAGCTGCACCAATGCATTTGAGTCGTCGATCGTCTTTGCTCCGGTTAACATCAACGAGATGCAATCGGTGATGACTGGATGTGATTCTAGCAATGTTCCAGTACTGCCTTCCGGTTTTTCGATCCTTCCGGACGGGCTCGAAACAAGGCCTCTGGTGATCACCTCTAGGCCAGAAGAGAGGGCAACAGAAGGAGGATCCTTACTGACCTTGGCATTCCAAATCCTTGCAAATGTGTCACCTTCTGCAAAGCTAACAATGGAGTCTGTGGAGAATGTTAACACACTTATATCATGTACCCTGCAAAAGATTAAGACAAGCTTGAAATGTGAGGATGGATGAACACCTTCCTTTGTAGAAAATTTCCATACCAAATTAGTTTTAACAGGTTAAATTCAGTCAACTCCACTGATACATATGTTTTGATAAAATGTAAATATTTAGGACAGAAATTCTTCGCCGCCGTCGCCATCATCCCAAATTGGGATTTTTAATTACCTAAATCGACTTTTTCAATTCTACTTTTACATTGAACGAAATTTAAAGTCCATGTTTTCTACTTGCAGTGAAGATTATCCCTTATATTATTCGAGTAGTTGAGTATCTCCAGTTTATATTAGAGGTTAGGACTTAGAATACTTCTGAGTGGCTAAGCTGATACATGGTGCTGACGGATGGTGTCATGTATCCAAGATTTTACCAAGGTTCAATACAAAATAGAAGCGACGGATTTCCTTGTTTATAAAAACTAAAATTGTCCTTTTATTTTGTAGATAGTTGAATAGTTAACAAACTAGTTTAATTTGATTGCTAATCACAACCACTGAATCTAAGTAAAATAATTTGTGGGGTTATATGACTTACTCAATTTATTATAAAGGTCTCTAGTTGGCGGTTATGCCATCAAATCAAGGATCATAAATGTTTGTATTTAAACAAGGGCCAAACAGATGAGATCATTTAGATTATTTAATAATGATGGAACACAATTTAATAAATAGTAAATCATAAGACTTCAATTATTCTATATATTAAATGGCAAATGTCACTTTCTAAATAGATAATAACAATTCAAAAGATACAAATTCATTATATCTAATAACTCTTTTTTCAAAGTTTTAAAAAATGTGCAGAGTCCTAATAATCATAACAAAAGTATGACATTCTACCTATGTAAGTTAATTTAAATTTTATTCATGTATTTAAAATTGTAAAAATAAAAATTTAATTTAGAAATTTTAAACTAAAGACTTCACTTAATCATTCATTTTAAACTTTATATTATATATCTAATGTACTAAGTACAGAATAACATGTATATGAAGCTGAGAAAGGATTCACCTTACCAAAGTTAAGGTAAAGTTTTTTAAATTTTGACATGTGTCCAAATGGGTCTTGTAACTCATATTATTTGAATTATATCTATTAAATCTACTTATCTATAAAAATTTAATAAATCATATTTTATTTTATAATATAAAATTGAAAAAACATACATGGTTGAGTTTGAACTTTGAACATAGATTTCAAGATATTTTTAAGTAAAAAGTTTTGTTTTAAGATTCAATCATTCATTCTTGTAACTTATTATCTACAAAATGAAATTTTTAAAAAAAATTATATTTATTTATATCTGATAAATATAACTTTAATGATATAATTTATAGATCTCATAAATGAATTCTTTTTTCATATATCCAAAGAACTTCCCTGACCTCACCATGGTGTATACGACCGTGGCAGGACTTAATCCCATCTTGTCAAAAGTCATAAAATAATGAACTTATCTAGAGCTCTTCTTTTAAATTAAAGGTTTTAAATAATTATTTGCTTTTAATATTTATATCATATAGCTAAATTCAATATATAAAATGAATGATAATATTTTTATTGAATTATAATATGAATTTTTAATTTAATAGAATAACTATGATAAGAATAGAATTCTTCAATCTAATTATTATAATTTTATGAGATAAATTATTAAAAATTAATAATTTTATAATAAATAAAATTTAAAATTATATTAAAAATATAATTAGATAAGACTCAAATTTCACATTCCCAATATTTTTATTATTCTTTTTATATTTAACATATCTTAATATTTAAAATGCAGCCGCCGGTGTTTTCGCTTTGAAAAATAGCGAAATAGACAAATGGGTTTCCGAAGTGGGAACCCGTCGCAGCGGCGTAATCTAAGACTGGACTGCTTCTCAAAGCTTAAATGCGCGATATGCAGTTGTCTTTATCCTGCGCCCACAGTTCCAGTACCTATCGAAAGTGAAGTACCGTGTCAAGGCATTTGCTCGCGTCTTCGTCCTCTTCTCATTCTTCAATGGCGTCTCAAAATTCTAACGAGCAGATCATCTGCCCTTCTCCGACTGCGGCCTGTCATGGAGATTCCGTCTTCGCAGACGTTGTCCAAGCGCCCGAAGATCCCATCCTTGGGGTATGCTTTTCCTTTCTCTCTTTTCCTTCCTCCAATTTTCTCTCTCATCGTTTTGTCATGTATTCTTTGCTTCGATTTAGACTGTTCCAATTTTCAGAGAAATGTGTAAACTTTCCATTATTATCTGTTTAGCGTGAAAGTTTTTCTTTTGTTTTATTAGCGTCTTGATTCCTCCTGATCGATGCTTGTTTCTGCATCATTTGATTCTCTTAAGAGGTGTTTATGCTTTCGATTCTTTGTTTTTGGGTACATTTTCCACTCATTTCGTGAATATATGTTTCTTTTCAACCCTCCTTTTTTTTAATGGAAGTTTCTTCCTTTAGTGCGCTTCTTTTTCAGTGTTGTTTTGATTCTGTGCTTGTTTTGCTGCGTTTGATCCAAGTTCTATTGTGTTCGTTTTGCTTCTATTTGATCTAAGTCATGCTCTCTCTCTGTCTCTGCTTTTGGATATCATGCATTCGTTTTCTCGAAGATCTTTCATTTTTTTTAGTGTGAAACACTGTTTTTATTTCTCAATTGGAACTATGACGTGAACCTGCAACCTTTGTGCTTGCAGCAATCAGCACCTACATGCTGTGCACAGATTTAATGAGAACTAGCATTTCTTTTCTTTTCCTTCCTTTTTTGGTCGAGGTCTTTTCGATTTTCGGTCCTTTTTGTTCTTCCAATTTCTGTTTCTTTACTTGCTTAGATTTTGCTTGATTTTTTTTGCCTTACTAAGTTTTTCTTTTATCTGATTTTATTAGATGCTTGATTATTTATTTGATAGCTGTTTCGTATTTTTTGGTATATATCCTTTAAATTGAAGTGGTCGATATTGTGCATATGGTATTCCATACTAGCTGGGGGTCGAATGTAATGTCGTATCTGATTAGTGCCAGATGTCATCATACGATACTTGGATACTCCAAGGTGCAAATCACTGTCTATATTAACACAATTTCTTGAATGGAGGATCCTTGGATCTGATCTAGATACAATATGACTGGGCATGCTTTTCCAAATCTTTTTAACACATAGAGCCAAGGATCTGGAATTGGATACAGAGTAGAGGCATGTCCAATGTTGGTCTCCTCTAGTTCACAGCTCACAAGGCTTGTTGGGGTTGACATGGACATCTGCAAATCTTTATCTTGCAAATTTCCAAGATGCTTATACATCCTATTTATTCCCAGTAATCTCTTATTTATTTTATTAGCGTAATCCCAACATTTAAATGTATAGTCGTATATCATCATAACAAGCCCATGATTTTGGGCTTTGGAAGTAACTCTATTTAACAATTCTTCTTGTATCTGCATTCGAATCTGATTCCAGGTATCATAGGTGCCAGGGGTCATTTGTGCTTGGATTATAGGCTTCTTAAATGCCTGGGTCATATGTCTCTTTTCTGATCATTGTACTTAATTTTTATTGTTGCATATTAACCAGTAAGAGATTCTATGTTTCCTTGCCTGCATTCATTCCATGAATGAATATTAGAACATCCAAATAAATTATACCTTTCATATTGTCATTTTTTGCCCTTTTGAACATGAAGAATCAAACAACTTGACCAAATGCTTCTCTTTAAATAAACTTTTTACAGAATAGGTTGTGTAAATTTTATTATTATTATTTTTTAACTTTTTTACACATTGGTTTATTGGATGCAACAGATATTGTGACCCCATAAGCATTTAACTATAAAACACCTTCATTTTGCTGATTGACTTTTCTGTGTTGAAAATTTTGACCTATCAGGTGACAGTTGCATATAACAAGGACCCCAGCCCTGTAAAGTTAAATTTGGGTGTAGGCGCATATCGGACAGAGGTGTGGTTTTTATGACAATGTGATTTTCTTTTCCTTCTTACTCTGTCCAACACCTGTAGTTCTGTTATATTTCTCCCTATGGTATCTATTTCTTTTAATTTGTTCATTCTTTAGCAAAATTTGATACAGATTAAGCATGATCTTAACCTTTGCATGTTGGATCAGGAAGGAAAGCCTCTTGTTCTGAATGTGGTGAGGAATGCAGAGCAGCTGCTAGTAAATGATCGGTAAAATAGAGTGATTGTGATTAAGGTGCTATTTGTAATGTAAAATATTTTTGTCATTGAACACTTGTTCATGTGACATTCAGGTCCCGTGTTAAAGAGTATCTTCCTATCACTGGTTTGGCAGACTTTAACAAATCAAGTGCAAAGCTCATTTTTGGCTCTGATAGGTGAGTATTCTAGATGTACTGTATCAGCTTCAGCATTATGGTGAAGCATTAATGTGTCACCATTACATTTGCTTCTACTGATGTATAGTTGACAGTTTTTCTTTCTTCATTGATATGGGCTACCAGAGAACAATGTTCATACAAAATTTATGAGAAGATTTGAATATGAAATTACAGAGGAATCCAAACTTCCAAAAAGGTTTCTGGAAGAAATTCCCAAGATCTCTCTCTCTCTCTCTCTCTCTCTCATAAAGAGAAAAAATTTAAAAAATTATCCAGATCTTTTAGGATATGACAAGAAATAGACGATCTGTCCTTCACCATTCAAACTGAAAAAGTCAGTCCCTTATAGACGACAGATATAACTGAAATGCCTTGATTCCATGAGCATTATCCAAAGGAACTTTATTCTCTCTCTCTCTCTCTCTCTCTCTCTATATATATATATATATATATTGTAAAGGTTTTTGTATTAAATTGATACAAGCAAGTTCTTGGCAATGTTGCATATGGAGCAGGAGTTTGATAATACATGCAAATTCCATACAGATCTACCATGAACACTTCATCTTTCTTATTGAACATTTGTGGATGTAATTTTTGTCTTTCTATAATAAATTCATTTAATAGATATTAAGTGTTTCATTATTTTTAATGGTTGGAATAACTTATTTGTTTTAGAAGATGGGCGGGTTTTCAGAAAAGAGAGGTTGCCTGCATATGGCAGTTTATTTTTATTCAAGTGAAAGGGAAGAATAATCTGTTCTTGGAAATTGGAGGAATTCTCTTTTATTTTATATCCACTAATTGGAAGAATAATTTTTTTTTTTTGTTAGTGAATAATTGTATTTTCATTAGTGATGGGGAACCGTGAGGCTTTTTTTTTTTCTGTGTGTTTTTCATTTTTATTTTTATTTTATGCTACACTGTCATTGGCTGGACCCAATGTTTTTTTGCTCTTGAAACAGCTCTGCAATTCAAGAGAAGAGGGTGACAACCGTCCAGTGTTTATCAGGTACTGGCTCACTGAGGGTTGGAGCTGAGTTTCTGGCAAAACATTATCACCAGGTAAAGAGTTTGTGAAGTTTTTATTGTCTGGATTACCTTCACAAATCATAGTAGGTAGTTTTTGTGTGATTTGAGCTGAAAGCTTCATGCCCATCTTGTATGCCTGCAGCGCACAATATATATTCCACAGCCAACATGGGGAAACCATCCCAAAGTATTCACAATGGCAGGATTATCTGTGAAGACCTATCGCTATTATGATCCAGCAACCCGTGGTTTGAATTTCCAAGGTCTAGAACTAATCTCTATCTGTTAGGGTCTGTCAATCCCCTGTATGGGGGACACATAGTGTCTTGGGAATCCTCTAATATGGAGGCACCTATTGTCCTTGCACCCAAAAAAGCCTAAATGTGTTCTATGATCCCATCTACATGAAAGATTTGAATTGGGTAGAAATAAAAGGCTTTATTTGTGGGGCTTAAATTGTACTTTTATCTTGGATATGTGGTCCATGCCATGGCTTGTATTTTCTTTTTTAGTGAAAGCATCATGTCTACAGTTTGTAGTGTCTTTGTTAGTGTCTTTATAAATTATTTTGTTTATAAATAAAATTTCACTTAATGATAAAAAAATGCCACCCTTTTGTGGTTGCATTTGGACAAATGCCATCCACATGTGGTTGCATGTGGTTTCCTCATTTATGACCTTTTGTTTGCAGTTTTTTCCCTGACAGAGGACCTTTTGTTTGTATTCAACATTAATATGACATGTATCTGTGTATCTTGAATTATATGGGACCTCCAACTGGACCTTCTGTTGCCTTAGTAATTTCGCTTGTTTGATAAACTTTTCCATGGCAACCATCTCTTCCTTGGCATTCCCATATCCATCCAACCTTGATCTGCTACCTCTCCACTGTCAATCTGATATGGAAACTTTCCTTCATTGGGTACATGTGGACTATTAACTGACACAGGATCATCTTCATCTCGATCAAAGTTTCATGTTAGCAACAACCAAACCCTTCTCTTTGCTAGCTATTGCACCTGACCTTGCTTCCGTAAGCTTCTGTTGTGTTGTCATCTGCGATCGCCCAACCTCTCATATCCATTGCATTGATCCATCTCAGCAACCGGGGCCCTCGTCTCTTCCAATGCTTGAACCACTTGCATTAACAAACCTACAATTGACCCTACCTATTGCATCTCTTATGATTGTTGCAAGAGAAAACATTACACAGACAGATCCCACCCCAACTTCTAGGTACAAAGGCAAGCAGAGGGCCAATGAAGAGCCTCCACACAAAGTCCCAAGACCATTTAGTTGGGAAAATCTAGTGAGTTCGAGTAGAACGCTCGGTTCGCTATCACTCACTGCTCGTTACCACTTGAGGATTCTTGGATTTAGAGATCAGAGTCTCGCGGAGTTGAGAGAGTTTTAGATTCACAGCAGAGTTAGATGCCGACCTCATTTGTAAAAGATATGGACGTTGTCAGAAGATTCAGATGGAGTCTTGCTTAGTCACTTGCTCAGATGCAAATAAAATAATGAGGGAGTCTTGCAGCTCATCTGTAAACTCATGAGCAAGCTCGTTCATTCATTCATTCGCCAGCTTCAATGCTTGGATGATGATGTGTGGCTTTTTGTAGAACCTCAGGAAGCTCTCTTTTAGATCAATAAGATTTCTGCTGTGTGGGGCTGGTTCCCCTTGCTTCGTTGTTGTTGATATTCTTTTCTTTTGATCAATAAGATTTGTAATCATCCCAAAAAAAAAGTCAACTTGAAAGATTTGTTCATAATTCAAAAAACTTGGAACTTGGGTGACTTGGAAATCAATTGAGTCACGTTTTGACTGAATCTGGCTGAGACTTGGCCACGTCTCTTGATAGCCTGGGGCAATCTGTCTAGTTAGACTGCAGTGGCATGGTTATTTTTTGAATCTATTGTGCTAATTTGTTTATTTGCTAAAAACAGGCTTACTAGAAGATCTTGGTTCTGCTCCATCTGGAGCCATTGTTCTTCTTCATGCATGTGCCCATAACCCTACTGGTGTTGATCCAACCATTGAGCAATGGGAGCAAATCAGGCAGTTGATGAGATCTAAAGCTTTGTTACCTTTCTTTGATAGTGCATATCAAGTAAGTTCCAATTCAAATTCTGTTTGACAGTGTCTCAATGACTTTTGATGTTTGGAGGAAAAAGCATTTATCTAAGATTTAAAATTAAGATGGATATATATATATATATATTTCAGTTGTACAGCTGACTTGACTGATGAGTCTTTTTTCATTAGGGCTTTGCAAGTGGCAATCTGGATGCAGATGCCCAGTCTGTTCGCTTGTTTGTTGCAGATGGAGGTGAATGCTTAGCAGCTCAGAGTTATGCAAAGAACATGGGACTTTATGGGGAACGTGTTGGTGCTCTCAGCATTGTAAGGCACCAAGATTGTCTTTCAAAATGCTGTTACTTTATGAGCATTGTAAATCTTATAATACATAAACAGGTTTAAGCCATATGGGTTTATGAAGAAACTGGGTCAAGTTCTTCAGGTGCATGTAAAATTGCATTCATAAATGGTCTTGTTCAATACGTTAGTTTTTTGGCTTAAATCCAAGTTCACGTGTCGTTACCGCAATGTTCTTGTTATGTCACTTGTCTGACTTCTAATCTATGGGTTGAATCATTTATCTTTGTCTATCTTCCGTTGCTTAAATCTATTGAATCAGCATGCCCTGACTGGTAATTTCGATAAAAACCATTTTAGGTCTGCAAGACAGCTGATGTGGCAAGTAGGGTTGAGAGCCAGCTGAAGCTTGTGATTAGGCCCATGTATTCCAATCCCCCAATTCATGGTGCATCCATTGTGGCTACCATTCTTGGCAACAGGTAAGAATCTGACATGACTTGGGCATTACGTTGGTGGAAAACGCAATCCGGACTGTCATATTATGTTGGTGTATATTGTTAATTGTGTAGTATCCTCTGTCAATTGCTAAATCATTTCCTAGGGGCATATAACAACTATCTAGAAGTTTTATAGCTGCGGTAGTGCTGCACTATTTTACCTGTGCACTGTCCTCAAATTGGAAATATGGAGGTATTATGTATTGGTATAAGACTTTAAATTTCTTTGATTACAACCCCGTTGATGGACCCTCAAGGCCTTCCATTGGCAAAATCATCCAGTTTATGATTTGAACCTTACTACTTAAATTGCATCATACTTTTAAGGAAAAATTGGAAACACATTGTGCAATCGTTAAAATGATAAAATCTTCCTTTTTGAGTGGTCCTTTTTGGGTGCTTGGGTTTGAGGGGCTCCTCTCTCTCTCTCTCTCTCTCTCTCTCTCTCTCTCTCTCTCTCTTGCCCTGTACAGTTCTTTTTGCACCTCTGGTGCTTTTATTTAATATTAATTCAGTCACCATTTCAAAAAAAAAAGATAAAAAAATATACTATGCAAGTATCTATTGTTGTTCTCTGCCTACGACTGAAATGGTTTAGTTTCAAGTTGTTCATCTTAAGTTGTCCACCAACCAAAAGTGATGGCTCTCACAAGACCAGGAGTGAACCATGAAGAAGCTAGAGGGTGGCTGCAACATTATCCAATTAAACAGCAAACAATTAAAGATGAACTTATTCTGTAATTTCAATCTGTATTTTGTAGCTAAGTTGTTGTCCACAATCACTGTCTTCAGAAGCTGAAGAGCAGCAAGCTGTTCCTGTTCCATCAATGTGTCTTTTCTTCAGTATTGGATCCACGCATAATTACCTTAGACTTATCCGCGTAATGTATAATCTTTTTTTTTTTTGAAGACCAAGGTATCCAAGACTCTTAAAACACCTGACTAATCCTTAGGGCATATGCAAACCTCCCTATCCACATGCACCGGATAAAACTACTGGGAGTGGCCCTTTGGGGGAGTGGAAATTGAACTCATCCATGTAATGTATAATTGCATCTTGAGTTACTGTTTTTCTGTAGCTTTGCAGCAATTCCGAGTACCAGATCCACTCTCGACTCTTTGAAGACTACGTTTAATGTGCCCAAGTGTTTGCCATTCTTCTTAATTTGACTTCAGTAGTTCAATTGTGGTGGTTTTATTTTCTTGAACTTTTAGAGGAAAAAGGCATAATTAACTTGATGTGAAGAGTTTGTTTGACTTATATCTAACAATAAGATGAGGAATTATACTGATTGCCTAGAAATGGAAAGGATCTTCCATGCTTTGCCAGGGAAAAAAGAGTAGAAGTTGTAGAAATTCATGCATTTGGTAATGGTTGACTCTTGCAAAACTTAGTTTTCCTAACATGATGCCTTACATTCATTCCTTGTCTGAAAATTACTCGGCTTCACTTACAGGGACATGTACAATGAATGGACAATAGAACTGAAAGCCATGGCTGATCGGATTATCAGCATGCGCCAACAACTCTATGATTCTCTATGTGCCAGAGGTATGCCTCTGTGTTTGTGATTGTGTGCATGTGTATGAGAGAGAGAGAGATGATTATCTTCATGGAGAGAAACATTTGCAGTGAAATACATTTGCTACATAATATTCAAGTTAGTATTAATTCACGATGCTGCTTTTGTTTAGGGCTGCAACTCGAGCATGTTGGGTCGGGCTTCTGGTGTTTGAGTCAATCCCTGCCTCATTCGTATTCCTGAGGCCTGGCCTGATTTATAACCCAAGTTGCATATTTGTTCTTATTGAAGCTTGGGCTTATCTTGGGCCTAGGTTAGGCTGTGACAGTCTTATACTATTATATAATTAAATATTATTTATGTAACATTTGAAGAGCTATATATAAAGAAGGTTCAGCTTGGAGATTTCCCAAATTTGGGCACAGAAAATTAGGCTTTTTAGCTAAGCTCAAGCTTCTAATGCATTGGCCCTGCCTGCATTGATTTTGAAGTCCACCTTGCTGTTTTGGGGCCAAAAGTAAGCCTGGCCCAAGTTTGGATCAGCCGAATGCCCTGAGCCCCATTTTCTCAGGATTTTTTGTTCGGGCTTGGGTTGGTTCCGGTCGAAGTTGCTCCCCCAGTTTTGATAAGATCAACCTTGATTAGTAGTTGTGGAAACAGATTAGCATAAACTGCTACTTGATTCTCAGTTTTTTCGCTGATTTTGGAATTTTTTAGAAGCTTATGAATAGGGTTCTGGCTCTTTGGATAGGAAAGTAACATTTTGTGGACATTTAATGTTGGCCATGTTTGGAATGATTCATCACCACTTCAGACACAGACTTCTATTTGTTCATTTGGATGTTTTGCTTCTTTCAATAAAATTCAGTTGACCAAAGTGAAAAAGAAGACATGATCATATACTGCTGGAAATTTCTTTTCTTATGAAACTACCGGCTATATCATTATCATCTAAGCCATTTATCCTATCAATCTAGAGTTGGCTTTTAATTTGGATTTGGCAAATTATTGTCATAGACCGACCACCCTATTTGACACTCATGGGACTTGAACCACAACCTCTAGGCTGTGACCATGATCCTTGACCAGTTGTGCTACAGGTTCAACCAGCTATTTCAAAGGAAAATATTTAGTGGTTGTAAATCAAGTCAGAAACCGACAAATCCTCAGTCCCTTCAAGACATCAGCTGGGTTCTCCCTACCTCACCTTCCCCAAGAAGCCTTTTCATCATACGCCTCTTCACCTTCCCCACCGAGCATTGTCGTCTTCCTTGTACTGTCTTCCTCTCCTTCATCTTCTGTCCAAGGCACAAAATGTAGCCCTCTATGAATGAGGCCATACTACTCTCTCTTGCATGCGCTCCCCACCCCCCCCCCCCCCCCCCCCCAAAGATATTTTCTCATCCAATACATTTTAATCTTATTGTTCTATCTCTTGGCTTCATGCTTTTTGTTATCTTGCTTTTCAACAGTTTAATAAAATTTCATTGTTGTCACTCAGCAATAACAGCAACAACAACATAATATCTTCCCATTTTATGAATTGCCTTAACTAGGAAAAACTTGCTTGAAGGTTCGTCTCATTCTTCTCTTCCAATTCGTTAGTTACGGAGAAAGCTACACTTCTCCTTTGCCTATCTGATGCTATCATTCATAATTTACCTGGTCTAGGACATATTTTTTAACCAACTTGCAATCTGCAATTTGTTAGTCAAGATAGGTGCTCCACTTGGATATACAACTTTTTTTTTCTATGGGAGCCCTGGACTTATCAACTGTTTGGAAAAGAATATGCATATTATTATGTGTGAATGCAAGCAGAAAACTATGGCATTTGTGCTGAAATGATCATGTCAACAATTTCATTTTGTTTTGGCAGGTACACCTGGTGATTGGAGTCACATTATCAAGCAAATTGGAATGTTTACTTTTACTGGATTAAACACGGAGCAAGTTTCTTTCATGACCAAAGAGTATCACATTTACATGACGTCTGATGGGTATGATTTCATGTCCTTTGGGTTAAGTCATTTATTTTGTTGCTAGATATTGAAGGGGTGTTTCCATGGTTTAAAGTTTTGGTTTGGGAAGATATTTGTAGGTTTTATTGCTCAAAATTGAAGTGGATTATAAGCTTAGGGGTGAATGCTACACTAGCAAAATCTCTTCTGACGACCTAATTGTTTGTTTGCTTAAAATTAGTTTGTGAGACCTTTTTATGAGAGAGTCTAAGGTTCAACCTTTGTGTCAAACCATTGATTTTGGGCAAAAGAGGATCATACCTACATGCACACACTCATACCAACAAGGCAAGGTTTTAAATGTCGGACTCTGTCTCGGACTCAAGAGGGACTGAGTCAGAGTCGTATCAGTTGAATCCGAGTGTGACTTAGCCGAGTCCTAGCTGGAATCGGGTCAAAATAATAGGACTCGGTCGTATTGGGTAAGATCGAGCTGAATCGACTCAGACTCAGGTCAATTTTAAAAACCTTGAAACTAGGACACACTCCCTTCAGAATAATGAATGATGCCCCCAGTACTATGAAGTCCATGACTTGCCACCAGTCCTTTTAACAAACGTCCTCTAAATGGGTCTGGCCCAAAACCCGCCCAAACCCATCATTGGATGTGGCAAAATTTGATCCAACCCAATTGCCCGACTCAACCCAAACCATTTAATAGATGATCTGACCCAACCATAACCCAATTATAAATGACTAGACCCAATTGACTCGATTGTTTCCATGTCTATGGAAAATACATTGAACCATGTGTTAAGAAGTAGTTTGATGTGTATTACTAGAAAAGTCTCCTTAGTAAAGTATATGGATAAATTTGACTTGAGCTGAACTTGAAATAGACTCAAACCGACTTAACCCATTTAACAAGACCCGATCTTGGTGGTTATAAATAAAGTTTGAAGAGACATGTACCAATGTGTTGGGTTGAGCTCAAGCTAAATTCTTGAGCCATTTTATATTTACGGTCGAGCTTGGACTTTTACAAGAAGCTAGTGAAATCCTAGTGGGTTTTCCTTTTAGCTATTATACGTGTGTATTTGTACTATTTTGAAATTAATTAAAAAATGTTTCTTTTGTATTGAAAAGCAAACATTATGAACTACAAAGAGCATCAAGTTGAGGTTAAAACTCAATTTTTTGTCATTTGATTTTAGTAGTTAAATTCACCATGAGTCTTAAAAATATCAAGAGAAGAAACCCGGTGATTTTGACCACTAAGACCAAGTTACTAGAAATTGAGTTTTGAGTTCAAATTTGATCCATTTGTAGCTCATATCTACCTTTAATTTGAATAGTTGCTGAATTTTTAACAGTCTAAAATCGGGCTTGGTATTTTTTTTTCAAATGGTAACTTTGAATTTTTAACATAGCCCTGCCCGTAACCACCCCTAGTCTATCAATATCCCCATGAGAATTGCCAATGATCTCCTTTGTTGTCTTGACTCAATCGAGGTCCCCATTTTCTCCACCTCAAAGGTTTCCTACCACGAAAACTGTTTGCTAGGGCTGCAACTGAAACCTGACCCGGCCTGACCCGCTACCCAAAATTCTCAACCCGACCCGTGCCGAGTTGCAGCCCTACGGTTTGCCCTTCATAGATCCTGCTGATACCACAGCTAATGGTATCCACCAATACTTCAACCATGATCTCACTTTCATTATCTTTATAAATATGGCCTCATTGAATACCATATTTGTGGCAGTTGTCATGATGAATACCAATATTTGTGGCATTTCCAGTTATTTTTAGAATCTCTTTAATTTTAAAGAAATCTCATGCAGGAGGATCAGCATGGCTGGCCTGAGCTCCAAGAAAGTGCCTCATCTTGTTGATGCTATACATGCGGCTGTTACTCGTTCACAATGATTCCTGCTACCTATATAAACGTTTAGTTTTTTTTTTTTCGTCCATGAAAGGGCCGGTTGAAGATTTATGATATCTATGGCCCCCTTTTAATATGCATTTCTGTAATAAATCATTGCCCAGAGGCAATCTAGAAATTCTCACTTTGAACCAGAATCGGACCAAAACTAGAGGCAATAAGTCAAAGTCTGGATTTTGAATATTCTTAAAAATATATTAATATGATGCAATGCTGTTGTATTGATTTTGGGTACATTGAAGCACGCATCTGAAATTGCATGTTCTTTAGAAATCCCAAAAATTTGATTCGATGAAATTCTTGAGCTTATTCTATGCTACGATATTACTCGAATGCATAAAATTTCTCAAAACATTTATAATCTTGATGCTTCAGTTTTTTGTGTAACATCCGTTTCATTATTTATCCAAAGCATGTCGTTTCATTATTTCTGCCATGATTTCGATGTATGATTTAAAAGGCACAACTCAGCAGAAATTTCTGTGTGACATGAAGTTTGTTTTAAAAAAAAAATGTAGCTTTCTGATAAAAAACTGTGGTACTTATGTCCTCTCTTAAATCCACACAATTTTCTGTGTTAAAACTAACTCAAAAGAAAATAAGAAACAACTGAGAGGGATCGTAAAGAGGAATAGAGAGGGAATGAATTAGGGCATTGAATTTACGGCAAAATATACACGTGTATAAATGGTAATTTGAGTCGGGTCAAATTGATTTTTAGAGGTTGAGTCTAGCCCAACCCAAATTTAATACACTTTTTTTTTTTTTCTAACTCAACCCAACCCTAAAATTAAAAAATATTTATCTAGTTCACTAATTTTTTGGGTCATGTAAAAACGAGCCCAAGTTTTTTCCCAAATAAATTAGTTGGGGGCAGAGAAGGAGAGACAGAGGGCAAGAGAACCGTGAGCGACACTGATAAGGAGAGATAGAAAGCGAGAGAATCAGAGAGCAGAGGGTGAAAACTAGAGTCGAGAGAGAGAATGAGAACAGAGCGGGGCTACATGGCATTAAATGAGACTTACAACCTAACCAAACTAAATTGAGTGTCTTAGATTATAAAGAGCAAATCTCGATTTAATAATTTTAAGTACCTGATTTAAGTGAACTAAAACAAATAATTAAAAGAATTAGTTCAGATCATATGACTATTTGTATTTTACGGGATTAACTTATATTGGATTTACACATAAAAAATTGTTCATATGGTTCATTTGATTTAGTGGGGTCCTTATACTTCATGGGGTGCATCCTCCTTTAGTATATATTTGGGCAAGGTCGGCCCTGGTGGTAAGCGAAGTAGGCGATCGCGTAGGAAGTCTATAACCTCCTTTATTATATGTTAAATAGTTAATAATGCATATGTAATCACAAATTCATTCATTATTGTGCAATTTGGTTAACGTATTAGCCAGGATTTGAACCCGGGTCCCCTTTTTAGAAGATAAGCATCCTAACGAAATTGCACAATAATGAATTTGTGATTACATATGCATTATTAACTATTTAACATATAATAAAGGAGCTCATGAACTTGGGGACCCTATTTTTTTGAGGCTCTAGGTGATCGCCTACTTCCAGGCACGCAACAAGTCAGTAATGGAATAATGCTGGAAGTCATTGAGAGAAGAAACCTACTCAGCATATCTGACAAAAACATGATTGCCAACACAAAGGGGACTTTCAACATTATTTCGAAAAACTCTATTATTGCGCTCCAACTAAATGCCCCACATGGTGGTGAAGAGTGCCAAACGCCACATAGTGATCAGATTAATATCATCACAGTTAGATAATGTGATCTAAAAAGAAAGTGTCTAGTTATCTTAGCAGAACACATAAACATGGCAACATTCAAGTTGTAGATCCAATCTAAGCTTACCCAAGAAATAATGATGACATTATAGAAGTAAGGAGAACACACATCAATGAGGCCAACTTCTCAGCCTTATAATCTATAAATGCAGGACCCAGATTTTGGCAATCAAGCATAATTATGAATTATCGTACTTTATTGATTTTGTTAGCTTATTGGTTGTTCAATGGCATTAAAGGAAATGGGAGAAAACTTGTATAGTTCTAACATAAAATACATATAGATTGGGATAAGTGGTTGCTAAACAATCTCAAATTACAAAACAGCCTTGTTTAGGTTGTGGAAGTTGGACCCAGCAGAGACAAAAATAGGAAAGCAGCAGTCAAATGCATCAAAACCAACTGTAGGGGAAGATCAACAAAGCAATCCCAACTCAAGGACTTTCTTTATGGATCTGAAATATTTACATTTGTATTTAAAGCATCCATTTCAATCTTTGGCCTTCTTCTTTTCTTCATAGGACTTCTCTCTAGTGGCGAGCTGTTGGGCTTCTCAATCCTCCCAAGAGCTCAAGCTTCTCCATGTAGGAAAATTTCTTGTTAGTCATGACATTAATAGGTTTCTTCACAAGCTTCTCATCTTCTGATTTTGTGTCCGCAGAATCCTTCTTTTTTGCCTCTGCTTCTTGATCAAAATTCCAACCCATGAAGTCTGAGAGAGTCATTGAAGTGGGTGTTTCCGCATTCAGCTTATCTGTCTCTTCTCCAAGGTTCAGGAGCTTCGGTTGTCCATTCCTTGGTGAACCCAATGGTGGAGTTTGTTTGTTTGATTCGTTCAAAGACGGATTTTGAGTCTGGGAGTCAGCATAGAGAATGTCATCAATTCGAGACATTACAGTGTGGGCTAACGTTTCTAGTACTCTTGAGTAGCTCTCTAGAACCGAGTGTCCAACATCCTGCAAAATATAAAGAGCAAATGAAACTCAGCATGAGGTGTGCATGGGGCAGAGATCAATGGAGTTGAGAACATTCTATCCCTGCAGCATTTTTTACCTTTATCATACACTGACTAATATAGGCATGTAACTAGTGAGCACTAGAGAAATAAATCAAAATAAGATAAGAAGTCTTAAATGTAGAATATGATCAAAATATTCTTCAGCCGACTCTAAAGATCTGGTAAATCATCTCAAATGAATCATATATCAAGTCAATTATCTAGTTTATAAAATCCCATATGTTTTTGGGGTATATAGGGTGGAATTCTATTTTTAGGCATTGATGATGGGAGTTTGTTTTAACTTTGGTGTGCTTGGTTTTGATGTAATTTTTCTTGGTTCCTTGTAAGTCTTTTATACGCTCCTCTCTCTTCTAATGCTTTCTCTTAATAGATATTATCTTTTTGTCACCTTTCAAAAAAGATATTATCTATTTGTCCCTGTTCAAAAAAAAAAGAAACCTCATTTTAGTAAGTCTTTACTTGGCTTAAAAAACTCATCAGATAGAGACTAGAATTCAATTGATATGGTGAAGAATTTCATGTTTGTTTTCTAAACTGAATGGAGTAGAGGCAAAAATATGATGACTCAGTAAGCTGTGTTTAAACTTGATGGGAATTCTCTGCTTCAGTTTATTATTTCCATATTTTGGAAGATATACTTTCAAATGGGAGCGGAAACCATGTCTGATACTCACAAATACAAGTGATGCTAAGCTTTGATGTGTAGTTTCAGTGTTGAAATTATTTGTTTCGAAATTTCCCGAAAGGCTAGTTATAGGTTCTTCTCTCCATCAGAACAATTGAGCCGTTATGCTCATTACTAAACTTGTTGAAGAGATGAAATATAACCAAGGTATATCTTTTTTTATCAGAGGTTGAATCTATCATCAAAAGAAGAATTACGCCAAAAATGAGGGTACATTCTGGAAAAATGGAATTTCCATGAAGAGAAGCAAATGAAATGCTTTTATATAAGTTCTCTTAGAATCGAGAATGACGTTTTCATTCTGTACATGCCAGATCATGAATTTGTAACTACATCTAATCTCAAAAGGTCCAATTGTTTTGTTTCGATTTTTGGAAGATATTTATGGAATCCCCATGAACATGATCTATATAGACACATAGATCCATGGGCATTGAGATGATATTTAGATGGTTTGAGAACATAAACAACAAAAGATGGGTTTGTTTCTCTTTACCCTGTTGTATTGGATTTTGCTAATGTCAAGGGTGGACTGAGGAATTCCAGGGAATTTGTGTTTGAGAAGGAGCAAAATAGTCTCAGCCCTATCCTCAAAGATCTCCCTCTTTTCCATGCTCACTGCCGATCCCCAAGTTGATTTTCCATCTTTGTTATTCATCTTCCTCCTCCAAATGATGACGGATGCCTCAATGCGGTTCTTGAGATCAAGAGTCTTGTGTTCTGTCGATAGGTCCATAGTTGAAAGGAATTGCTCTGGATCAAAATGTTCATCAGTAATACTCCGATAGACTGAATCACCGAGGCTTGCTCTCCCATTCTACCAGAAGACAAAAAGTTCAGTTATGAGTAGACAAATTAAAGATTAAATCATTAAGGTTTCTATGTATACATTGTCTATTACCAACTGAAGAAATCCAAACTCTAAACGCCAAAAGCATTAGAAGGTATTAGCTGTGAAAACAAGTTTTTTTTTTTACAAAAAAAAAAGTTCAAACAAAGAGAAGAATAAAGAAATGGGCATTCTGATACCATGGTACAAACATGGGCCCAAGTTTTTTAACTAATGAGAGGTGGTTTGAGTGTTCAGAGAGAGAATTTCCTTAAACTGTGGTGTACATTCATTAAGAAAATCCAATACATATAAACACTTAACATGAATAACAAACTCAACCCCTGACCTATCCTATCAATGAGAACCCAAGTGCAACACAAGGATCTTCTTAGCAAACAGTGTGGTGGAACAATGGATTCTTGTGGGTTCCACTTGGACCAGTGCCATGTATAGGGCAGCTGGTATGTGTAGACTCCATTGAGGTAGAGTGGTGGGTGAAATTTCGCCTCCATCTAATTACCCTAGATCATGGTTTGGGCTCCAAAATCTAAATCTTTGTGAAATTGGATTTTTTTTTTTAATATGGCTAGGGTTGTTGGATAGAATTTCATTTGGCCTTATCCACATCAAACCTCATTGCCAAAAATTGGAAGTCGCCAAATCCGTCGTTGTTGCCATCATCTAGAATGGTCCTATGAACGCTTATATGATGAATGGTCCACATGAAAGCACATACAACACGCACACAATGATCACCCATGAACCACACCACATAGAAGTTCCATGAGGTCTAGTTTCAAGGGGCTACTGCAGGACCCATTTTGTACCTATTCCCTCACATCAACCTAACCTCGCCCATGTTGGTTAAAAAACCACTAAAGTGATCTGAACATCGTGGTCATAAAAACATGGCTTCATAGATCCAATCAAGGTGATTTCTCAGTCCCATGCTCAAGCACCCAATGGACTCCACAAAAGGTTCATGTGGAATATCCATGCAATCAAATTCATACTATCAGACCCTGCATCTCAAACACCCATTTGAAGGAATTTGAAATTTTGAAAGAGAGAATTTTCAAAATGGATGGTTGAGATACATGACCTTATGGTATTACAGCCAATAGAGTTCTCCTTCACCTGATCATTTCTCATTTTGATAATACCTTGGGAAGGGATTCAATGTAGTCTTCAGGGATCTCCATTTCTGATAAGACCTGAGCATTTATAGCCATGGCTGCTTTCTGCACTTGATGTGCTGAATCCTTCTGAGATTGCAGCCATTTTCTTGCGGAATCAGAGAGACCCTCTGGAGGGACCCTAGGTTTAGGGAGCCACCATTTGTCACCTTGTCTACTCTGAGTGTTCCCCTTCTCAACTGCTTCTTCATCTCTCGTTACATACCAGAACTCATTATTCTCTTTAAAGTTATCATACTGGTCCTGTAAAGGACAGATACCCAAAAGGGAAAAATTAAAAATAAATATAAAATAAGAAAAAAAACCCAGAATTTGATTATCCTATCCAGTTTAGATCACAAAGATATGACTGAATATCATACAATAAGCATGGCGTCAAGCTTGCGCAGAGCAGGGACGTTAATGTGCAAATCATTCCGTTGGCGAGTCATCATAACCTGTCAGGGGATGAAAAGAGAAGAGCTTTCAGATACTAACATTCATATTCAACTCTGATTGGTCTGAGTTTTTTCCATGTTTTTAAACTATATGCTGAAAACCTTTTACTAATTCAGTGTTTTAGTAATTGAAAAGTCTGATGTAACAAATTAAGTACAAAATCACAAAATCTAAGTATACAAGTCATTCATAGTAGATCACTGCATTCATTTGTTATCCATGTACAAATTTCCCTTTCAAGTTTTAGTCAAACTTATTGGCAATGTGACTGCCCTCTTAATTCTTTTAATACTATTTTTTAAGCTCAAAAGTATACTCTTTCCACTTAAAATCAGTCCCGGAGTTCACAAAATTCAGAGTTGATGAATTTTGATACCTTGTTTATAGAAATCAGTCGCTCGTTCAATGGATGCGACGTTTTTAAGTGAAAGAGCAAAAGAGTAATTTCTATCAACTTTTGAAAAATGGGTGTGTAGGGAAAGATTTCCCGGATGTCTATATGGGCTCCCAAAACCTAATAGAGCTAATGAAATGATAATAAATGAGGCTCTAAAAGTTGCAGAAAGATAAAGAGAAGACATTACCTCCATCTCTGTTCCATCCTTGGATTTCTGTTGGGAAGCAACAAATTCAACAATGTGATCAGTGACAGACAAAAGCCAATCGATTTCTTTTCTCCACCTTGTCTTCCTCTCAAGAGGCATTGGTGCCAATTTACATTGCTCACCAAAAATAGAAGCTGCACAGATGGAAAAAAAATGGATAAAGAAAATAATTCATTATACTTTTCACCACCTGTGATCTTTAAAGGGAAATGTCATCCACCATTCGTTTTGAAACAGAATCTGAATGAGTGCAAAAGCAAAGAATTAAATCATAAAAACTTCCATATATGGGACTGGAAAAAGATCATTGGTTACAATCTTTTGAACTTTCATTGGATTTCTTCCATTGTTATGCATGGACTATGATGAAACATTTTCTAGTCAAGAAATGCAACGGAAATTGAGAAGGATCAAGGTTTTTTTTTTTTAACATTAACAACTTCATTCATTAAAAGAAAAGAAAAAAGGAGTGAATATACCTGCAAGATTAGTAAAAGCATTTGACAAAGCTAAAGCCGACGACACGCCCTTTCCTCCACCTGACATATCTTCTCCCAAAAGAAGCTTTGCAAACTTTTCCTTCAACAAGTCAAGATCTGAACCGTGCCATTGGGAATCAAAAGTTAAAACTGCATTTCTTTTATATTATAGATAAAAAGATTAAGACTTTGAAGCAAATGGAGGATGGTAAAATTACCAAGACAACTTCATATTTAAATACATATAGAGAAATTCTTATATACTCTAAGATGTATTAAGTCAAGCGTGAGACACTCACGACAATTTAACCTTTTCTGAGTTTTACTTTTTCTTTTTAATGATGTGACAGTGTCATGTCGGTATGACTTACTATATCTTAGAGGACACAAGTATAACTCGTACAATATATGCAATTAGAACATTAATTCTTGTCGTGGAATCTCTCAACAAGTCTCCCATTTTAATAGATATATAAGTGAAAGGCAGAATTAATCCAATTCATCCCTCAAAAACAGACATGTTAAACAAATTGGCTGCATTCGATGCAGATCTTCCAAACTATCCACACCACACTATAAATATTACAGTATTCATTGCATTTTAATTCATATTCTGTATCAACAAGTAGAACATGTGCAAGCCAAAAAAAAAAAGTTCCTGTTGAGCACTTAAACAAAACCAAAAGCGTGCAAATAATATGGGATTAATTGAGACACTCTAATAGTCTATTGAATGAAAAAATGCCCCAAAATAATATTAATGCAAAAAAAAAAATTGTCAATTTCAGAATAGTCATTTTTGTCATTTACTAAAAAAAGAAAGACAAGAAGTGTTCCCTTCTATAAGAAAAGGGGGTTTCTTCCTTGATAATGTTATACCAATTTCATGGTTCAAAACAGTTTATCGAAAAAGTTAAACCGTAATTAGATTACGTCGTGATAAAAACACTGGTGTCCCTATCGATTCCCGTTAAATTAGTGTTAAATTGACTTGCCTGAGAGTGGTAGGCGTTCTTTGGGTGGAACAGCAACCTCTTTCTCTTCCATGTTGTCGACCGAGCTACCCAATGTCACAGAATCCTGCCCTGTAGGCAAATTATCATTAACAGTTCCTCTTTCGTCGTCGTTCTCCGAATTCAGCCGCTTACCGGAAACCGACTTCCGAATCCTATGTCTGAGATGAAGGGCTCGAACCATTGTAGAATTGAAACGAGCGAAAGAGAGAGAGAGAGGAGAAATGAAATCTCATGTCTCTCTGGAAGTCTAGAAATGGAAAGGAGCAACAAGAGTCTTAGGATCTTGTGTTCTTGGATGGTTTTCAACAGAAAGAGAAGAAACCCGATTCTCTACTCTAAAATAGAGATCGGGAAAGAAATGATTTCTTCTTCTTTTCGTGGTGTTTCTAACTCCCTTTTGTTTTAAAAATCAACGTGGGTTTCGTCTTTGCAATGTTTTCAAGGGCGAGGAGAATAAAACGGTCGGGTTTACTATTTGAAGGTTCAAGGCTGGCAAAAAGCCCGGGAATCACACAATCCTCTTATCTAATTTACGGTTAAAATTTCGTTTCCAACTTTTTTCTATTTATATTGTAACCCATCAATTAAATTAAATCTCAAATTTAAGTTAAAATTCTCTTTATGTTAAAACTTATAAGTATACACTCCTATCTTATATATTTGATTTTTTTAATCTTTAAAACAATACTTAAAAATCATTCCATAAAGTTAAAAAAAAAAAAAAAAAATCTTAAAATCAAACAATAGAAACTTTCTCAACATATTCAACCCATAATCATCTGTAGCCTCCACATTACAAGCAGTTACAATTGCCATACAGACAAAATTTCCATAAAGGTTTTTCTTTTACGTACATTAATTAATGGGAATTTTATATAGTCTCAATCACACTTCTTTTCTCTGACACCAACGTGCTCTCTTCAAACTAATTTTTTTTAATTTGACTCTAATTCAACTAGGGTTGAAACCCGGGTGGGTGGGACTTAAAAAAATATTGAATTTGATTCGATTGTTGATCTGAATTGTTCAACTCAATTTGAATATTGGTCTGAATTACTCAACTCAACTCGAGTGTTATATTAAATTTTTTGAGTGAGTTTAGTCAAGTTAATTTTATTTTATTTTTTTAAAAAGTTGACCTAACATGAATTTAATTCGAATTTTTTTCCTTTAACGCAACTTGACTTTAATTTTAAAAATATAAAACTCAACTCAATTGATTTTTCATGTTGGGTCATGCAAGGCAAGTTAAAACACGACCCAAGTTTCACCCCTAATTGCAATTTAAATGGACAATTCGTCCAATTTTTTATTTATTTATTTACGCCCAACGTAAAATCTCCTGACACGTCTAGAAAATTAACAGTTAAACTACATTCATATGAATTTCAAAATCATACTTTGATCAAGATAATATATTTGAAGAAATCATATTCAAATAAAGACTCTCTACTAATTTATTAATGTGGGCCCCATGTAGAGTAAGGAGGCGACTCTTTCTTTGAACATCATTTTCAAGACCATTTGTCTAAAACTAATATAAAAAAATGGTTTTTTTTTTTTTCTAAAATTAAATTTCAGTAGTGTATCTAGGGCTGCAACTCGGGTCGGGCGGGCCGGGTTTTCATAAACCCAACCCTAACCCAACTTACTCCATATTGAACCCAACCCGACCCGACCCGAATGAAAAACCCGAAATAGTGAACCCGACCCGACCCGAGATTGTCATACCCTTAACCCAACCCGACCCGTCCCTTGACCCGACCCGGCCCGGCCCGGCCCGGCCCGACCCGACCCGAGTTGCAGCCCTAGTCTATTGTAACTTTAAAATTAATTTAAAAAGGAGAGAGATCCATAGAAAGAGAAGGAAATCAGTTTACAATTTTGGAATAGTTTTCACAGAGGATTTTGGGGGTTCCATTTTGGAAATTCCCACATTTCTTGAGTGGCCAACTTAAGTAATTCTTAAAAGGGATTTTCTAAAATGGCCTTTTTACTTTTGAAAAAATCCTTTATTAACTAAAGATTAACTTTGTTTTAAAAATTATTTACGTTTATAGTACATAGTTTACACTTTACACCATGTAAAGTGTTTTATAGAATGTTTATCAGACACTTTTTTCACTCATTTTTCTTTCTTTATTTTCCTTCCGTCTCATTTTAAAAATTTAATTTTTAAGAAATGCTTCTTAAAAGGCTTATGAACTTATCTCGAGAGAGAATCAAAATGGCATATGAGACAAATATTTTGAGATTATTGTAACTTTAAAATACCAATGGAGATTATTGTAACTTTAAAATTACCCATTTGCAACTCGGGTCGGGTCGGGTCGGGTCTTCTCGGGTCGGGTTTTCTCGGGTCGGGTCGGGTCGGGTTGAAATTTAAAAGCCTCAGCCCAACCCGACCCGAATTTCGGTCGGGTTTTTCTTTTCTCAACCCGACCCGACCCTATAGCCCGACTATTGTAACCCGACCCGCATGATTTCTCGGGTCGGGTCATGCGGGTCGGGCCAAAACCCGACCCGAGTTGCAGCCCTAAGTGTATCTTAAAAATTCATTCAAATATATTAGAAGGGAAAGAAAGATTAGGTTTCTTGACCGCTCACTCCAAAATAACCAAAACAGAGGCGGAATTTGAGTCGGAGTGTCGCCGTGCCATCAATTGAAAAGAGTTTACTTTAGAAACGAACCAAATTGAAGTATCCTCTTTGGATTCACAGTTCGATGGCAAATTTAAATGATTTTTTTTCTCTAAAAGTTAGTCTGGCAAAACTTTCTAATAGGGGTGAAACTTGTGTCGGGTTTTAACCTAATCCGTATGACCCAATTTGAGAAAATAAGGAGGTTAGGTTATCAGATTAGATCGGGTTAAAGAAAAAAACCCAATCTTCTCATTAAATAGATCATGGGCCTTAAATAATTAGGTGCATTTGATGGATAATTACATGAACCAGAATGTTAAAATCGAATTGAATCGTGTGGCTTGACCCTGTTGGATTTGAACCAGTCTCGAAAGCAGTCCTATCTTTAAAATAGTTCACTTTATTTAAAAACTATTAACATTTTTATTTATTTTATATTATCTTCTTCTCTTTAAAATGTCATATTTCGTTATTTCAATTGTAGTATCATGGTTGTAATGAGATTTTTATTTTTATTTTTAATTTTTAATATAGCAATGTATTATATTATTATGATGTTATATTAAAATCACAATTCAAAATTATTCAAGGCGATTTGACTTGATGATTGAACCTAATTAAACTAAATCATTATATAAAACAGTTTAATTAAAACATTACGATGCAAACAATCTATCATGATTCAAACTACTAAATCTCACCCTAAAATGTTACTGACCGTTGGATTAACTTGCAAGTCTTGCTTGCTTATATGTGATTGATCTAACAAAGGATATCACCATTATTGGATTAAATGATTGTTAATCTGCCATTACATGTAGGTATATTTGTAATGAATAGTTTAGATTTTGAATGGGGTTTTATCATTGAAATCTTTGATTCAAATTGTAGAATTTGAATCTAAAACTTCGTCTTGCGTCGGTGATCTAAGGAAGTGTGCAGGATAACATGACTTTCTTCAGTTGATAATCGATTTTCTTATAGTTACGACCTTAGCCATTACCATACAATGAGAGGGGGATTGCCTACTAAATGGTGCATTCTGTACTTGAAATTGTCTCAAAAATTAGTCAGGTACTCTAAGAGGCATAGTGGTCTTTAAAAAAAAAATCAAATTGGCTTGGGCCTAAATTCAGGTTTGGTCAGGTTGGGGCGTTGGGCCGGGTAGACCAAGTTCCACCATTAGACGGCAGATGACAATGAAGTGTTGTACTAATGTACAAATTCTAACGTCATATTCTTGTTCTCTCTCTCTGTGTCATGTTTGTAGGAAATGTATAGAGAGTTTAATTGATTCTTTGTCTAACAAAAAAAAATTCAGATGATCTCCAACAATGAAAGTTGCGAGAGTTTGCTAGTGATTTCCTACATGTTTCCAGTGGGGTCTTCTCTCTTTCTTATTTTCTCTTCGTTGGAGTTTTGCAATGAGAAATCATGATTTCTTATAGGCAGTGGTAAAACCCAGAAGTTACTGATTGAGAATTCTACAGAAAAAAGGTGGATGTAAACATACCCAAGTATTTGGAAGATCCTCTTTTAGTTTTATTTTGGCCGGCAACTGGTTTCTTCTTCTTCCCTTTTGTTGTTCTATAATCAGACAAGTGATTTATTACGTGTTGATCTGTTTAAGTTCAAATCATGTAGCTTTCAGAAAATACCATCTGGGTATGAAGTGTTTGGTACTTTAGTGGTATCTGACCATGTCAATGGATTCTTTTTATCTTTTTCTATGTTGCATATATGCCTTAAAGACAATTCATGAACAGTTGTTACAGATCAATGAAAGTGAGTCTTAGTGCCTTTAACGAAGATCATGATGCAAGCAGAAATTCTAAGACCTCTTCCGAGAATATGCGTAAGTATTCGCATAATTTTTTTTTACTGTATGGAGGAGAAGAAGGCCATGGCATCTAAGGGAGCCCAGAAGCTGGATCAAATGGGTGACTCATGGTCAATGGGACCTGATTTTGATGGTCTGTCCAGAAACATTGCAAAAGATCTGTTGCAGGGTGCTCTGCATCTGCAGAAGTCCTTGTTCATGCTTGGCAAGCTGCAAGAAGCTCCGAAGTACATGGCCAGGTCGAAGCAAAAACAGAAATTAAATATCAAAGAAGATGATGATATTGAAGTTGAAGAAATGGATTCCCAAATTTTTCAGTACAATAATTATGAGAAACAATTGCAAGCACTGCAACTTTCTGTTGATGGGTCTTCAAGGAGTTGCAATGAGGAACTCAAGAAAGTGATCAGTGATAGCCTTTGTAGGCAGAATCTGTTGTCAACACCTTCACATGAGGAAAGAACTTCTTCAAATCGATGGAGCTTCGATTGGCTTTCAGATGGACCATCTGCAAGCGCGAGTCAACTCTTTAAGGTTCACTCATACAGTGGATTACAGAGTTTGCCTTATGGTCGACATGCAAGGACAGATGATAGATTGGTTTCTGCATCACCACAACAGAAAAAGGCAAAATCGCCGAATTTGATTGCCAAGCTCATGGGGCTGGAGGAGGTTCCATCAGAATCTGTTCAAAGCTCTGGAAAGGAGCTAGTTAGTAAGAATAGCCGGCATAGTCGTAGACAAGTTTTCAAGATTGATATGCCAAAGGCAAGGAAACCAAAGTTTGCAGATAAGAAAGCAGATTCAAAGCGAAGGACACTTGAGGAAATCATTGATGCGATGCAAATGAAAGGAATTTTGAAGTGTGATGATGTAAAACTTCACTCACATGCTTTGGGAAGTTCCCGATCAGATAGACACGATATGAGTGTTCATATGGAGGGGCTTGGAGACGAAATACCGCCTATTGTAATCATAAAACCTCTACTTGTTCCGAGTTCAGGAGAAGAGATCCAGACAGGAAGGTTGAATCAGGAAGATGAGGGAACTTCAGGTCACAAACCAATACTAGAAGGATCAGGAGCAAACAAATGGGAGATGGAAACTAGATTATTTCAGAGAGAGGTAGTTTCAGACCGCAAACAGATGCCCGAAAAATTGAAAGCAAATGAACCGAATAACATGGGTAGTGCCGTCAAAGAAGAGGGAATGCCAGAACCAAAACATGGAGCTCAAAGATCAGGAGTAAAGGAACAAAAGAGCTCAGAACCCACAGTTCTCCATAAAGAAGTTTCAGACCCCCAACAGATAATCAAAATATCAGCTGTGGGGGGAGTGAAGAACTCAGAAACCACAGCTCTCCATAAAGATGGAGTTTCGCAGTCAAAAAAGACGATGAGAAGAATGACTGCCAATGCACCAAAGACTATGGAGACTACAACTCGAGCAAGAATTCCAGACCCCAAACAAGTAGTCAAAAAATTGGGAGCAAAGGAACAGATGATCACAGAATCTAAAGTTGGGAAAGAGACAGTTTCAGCATGCAAACAAATACCCAAAACAGCGGGAGTAAAGGAAAGATTGATATCAGAAACTTCAGTTCATAAAGGAGATTCAGATCCAAAAGAACTAGTCAAGAAATCAGGAGCCAAGGAACTGAATAGCATGAAAACAACTGAAAAGCCTACTAATCAGGTAAATGTGCTAGCTTCTCTAAATCATAAACATCAGAAAAGTGAGACAATCAAAACAGGCAAGAAAAGTGATGACGCACAGAAGGCATTGCCAGATAGAAGAAAATCTGGGAAGGAAACTATGAATTCAGTGGCAGAGCCAGAATCTCAGTCCAAGATAGCCTCAAAAAAGCCAATGAAACCAGAAAAAAAAGTGCTTACCACTAAGAATCTCAATCTTCTCAAGAAGAATACGTCACAAGTCCACAGCACAAGCAGCACAAAACGGCCTGTATCGTGTAATTCTGTTAATCAGTTAACAGAAGGACAAATTAAAAAGTCACAGCCAGCAAGACGATGCCTCGACACGAGTTCATTTGTGAGTATCAAATATTTCTAAACTTCAGGCCTCCGGTAGATTATATGAAACTTCATCTTTGTCTTGCTAACTACAAAACATTATAGCTACTGCCTACTGTTGCCCAAGCATTTCTAAGATAAAACAAGAAACATCGAATATTTTAGATTATTCTCATCTAGCTCACTTGAATACATGAAAAAGACATTTTTGAATTTTTGATAACATGAAAAATCACGTCAGTTACTTTTAGATGATTTGATTTTACCAACTTGTGGGGAGTGAGAAAGGACAATCAAGTATGTTGCAAAACATGGCATCTTTTAATTGAACAAAGACCCCCTTTCTTCTTCGGAAAGGAAGTTTCAAATTACCTCAGACTAATGATACAGCATAGCTGTATTAAGAGCACACGAACAATGCTCAGCTCATGTTATGGGCATCTTCATTCAGGCCATAATTCTAAATAGCCAGGGAAACCATTAATTTATCTAGACATTCCATCTTCAATGGCATAGATCATCTTTTGGTGGACAGTCTCCACTAGTGAACCGTCGGAACCATCTGAAATTGACCTTCAAATGGATGATCATGGACAAATGATATCAATATGTGAATGGAAAAGCTCCAGCAAAGAGATGGAAGAGATTATTTGCAGCATGTCAGCTTGTCATTGTTACCGACATGGGTAGGCCTGAGCTATATTGGATGCTTGGATCAATGAAAAACACCAAGACAGGGCTGCATAATGTAGAATACATTTATATTAGTCATTCAAATGATAGATTACATTGAATAATTCCATTGTATTGTATGCAGAGTTCAAAAGCTGAATCTAAACAAGATATCGAGGGAATTGATCTGGCACATGAAATGAAAGCAGTATCTGCAACAGTTGGCACTTTGCCTGAAAAACAAATACCTACTCAGACAGGGAAGGACTCTGAAGTTCTGATAAAAGGTAACACCCTTCTTAGCAATGTCACCTTCATTCACTAACTGAAATTTGGTTATGAAAAGCTGGTGTTCTTACTGTTTAAACAATGGGCAGTATAATCATGTCTTCGCATATGTATGTCGATTGTATGGAGATAATATTCATTTACTGCTGGTGTCATTGCTTCAGCCAATGTTTCAATGTTCTAAGGAAACTACTGCTCCCTGCTGTCTTTTGGCCATTGTAGTGAGAGCAAGACGAAAGAGATTTATGCAGTAATAGGAGCCCCCCGCATAGTAAGGTCATCTCACCTGTAAAGGCCTATCTTAGCTTTGGTCACAATTGAATTCAAAGGTGTTTCACAATGTGATCTTTATCGAGCCATTACTGGTTCTCTGGGTTCTCTAGGGAAGCAACCATATTCCGATGCCTGAATTGACATTTTGGCTCTGAACCACTGATTTTCTGACTTAGGTGCTTCTAATGAGTTCAGTTCTCCCAATTGGGAGATAGTTCTCCAGACCTAAAATGGCAAGAATCCAAAAGCAGTGAGGCCCTGCATATATGCATGCTTGTACCTGTGAGTATTTATATTAATGATGTACCCTTAGAAATAGCAGGCATCGGAAGACAAGGTAGACCAATGAAGATGTAGAGGGAAGGGATAAAAAAGACATGATAGATAGGGGAATGACAGATACTATGATTTTTTACAGAGTCAAGTGGAGAAGTAGAAATAAAAAAGTCAACCCAAATAGTTGAGATTTTGGCATTTGATGATGATTATGATGAATATCGAGGTTTAGATTACTTCTACTTGCCTCGCACATAAATTCAGGCAATGCATGCTTCTTAACTAGGCATGTATTCACTGTTTGCTTTAACTAGTAAGTGCTTGTTGTCACAGTCCAAAGGTTGTGATTTCGAGTCCCATGGGTGTCAGACGGGCAGTCATTTCATGGAAACAAATTGCCAAATCTAAATATAGAAGGTCATCTCCAGATTTATGGGATAAATTGCTTAGATGATGATAATGATGATATATTCACTCTTTGCTTGCATTTGCACTGATATTCTGTGTCCATTCGAATTAGACCTTTGTATCTAGCTGTAAATGTTCACGCATATTAATGCACTTGGTACAGAAGCACATACATGTAGACAGACATACATTGATATTAACGCATCTATGCACGTATCTGTTCATCTTAAGAATATATCCCAACCACTGATTTTTTGTTGATGAATGTGGGCGAACTGTGTCTTTGATTTTCAGTGGCAACATGACAATTTAACTCTTTTTTCTGCAGAACAAAACAGAGGAAACAGAGAAGTTGTAAGAAATGTCCTTCAAATTACAATCGTGTCTGAGCCTACAAAAGTATGTAACATGATGGCCGATTGCAAAACCTCCAAAGCCAAAAATGATCTCAAACAACTTCTTTCGAGCAGTCCATCACTCCTCAATCATGTCGAAGAGCTCTTTCACCTTAACACAAACTATCCGCATATTGGTTTTCAAGCATCCAATGTTGAGACTGAAATGGAGAATGCTAGGCTCATCTTGGACTCTGCAGATGAGTTCATGGCACGTAAAAGTCGTCAAATGGAACATGTAGGACGGGCAATCCAACAAGTCCATACGTGGAATCGACAAACCAAGATGACATTAGACTGTTTGATGGAGGAACTGATCGACGGGATTGAGTCTTTGAGATGTTACGGTAAGGTTGCTGGTAATGTTCTTACAGAAGATGGTCTTTATAGGATGCTAGGCGAAGATCTTAATGGTAAAGGAGGGGTAGTGAATGGAGTATGGGATTTGGGTTGGGTGAATGGATTCCCAAATGAAGAAGTAGACCAAATTGTAGCTGAAGTTCTGAAGAATGTCTTGAATGAGCTGATTGAAGAAGTTATTACATATTTTGTGTAGAAGAAAATTTCCTTAAGACCATAAAAATGTACAGTTCAATCAAGCAGTTTGCACTAGTAGAGCTGCAGTTACTGATCCAAACCATTGATACGATTGGACCTACCATGAATGGCTCATTCTGATGTAGGACACCAATGGCCCTTATCTCAAGTGGATCCCACTGCTAGTTTCTATTTTTTTTAATTTTATTAGGTAAATTAGTTTGGATTTCCTAATTTAATTTTACTTGTCATTTTTTACTTAGTTTCCTTTCCTAATGAATCTTGTTAGGGTTTCCTTGTTTTTTCATAAATAGTAGTGTAGAGAGGGAGAAAGACAATTCGTGATGATATGGAATGAAAAAATAGAATTTAGTTCTCTTTTATCTCTCTCTCTCTTCTTCTCCTGCCGTGTGCTAGAGGCCTTTCTTCATTCTCCCAGTTTCTGTTTTGCTGGATCGCTCTACTGGTGAGCATCGATCCCGCATCACATTCTCTTTCCTGGATGAGTGGTAGTGGAATTAAAATAGTAAAAAGTTAAAGAATAACTTTATCTTTGTAAAAATCAAATGTAGTTAATTTATTTTTTTCATTTTTGTGCAGAGATCCCTCCCATTTTAAAAAAAAATAAAAAATACCTTTTTAAAATAATTTGCAAATTTCTATAAGACTGAAGGTGACAAAAATCAATAATACAAGTGTATACTCACATGTCCTCACTGTAGCATTAAAAAAAAGGTGTAGGACTCATGGTTACGGTTTAAGAATTATAGGTTCAAGTTTTGTGGACATCATAGAAGATGGTCTATAATTATTTTTTTTTTATCAAATTTAATTATAAAAAAATTATTTTCAATTGAAAAAAATAAATGACTTAAATAATGATGAATGATAAGAATGATAATGAATAATTACATTTGACATATAGGGCCGATCAATGAAGAATTGATTCTGTTCATCAACTTTTATACACTCACTCATTAGATTTTGTCAAAATGTTGGATTTATTGTTCGATAAATCGAATGAGGAGAGTACGATGAACCTTACAAGTTTTCTAATAAAATATTTTTTATTTAATTTATGTAATGTGGGTGTAATAATTTCATAAAATATGAAAAAAGGTATACATGTAAATATGTGTTTAGAAATATATGAATAATTTAGACTTTCAATAGGTGAACTCTATTTATCCTAAATGACCGTGGAAAATCAATGCATTTTTCGGTACTGCATATTTTCTGATTGTATTTAGTCTAATTTTTTAGGATTAGACTAGATATATTGGATTCGACTCTTTAGGGCTAACCCGATACATGAGGCTTGAGGGTGATTTCGTGTATGACATTAGTCTTATTGGGAGGAAACGTTTTTCCTACCTCGTGAAAACAACAATGTCAAAGGATAGAAAAAGAGAAATAATACAGAAAAATAAACCATGATACAAGGATTTTACGCGGCTCTACTCCTACCGAGTTCAAACCAATCAACTATGCTCAAATATCTCTCCCACACACAAAAACAAAAATATATACTCACATCCACGAGTGGAGATACCCATGTTATAAAAAAAAAATATGAAATCATTTAATTATAAAATATATGGTATAAGTTAAGACTTTTAAATGTGCAATGATCACCTTCGTATTCGAATATCATAATTGACTCTGCTGGGATCCCCACGAGTGCACCTCCCTCAGTAGTCAACACCTCCATAATCTGGGAACACTGTCATGTTCTTCCCTTCCTTTCCTCTTTTATCATTATTTTCTTCTTTCTTTTCTTGCTTTCTCTTCCTGCTGGATCTTCCATTTTGGGCGAATATTGATTTGGCTGGATTGCTCAGGGAGAGGAAGTTTTACACAGGATCTGCTGAAAATGGGTCACTCTCTGTTTCTTCCCTTTATTTCTGCTGGCCGTTCTCGGGTTTGCAGGATTTTCTCAAAAATCAGTAGAAGATCAGCTGCCTTGTAGTGGGGTTTCTTCTTGATTTCTTGCTGTTTAAACACAGCACTAAGGTCCGCCGGTCGTTCATCCAAGACATCAGCATCACACGTTGATGGAAACCTCCCATTCTTGCCAAAATCTGGGTTTCCAAATCTTTTTCTCAGGCCCACACGGCTTGGCACAATCTTCCCAATTTTTTTTTTTAAATTGAATTTTCACTAGATGATGGCATTCCAAGAGGTGGTGGCGGGACAGCTGACAATGCCTTCAGGGTGGGGCCATGTGGGTTGCTGACATGGCACATAAAATGCGTCCTCTCTTCCTTCCCTCGGTCCAACCAATCATGTATTTCGAAGCAGGTGTGAAAAAATTGGATTTAGCCAGCGATCTCTCTTAAAAATTGGATTTCTTTAAGGGAAATGATTTGTGCACCGCTTAAGTTTACCCATCGTGCACCCCTTGACGTGGATTTACATTTGTGCCCCCAATTTACTTTTTCTCCCTCTTTCATACCTCCGTTCCCTGCGTATTTTCATTTCTTTTCGGCATAAAGCCTCTTCCTCCCAAGAGAATGGTGTGTACAGTGTACTCTTCTCTGACCATGTTAGATGACCTCCTCTCTGGCCACTGAAGCCTTCCCCCTGCAAATCACCCCCTCCACCTCCATTGCTGCCATTACCCCAACCCAGTCGTCTTGTAGACTCCTTATTCGTTACTGCAAAATTTGAATGTCTTGGGAGCTAGTGATCCGTAAACGGATCAGTGGGCAGCAATTCATCAGTTTGAGTTGGTTTTAGAATATTGAACTCAGTAGTTGTAGAAATCTATCGATGGAAAATATAGTTTGGATTGAACAGTGGACTCCACCGTTGGTGTAGAGTAACGGTCGGTGGGGACATACACTGAAGGGGAGATTGCAAAATACCCAGATCAAATTCGAGCAGTAGAAAATTCTATCCTCTTCAAGTCTAATCGCCAGATAGAGGGATCCAATGATGATTTTGATTTTTCACCCACAGTCTGCTAGAAACAGCAGCAGGCAGTGGTTTTCAAAAAGAAGAAGATCTGGTGGTTGTTTGTTGAGAACTCCGCAAGAATGCTGGCAACAGAGGAGGATGATGTGGCTGGCGAACAACAGCCCAAAACAGCAATCGAGGATCTCAGATCAATCCGTAAAAGACAGGGTGTCACGGCAGTTGCAGAAAGAAACTCGATCGCGGCACAGCAAGCAACAAGAGCAGATCTGGATGACGATTACGTTGGGCGTCGGAGCAAAAGAGCAACCCAGACTGATGCAAAAGAAAGCCTCCAAAAACAGAGGTAGGTATTAGAGATAATCAAGGGACCCGTGATTATCCTCACCGATAATCATGGGATGGTTGTGTGTATTCCTTATTGGTAGATACTCTTTGTAACCTCTATATATACTGTGTATATAAGTGAATGAATACGGGGGAAAATATACGTTTACATGGTATCAGTAGTTTAGGGTTTTCTTCTCCTGATTGGCTTTCTCGTCGATCCTGATCTCGGCACCCGTCAGAGCGATGGTCCATTTTGTGACGATTATAAGGTCGCATATACGGGTAACAAGTACAGCCGAAAACCCGAAATAATGAATAGTCAGGGCGTTGACCAAATAAAACCTCTAGTGGAGAACGAGACTGCAAGACAGGAGTAGGGAGACGGTTGATTAGATAAACAGCCGTCTCAAAAGCGTGGTTCCAGAAGGCCTAAGGGACATGGGCATGAGCCATTAAGGTAAGACCGGTCTCCACAATATGACGATGCTTACTCTCACAGAACCAATTCAAGCTCAATTGGTTGGTGTTTCCACGGCTCGCGCGGCTTGGCTTCAGTTGGAGCGGTCTTTTTCGTCTCACTCTCCGGCGCGTGTTATGCAACTCCGCCTCCAACTTTTACACATTCAAAAGGGCACTTCTTCTATATTGCAATATCTTACTTCCATCAAGTCACTTGTTGATAGTCTTGCGGCGGCCGCTCGCCCTGTCACGGATGATGATCTTGTCCTAGCTACTCTGGGTGATCTTGGTCCGGCCTATTCCACTTTTGTCACTGCCATTAGTACTCGAGCTGAGCCTGTATCCTTCTTTGACCTACAGGGCCTTCTTTACAGTCACGAACTTCGCCTTGCACATGAGGTTGTTCCGCTTGACGTGCCCGCTCCACAAGCAAACACTTCTACTAGGCAGCAGACACATTATTCCCGCCCATCTCCGCGCGGTTCTTCCTCTCATCCCGCTCCCTCTCGGGGGCGTGGTGGTGGTCGTTCTCGGGGACGTCCTGTGCAGTCTTCGTCTCCTACTGATCGTGCTTCGGATACTCAACATGGACGCTCGTCTCGTCTCATCTGTCAGGTTTGCAACCGCATTGGTCACACAGCCCTGCAGTGTCGCCAGCGTTTCAACAATGCCTTCCAACCTCTGGAATCCACATCCGCCTACACTGCTTCTGTCTCGCCTCCCTTTGATAATAGTTGGTTTCCTGACTCCGGTGCTTCTCATCATGTTACGGCGGATCTCAGCAACCTTTCTTTACATTCAGATTATTCTGGTCCAGATCACCTAACAGTGGGTAACGGTGCAGGTTTGCCTATTCACCATATTGGTTCTTCTACTATGATTTCCAACAATAACAGATCTTTTCGTCTTGGTGATATTTTACATGTTCCGTCTATTTCTCGCAACTTATTATCCGTCAATCAGTTACACGTGATAATAATGTGTTCTTTGAATTTCACCCTGACTATTTCTATATTAAGGATCGCACAACGGGGACAATTCTAACTCAAGGATCGAGTAAGAAGGGACTCTATCAGCTCATGCTACATTGCTCACCACACTCAGTTTCGTCTCCTACCGCGTTTCTTGGCGTACGTGCATCTCTCGAACGGTGGCATTCTCTCGCATGGGTCATCTTGCTACCCGTATTGTTAGACAGATTATTTCCACAGCAAAGTTACCGGTTACTCTTCATAATAAAGGTCCGGAGGTGTGCTCTGCGTGCCAGTTTGGGAAAAGTCACAAGCTGCCTTTTTCCAGCTCTCTTTCTACATCGTCTGCACCATTAGATCTTCTCTTTTCTGATGTATGGGGCCCGGCTCCTACTAGATCTGTTGATGGACATAAGTTTTATGTGGTTTTTGTTGATGATTATTCGAAATTTTGTTGGATATTTCCACTTGTTGCTAAATCTGATGTTTTTGATACATTTGTACGTTTTCACCGATTTGTGGAAAAATATTTTAATCGTCCTATCAAGGCGATTCAGACTGATTGGGGTGGTGAATATCAACGGTTAAGTCCTTATCTGTTGCAGAGTGGGATTCTTCACAGAGTATCATGTCCTCATACACATGAGCAAAATGGTTCTGTTGAGCGCAAGCATCGTCATATTGTGGAGACCGGTCTTACCTTAATGGCTCATGCCCATGTCCCTCAGGCCTTCTGGAACCACGCTTTTGAGACGGCTGTTTATCTAATCAACCGTCTCCCTACTCCTGTCTTGCAGTCTCGTTCTCCACTAGAGGTTTTATTTGGTCAACGCCCTGACTATTCATTATTTCGGGTTTTCGGCTGTACTTGTTACCCGTATATGCGACCTTATAATCGTCACAAAATGGACCATCGTTCTGTCCTGTGCATCTTTTTGGGATACAGTACTCGTCATCGTGGTTACAAATGTTATCATCCCGCCACTCAGAAAGTTATTATAGCACGCCATGTGGTTTTTGACGAAAGTATCTTCCCTTTTGCAGGTTCTCCTCCTTCGTCTGAGGTGACACATTCATCTGTGTCCCTTCCTGTACCAGTTATTTTTGCTCCTTTACAGCCATCCAGTTCTTCCGCTGTACCACATGATGCTATGGTTGAGCCCTCACGTACTCCTCCAGTTGTGCCCATGACGGTGTCCCTAGTGACATCTCCTCCTGCGGTATCACCTGCTTCTGCACCATTATTAGCTCATATTCCTACTTCGCCTGCCTCGGACCCTCCGGCATCTATCAGATCTGCGCCTCATCCTGCTGACTCCGATCTTAGTGTTTCTTCTGACTCTTTGGTTGCTCCGTCTTCCACTTCTCTTCATCCTATGCAGACACGTGCTAAGTCTGGTATTATTAAGCGCAAAGCCTTGACTGCTACTAAATATGCTTTGCCCTCATCCGACACCTCAGAGATGGTTCCCTCCTGTGTCTCTTCTGCTGTGAAATTTCCTGCTTGGCGTGCTGCTATGAGTACAGAACTTAATGCTCTCATTCATCAGGGTACTTGGCTTCTTGTTCCACGTCAACCCTCTATGAACGTTCTTGGTTGTAAGTGGGTTTTCACCCTTAAACGACATGCCGACGGGTCGATTGCTCGACACAAGGCGCGCCTTGTTGCTAAAGGCTACAATCAACTTCCTGGCGTTGATTATCATGACACCTTTAGTCCTGTGGTTAAGTTTACCACTATCCGGTTGGTTCTTGCTCTTGCAGTTTCACATCGTTGGTATCTTCATCAGCTTGATGTCAATAATGCCTTTCTTCATGGTCATCTTGACGAAGATGTTTATATGAGTCAACCTCCTGGTTTTATGGATTCTACTCATCTTACGCATGTGTGCCAACTCTTGAAGTCCATCTATGGTCTCAAACAGTCTCCGCGAGCATGGTTTCGACGACTCAGTGATTTTTTACTCAGTCTGGACTTTACTAGTTCCAAAACTGACGCTTCGTTATTCATCTACTGTCATAATGATATTCTCTTATTTCTCTTGGTGTATGTGGATGACATTCTGATTACAAGTAACTCTTCTTCCAAGATTGCTGATCTTATCTCCCTCCTGGGCCGTGAATTTTCACTCAAAGACCTTAGTCGTCTTTATCATTTTCTGGGTATTGAGGTATGTCACACACAGACCGGCGTTCTCCTCTCCCAACGGCACTATGTTCGTGATCTACTCACCCGTTCTAGTATGCATGATTCGAAACCTGTGAAGTCTCCTGCTGCCTTGTCCATTTCTTTATCACGACATTCTGGCGATCCCTTACCAGATGCTACCCTCTATCGGAGTATTGTCGGAGGCTTACAGTATTTGACTCTCACGCGTCCTGATATTGCTTTTGCTGTGAACAAAGCCTGTCAGTTTATGCATCAACCCTCTACCGAGCATTGGGCTTTTGTCAAACGCATCCTTCGGTACCTTAAACAGACTCTTTCCTATGGGTTACAGTTTCATCGCTCTTCTCCATTATGTTTGTCTGCCTTCTCTGATGCTGATTGGGCTGGTTGCCCTGATGATCGGCGATCAACTGGTGGTTTTGCTATCTTTCTCGACAACAATCTGATCTCTTGGAATTCTAAGAAACAACAAACTGTTGCTCGTTCTAGTACTGAAGCTGAATATCGGGCCGTAGCCTCTGCCTCCGCTGAGCTCACATGGTTACTTTCTCTTCTTGGGGAGTTACATGTGTGCCTCCCTGGTCCTCCTACTCTTTGGTGTGATAATATTGGTGCTACTTATCTCACTGCCAACCCAGTTTTTCACGCTCGTACAAAGCATGTTGAGATTGACTTTCACTTTGTTCGAGATATGGTTGCTCGTAAACAACTTGTGGTCAAAATTATCTCAACCAAGGACCAGTTGGCTGACATCTTCACGAAAGGTCTATCATCCCCTCGTTTTCTGTCCCTTCGTAGCAAGCTCAATCTCGTTGATGGCGAGTTGGGCTTGAGGGGGGCTATTAGAGATAATCAAGGGACCCGTGATTATCCTCACCGATAATCATGGGATGGTTGTGTGTATTCCTTATTGGTAGATACTCTTTGTAACCTCTATATATACTGTGTATATACGTGAATGAATACGGGGGAAAATATACGTTTACAGTAGGCACCATGGCAGATCACGAGAACGGAGATCTGAGATATGTGGTTCGTTCCGCACAGAGCCCACGCCAATGCAGAGGTGGGCACTGTGGCCGTTCTTGTTTTGAACATTGATCTTTTGTTCATCAACTTCTTTAGTGCTCATCTTCCCATGGAACACAACGGCTGCGTTTGGATGGAGGGGTAATTTTTATAGGGGTTACCCCTAAGTAGGGGTCACCTTTGAGTAGGGGTGATTCTTGAATTGGGATTACCCTTATCTTATTTGGTAATTGTTGTGGTAAAGTAAACTTTACCCTAAGGGTAAAAAATCTTGTTTGGTAACTACAAGTAAGGGTAATATGATATATTAATATTTTTTTTTTATAAAATATAATTATAAAAAATATTTATGAAGTAAATTCTAATAATATAACTTATACTAATATTATCTAATTTCTATAAATTATTTTTCATAATTATAATTTAAAATAAACACTTGCATTCTAATATTAAAAATATAAATAAAGATTTTTTTATATTACTATTTTAAATCCCAATAAATAAATAAAAAATATCAACATATCTCTTCATAAAATTATAATTATTATTTTTTATATTATATGAATTTAATAAAAATATTAATTCTCATAAAATTATTAATATGTCAGTTTATCCCTATTCAAGGGTAACCCCCTATAAAAATTTACCCCTCACCCAAATGCATCACATTGAAAATGTTGTAGAAATTTGATTTTTATATTATATAGATTTGATAAAATTATTAATTCTCATAAATTGTTAATATGTCAGTTCACCTACGTACAATTACCCCTGCTCAAGGGTAACCCCTGTAAATTTACCCCTCATCCAAATGCATCACGTTGAAAATGTTGCAGAAATTTTATTATATATATATTTAATAAAATTATTAATTCTCATAAAATTGTTAATATGTCAGTTTACCCCCCCTACGTACAATTACCCCTGCTCAAGGGTAACCCCTGTAAAAATTTACCCTTCACCCAAATGCATCACGTTGAAAATGTTGCAGAAATTTTATTTTTATATATAGATTTAATAAAATTATTAATTCTCATAAAATTATTAATATATCAGTTTACCCCTACGTACAATTACCCCTGCTCAAGGGTAACCCCTGTAAAAATTTACCCCTCACCCAAATGCATCACGTTGAAAATGTTGCAGAAATTTTATTTTTATATTATATAGATTTAATAAAATTATTAATTCTCATAAAATTATTAATATATCAGTTTACCCCTACGTACAATTACCCCTGCTCAAGGGTAATCCCTGTAAAAATTTACCCCTCACCCAAATGCATCACGTTGAAAATGTTGCAGAAATTTTATTTTTATATTATATAGATTTAATAAAATTATTAATTCTCATAAAATTGTTAATATGTCAGTTACCCATACGTACAATTACCCCTGCTCAAGGGTAACCCCTGTAAAATTTACCCCTCACCCAAATGCATCACGTTGAAAATGTTGCAGAAATTTTATTTTTATATTATATAGATTTAATAAAATTATTAATTCTCATAAAATTGTTAATATGTCAGTTTACCCATACGTACAATTACCCCTGCTCAAGGGTAACCCCTGTAAAAATTTACCCCTCACCCAAATGCATCACGTTGAAAATATTGTAGAAATTTTATTTTTATATTATATAGATTTAATAAAATTATTAATTCTCATAAAATTATTAATATGCCAGTTTACCCCTACGTACAATTACCCATTCTCAAGGGTAACCCCTGTAAAAATTTACCCCTCACCCAAATGCATCACGTTGAAAATATTGTAGAAATTTTATTTTTATATTATATAGATTTAATAAAATTATTAATTCTCATAAAATTGTTAATATGTCAGTTTACGCCTACGTAAAATTACCCCTGCTCAAGGGTAACCCCTGTAAAAATTTACCCCTCACCTAAATGCATCACGTTGAAAATGTTGCAGAAATTTTATTTTTATATTATATAGATTTAATAAAATTATTAATTATCATAAAATTATTAATATGTCAGTTTACCCCTACGTACAATTACCCCTTCTCAAGGGTAACCCCTGTAAAAATTTACCCCTCACCCAAATGCATCACGTTGAAAATGTTGCAGAAATTTTATTTTTATATTATATAGATTTAATAAAATTATTAATTCTCATAAAATTGTTAATATGTCAGTTTACCCATACGTACAATTACCCCTGCTCAAGGGTAACCCCTGTAAAAATTTACCCCTCATAAAAAAAATATAATTTGTTGTTTGGTAATATGAAATTTATCAAATGGAAATAATAGAGTGCTTTTAAAAAAAAAAAAAGCCAAGTACTTATCAAAATAAATAAATAAATAAAATATAAAAAAAAAAATTCATAAGCAAAATGGGGGGGGGGGGGGGGGGGGGGGGTAAGGAGGGGTATTCAAAAAATGAATACCCCTTGCCCCGTTGGGGTATTGGAAAGAGAGGGGGGAGGGGTAAAAATTTGAATTTTTACCCCTCCCCCCTTGTTACCAAACGGGGGTAAGTAGGGGTAACTGGGGGTTACCCCGCCTTACCCCCCATCCAAACGCAGCCAACGAAATGAATAACGCAGGGAACAAAAGTAGAAAGACAAAAAAAAATGGGCAAAAATGTAAATATACTTGTAAGAGAGTGCACGATGGGTAAACTTGGGGTGCACAGATCACTTCCCTTTTTTAAGTATCTCGTCGTATATGGAAGAGATCTCGGCCATTACGGCCAATTTACGCTAGTTCGGTCAAAATATCTCGATGTCATATCAATCAAGATTTATACCCCTATTTTAAAAATAAATTCTTTGATTTTGATGAATCGAGTATCAATTAGGTCTCAACGGATTTGATGTTCGTACTAAACGATAAATAGAACGTTGGACAATGAATAAAAAAATAGATAAATAGAATTGAAGTTAAAAAGATATGTATCTTACATTGGATAAGTAATTTAACTATAAAAAAAACCTAAAATTGCCATATTACATATAATATAAAGATAGCTCATGAATAAAAAAATAAGAGACTCATTTTAAATCGTTTAGTCATGTAAATAGAAGAGTAGAGACTGTCCTAATTTGTAGAGTGGAGAGCGGGAAACACTTAAAATATTAGAGAAAAATATATATGATAGATAGTGGATGAGTAACATTAGAATTTATTTTAGGATCAAATAAAGAAGCAAAAATAATAAGTCAATCTATACACATGATTTTTATAATAATTTTTAAAATAAAATAAGATTTTATGGCATTTAGTTTTCATCATTTTAATTATGAATTCTAAAATATTTCAATTTCAAAAAGTGTACTCTTCATTGGAAATTTACTGTTGAAAAAAGTCAAAATACATAGTGTCTAGCACTGCATGACTAACAAGATTAACTCAGTTTAAATTTTGAAATGAGATAGTTGACTAATCATACCACTTCTTCAGTTGAAATGAGATAATTGATCCTAATCAATACTTTTAGATTTCTTTTCACTTTTGAATTTATGCTTAAATGATACTTGAACTCAAAGCATTTTGAGTGATGGTTCTACAGTAAGAAAACTCATCTCGAAAAGTGGATATTATATGTTTGATTCCCGCTCAACTTTAAAGGATTATTCTTTTATTGAACTTATTCTATGTATGTAGATTAGAAAATTTACATATGTCCTTAATATTAGCCATGTGAAAAAGAAAAGAATATTTATTTATTTATAATAACAAACCTAATCTACATCATTTAAAATATAAAAGGAACTTACATCCCAAGCCTTGTCCACTGGACATATTTCAAGATTGAGGTTAAGATGGTGGCTGCAAAGAAGTTTTCAATTTGATCTGTGTTATTAATTTAAATCATTAAAACTTTTTGAATTTTGATAACAGTGTGAGATGATTATAATAAAAAATATTATCTATACACTAGTGTATAAATATTATTTTAATTTGCACATAATTATAGTCTATTAATAAAATAGTAATAAATTTAGAGTCAATAAAAAATACTATTACTCTCAAATATTTTTGAAATTTTAAAATTTTAAAGATTAAAAATATTTTAAATTGATAAAAATTTAAAATATTAAATATATAATTTATTAAAATTTATTGATATGCAACAACCTTATTAAATAATTGATTAAAGTTCGGACAAACAATAGGTCCCAATAATGGAAAAAAAAAAAAACACCAACGCAGGCTGATTGCAATAAACGCATGAAGGGAAGTGAACATGTTCTCGGGCTAAATACCCAGAAGAAGAATGGCGGGCGAATTTTCTCATCTTCTTCTTCGTCCTCCTCCTTCTCCTTCTCGTCATAGAATCATCTGCCTCTAATTGCAGCAAGTTCTTCAAACCGACGAACCACTTAAATAAAAAATATAGATCCGACGGCTGAGATCTTGTCCATTCGATGATGCCTCTTTTGGAAGAATTGGAACTAAGAAGAAGAAGAAGGAGAAGAAGATAACTCAAGGCAAATCCTTCTTTCTTTACACATTCCAGATTCCATATTGCAGATTCTTTCTAGATCCAGAATCTTCGGGTTCGAGATAGACTGATAGAGGGAGAGAGAGAGAGAGCAGATTGTGATGGCAACGGCGATGTCATCCCGGTCCAGGGCGTCGGCTTCACCGGCGTCGACAAGGGGCAGCGCCAATGCTCATGATGGAAAAGCGCAGCTAGAAGAGAAGCTCAAGGCCTTCAGGTCCGACAATTTCGATCCTGACGCATATTTGCAATCGAAATGCCAGTCCATGAATGAGAAGGTCCCTTTTCTTCTCCTTTAATGCGCTTTCTTCTTCCTCTAAATTTGTATTTGCCACGAAAATCCGTTGGAACTTATGGCGGATGCTTTTGTGATTTTGTGGGGGGTGGGGATTATGTTTCGTTCATTCTTTCTGCTGTTTGGGATCTGGATGGGTCTCTGCGGAAATTGCATAGTACTTGATTTCTCGGATGCATATGGGTCCATGATTGTATTGAATTTGATACCACGGAGTGGAATGCTTGGGTTTCTGTTTCACTGCACATGGGAGTAATGGCCTGTTTGAATTAAGCAAAAGTAGGGGAAATCTCTCCACATTTCACTCATTTGGTGATTGAAAACTCGGTAGAAGCTATGCTTGTGGACGAGTCCATTTTCTCCCACTTGGGTCATCTGTGAATTGGACTATGGTGTGGATAATGCCGGTTCTCCCACTTTTCAGTAAAAAAAAATTTCAACCTGGATGCAGAACTGCACAGTCGTGTGAATCCCATTCCAAATGCAGAGTGATTTAAAATTAAAAGCCACATTTTGTTGGATGCAGTTTCCAGTTTTGACATAAAACCAGCATCATATAAACTTTAGCTCCACTTGATTGAGAAATTATGTTCCTGCTTGATACATGACCATGTGGCAGCTTCAAGCAACCAATGAGATATCCCAATAATCCCACAAGCAACAGAAATGGAACTGAGAATGATATGGAGAAGTCATCTGAGAACTACCATGTGACACAGTTCTATCAAATTGTCTGGATCTTGGGTGTTCATTGTTTGCAATGAGAAAGAGGTACATGAGATCAGGGCTGTATACCATAACCCTTGATGAAGATGATTGGTTTCACGTGAAACCCTGTTGAGAGAGAGTGCGCAAACAAAATTCTCCTCCACCACAACATTGAAAAAATGAAAGAAATTCAACCCTATTATAGAACATCGCTCAAATGAAATTCTCCTTCAAAATCTTCCTCACAAATTTCTTAAAAAAAACCCCCAAGCATGGAACTTCCAGCTCTTTTTAATGATGTAAATGACTTGAACTGAAAGAAACACAATCCTACCTTTAGCTAAGTAGATTTTCAAATTCATGTAAACTCTAATTCTAGTCAAACTAATGAAACAATAACTAGTGGAGCCGAAATTAGCTTGACTTAAACTTAGGTGTTATTTCTAAAGTTGAAGATGCAGAGTACTTATTATTTACATGTAGTTGGTTCATTGGATAAATATTTGAGAAAATATATAATAATCTTTAAATCCTCAAGAATTTTATTGCTACGACTTTTTACTAATAAAGAAAATACCTTGAATATTTTACCGAGACTACATAACATCCTTGGCCATGTGCTTTCAAGAGGAAAAATCAGGAAGTGTTATCTGATGCCTGTGGCATGTGCTTAAATGACCTAGTACCCTGGTATCAAGAAGAGAACAGTTGCAAAAGCAAGATTTTTAGATGTGAAAGAGATGAATGAAGTAAACAAAAGTGAAATCAGAATATAGAGTGATCGAGAGCTTTTAACAGGAACGAATTGTGAAGTAGAACACAAAAAGGCGACCTAGCTGGGTTAAGGTTCAATAATGATGAAGATGGTGGTGGTGGTGGTGGTGGTGGTGGTGATCTTAATGAAATACAATTATTATTCATACACGAGAACTCAGTTGCTTGTTATGTGTCAAAACTAAATCCTTTGCAAGTCTAATATTTATTTTTTTGGTACCCTTTTTTATAGAGAGGTAATAAATAATATGTTTACAATAAGGACAATGGTATGTGCCAAGGCAAATGTCCATTATGATAATGAACATGAGCTACAAAGACAGAAATTTGACATGCAAGCATATGAGTCCTAATGTTTAGGATCTCAATAGATGCATATCTTTTCCAAAGATGAGCTTTCTCTAACCATATGGTTTCATTCTAAGAAAATATGATGCTTCAACCTAATACCATTGCCTTCTACTCACTACATGGGTTAGAGGGTGTGATCCCTATTATATCTTTGTTCAGGATGCTGCAATGGCTAACAAATGCAGCCTTTGTGATCAATGAGGATTACGAGGATGCTTTGTCTTGAAATATTCTCACATTTCTTTCCTTCCTCACATGCTAAATGATGGTAAACGATATTGATTTCCACAAAACTTGATTACTTGTTTAAATGATTATTCCCCTACCCATAAATGAGGGATCCATAAGTACTCGGTAAATTCTATAAAAAAGAAAGCCCAAAGACCCAATGGGTGAAATCAAAGAGCAAGGAAACTACAAATTGTCGACTAGTGCCTCACTGCTCCAACAAAAGAAATGAACGTTCTGGAACTTAAAGGCTTCTATATTTGAGAATATTTGAGTGTTAGGATCTTGTAGGATGTGGTTATGCAACAAAATGTCTTTACTTAAGGTGGAATAGAGGATTTCTGGACACTTGAAAATGCACGTTAAATGTAGGTTTTAGAATAGGAACTAGGGGCTTGCAAAATCTTATAAATACCATCGCCATTTGCCTAGGTTCATTCATTCATTTATCTTTATTCCCTCTATTCTTACAACAGAACATATCCTTTATGTCATCTTTTGATAATGTTCTATTGGGCTTTCTCTAGTTTATGCTTGATGTAGTCTTGACTCAAATCGAGTGTATTGGGGCTTCCTCAATTGAAATATTACAAAAGAAAATTCCAAATAAATGAGAAAGGGAATACAAGAATAGATCAAAAACACTAAATTCACATTCACCATTATGAGATCTAAGTGTTACATCTTTTGAAATTAGCCCTTCCAAATAATAATCTTAATAAATATAAATCTTCTAGAATAGAAGAAATTACTAACTAAAAGAAACGAAGAAGAAGAAATTTGTTATTAAAAATGACTGATGTTCCCTTGACCCTATCATCAATGGTTCCACTTTAAAGTTTAGGGCACTTAATTCTCATGGATTCAACTAGAGACCCCGAATGATCCAAATATTCTAATGCCATATTTAAAATATGGTCGTTGTCCAAAAATTCTCCATATCAATGTTGAAGAATAGACAAGAAATTATTTTTTAAGAAGTCTCAATAGATAATAGATGCATTTATAGATAAATAGATAGATAGCTGGAGACATAAATATGTAGATAAACAGAAATCATACATTGGTAGTTGCATAATACATACATATATATATATATATATATATACATAATACATGCATGCACACATCCACTTACATACATTGATACATACATATATCTAGGTGACACTTTCTTGGGCCATATTTTTCTTTTCTTTTTTTTTTTTGTTTTTTTTGAAATGGTTCATATACTAATAAATGAAAGCACCAGAGGTGCATATACAGAAAAGAAAAATAAAAAAACAAGCAAAAGCTGTAAGGAAAAACCCTCACGACAACAACAAAAGAAAACTACAATAGGTCAGGATAAATCAACACATTCTTTCCATGTTCGTAAAATGTCAGACATTGAGATATTCTGGAACTCCTTAAGAGAAGCGGCCCATGATGCACACAGGGTGAGGCCATATTGGCAACAATTTTGTATGGAAACTTAGATTTAAAAGAATACACAGGGATGAGTGGGATTGAAAGATTTATGCATGGGTGGGTTGACTACAAAATATCAGCTTGATTGGATTCTTGTGCATGGCTTTCAAGGCCCCAAATTTCAACGATGAGAATGGGTGCACAAAATATTCATTTTTAATCCAAAGTCGAGTTTAACTGAGAATGGGATCAAATTGGCTGTTGTATACGTGTCAGCCATGGAAAATTTTATTATTTGTATGTATCTGCATATTAAGATATGTAGGTGGATATGGATGGATATTCTTCTTCTAGTGGCCTAAACTTCTTGGATCCTTGTATTAGTTGTATATGCTCAATGAATGATGTCGGATACTACTTGTATCAGATGTTTGTATTCTTCGCAAGTACCATAATATGCTTTAGCTAATCATATTGTCCTAGGTTTGTTGTACTTGCATAGGACCCACTTCAGTCGCATCAGAAGCGGGTACCTATTTCAAGGAGATTTACAAATAAAGAGATAGGGAGGTTCTTCAAAAAAAAATTGCAAGCTGTTGGTTTTTTTTTTTTGGGCTTAAAAGGCCTTTATTAGGCCCAGTCTGTGTAACTTAAGCCCAAGTATATATGTTCTCTTTTCTCTAGGGTTTGGTGAGTAGTGAGTGTTTTTTCTTAGGGATTGAAGGGAGTGGAGAAGAAAAACAGAGAGTGCTGGAGAGACTGAGAAGAAGGGAAGGGAAAGGGTTTGTAATCCTTGTAACCTATCTGGGATCTTCTTTATAGTGAAATCATCACTCTCTATGGACGTAGGCGGTTTTGCGGAACTACGTATATCTTTGTGTTCTTGCTTCTTGTGTGTGTGATTGGATTTTTTTGTGTGGTTTGGTTTTCTTGCTTTATTTCACAACACAAGCACCTTCACTTGGCTGTTATTAATGTTGAATTATTGACTGAAAGACAAACTTTTTCTAATGTTGGTTAGAGTTCCTGTTCAGTGCTACCAAAGTTAGAACTTGTTAGTTGGTTGTTTCATGGAGTTCATTAATATATTTTTGCATTTTATGCCTTCTGTGTGCATGTGATGTACTGTTTTTCAACCTTTTGCTTTACGCTTTAAATATGCTGCAGGACAACTGTTTCTTCACCTTCTCCTTATGATAATTTTGTTGTAGATATGCTATTACTAAATCCTTCAGAATTTCATTGCTCGAAGATAACCAGCAATCCTTCTGCAAGCCTGGTTATTCCTTAATCCTGTTTAGCTTGGGGAGGTTTGCTGGTTATATGTGTTTGGCCCAGTCTAAACCTTGAATGATACCGTCCCTAGTATAGTCGTATTATCGGTTTTCAAAGACAAGTGTATGCATTACATCCTTATGTAAGAAAATTTAGAAGATGACTGAGAAATGGCTACTGGAGTTAAGACTGATAAAAGGGTTGGTTTGTCCTGCATAATAGGTCTTGTTTGGGAAACACTTATCTGAATTCCTAGAAGGGGGTTAGTTCATCTATTTGCTTCATCTTTTTCAAAGTATCCCTTGTAAGTTCAAATTTGATTGTATGTGAGGATAACAATGCTGTTCATATATTTGCAGGACATAAAGCATGTATGCTCTTATCTTCTAGATTTAAAGAAAGGGTCTGCAGAGGAACTGCGTGCAAATGTTTATTCTAACTATACATCTTTCATAGGGTGCGTATACCACTTCACATTGTTGATATCATTCATTAGAATGGCAACTACACTGTTATACATATATACATAATTTAAAAGTATCGGTGTGAAATTGGGTATGGATACAATTCACGTCTATCTGGAGTCAGTTTTTCAAGTTCTACTTCTGCATTTCACCCTTTCTTAAATCATACAGTCATCACTCCGTAATATGTCATGTCTTTCTTTATCCCTTTCCTCCACGTTTTTAGTGGTCTATTCCTTGTTGTACCTGCAACTTGTAGTCTCTCAACTCCATGTACTGAGGTTGTTTCATGTCTTCTACTTATATGCCCAAACCACCTCAAGTAAATTTCTCTCAATTTGTCTCACACATTTATTTTTATATTATTGGCTAAATTGGAAAAAATGCCTGACAGCTTTATAGGCTCTTTCTTAAGAGCCTGAGTCCTGTTTATTAGAAGGGCTCAAAAATAAAAATAAGCCTGGGCTGAGCCCCTCGGACAAATAAACATGTTCAATCCGGCTGACTTTCACTAGGATCTGGCCAACCTCAGGCTAGGTTTGAGCCCATTAACAGCCCTAGTTAATCTGAACATTAGCTTTAAAATAAAAAGCTCTAGTATGGATGATTGGGGCATTATAAGGTGGCATTAGATTGTCCTTCCCCCATTATTCAAAACGAAAATAATAAAAAGAAGAAGATTATGTTCCCCCCATGCAAACTATGTTCTCAAAAACTCCAAGGTTTGAAGGATACAGGTACCATAGGAAGCAATAAAGGATTAGCAAAATTGTGCAGCTTAGGTAAAGTTGTTCTTTTGTATACTTTTTCCTTTTCTTTTGTCTTGTGAGGATTCCCTTTCCAAGGTAGAAAAAAAGGTAGCTTACATTATATTAAGAGTGTCAGTCAACAGTTGCTAAAATATTAGTCTTACAGTCGTATGTTTTTGGATTTCACATTTGCATTTCTATAAAGTTTTTCATTTAGAGTTTCTCAAAAAATAAGAAAAAATGGTCTGCATTTAGGAAGCTTTGTCTGTTTTGGCATTTAACGTGTTAAACTTTCCTTCTGCATTTACAGCACGTCAAAGGAGATATCAGATCTGGAGGGCGAGCTCCTTTCCATTAGAAATCTGCTTTCCACACAGGCAGCTCTAATCCATGGTTTAGCTGAAGGAGTTCATGTCGGTTCCTTGTCTGATGGTTCTGAAGGTTCTTCGGCACATGACATGTCTGCTATTGAAGATAGAGAACCATCTGACATAGAGAAGTGGGCGGTGGAGTTTCCTGATATTCTTGATGTTTTGTTAGCAGAAAGGAGAGTGGATGAAGCTTTGGCTGCCCTTGATGAGGGGGAACATGTACTTGTTGAAGCAAAAGAAAATAAGTCATTGAGCCCAACTGCACTCTCATCATTACAAACTGCTATTACAGATCACAGACAAGAATTAGCTAATCAGCTAGCAGAAGCTGCTTGCCAGCCTACAACTCGTGGTGTTGAACTTCGTTCAGCTGTTTCAGCACTTAAAAGACTTGGAGATGGCCCACGTGCTCATACTTCACTTCTTAATGCTCATTATCAGAGATTTCGATATAACATGCAAAATCTTCGTCCATCAAGCACCTCATATGGTGGGGCTTATACAGCTGCTCTGTCACAATTAGTTTTCTCTACAATTGCTCAAGCTGTAAGTGATTCTTTAGCTGTCTTTGCTGATGAGCCAGCATATACATCTGAGCTTGTGGTTTGGTGTTCTAAGCAGACAGAGGATTTTGCAGTCCTTGTAAAGAGGCATGCACTAGCCTCGTCTGCAGCGGCTGGAGGCTTAAGAGCTGCTGCAGAGTGTGTTCAAATAGCTTTAGGTCATTGTTCTTTGTTGGGAGATCGTGGGCTCTACCTGATTGCTCACCTTTTGGATGTCTTTAGGCCTAGTGTTGAACAAGCATTGCATGCTAATTTAAAACGAATTGAAGAGAGTACTGCTGCACTAGCAGCAGCAGATGACTGGGTGCTCACATATCCTCCTGCTGCTGCTCATCCATCTGTTAGATCTTCCAATGCATCAGTTGGTAGTGGGATGTCATTCCAGCCCAAGCTTTCAAACAGTGCTCATCGTTTCAATTCCATGGTTCAGGTGAAAGAATATTTTCCTTTTTTAGCAATGCAACTTAGGACAAGGACTTCTGACAGTGCCATATATGGTGTCAAACAAGGGGAGCCGTGGATAACATATTTAGATGCTTCCATACCAATATATTATGATATAAAATTATTTTATTATGTAAGATGTGAATGCATGAGATATTGAAAATTTTCTAACTAAAAATGCAATATAATCAATAAATGAAGAAGAAAAATGTACTGATATAATACAGGTACAAAACACTGCTAAAATGCATAATCAATTTAAATTTTTCCTCGGGTTTTGTTGACATGAGTTTGAAGTGAACTTCTTTAATGTCCTTGTTATATAGGTTTGAATGAATCCATTGGAATGTGTTTTCATAGCCATATTTCCCATTTATCTAGGGTCAGCCTTTTGAGTTCTACATTTCCACTCTACCCTATCAAAAATCATGTTCTCTGTTATTTCACAATCTATTATAATGTATAGTGGATTTTTTAATCATTTAGTTTTCCAAATGACAATTGTTTTTCGACTATGTACAATGTTGCCTTTGATTAGTAGCTTGACATGGCATGCTGCCTCTGATATGCTTGATGTGTTTGAAGGCATTCAGGTCACTTTTATGAGTTAAAGGATATCCATAATTGCATGCTAGTTTATAAAATGATAGTTCTTGCTGCTTGCTTTAATGTGCCCAAAATAGCATGAGGGTACATATGCTTGTATTTGATATTTCTAGTAGTGAAGAAATCTTGGTGCGATAGTTTTTTTTTCTTCTTTTTGTGGTTGCTATTGTTGTTGTAAATCATTTAAAAATCATTTTCTTCCTTGTAGTTGAAGTGCACACCTTTCTGAAGCTCATTTTTCATTGCTTTTCTATTGTATTATGTTGTATTTGACACTTTAAAGTGTTAAATCAATAGATTTGTCATGGCCACTATCATCTCAACCTAGATTTTCAAAAATTGTTTCTTTTTTATGTTGACACCTTAAAGAGCTCATTTGTGCTATTTACTCTAGAGTCTCCATTAGATACTCTCCAAGAGATCCAGGTGGCTAGGTCTCATGTCTTTTGAAAGAATATGCATCCCCCTCCCTTCACTTCTATGACTAGGCTATAAAAAATGTTACAAGATATTGTAGGAATTTTCGGTTTTATTGATTTTGCTCTACATTCTGTATGTGCTTCCAGGACTTCTTTGAGGATGTAGGACCTCTCTTGAGTATGCAGTTGGGTGGTACCACATTAGAAGGTCTATTTAAGGTATTCAACTCATACATCAACTTGCTGATAAGTGCATTACCTGGTTCAATTGACGATGAAGGAAACGTTGAAGGTTCCAGCACTAAAATTGTTAGCATGGCTGAGACAGAATCTCAGCAGATTGCTTTACTTGCAAATGCATCTTTATTAGCAGATGAGTTGCTCCCACGTGCAGTCATGAAGCTATATCCACTAAATGCTAGTGGAAAGGTTGATTCTCATAAAAGGTCTTCAGACAAGCAAAGTCGTCAGCCTGATCAAAGAGAATGGAAGAGGCGGATCCAACGCTCTGTTGATGGATTACGAGATAGTTTTTGTAGACAGCATGCTCTTGATCTCATTTTCACAGAAGATGGTGATACCCATTTAAGTGCAGAGATGTATTTAAGTATGGATGGAAATGTAGAAGAGCCTGAGTGGTTTCCATCACCAATATTTCAGGTAAATTAGTTTATTTGACTGTGTCATGTCTCATCTCATCTTATTCCATTTCACCTTTTTTTTCCTAGAAAATATATTTGTTCTGGCAATGCACCCTTTTCACCCGTTTTGAGTGTTGATCATTCCTGAATAAAGTTAACTATGTCATCTTTTGTTTCCATATTATATTGTCAATTGATGTTAGGATGCCGCTATGACCAATTTTTCTGTTATATGAATTAGTTGATGAGAAATGCCATAGATTATTTTGTACACTGCACTGTCAACTGTTCTTTAAGTTGATAATACAAAGTCTTTTCTGCCAGAGAGAAGTGCTCTATTTGACTGGTAGTTAAACTTGTCTGTGGACTCACATGGATGCTTGTCAATTATAGGGTGATTGGGGAAGGTCTATAGGTGCTCTAGGGTAGGGCAATAAATCAGCTCCACTGGAGATTTCTGACTTCCAACTATTCCTCCAATTTTTGTTTGTAAAACCAACAATCTGTAAAAGGAGGATGGGTGTCAAGTTGGAATGTGTCTTGACACTCATCCATGTGATATTCGTTGTTGGATTAAAACTCTCTTTATATGGCCACTTATAGACTGTTAATGTTTGGAGGTAAAACTCTATATACCCCTAATCAAGAGTCCTCCTGCCCATTCCTGACAGTAGCAACAACAGAAGGGAAAAAGAAGGAGAACACATCTATCAAAGGACCTAAATAACTAAACAAAGCCGAGAACATGATTGATCCAAAATGGGAGAGTTACATAGACTCGGCTCATAGCCTATCAGTCTATGATATTCCCTTTTTTTTATAGTTTTGGCCTTTTGGGTGATATCCTGTTAACTGGCACATGGTTGAATTCATGTATGTGCAGAATGTATATAGAACATACATGATGCATATTGGAACATACATATTGACCCCAATAAACAGATCCTTTATTGTGCTAATAACTTCCCAAATTATCGATTCTTAATATGTAATAAAAATTCAGCCCTGCTATAAACATTAAATCCAGAAGTAATGACTCTAAAATCTCTAACCGGCCAAGTTTCACAACATTGACAAATTGGTCATCTCTCTCTCTCATGCAGAGATTCTTCAGTGTTATTTGATTAACAAGTGGCCGTCTGTTTTATTTGATTGAACAAGTGGCAGGTTACCCATTTCATGCAGAGATTCTTCAGTGTTATTTGATTGAACTAGTGGCCTTCTGTTTTATTTGATTGAACAAGTGACAGGTTACCCATTTCAAGCTTACTATAAATGGCCTCTGTACAGTTGTACAACTTGACAAAAATGGAAGTGATTGACACATCCACAGATTAAGGCCACATCACATAATTTAGATAGGTGTGATATTCCCGTAACAGTGGCATTATGCAGAAACCGAGCATAGGTCGTGTGAACCATTCCAATTAAATATCAAGACTAATAATCATGTGCCATTAAACTTCTCAAGGAAAGAACAAAATTTGAAATTTTGATATACTGTGGGCTCTGGTGCACTGATAGTAGGAAGATTAGAAAACGTGTATGGATCTTATTCTCGAGTCCAGTTCCAACTTGAATAAATCCCTCAACAAGAGAGAAGTAGCATCCAAAACTGGTCTGATTTCTTAGTACTGAAATCTGGTTGTAGGTAACCCTAGTAGCAGGAAACTCGTGCAAATAGATTTTTTCAGTTGTCTGTAGCAGTTAGCACTAATCTCTCCATGATAAAGTAATCTTCTTCTGATAGTTGGTTCATACCAAGGAAAGGAAAATGGATCTTCATTCCTGAGGACTTTAGTACTCAGATGGTGAAGGCTTCTTGGCACTAATAAACTCAGTATCAGTTGAATAATTCCAAAAGCTAGCATCCCATTGTATGTTCTTGTAAGAGTCTTAAATAATCAAACCCCGGGGGGGGGGGGGGGGGGGGGGGGGGGGGGGGGGAGTTCTACAATAATGAAGTATTTGACTATGTGTATTTACAAGTGTACAAGTAAAAGAAACTCATCAAATAAGCTGCTTACTTAACCTCCGAGCACAACGGAGGACCACTCCCTATACAATTGATGTGCTGATACACCAATCATCTCCTTCGAAGAGTCTCCATTGGACCAATGTTGAAATTATAGAGCAGACCCTATGGAGCTTTATCTTGGAAAATCCTTCTGTTACACTCTTTCACATTCCCCATCGGACCTAAGATGCCTCAACACTTCAATATGCTCATTGCGTTGTATCTGACATCCATACCACATTGGATAGCATGGTCTTGTAGAATATTTTGTAAAATATGATTCAATTAATTCATTGTACTTTTGTCATGAGACATGTACAAAATAAAGGCGACAATTAGTATGAAGCACTTTACAAAATAGATACTTATATGACACTTCACATGCTTGAGAAGCTAATCCATTTAACAAATTTAAACAAATAACAGCATGGTAAAATTTACAGTTGATCCTGCTGGATCATTTTGGCCTCTTTGGGGCTTTTTTGTTGTATGTGCTGGTTTGCTCTTTTAATAAAATTATCACTATTATTCAAAAAATAGCATGGTAAAATATTTCAATGTAAAAAAAATTATACAACCTAATATATAAATGTATTCTTAACTGGGCATCCTTTTTGCTTCTGTGTTCTAGGTTTTGGACAGAAGAGGTGTTATATCTGTGTTCGTTTCTGTTTCTGTGCCCTTAGTGTTGTGTATGTGCATCTAGTCCATAGCATTTTAGCATGCTTTTGTCTATTGTCTACCATTAGATAGATAGTAGCAATTCATCCTTCATGATATATTAATATGTTCTAGATTCTGGCCTTATAACCCAAATTCCCAAATAAAATCAAGTACCCAAGATAAATCTTGTAATATAACTTTCATTAAAAAAAATCCTAATATAATCAATATGGAACTGTAGTACCAAGCCACCAATGTAACACATCATAGCAGTTGGGCCTAAATCTTGGCCTTTTTATGGGTTGTTAGTGCTTGTCTCATACACTTTCAGCTGTTTCTCATCAATTTTGGGCTGCATCACCCCTTGAGAAATTGAATTTTTTGTATCAGTCTCTCTTGTAGGGTCAAATTTGTCTCCGTCCGCCAGCAAAGAAAGTTCTTGGTTCTGTCCTCGTTAGCTAATGTTTCTTTGTTCTCTCTCAAAAAATTATATTTAGTTAATCTACAAACAGTGAGAAGATGATACTTTTGCTTTCGTTAGTGACATTCTTCTATAATTCCAATATGATTGTGATAGCACCTAAAGTTCTGATACATGTTTAGTTACTGGGCCACATCACTCTTAACAATAGGGGAGAAGAAAGAGATGTTTCTATGGAACTAAACATGTCCAATTAAGAGGCAACCATGAATGTTATTATCAGGTTTTATACAAGCCTCCTCTCGATTAAAAATGTTAATTTTGAACATACTTAAAATTTATGTTTGACACTGGAGATGCATAAGATTCTAATTTTTCATGTATCCTTCATTTTTATCCCTAACCTGAAGCTTTTACTATAGTGTATTGCTTCTTAATGCTACAAGTGAAGATTTTACCATAACACATTCTTTATTCTGGAGCCATGTTTTTCAAATTCTCATTACTCACTGCAACTGCTATTTCTATCCAGGAACTTTTTATAAAATTGACCAGGATGGCTAGCATAGCTGTGGATATGTTTATTGGCAGGGAGAGGTTTGCCACTTTGCTATTGATGAGACTCACAGAGACTGTCATCCTATGGCTTTCAGATGACCAGAGCTTTTGGGATGATATTGAGGAAGGGCCAAGGCCTCTGGGACCTCTTGGCCTTCAGCAGGTATTGTTGTGTGATTTACCCATTCAGTTTTCAGCTTGTTGGACATGGAGATATTTTTTTATACTTGATTGGTTATTGTATATTCCTGTTGTTATGGCAAAAATTGACATTTTATTTTCTTCATTTGACTTTTGTGTAGTTTTATTTGGATATGGAGTTTGTAATTCACTTTTCATCCCAAGGCCGTTATCTGTCTCGTAATTTGCATCAAGTTATCAAAGACATTATAGCTAGGGCCGTGGCTGCTTTCTCTGCAACTGGAATGGATCCATACAGGTGAGCTATTATTTCACACGGTAGGGTAAAATATTACAAATTGCTTTTTTCCAATATATTTGCATCTACATGCATTTAATTGGTTTAAAGCAGTCTACCTTTTGTTTTGGATGATGCATCCTACCTTATTTTTGGAACCTTTTTCTATAATTTAAACATTTTCATGTTTTTGACCTTTGATTTTCAGTTGGAGTTGTCTTTGCCTTCCTTGTAGAGAGAGAACCTAAAATTTGTGTTTAGGAATTCTCATGTATCCAACTTAGGTAACTGCATACAGATATGTGGTTACCAAAATTCCTGCTTTGTGAATTATTTTAGTGCATGAATGCATAAGAGAGTTTGCTAATTTCTGACATGAGTGTAAAGTGAAACTTTCCATGGAAATCATTTCCATCCTAAATTTCAGTTGTTAGCCAATTTTCCAACACTAGAACACTTCCAAGTTTCTTTATAACTTTCAAAGGAAAGCAATCCACCCTCCAAAAGATATGTCTCAAAAAACAAAACTTTTGGCTGAAGTTTATTCAATTGTCTGAAAATAAAAAGAATTCCAACATTTCCCAACTCTTCTACAAAAATCCAAAGCTTCAACCCAAGTCTGAATGAAATCATTTAAAGAGTTATGTGTGTGTGTATATATATGGAATTTCTTATGTACATACAAAAAAAAAAAATCACATCAATCTGTACTTTGACTGAAAAGGGGTTTGAAAAAGCTGAAATATGTATTTAGTCATGATGTATGGCAGAAGCCCTCACACACAGAGAGGAGAACTTAGACCTGGCAAAATCTAACCCGAACCAAACCTGACCATTTTAAATGGATATAGATATGAGATTTTTGAAGCCTTTATTGAATGGGTAGACTTGCCCTGAATTTATTAATAAATGGGTAGGCAATAGGTGGTAGGGTTGGAAACCCGACCCGATCATTGCCATGTCTATTAGTTTATTATATGCAATCCATCCAACCATATGAGGTTTAAAACCTATTTAAAGAGTAGCCTTGATGTTGAGCCTCACTAGAAAAGTCTCCTTAGTGTAACTCAATGATGACAACATCAACAAGAATTTTTTTTGTGATTTTAATCATGAAAATTTCCAGGTTGTACTATACTACCAATACACCCATAAAAAGTGGTTAGGTTGCCCTTGTGTTTAATGCCAAAATAACCTCAATGTCACAACTTCAGATCCAAACAAATATAAACTAAGTCAACTTGTTAGTAAACTTAGTATGTATATTCATTTTTCATTTTCGGGAGTATATATATATATATATATATATATATATATATATATATGCTAACAGATTTATACTTGTTGACTTGTACGCTATTCTGCAAAATGGTTGAGGGGTGGGGGGTAACTGATTTTAGTAAGTATTGGGTTGGGGTTAGTGTAGGTTGGCTATTTGTATGGCGATGACTAGAGTAGGAATAGGAAGAAGATATAGAGAACAGACTATATGGTGGATGGCAGGAGGAAGAGAAAAAAGAAAAAGAAAACATAGAACAAATTTGCTAAAATGAAGGCATCTGAATGTCGAGGAAAATCGGAGAGAAAGAGAGTCAGTCAAAAGTCCAGGAAAAAGAAAAAGAAATAAATTTGAAAGTGGAGGACAGGAAGAAGAAGCTATATGACCTTTCCAAAATGGAAGAGAAAAAAGCAGCCGTCGTTTGTAAAGAAGAACAAGAAAATGGAATAAAAAATTAGAAGAAGAAGAAAAAGAAACCTTCAAAAAAAAACAGTGAGAAGAAAAGAAGGGTCCGTTGTACCTGGGTCATGACAAAGAGAAAGGTTGGAGGACGTTGGAGAAAATGGATAGTCATGGCTGTCCTGTTGTGAAATGAGTTATGAAGGGCTAGGTTAGTGAAAAGGGAAAAAAAATTCTTTACCACAGAAAGCAGCCCATCATGGGAACCTTGTTTGTAAAAAATCAACCCTAACCCAATTTTTTTTTTTCCAAAGTGACTCCAAAGAAATAAACCAATCAACCCAATCCAAACCCATTTAGCAATTTATGAAGGGTTGGAAAACCATTTTCTCAACCAACCTAAAAGAGATTTTCCTATGGGAGACCATAGGAAAATAAAAAGGTACATTTTCATTGAAAAATGATGGGATCAGAAACACTTTTCAATTAGGCAAACTTAACAAAGTTGGGGTCAGAAAATGACTTCATTTTGAATGAAAATGTTGTAAGTTGGAAAAAGGCAAAGTAACCCTAACGTTTTTTCCCAAAATGGTGTCGTGCATTGGGCAAGCCCTTTCTTATGTTGCCGTCGAAGTTATTTTGAAAATCGAGTCTCCTTTTTGTCTCACATTACACATCCAACAATTTGGCTTTTGAGATCATCTCATCTCATCTCAAGTAATTTGTTAAATTTATCCCATTTGAGTATAACTGACAGCTGCATCTGCTTCATACTCTTAATTTGTGATTGAAATTAACTCTCCAATTGACAATAATATTATTTGAATTGACATGTGATCTTTGTCCTTTATATGTGTATCTTATATGCTGATTAAATGATTTTTCTTTGATTTCTACGACCTTGCTGATACTTAACATTCCTGTACAGTGTGTTGCCGGAAGATGACTGGTTTACTGATGTGTCTCAAGAAGCCATAAATAGATTGAGTGGAAAAGGTAAACTCGTCAATGGAGATCGAGAGCTTAACAGCCCAACTGCTTCTGTGTCCGCACAATCCATATCATCAGTCAGATCACATGGAAGTTCCTAGTGCCATCTAATCTTGCATGCAAATTGCAATTCCAATGTGAACCAGGTCTGGATCTTCTAAATAAATGGTTATTCTATTATGTTCTTTTACCAGTTTGGCAGGTGAATGAATTTTCTCATATACTGCTGCTTCTACCAATTGGTATGCCTTCTCGATCCTCGTATAATGAGTAACCATTTCCTTGGTTGCTTCTATATTTTCAAGATTTACCAGAGGATTGCACGACTGTAGGTGGATAGTTTAGGTATTCTTTGCTTCTATCATCTTGCTAGGGATTTTTGAGTTTGTAAATGGCGATGATTCCAGATTGTACCATTCTTGCACTGCTTTTGAAAATGGAGGTCAGTTTGTTCGACACATGCCTCGTGGAACTGATTATTTTAATCAAATGTATACTTTGCAATTTAGTTTTGTTCATTCAGCCCATAATAAGAAGAGCGTTTTTTCCCCCAGTTTTATGTCTGTCCTTGCTATTGATCCTGGTTATATTTAGTCTTATGACTCGGTCAGCACCCCCTTCCATATGAATCAGTAAAGGAGTCAATTCAACTGCATCAGCTTACTTCACTTTCTGTGCAAAGAACTAGATGTGTAGTCCTAAGTCTTGGAAAGAATTTGGTTGGCTTTCAATTTGGTATGAACCGGTTTGTTCACCTATTGGTGCCCCATCCTGTGATGGATCATATCGTGGAACTCCAATCTGGTATTCTTGTCTCTTCATTGCTTGCTCAAGATACTGCCTGGGCTTGATCACCCAAGGATACTAGCTACTTGGTTGTTTTCTTTCTTGTTATACTTGCACTTCCGGTGCCCTTTATATATATATGAACTATTTCAAAAAAAAAAAAAAAACAGAAAAAATTGTTCAAAGAAGGGCTCCCTATTCACAATTTTGAAAGGAAAGGCAAAATGTTCCAATCTTTTTAGCGTGCTGTTTCTGACATCTATCAATGCCATTGTTTAAAAACTTGAAAAATTTAAATGAGTCAGTCTGAGTTGACTTAACTCAGTAGGATTTTGAGTGGAGTGAGTAAATGAATTTTACTGAGTTTTTTTGAGTTGAGTTGGAATTTTTCCGAGTTAAACTTGATGTGATTTTGAGCGGAGTCTGAGTTTTGAGTTTTTAAACCATTATTCAGGGCGAGGGTTTATGTTGTCTTGGCAACACCTATGATGGGTCATGACGGAGACCGGTGAAATCATCACGGCCCCATCTTAATTCTGGCCAATTCAGGCCTAGATTGATCTCGATTTGTGATCAGTCTCGATCAGGGCCTAAAGCCTTAAATTTTAAAACTTTAGGCCCATAAATTATTCTGATAAAAATCAATGTTTCTCTGATTGCTATGCACTTAGTCTTTTTTTCTTTTGGAAGTGGGATTAATCCCACGTGCATGTATAAACCTCCCAATCCAGACATTCTTAAAAGAATTTGTGGGTTTTGTTAAAATATTAGCAGGTGGGTTTGAAAATAAACTAAAATATTTACAGGGTGGATATGCTTTCAACTAAAATATTTAATTTTAGCCACTTGATATCAGTGAACAAACTCGGCATACATCTTAGTTTTTCTAAAGATGTTTGGTGATTTTGACTAATAAAATCAAGTGGTTAGAATTTGAAATTTAATCCACCTGTTGTGAACTTAGTGTAGTTTAAATCACAAGAGTTTGTTTTTGTTTGGACTCACAGAATGTTAATAAAAAGGAAGTGAGAAAAGTATGGTCTCTGAATATAAAATGTGTAAAAGTAAATAGAACTCAGGTAGGTCAGGCTACCTAAAGCCAGGGGTAGAAAAATTGGCCGGGCCGATATCCCGGCCGATTTTTCATATCGGCCGATATATTTCTCTCTCCTCCCCGTTTTTCTTTTTTTTTTAAAAAAGAAAAAATTTCAAAAAAATTACAGTAAATGCAGATAATTATGAGCTTATTGAATATGTAATTTTTTCATAAAATATCGGACATTTACATCTTCTAATATATTTTTGAAGTTACGATAGCGGGAAATTATATAAATAGTAATAAAATGGTGAAAATTACAAGGAAAAGGGTATAAATGAGGAAAAAATTACATCCCTTTAAAAGAATTTAGTATACAGTAAATAACAACAAATAAAAAAAAATTTCATTTATTATTTTATAGGTTTTACCATTTACTAACATTTATATGTCATAATCCATAGTTAATGATGAAATAATTAAAATAAAGAGTAAGTGAATGTAAAAAATGTTGCTGTAAATTTTGACATATTAGTAACAGTAACTAAGAGCAAATGAAAAATGTTCATCTATTATTTTATAGGTATTATCATTTTCTAACTTTTTTTTTCATTTATGCTATTTTATGTTGAAATAGTTAACAAAAAGGAATAAATAAATGAAAAAAAATAGTAACTAACAAAGTACACAAAAAATAACCACAGATACATTCATATGGAAAAAAATTATAATACCTATATAAAGCTTTTATTTACTACATATCTTATTTAACTTCAAGCATTTTTTAACTTTTTATAACACTTTTATGTTATTTTTGGCTAAAAAAATTAAAATAAAATACAGATAAATCGAAATAAATTACAAAACTTACATGATCAGTAGATCTATAAATGAAGAAACCTTTGAACGGTCTGGATCGTTCGGTTTCAAACAAATCCGGGTCGTTTAGAACTTAGTTAAATCAAGTAATGAAGAGTGAAATTTTTTTTGGAAGAGAAATAGTAAAATCTGGTTTTCTCCTTGAAAATAAGGTGTGAAATTTGAGATGTAGGTTAATGGTATTTATAGAAAAAAATTGGACCGGGTCGATTTTTCAAATTTAAAAAAAATAATAAAATATTCACGTATGCCGGACCAGCCGAATTCTGTAGTCCGCCGTACACAGAGATGTGGGGGAGAAATTGGTTGACAGGTGAGATCTCGCCTGATATATCGGACATGAGATATCGTCCGATATATCGTATAAATATCGCCGAACTTGAGTTGGGCCCAGGCCCAAGTTTTACTGTTTTTTTTTGGAAAAAATGGCCGATTCGGCCGAGATTTGGACCGATATATCGGTCATCTCGGCCGATATTTATTATATAAAAAAAACTTTAAAAAAAAAAAAAAAACAAAAAACTGAATTTTTAAAATTCGGCCGATATGATGACCGATAATTCCGTCAAAAATTCGGTCATATCGGCTGATTTTTTTTTGTACGGCCGATACGTATAATTCGGTGGTTGAAAATCCGAATTATATCGGCCGATACGCACAGTATCGGCCGATATTTTGACCCCTGCCTAAAGCATTAGACCAGGACCGGCCCAATTTTATGTTGGGCTTGCTTTTTGAGCTTAGAAGAGGGGTCAAAATCTCGGCCGATAATGTATCGGCTAGAGATAAAATAATTCGTTTGATACGGTTGAGATCTCGGTCGATTTTTATTTTTTATTAAAAAAAAAAATACAAATATCGGCATGGGCTAAGTCGATATCTCAGCCTATATTCGTCCGATACTGACAAATATCGGTGTTTTTTATTTTTAATTTTTATTTTTTAAATAGCCTTTTTTATTTTTTAAATGATTTTTTCAAAAAAAAATGATGAGGGAGAAAAATCTCGGCTGAGATGAAAATATGGGCCTTAGAACAAGTCCGAAGATTGATTTGATTCAAACCAAGCCCACTTTTAGCTCAGGTTGGAATGTTGGATCGGATTGGTTCTAGTTTTTAAGTAGTCCAACTTTCATCCCTATCGGTTAGTTCAACGTGAGGCTGATTGTTCACATTTTCCTTTATGAATACAATTAATATGATTCTAAATTATGAAATTAAGAGTTCCACAAGTAAAAAATTACGTGATAATTTTGAATGTTCAAACTTGGCTCTCATCTAATGACACTAACTTAGCAATTAATATAGAATATTTTGAGATTAATTGTGATTCAGTAGGTAATCAATTGTCAATTGTGGGTCCATCAAATTTGTTGGATTACATGGGACCAGTGTTATCAGAACTGAACCGAGCCGCGGCTGAATCGCCGGTTCAGCCACAACCGCCATATTGTTGGTTAGGTTTTAGTAAAAAACCTTCTGCTGAATTAAGCCGTAAAAAACCGCTCCGGACCGCGGTTTTTTGCGGCTTTCTTAATACAGCCGTAAGCCGTGGGCCGCGACTTGAGTTAAAAAAAAAAAAAAAAAAAAAAGAGATGGGATTTGGGAAACCGGAAACGAAAAGACTTTCCTTCCCCTAGGGAATAGGGAGGGGGTGGTGAAGGGATGAGTACAAGAATGGATTTCTTCCCATTCTTGGGCAGTGGACTTCTTGAAAATGCCACGGGGGATATTTTATTCAAAGGAATTTGATCCTCCTTCAGTTCACCAAAAATCTCAACTCTCCTGCTACTTTTCTTCTTCACTCTCTCAACGAGTTTCTTTTTCCATCGTTTTTAGTAGTTTTTCCTCTTTTATTGATTTTATTTTTTAAATTATCTCTTCTTCTTTTTCCTTTTTGAAATGTTTTTCATAAATTTTTTTTTTGCAGTTGTTCATTATATTTATGTACCTTTGAGCAGTTAATTCATTTTATTATTGTACTTTTTTTTTTCTCTAAAAAGATAATATAGTGTAATTTTTGTATAAAAAAAAGGGGACAAAAAATTATAGGTGTCATTTTATCATTGTTATTTGGGTTCGTTGGTGGTAGGAAAGATAATGAAGGTGTAGGTGATTGGTGGAGGAAAAAAGGTTAATGGAGAAAGTGAGTAGTTTGGGTGGATTGATAATGAATTAGATTAGGACAGTGATCATGGATATTAATTAGCATTGAGTTGTTAAATGATATTTTAGATTATGGAACTTTTTATTTTGATGGTATAGGATGGATATTTAGATTGTGAGATTAGATGTTAAATTAATAGCTTTTAAATTTATAATTGTGTTTGTGAGAATAGTTTTTTTATATTTTTTATGAATATTTAATATTATTTATAATATTATATTGATGAGTACGGCTTTGATCGGCTTTGACTACGGCTCAAATCGGTTAAACCCGGTTGAACCCAACCTCCCTCGGAGACGGTTCCACAGACGGTTCGGTTCTGATAACATTGCATGGGACAGACTTCAATGGTTCAACCCATGTCTCCGATGTTTTGATAGGCTATGTCTGATAGTGAATCTCATCTTATAATTATAATTTTTTTATAAATGAATAGATTATTAACAAAAGGCTAACATATTGTCAAATATAGAGCCCAATGAATCATGTTAGGTTATGATTTTTATAACTAAAAATTAACCATTGAATAAATATTTTGACCTAACATAATTAATGTAATGATTGTTTATGCAAGTAAATTTTAAAAAGAAAAAATAATTTTAATATAATAAATTTAAAATAAAGTAAATTCTATGTGGATGGAAAAGATACATAAGCTTTTTATATTAATACCTATAAGTATATATAAAATTCCTAAGAAAATTATTAAAAATATATTTTAATAACTTAAGTACTTTATAAATTAGTGATTTGGAATGTCATGAAATTGGCAGTCCAGGTTAGAAACTACGAGTGGCCCTCTTCTAAAAATTAGGTTTAAAGTGTAAATTAGTAAATGTCTTGTTGATTTAGCAATATTTTTGAAATTGAATTTTCTTCTACAATGAAATAATTTATGACTCAGTCTTTTTCCTTTATTCTCGAAACAGAAAATCAAAGAGGATTTTTTTTTTTAAAAAAAGGACAAAATGAAAAGGAATTCCTTATTCCAGTGGACATGATTGTCAACCCCACAACACGGCATTCGAAGAAGCAAAGAGAGGTCAATCTGTCGAAAATCTCAGGTACGAATCCCAGACAACAAGAGAGAGGAGAAGAAAGGGGAAAGAGTCGTTTCTGCCGCAGTGGATGGGCGATGAGAAATCGTCCAATTTGATGGCAGGCAGAGATAGAGAGCTCTTGTTGCCCGTCTCGGATTCAGGGGTGGTCGTGGAAGAAGATGGCGGTTCCAAGTCGTCTTCATCTTCTTCACATCACTCCGGTAGAGAGGTCAGAGCTTCTCCTGTCTGTTTATTTATTTCTCTAATTTGCCTTTTTTTTTTCTCTGGGTATGATCTTGTCGTGAAAATCTTGTTCTTGACGATGTTTTTTTGTTTTATTTTGATTTTGTGACAACCTTTTTCCTCGTTTTGGATCATTCGATTGGGTTTGGATGTATATGCGTATGTATACTGTATGGGTGTTTGATTTGATTTTTTGCTTGAGCGGATTATTATTTTTTACCCATATCTGATGGGTTACTTAGGTATCCACCCCCCTCTCTCTCTCACTCCCCCACCCACTCACACACAGAGACCGAGAGAGAGAGACACACACACGCGTATGGCGAAAGTGCAATCCGAATTATTGCAATAGGAAAAACAAAATAATATTAAGTCACGAACTTACCATTTGGAGCCTACGGTGGGATCGTAAGAATAGAATCTTCAAGGACGCTGCCGAGTGCCGAGTCAAATCATTCAGTTACCAGACGTGTTTTTGCCAAGTGCGCCTCATTGGCTTCTTCTCCAGGAATATTTCTACGCCAGTCATCTTACGGGCCTAGAAAGAATGTATAGATCTTGTTTAAGCTCTTAGTTTTATCTGTTTCCAGCTTTTGATTACTATGGATTTGCACCTCTGGTGCCTTTTTATCTATTAACATATGAAGCATTAAAAAAAAAAGAAACGAACTTACCACACAAAGCTAGACAAATTTTAACGTCATTAGGTGTTAATGCCTACATCCATGAGTGAAAGAGAAGATAACTAACCAAAAGAGAGAAGAAGAAGGAGAGAATTACAATATGCCAACAAATCCAAAAAGCTTACCACTTTCATTCTAACATGCAAAAGATCTCTCAGAATATACACAAAAGAGAGCTCTCACAAAATTGCTCTCAATCACTCTCAAAGGAGGCCCTAAGAACTCCAAATTTCTGTATGTCACAACTCACAACTAATGGCCTAAGCATCTCTCATATTGACTTTGGAAACCTAAAGTTAAAAAAGAGAAATCCTCTTATCAAATCACTCAAAATAAATTGTTTTAATCAAAATTAAAAAGAGGGTTAGAGAAGCTTGAGCCACGTGGATTGTGTGTGGCCCTTGTTGGTCTGTGTCTAATGCTTGTTGCTAGTCCAAACATGAGTTGTATTCCTCAACCATCACTGTAACGTGAGTTGTATTTTATTTCAACCATCACTGCAGCAACATGAGTTGTATTCCTGTGAATGTACAGGTTGTGAAATTTGCAAAGAAAATCTCTCTACAGATAATGAATATTTTTGCCTAGATTGGCACGTAGATGTTTCCTTAATTTAAAGAGTTTTACCATGTTAAAAAAATACCATCTCAGTCTCCTTTCTATCTCATATTGTGTTGCTGGAAAAGATCCTAACTTGAGTCCCACTCTCACTCATTCAGTCAGAGAGTAAGGGCATCAAGAAAATTTTCTTAGTTCGATCTTGAGTCGAATCCCACTCATTCAACCGGAGAGAGTAGGGGCATTGGACAAAATTTAGATCAAGTCTGAATCCCACTCACTCGAACAATCAGTGTTGAGTAGGGGCATCAGACGGGATTACAGATCACTCTGGACCTTTGATGCCACTTAATTTCATCCTAAATTCTCTTGGATCAGTATTGAGCTCTAGTTGATTGAGAAGAAGAACTTCCTCTTCGGTGATGGTCTGGGCTTGTTCACTAAGGTCTATCTCATTGATGTCATTAAGCAATGATGCAAGGGATTCAAAAAGAGAACTGAAGCAAGAATTTCTCCAACTCTTTAACTTGCCCTTTAGGAATTTCAATTTTTGATTGAGGATAAAACTTTTAAGACCATAAGGATTGCATTCAGACCACCAACCAGCAATAAGATCCTTCAAGCCATTTTCCTTTAACCAACAAAGCTCAAACCTAAAAGGAGGAGGTCCCCAAGATTCTTCGAAAAATCAAGCACGAGAGGCCAGTGATCGAAGATGGGATGGAGGAAGATTGGAACATGAGACCCAAAGAACACTTCCAACCAATCAGTTGATACTAGAAAGTTGTCGATCTGGGAAAGAGTGGGACTATCTTTTTTTTTTTTTTTGGGATAACATGAGTATCCCCACCCTACACTGGAGGTGAGACTAATCCTACAGATACACAGAACCACCCGTAAGGTTTGTGTATCAAGTAAGCTTGGGAGGAGTTGAACCCAAGACCTCTAGTCTAATCCTAGAGTTGGCCTGTCTTGACTGTTAGACCAAGTGAATTCGCCTCCAGAGAGAGGAAGGTCCACTAAGAAAAGGGAGAATATATGTAGTCGAGAATTGTCACATGTTGGAGGTCGATCTAGTAACCCCTGTCTTTTCGTGCAGGAACCTAATAATGTTGAAGTCCCCACAAATGCACCAACTGTTGCACCACTTGCCTCTGATTGACTGGAGCTCCTATAAGAACACAAGCTTTCTTGAATCGTTACACTGCCCATAGACCGAAGATAAAGTCCAAGCTTGGCCAGATATGCGATCCTCTAGGTGATATAAAGGGAGAACTCACTGACAAAAGAATCTAGTTTCTTGAATTTGCTAGGATTCCAACAAACAATAATGCCACCTAAAGCTTCGATAGACCTCTTGGCTTCCCAACAGAAACTGCAGAAGTCACCATTCGTGATGTCTTGTTGTGCAGAAACCACTAAGGTTTCATCTGATGGAAACAAATAAAAATATGAGGCATCAAGAATATAGAATGTGGTAAACATACATACAATGAATCTCAACCATGCATTGTGTGAATAGCCGAGATTCGCTTGTGTTAGATTTCTATGTCATTAAGGGGCTTGTATCTTCCTTCAATGGTGCCCTCTTGTTCCATATGGCTTGCTTTAAGGTATAGAATTTCTGTCAAATTAATTCAGCTTATAAGATGAAGTGTGTATCGAAAAGCTTCTTTTTAGATGGTAATGCAACTCAAACTTACAATCTTTCTGGTCGGAACGATGAGCACTTTCCAATTGTGCTATAGGTTCTTATGAGTCTACTTCTTTGTCTTCAGATTTCACTTCTTCTAAATGTTTCAATACTGTCTTTGTATGCCTTGATGGGTTTCAATGAATTTGCAGGAGAGCCTGGTTGTTTTATTGTTTTCATTGCTCCGAGGATTTTGTTTGAACCCAAGACCAAATCATCTTGGCATAATGACTGCCTCAAACTATTTTCCCTTTGTTTTCAGTGGCACTGCTTGTTCTCACTTCTTCCCAGAACCAATTCATTTTTATCCTCTTCTTTTGATGCAAAGGTGTTTTAGAGAAGTGCTTCCCTTCGTCCTTAAAATATATATATATATATATAACAATTTTTCTATGAAAACAGAGATGTACGACACTGTTTACAATACATATATCATACAATGGAGAAACTTAGCATTTTGAATGATTAGTGCCTTCATATGCTAAATATAATGAGAAAAGACCTGATCTATTGCTGATGATTGTACCCTTCAATGATCTCCATACACTCCAAATTTAAAACTAAGATTCTTTGATAACTAATTCGAGCTTAACCATATCATGAAACCTTATTAACATTTTTGCTGCATAAGGTGATTGTATTTTTCTACTTGCAAACCTATTGTATGTGATAACCACATGCAATCACTCCACCAGAAAAGATCATATTCAAATATCACCATAAATCAACCTCATTTACCCACTTGTTATGACAGATTCCTTAAAGTAATTGCCACATCTTCCATTTCGTGGTACCCTATTGTAGTTTATTGTGTATGATATGGTTGTAATTGATCATTATTTTGTACATGCATATATATAAGTATATGCTTTATACAATGTTGATATTTTTCTTTAAATAATAATAAGCTATGTTGATAATGTTGTTGAGAGAACTTATTCTTACATTTTCATCACCCCTTTCCGGTGCAGGCATTTTATAAAGTTGTTCGAAGCTGGGCTTCAAAAAAGTTCATGACTGGATGGTGAACATCATTCCTTAATTTGTGTTTAATACATTTAGTTTAACCATTATTCCATTCTTCGTAGTTATGGACAACTAGGCCTAGAACTTGTTACCAACCTTACTTCTTTTAAGTTGGAATGTTCACATTTTGTTTGAGGCCAACAATTTTTTTTTTTTGGGATGGCGGGGAGTGACATAGCAATAAGAAAAAGGGAAAAAGTACCTTTCAAAAAAAAAAAGGGAAAAAATTGATACAATCCAAAGTAGTAGATCTTCCAAATGAAAAATCGATAACTAATAATTGGAGTATTGGATAGGCCAAAGATTTAAAATAAAAATAGAACATCTAAATACAGAACCAAGTAAGTGAGTATAAGAAGAGAGTCCTTGATCATTGGAGACCGTTCCTCTATTTTAAGAAAATTATCATCATCACTGTTTCAAAAAAAAAAAAGAGATTTTGTTTTGCTGATGCTTGTCATGTTTTTAATTCTTTTTCTTTTGCACTCTGCAGTGTTATCCTATTACCTATAGCCATTACTTTCTATATCACGTGGTGGTTTATATGTCTCGTGGATGGGTTTTTCTCCCCAATCTATGCTCAACTTGGAATCAACATATTCGGTATGCATTATCCGTTCATCATAAACATCAAAATCTCTCTCTCTCTCTCTCACACACACACACACAAATGATCCCCAAGAACAATATCCTTCCAAATGGGGCCCATTTGGGTCCATCATACTCCCAAAATCCCTTTCACACCATTCACTGTTTTTTTTTTTGAAACAGTAGCAAATGAATTCATTAAAGTATGTAGAAGGTATAAATGAGATGGAGCCAAGTAAAGAAGAGTTATACATGGCTTATGAACAGGGTTTACACCCAATTTGACCCCATTTTTTAGTTTTTATTTTTTAGGTTTTTTTTTGGCCTTTGCATTAAAAGCATCCTCCTAAGTTGGACATTTAAAAATAATCCATACTGTGGGCTCTTCAAAAATAAATTTAAGGGATCTCTTATAGGCTTGATATTCATGCATAGTCATTTGTAACCAACAAACACTTATCCTACAACAAACATTTCACCACTTCTTGACATGCATGTTGTGTTATTAAAATGATCAGTTGATGTAGTTATTGTTGAAATCTGACAAAATCATGCTTTGCTTTTGGTGAATGGGAGCATTGTATTTACTTCTTCCTTTTCAAAAAAATAAAAAATAAAAAAGGAAGATAGTGTGTGTGGCTTTGGAAGATAAGTGTATTTTTGGCTTGGGAAGGGTTGGGGGTTGGCATCGTGGTTTGATTTCAAGTAATCAAGAAAGCTTGGACATGATCAAATGGGAATCTATCAGTGGAAGGTGAATTTTTTATGATTCTCCTGAGGGATCTGGTTTGTTGTCATGGAGGAAAATCAATATTTGGGTGTGATAGAAGAATTTGGGCAGCTTTTTAGTGAAGATAACACATTGCTCATAGCCCCGAATGAGTGATGGGTTTCCAGGAAAATGTTACATGAGGATATAAGTTGTTATAGGGCTTAGAAATAAATGGATCAAGGAAGAAACAAGTACCGTCATTCTGAAATGACTGCCCTTGTTTTTACCTTCTGTCTCTTCACAATAATTTCATGTTGGTCATCTCCAATTGTCAGGACTTGGTTTTGTAACTTCCATTACATTCATCTTCCTGGTTGGCGTGTTTATGTCATCATGGCTGGGAGCATCTGTTCTTGGCCTTGGAGAATGGTTCATCAAAAGGATGCCATTTATTCGCCATATTTATAATGCTTCCAAGCAAATTAGTGCTGCGATATCACCAGGTATGCCTCCATATTTATTTTTATATCCATTTAATGTATTATAGATCTAAGTCTTGTCATTATTTCAGATCAGAACACACAAGCCTTTAAGGAAGTGGCCATCATAAGTCATCCACGTGTTGGTGAATATGCTCTTGGGTTTATCACTTCATCTGTCACTCTTCAGGTTTGGAGTTTTAACTATATTTTGATGCATGATGGATTATGCCCCTGGCTCCTTGTTGTTGTGTGGAAATGATACCCTGTCATATCTTTCATTTAAATAATAACCATCCCATACTAGGAAGTTTTTTATTTGTAGTGGGCCAGTAAGCATGAAGAGAGGAGTATGACTATGAGTGTGCTTAGAGATACCCAGCGAAACTCTGCTATGCGGTGATTAGAGCTGTTTAAGACATGGCATGGTAGGCCATAGTTAATCCATTGTTTTCCTACAAATGATCCTAACAATTTGAAAATGGACTTGAATTTATGCCATTGACCATTTTATGTTTTTTAACTGCTGATATAATTTTTAGTTGATAGTAGAGAGATACTTTTGCTCATATCCTATTCATCAACTGGTCTCCTTGAGCAGATCTGAACTTAATAATAAAGGTGTACAACTGACTTTGGTGCTACTTTGGCGAATTTTTATTTTTCATTGTCTCCCCAGAAGATGGGGGTGCAGGGTGTTATGCTTAGTGCTCTATGGTGCTGAAATAGTTGAAATTTTGACCAAATTCTCTTTGGTATGGAAGTCAATATTTTTAAATTAAATTAAGAAGAAATTCTTTTCTAGGCCAAAATTTGCTGTTTTGTCAGAACCTATTTTACCTATGCTATTTCAACAAAACCTGTTTTACCTATGTATGGCTACATACATGCCATAGAATGATTCCTAAACAAGGATTTGGTCAGTATCTTGTCCTTATATGAGTGTCTAAGGTGAGGAAGGTGAAGTTTTCTCCGTCATCCTTATCTTTCCCTTTTTTCTCAAAGGATGAAGTGGCGTTGTTCAACACATGTGGCTTAAAAAATGCAAATGTTTTTCCAATGGGCATGGAAAGAAATAGTTGTAAAAGGTCTGGCCTTTTATAGTTTTTATTGTTTCATTGATATAAGAGTTGAATAAATACCTTTCCAAGATAAGATGAATTGAGTATATGAATGTACTGATAAATTGCTTCAAGTTAATTAATTTACTACTTAAAATTTTAGTTGCCCATGACAAAGTATATAAGCCACATTTTTTTTTTCTCTGGAAGAACTAAACTACTCACATTTTGCCTAATTGGGAACTGCAAATTCACAAACTTTGTGATGTTGTTGACAGGATATAAGAGAACAATATTGTCGAATGAGGAAAAAGAAACAATCTTTGAAAAAGACAAAGAAACTGCATGTTCGACTTCATTTTTATGACATCTGTGATACCTTTAGAAATGTTGTTGTTGCCCCCCCTCCTCCTTCTCCATTAGGTTTATGCATGTCCACTCCGTAAACACATATGTTGTATATTATGTATGTACGTTGATGTTGACAACTGTGAGTCGTGGCATTTCTCTGTCAGGATTTTATAGTTTCATCAAGGCAGAAAATTTCTCACTGCAGGCATCTTGGCATGAATTTATGTGGAACAAGTGTTATAATTTCCTTGTTCTGAAAGTTCCCTGAAATGTTTCTATTTTTTTCCACTTGTAATTGACTTTCTACATGTAATCTGTGATTTGGTTTCCAGAACTATTCCGGTGAAGAGGAGCTCTGCTGTGTCTATGTACCTACCAACCATCTTTATATTGGAGATATATTTCTGATTAACTCCAACGATGTAATTAGACCCAACTTGTCAGTTCGTGAAGGAATAGGTAAGTTCTGTTTTTGCTATTACATCTACTAGGGCTGGCCTGTTGGGCTTTGGGTTCTATCCTGTCATAGCTTAGCTTGGGGTGATTTTAGGCCTGTACTTGATCAGCTAAATTAAATAATACTTCCTATGAACGGAATTAAGAAGAATCCAACAAATAATTATTTCACTCAAGAATCCCAATGATGCTTCTAAATAATATGCCAACCCTGCCTATGGCATACTGGTTAGGCATTCCACTCAAGGACTACTGAACTTTTCCCTTCAGGAATATCATCCTCATTTGGAGGACAGTAGCTTATACTGAGTAATTGGCACTGCAATTTAAACAATAAAACCAATGAAAACTTTCAATAATAAACATTGATTAATATGATTTTGATTTAAAGAGAAATAGAGAATCAACTAACGGTACAAATTTTGAACAAATAAGGATCCTTTCAAGGGGTTAAAAAAAGATGTAAGCTTATATCAAATGAACTCATCCTCAAATTTTCATCTAGAAATTGTTAGTATACTATTTTTTATGCTCTTGTTTTGCCACTGACAATAATGAAAAGGAGAAAGGGAGTGAAAGAGGAAATTTAAAAAAAAAGAGTTTGAACTGCAGAGAATTGTGTGTGTGAGAGAGAGAGAGAGAGAGAGGCAAAAATGACCGGGGAGAGCAGTGATGAGAAAATTCTATGCCTCTATTTGAAGGGATGAGAGCAAAAGATGAGAGAAAAGGGTAATTTATCTTTTACCCGACGAGGACAGAGAGCAGAGGCTGAAAGATAGCCCATGGTGACAGGCAAGGGCATGATAGGGCAAGAGAGAGAGAGAGAGAGAGAGTATGCGTGGGAGATCTCAGGGAGAGGATATTTATATATATATTTGCCCGTCTTATGTGTGAAGTTCATCTCATGGTTCAATACGTGTTATTTTAGATAAAAGGGTGAGAAAAGAAAACATGATGCTACAAGAGCCTACGACACAGCAATTGCTCACTGTTTACAACTTACAACCATTTCAAGATGCATTCTGATAATTCTTATGCATATGGTTCTATGATTAGTATGATGCTTAATATGTTTAATTATTTGATATTTTTTACAGCGGTTTGACTCAATCGAAGCTTAGGTTGATTAGTTGAGTTAGTTCTTTGAGTTTCTAAACTCAGTCAATTGAATATTTGAACTTTGAAGTGTGCTTTCCCCATCTGACTTTACTAATATGCAATCATCTTGTGTTGTATGCATCCATCTCGTTATTTCTTTGATACTGTCTCCTGATATCTGGTTTTTGCACATGCAGAGATTGTTGTCTCTGGGGGCATGTCAATGCCTAGGATCTTATCGGCAATTGACTCACACACAATACAAATGGATAGAACTAGAGCAGGTAAATTGGCAACATCATAGCTCTGTATCAATAATCTTCTCTTGCTTTGGGATTTAGAATGTTCAGTTTGTGTTTTCGGGTAATCATAGTTGGCCGGATTCTAACACAAGTAAAACATGTAAGGACATGGTATTCATCCCATTTGGAATATACAGTGTAAGATGTACCAGAACTGGCTTGGAAATATAGGTTGTTGGGTTTCAGTTTTTAGCATGGTTCTTGTTTTTCAGCTTCATCTTTGATTTAAATTGTATATGTCAGGAGATTATAGGCTAGATCCTTACTCTCAGGGGGTGATTTCAATGGTCCAAATTACCAGTTACTACTTACTAGAGTATATTTAGGGGGTGTTTATTTGTCTGAACCTGACCTGAATCTAACCTAAATAAATGTGCCTAGACAATGATCTTATCCGACGGGCTTGGCTTGGGCTTTTATTTAAAGCCTTTAGAAACCCGTTGGGCTTTTAAGCCCGTTTATTTTTTTACACATTTTTATTTTTATTTTATAAATTGAGAATATAACCATATATATTGAAAGAAGACTTGAAAAATAAAAATACATTAAAATTTCATATCAAAAATCAATTCTTAAAGGTGAAAATCACCTTGGATCATCTTTTTAAGGACGACTTTCAATTTTGGCTATAAAGATCAAGTGGTTAAGAAATTGAGTTTAAAATTGAAATCTTAACTTGTGGTAGTTAGTTAAGTATGTTTTCTTTAGTTCAATTATATTATCAATTTATATAACAAGTGTCTTTTTATAAAAAATAAAAAAAATTTGTAAATGTTACAGAATAAAGGGGCTTTAATCGGAGGGCTCAGGCTCTTTTAGTGAAGCCCGACCAGAACTCGGCCTATGAACACCCCTTGATTGGCATGTAGCTGGGTCAAGTTGGTTCATTGCAAATTTCTAACCCATTTAAGTTTCTGGATCCAAATTAAATTATGTATTTTAAGTGTAATCCTCATTGTTGGTGGCTTTGATTAAATTAATTCAGTGCTCCAATTACATTCTTTTATATTATCTAAACCAACTGAATTAAATAAATGTGATATATGAATCTCGTGGTGGTTGGACAAGCAATGCCTCCTTCAAGAATACTTGCTTACTATTTTAATAGATTACCCAAATTTGATACCTTTTGTTTTTAATTGATGGAATTTTATTTTAGTTGAAACAATTTTAATAATCACTATAAAATTAAGATGTTCTGTTCTTATAAGCGGTGGGTTTTGCCTTTGGACATTGGCTAAGGCACTAATATCACTATAAAACTTCCAAAAAGTGAGTTATTTCAAATAATCCTTGAAATTGAACAGATGCTCGAAGTTTATTCCATTGATTCTCCATCTAATGATGGAGATGAATTGAGATTTATTTGAAAAGTCTAAAGAAATTCTATGCCTAGCCTAGGTGAGTTTGAGGAGGAATTTAAGATTCAAATAAATGAGATAGATGATGATTCGAGGTTGATAGATAAATATGATTATTGATGGTGTTTATCTCTCTTATTTTTTATCATGTATTTTTTTTTAATTACGTATGGGAAATCGCAAGAAATTCAACGTTAAACTCCTACGAGTGATATCCACTATTCTTATGACACATTAAATGAGCCTATGGGAATTCAAACTTGATACCTTCCACTTCTTTAGACGGAAGATTACTAGTTAAACTACACTCATGCGGATAGAATTTTTATTCATCATAAAATTTTCATTCATGTATTGATATCAAATTTAAATGGAAAAGGATAACTAACATCAAACATTTGACGAGAAGAAATTTATTGCCTCCACCTTAAGGTAAAAAGTCGATTCGTTGATACGGTCGTTTGGTGAACCGATAGGTATCGACTCAAAATATCTAAATGACCTAGATCTCATTATTTAGCGTGCGTTCCACCCCACCCAACCCCCCCCTAACTCACTTGTACTTTCAATTTCGAACCCTAGAGAGACCTGCCAAGCTAACGTTAGGACCAATAATTGGTGGGTCACTCAATCAATCGAGTTGTTTCACAAGATAGAAACCTTTATCTAGGCCGATCGTGTGGCTTTCATTAATTTTTATTGAAGTCCATTGGGCATTAATAAATTTCCTTTTCATGGGTCCATTATTGAATTGTCGGTCCAGATTCGTGGACTTGAGTCTGTTCTGTGTACGGCCAGCGGACTCATGCCTCTTATTTACTGTTAGCATGTGGCTAAGTTTTGGTTTCGTTGATATTCTGAATTTTAGTTAAAAATTAGAAGAAAAAAAACAGATGGATAATTTAAACGAGAATGAAGTTTTACTCATAATTAATCAAATATTTCATTTCGAGTAAATAATTTTGGTATTTTAAAAATTAAAATGCTAATATTTTGACCAATGAACTTGAAATCAGTAATCTTTTGGTGACATTTTTTCTTAATAATTTGTCGTTTTGGATTTCAGGCTAAATTTGTTTATTGTGATATATTAAGATTGTGCACCTTTTCTTTCTATTTTAATTAATTAAATGTTGTGAATTAAAAATTTATAACTTCCAAATAAAATCGATAAAATACTAAAATTAAGTCAATATGAGTGGAATTGATCTCACGTCAATATTTTAAAACTTTAATTATAAATTAAACATATTTGAGCTCTGTGAGACAACTGATCCATTTGTTAATATTTCTTTATAAAAATTAGGAAGGAATTGAATACTGATTCAGTTAGGTCTTTTTTATCACTGTTATAAATATTAGTGATATTTTTAAATTTACTATATTTTTATCAGTAAAAAATTATTACTGCATTAATAACATTTATTTATTGGAACGATGTCAAATTCTCAATAAAATTGTATTAAAATGATAACTAATAATATTGCAATAATATTTTGGTAAATTTATTATTTTTTATAAGATTCTCCTATTAATTTTTCAGTAAAAAATTAATAATTTGAGAATATTCTAATATTACTAATCATTATTAGTTAATATTATGAGAACAATATTTGTAACCGATGATTTTAGTCGATAAATTTTAAAAGTTCTATCGTGAAATGAAGATTTTAAGATTTTTAAAAATGCTAAATTAAATTTGATAGAATTCCAGCTGCAAAACAATTATTAATCAATCAGAAATCTCCATCACGTAACCGCTGCCGACACTTGTTATCAACCTACAATTGAGTCCATTCCGCACCTCAGGTTCGGAGCCTAGCCTGAATCCGAACCTAGCTCCAAGCTTTCTTCTCACTATAAACCAGACTCAACAGTCACTTACTGGTGCGTGCATCTTTCTTTGGAAACTTGAAGCCGAAACCGCGAAAACCCTTTTCCGAGAAAAGCGATTTCTAGAAATTCGGATCCGGTGATAACTTTTTCTTAAATTCGTCTGTGAATTCCTCTTTCATAAGCCGATTTGGCAGAATTTTGAGCGATTTCTGAAATCTTGCTACGAATTCGTTTCTCTCGCAATTTCGGCTACTCGAAATCTCGTTTTCCGAAGGTATCTGAGCCTACAAGCACTTTGATTTTCGGTTTTGTTCGAATTCGCTGAAATTTGAAATCTGAAAAGTAAAAAATCTTTGATTTTTGGGAGAAATTGCGGAGTACAGCTTCATTTGTGGAAGCTTTGAAATAGGTTGAATTTGTTTCAGCTATTTCTGTAAGTTTACGGTCGATGCTCTGAAGCTGTTGAACTTTTGTTCCGTTGAAAGGAAAAAGTTAGAAATTTCACGAATCCTATAATTTCAATCGAAAATATACCTTTTTCTTAAATCTCTGCGCTACATTCTTTCTGATCATTTCATCCATCGCTTCTGGAATAATTTGTTGAAATTTCGGAGCTCTTATATAATTTTGAAAAGTCTTTTTACAGCCAATGCTTCTTCTATTTTTTTTTAGCTGATTCACTTCAGATTTCAGTTTTTATTGCTCCATGCATGAATCTCTGGCATTTATGCTGCCAAAGAGGTGACATTTTCTGATTTTCTGCTACTTTTAAGTGCTTTGATGCTGTAGACTATCCGAATTTTTTGTACGTTAATCAGTTTTCTGTACAAGGTCATCGATCTTGTGTGGGGATTGTGAGAAGCAGAGGTTTTGAGGATTTTGATGCTCTGTTTTCCCCACACAAAAAAGGCATACAGTCGTCCTTTTGAAGTTTTAGACATTGCAAGAAGGCTATATTGAGTCTTCCAATTCCTTGCTAGAAATTAAATCTTCTCAGTTCCTTCCATTTCCTTGATGGAAATGTCTTTTCATTTGAAAAACAGAGGTCATTTGCATCTGAAAAACAGAGGTCTTAGTATTCATCACTCCTTAAAAAGTCAATAGATATTTGAATCTTGAGAGGAGTGTAAAATTTTCGCTTATTTAACATTCAAAAAAAATAAAATCGCTTATTTGGAAGAGATTATCTGCTTGTTTATTATCATCATTGTCATCATCAAAGCAATCTATCATATCTTTTGGGAATTGTCTTTCTAAGTTGTACTTTTCTCTCTAATCCTATAGAAATTCTCCTTGTGTTGATTCCCCAACAAAATCCAAGATGATACATACGAAGTCTGAATCTGATATTACCAGCTTAGCGCCTTCATCACCAAGGTCTCCTAAACGACCAGTATATTATGTGCAGAGCCCCTCGAGGGACTCTCACGATGGCGACAAGTCTTCTTCGATGCAGACTACTCCTGTCTACAACAGCCCAATGGAGTCTCCTTCACATCCTTCTTTTGGACGCCATTCCAGGTCGTCTTCTGGTAGTCGGTTCTCAGGGACATTTCGCTTTTCTTCGGGTCGGAAAGGGTACAGAAGAAGGAACGAGAAGGGTTGGCCGGAGTGTAATGTAATTGAAGAAGAGGGTTCCTATGATGATATTGATGGGGGGAGAGGGCTTTCACGACGTTGCCAGGCCTTTCTTGCTTTTTTGGCTTTTGTTTTGCTTTTCACTGTTTTCTCTCTTATCATCTGGGGCGCAAGTCGGCCTTACAAAGCTGAGATTGTTGCTAAGGTATGCCAACTTTTTAGTTGTTGTTGGTTCCTCATATGCCATGAATTATGTGTTCTGCCCTTTATTTTGTGAAAATTAAATGTGTGAGAAACTGGATCCCAAATCCCAAAAGATCGACAAGGTTCGAACTTGTCAATTAGATTGGGTTCCAGTAGCTGTTTAGCATAAGCAATTTTTTAATTGTTGTTACAATTGTGTTAGATGGTCAAAATAGTATTTTAGAATCTAGTATTGGAATCCACCTCCTACCCTTCGGTACATTTTACATGAATGCACCTCCGATTGATGGGACAAAGTTTTTGATGATAATGATATTATCTATTTGTGTATTTGACCCTCATTTTCATGATTTCGGAAGGCATGAAGAGAGAAAAAAATGTGGTATTCGTTGTGTGAATGGCTCAATGTGCACTTGTTTTATGCAATGTTGACAAGTCCAGTGATTGCTTCTTCCTTTGAAACCGGTCTTAGGGTTTCTGAGTTCCATGACTCGCATCTTATAAAACCAATAAAAGATCAAAGAGGAATTTGGGCTCGGTACTACATATGCTGTGGTGAAATTGATTTGATTGGCTATGCATATTCTAAGAATGTAGTTCACTGCATGTCTATAACAGTGGATTAAAATGGTCTCTGTTTTAAGTTGTCACCTATTTTGCACCATCTGATTCGGTAATTCTGATTGCAAATCACTTATCTGTCAATAAGTTATTCTTTACATTTTTGAGAAATAATGGTATTATAGATAGGAGGAGGAAATTGAACAAGCAATGGCATTCTTTCATGACTGATTCTTGTTGCTAAATGGCATGCTCTGCCCTTGCAGTCTCTGATTGTCAATAACTTCTATTTGGGAGAGGGATCAGATTACACTGGAGTCCCAACCAAGATGGTGACCATGAACTGTTCGCTGAAGATCAGTGTTTACAATCCAGCTACATTGTTTGGTATTCATGTCACCTCCACACCCATCAACCTCATTTATTCAGAAATCTCTGTGGCAACTGGACAGGTACATTTTCATGTTTCCTATTCTATCAAGTAGAAATGAAATTTTCATTAGACCAATATCATAGTTTTTTTAAAATCTCAAGACTTAGTGGTTGAGACACAAAACTTCAAGATTGAGGTCTTGGGTTCAATTCCTAGTGACTCCAATGAAGGGTCACTCTCCGCAGATTTACCCACTGTGTGCGGATTGGGGGGTTTTCACACACTTTGGTGGACTAGTTGGGTGCAACGCCTGAACACCTCTAGACCTCAAAAAAATTCATAGTTTTTTTTTTTTTTTTTTTTTTTTATAACATGGGTATGCTCAGCTCACATTGGAGGTAAGACTAATCGTACCAAAATGTGTAGACCTCTTAATCCGCACACACTGATTAAGTCAATGGCAAGACCCGAAGAGATTAAACTTAAATCGAATTCAAGACCTCGCTTTATAAGACAACCATGAAAATCGTCTTAATGTTAAAATGTTGAGTTTAGAGTTTGAACCCTCGGAGTTCTGATAGGTTTCAGTCATTGCGACAGGCCAAAAGGGAAAATAATCCGAACAATTTCTGTTTATTTGCTCTACCAAATACAAAAACCGCTGACATAAACATGGCCAATAGAGGTTATCCATGCTTGGCTTGCCAACTATGTGATAGATGCAACTGGACGTTTTGTTGTCCCATATATTTCCAATGTGGAGTACTTTATTCCCCAGGACTTTGGAATTTTCTCCTGGTGGATACCTGTGAAGGATACCTGTGAAGGGATTTTGTTTCTCTCCAATCATGTGGACCCACGCTGTAGTTTGTCTGCATTTTAGCATTCGCGTTGTAAGAAAAAGTTGTTTTAACAGAAAAAATTGCTGCCGACAGAATTGAGAGAGCTGACAGTGACGTGGTAGGCAGTGGATGCAGCACCACTGAACCAGACATTTGTAATCATTCAAATTTTAGTCAAATAAAAAAATCTTTTGATCATCTACTTCATTTGTAGAGAAATTTCAAGTTCAACCCTCATTAAACACTCCTAAGTTCTAACCATCCAATTTAATAAAATGAATGGTGAAAATCTTTTTCACTTGTTTGCGTCACTTGTTTTTAAATCAGTAGCTAGAAAATTCTATTTTAATTTTTTTTCCACTTATACATCATAATTTTTACTTTAGTTTATGGGTGCAGTGAGTGCTGTCTGTTCACTGATAAATTGGTAATTAAATCATGACTTAGGGTATTAAATTTTGGTCAAAATTAAATTTATAATCTCCAGAGGCCAAAATATTTCGACCTTGGTTATATAGGCTATTTGGGTCAAAATTTATAAATGTGAGAAATCACTAAAATTTGTTAAATATCCAAGATTTTGTCAAAAATTTGGCTGAAATATGATGAATATCAGCCCATACAAAAAAAAAAAATACAAATCGCTGGTGTCTATATCATATTTACTTTGATCTATACCAAATATAAAATAATTTTGGCCAAAATTTATAATTGAGGTTACGACAGACGAGCACTTGTGTCTCGGTTCATATACATTATTTATATGGTTGGGAATCCATACCATCCATTTGGTAGACCTCATGTTGGGTGACCCACGTGCAAAACGCAGACACTGAGTACTGACCACGTAGTCTCAACAATCTGGTCTCTTAATATACAAATAAGACCACTTATTAAAGCATCAAATGTCGATTTTTAGCTGTAAAATTCTCAATATGGCTTAGATATTCCCCTCGGTATTGCCATGGACGGTGAGCTGCTTATATATTTTCAGTGGCTTGCAATGAACTGAATAGCTCTCAAGTTAGTTGGCCTCTCGCTTGGTTTTGAATTCGATTAACGTTCAATTTCAATGGGTCACTCTTTGTAAATTTAATTAGTATATGAATTGGGACGCTTACACTTTACACATGTATGTGAGATTAGTCTTACCTCTAATTTGAAGTGGGAATATCTATATTATCTAAAAAAGAAAAAGTTAGATCACATATTAAGGTTTTGTGTGTTGAGTTAATGCATAAGGTTGTTTTGGGTAATTTACTGCAGTTGAGGAAGTACTACCAGCCCAGGAAGAGTCATCGGACTGTATCTGTGGTCCTTGAAGGAAATAAGGTTCCTCTTTATGGGGCCGGAGGAGGTCTCACAGTTTCTCAAAATGGTGGTAGCAAAGTTCCATTGATGCTGGAATTTGACATCCGAACCCGAGGAAATGTGATCGGAAAGTTGGTTAGGACGAAGCACCGCCGGCGCGTATCCTGCCCTGTTGTTGTTGTTGTGGACTCTACTAACACCAAGCCCATCAAGTTGTCGCAGGATTCTTGTATGTATGATTGACAATTCAATCCTTGGCATATCCAATGGGAAAACATGGTAAGTGATGCTTGCTAATGAAAATTGGAGGGGGGAGTGCAGGAACAAGATCATTCTGCTCATCTGGTGGTGGTGTTTAAGTGGCGCAGGTTTGTCTCTGTAATAATGTAGGATTAAAAGATGTGCTATTTTTGTATATCAGTAATGATAAGGATCAACATACATTTTTTAGTTATCTTAAAAAAAAAAAAAAATCGTGCTTCATTGTTACTTTGGAATTTGAAATTTGAATCATTTAGTGCTTATACCACTAGACATATTTTGGTGTCATCAATCACCTACGGCCATGTAGACAATGCAATGTGCACTAATAATATGAAAATTTTCAAGTAACTTGGCAGCACAACTGAAATGAATAATTCGATTTTGGAATTTGTGACATGGCTATTGTTTATTGGTTATTGGTGGCACTATAAAATGTCTAGAGCTACAGTACAAAAAAATTTGTTGCTTAAAAGGCAAAGTGTGAAAATTGAAAATCTACATATAATAATGACCTTAAGTCATTAATAGGGAAGGGCTTTCTTAAATAGAGATTATGTGATAACCCGCCCCAAAAGGGGTTGTATGTGTGAGGAGGCAATGGGAGAGAGAAACACTGGAGGGCGTGTTTAAGGTCTCATACCGTCCACGGGAGTTGAAATGATGTGGTATATATATGGGAATACTCTTTTTTCTAACATAAAACATTTTGGACGTGTATAGACACATATTTTAATAACAAAGCTAAGAAGAAAAAAATCAGAAGTTCTTTGGAGTTTAGGATGGCGATATCAAATTTTGGTAGAAATTATCCATAGCCAGCAAGACACATTTATGCATCTTCAAATAGAATGGAGTAAAATAAATGAATTTGGACTTAACAAGGTTTACATTTTAACCAACGATATTATGCATCTTCAACGTTATTAATAGTTATTTTAATTTTTAAGTGTCATTTTCATTTGTATAATGTATTTCTTATATTTTTTACAAGATTTTTAATAATATTACAGTAAAAACTTTAAAATTTAAAAATATCTTCACATCATCATTAAGTAATAACATTTCAAAAATGATAATTGTGACATTGAATGTCACGTAGAAGCTTTACCGCACTAACCTGTTCACATACACTAATTCACTCAATTGCAGGTTGACTCAGGCGGATTCAAACAACTAAACCTAACCTGAATGAATGATAACATGCCAATCTACCAATTTTCTAATTGAAAATATTATAAAGTAACTTTCATCATTTTGCTAATCAAATAAAAACAATAAACACCTTCAATGAAGATAACGACTAACAATATTTTTTTTTTATTTACATATGAAAAACGGTGGGAAATTCAGTGTAAAATCTCTACAGATGATACTCATTGCCCTTAGAGTACACTAAGTTAAGCTATGGGGGCTTGAACTAGACTATGTGTAAGTCTCTCTATCCCACACACATGTACAAAAGTGGTCTTTTAAAATAGAGTGAAAATTGAACTCAAAAATATAATTCTAATATCCAGACAAAAGAATCCAGCAGTCCAGGATAAATAGAAGAAAAAAAAATTGCTTAGAACTTTCAATTTGAAAGAGACCATCAGATCAATGATCTGGGTTGCCAAAGATAGACCATATGGCTACCATGAAATGCATCCTAATAAATTAGACTTCTTCTGTAATTCAACATTTTTCTATTAAATACTTTAGCAACTAATTCTCATTACAATAAGCACGCATGGAATTTCACATTGTGTGAAAAACAACATAAACGGGATGTTTTCTGTGGACAAAACAGGTCAGCCAGGTGGAATTTTCACCAGTTGTTTGTGACGGTAACTAATGTGTTGATTACATACAAATTTGCAGTGACTAATATGCCAGGGCTGTAACACTCGAGTGCTCTGACATCTTAAATTCAATGATAAAAAAAATATATATGGTTATCATGAAAGCCATCCAACTGAAAAAAAAAAAATAGATGCTATTGAATTATCACAACTCTTATTTTTTTAAGATTGAAAAAAATAGCTATCTTGATTAATTCAATAGTATTGATGCATCAAATAAGATTTATAAAAACTTAAACTTTAAATCTAAAGAATAATAATTTCAATCACTTAAATTTATTGTAAACTGAGCATACCTTTACGCCTGAGTGTCAAGTTCGGTCTGACTTCATCCACATGGACCTATGTAGGTGAACTCAAGTTTGTCTCATGCAAGTCAAGCCCGACTTACAAAACACCTATATTGTATATAAAGAAAAGTCCTCGTGTGTTCTCATTAATACTCAAATCACTCAAGATATATAGAGAATAGATGGCTAAGGAAACTAGAAGTCCAAAATTACCAACACAATGCCGACTAAGCAACAAGCCAACAATGAAGTCTATCCATATAACTGGGTGTAGTTCAACTACTAATCTATCAAAAGCAGAAGGTGTCAGGTTTGAACTCCCATAGTCTCATCTAGTGTATCCTAAAGGCAATAAGTATCATCAGTGGAAGTTTAACATTGAGTTTCCCATACATAAATTAAAAAAAAAAAAAAAAAAGTTCTATCCTCCAACTCTATCTTTGTTTTCACAAAATCAACACTCTGAAAGGATGTCTCACCCAAATTTCCAAGCATCGGCTCCAACGTGCTTGTTATGAGCCTTGTCACAAATATCGACGGTATTTTCAAATTTACCACGTTTTTATAGGCAAAATACCATTACCACATTAAAAACTCATTTTTATCGCCACGATGATAAATTTCTGGTAAATTCTCGATAAAATCGCGTTAAAAACGGGATAAATGGTAATGTCGCGATAATATCCCAGTAAATTGCCGATAAATTCCCGGTAAATTTCTTATACCTTTTTTATTTCATTAATTTTATTTATTTATTCTAGTTTTATTATTTTTTAAATATTATAATTTTCACGAGATTTTTCCATTAAATTTTCAGTAAAAATTCAATAATTTAAAAATATCCCGTTATTACCAATTGCCATTAATATCTCGAGAACGGTATTTGTCACAATGGTTTTGAGAACCACTCAAATCTTCCGAAGCAATGCATAGGGTTTTGGGTTGAGCGAGGTCGGCTTGATGCTAATTCACTCTCAAACTAAGATGTTAAAGTTTGAAGCCAATCAGACCCAAGAGATTCGAAGTACCCATCTTTTGAGAACTGATTCAAACCAAGAAACTACAGAAGATCCAAGCTAAACCTGAGAACTCTACACTTTAATAGATTCCCAATAAAATTCCAAACCATGGAGAAAACAAAATTAAAGAGGTCCAGAATGAGAGACAACTAAGATTCATGAAATGTCTGAATGTAATTGTATTTAAAATAATGATAAATTGTACTGGAATCTTTTTGGGTCAGCTTTGGGGTCTTAGGTTTTTTTTTCCACTTAACCCAACATGACCCAAGAAAATCTCAGATCTTATAAAACCTGGAGTTGACCCAACTCTAAACCCTGGTGATCTTCGACCGGACTCATAGCTATTTTTGGATTAGTTCCATATGAGTCCTGGTTTTACCTGACCCAACTTGCACCCATAGCAATGCGTGTACCATCACAGGTCAGTTCTGATTCAATAGATAATACCCACGCCAATGTAAGCTTCTAATATCCTCCTCTTTCTTTTAAGTGGTGTTTTGACGGCATCAATGATTCAATGGCCACTCCATGGATGGGTCAAGGGACCTGTTGAACGATTTCTTTCCTTTTTCATTTTTCTCCTTTTTAATGGTAGATGTGACTTGTATACATTTTTTTTTCCTGTGGATTGCATACTGTTCTCTTCTTATTCAGATCACATGCCTATTCAATGATCCGAATTCCTGATCTTCTTTCCACAAATACTCCCACCTGCATGTTTCCATCTCTCGATATGCTACCGATGATAAACTGATTAGATATATAGTAAGATTCACTGAGAAGTGTAAGAAATTGTAATCTGTGCTCCAACACCATCCAAGCCAATGTTTCAACTTTCAAGATTGGAATGTTTTCACATCTTTCTTGCATAAATAACAGAACAGAAATTACAAGGTGAGAAAATGTGAGTTTAGGTGTGAAGAAAAAATATAAAAAAAATACATGGATCAATTTAAGTAATCATTTCAGAAGCATCAGTAAAATGGAGGCTATCCTAATTTCCCCCCATTTTTGTCCATGATCAAGCAAAAGAGTTGAATAGTGAAATTGGCAGTGGTGGTGGAACCCATCAGTATGAGACCAATTAACCAAAAATGTGGCTCAAACAGCATTCATAAGTTGTCCCTGAAAAACCTGTAGCTTGACTTATCATGGCGAGGCTGGTTCTTTTTTGATATCTATACAGTCACCCTCTGGAATGGTGCTGCCAATCCTAGACGGAGGCCAATATCTTAAAACAGATCTTCCCAAGATATTTTTTGCAGGAAGAGGACCCCTGAGAACAAGTAGCATGAACTTAAGCAAAAGGAATGTGAAATTCAAGGAAAGTAAGCAGTAATGTATGATGGGATAGCAGTTGAAAGCCTATTAGCTTCGCTGAGGTAGTAGACACCATACCATATATGTGAGTCATAACTGTTGTTGCGGTTGTCACCCATCACAAAGACTGAGTTTTCTGGTACAATCTACAATACAACCAGTAGAATGATTGCAGTCAAAAAAATTTGTGAAATCCTCTCCTAATACTAGGAAATCAACAGAAAGAATTGCAATTTTGTATTATATTATCGTCTTGATTTGTGTTTCTCTAAAGTAAAAAGATGTGACAAAGGAGGAGAAAAAGAAGACTATGGAAGTCATACAATTGGGTTCATGTCATAAGAAGGTGGCTCAAGGATGAAATCTTCATTCTTGACAACCCCATTGACTATCAACTTCCCGTTATGGACCTGCAAGAGCAAAGACATTCTGATAAGTACGTGAATCACAATCTACTTTCCAAGACAAACCAGTAGATGAGATCAACAGAGTGAACCGATATACCAAAAGAAACAAGAAAAAAGAAATGGCAACAGTGAAACCTATGAGCCACAAGAGATCACTGCAAGTATTGTGGAGAAAAGGCAACTTATCTAACCAACGAGTACAAAATTACAGTCTAGTCAAGTAATAATTGGGTATGTATATATTTTTTTTGAAAGTTAATAATTGGGTGTATATTCTACCCCTCATCACTGTCTATCGGCTCAAGAAGCGTTTCTTCTTGGTTCTAGCTCATGATTAAGTTGCTTCTTTTACATAATTTACATATACTTCTAGTTAATTTTGTATGTCTCTAACTCTTTAATAATTGTAATTTTCTCTTTGATATTAAAAAACCATCTTGGTTGTGCTAATATTCTTGTAATGTTTGAAAATAATGGAATAGTCAACTTTTGTATGGGCCCACTTGGACTAATACCAACACGAGGTTCGGTGCCATATGAATTTGACTATATGTAAGGATTTTGTGTAGTTTCATCTCTATTTAACGATCACAACCTTGTAATTTTGGCCAATAAAATTTTAACATTTGTGCACTGATTACATAAAATCAAATTTTATGTGCAGTTGTAGAGAGCAATGCCATGGTGATGAATTCTTCAATCTTGATGCAGTGGTATATGTACAGTATCAATAGGGCCTATCACTCAGTACTGCATACCATTGATCTGATAGGCTGCAACAGAGACAAATATTGGATTGCCTACGACCAGATAACTTCTGAGGCTTTCCACACCATAATGGTTCTGGTCCTTGTCTTTCAGTGATATATATATTACTAAATCATGGGGCCCACATGCAGAAAGTGCTTCAGCTTGCACAGGTTATTCCCTTCCAGTCTCATATGAATGTGAAGGAAAAGAGGCTTGCAAGCATAACCTTGTGATCAGAACAAGCAGTACAAATGAGTAGGAAAGTGTACATACTCAGGCATGAGGGACCCATTGCCAACAGAACCAATTGTAAATTAAAGGGCAGATGCCTTTTTTTCTCCCAGTCTCTGAACATTTTGTGTATGCAGGTCCCTTTTCTTATATATTTATGGCCATTAATTTTGGTAACTAACCTCCACAACATCACCTTCCTTGGCAACAACCCGCTTGATGAAAACGTCCCCATCAGTATATCCCACTTCCTGCAGAGTAAAAGCTTTATTTTCATTTAATAAGGAACATGTAGGAGACGTTCATATAAGTTCTAAACAAGGATAAACTAGAAAGGAATTATCTTTCAAAAAAAAAATTGCAAAGGGACATCAACAAGAGTAGCTAAAATGAGTGTATTCCAGCCATAACTCTAGAGGTGTTCATTTTAGTATGCAACTTATAAAGAGATCACAATTACCTGCAAGACTGGAGGGCTTTTGAATATCACTATATCATTTACACATGGCTTTCTGAAATAGTATGAAACCTATCAATGACAGGATAAAACACAGTTACATAAGAAACTCCAAAGTCATAATTCTTATCTCAAGGGAAACACCACTAATTAATAAAATTAAAGCATGAATCTGTTGATGACTAAGTTATTGGATATTAAAATGTTCTACTTATCCAACAAATGCGTAACTTATGGTCAAAGAGTGCTTAAAAAAAGAAATGTCAAAGAGTATTCAAATCCCATAGCTACTGTTTTTTTAACAGCACCTTTCTCTGTACATTCACTAAATGAAAAGTTGGAGCTCGTATGATTCCTCATTGTGATTGATAAAATTTGTTAGATAGAGAGAGAGATTGTAATCTCTGCCTGGCACATAGGGCTATCCTGTTCCCTGAATGAAAGATTAGATGAATGGCATGACAGGAGGCTTGCAAGTGGCTTCGTGTATCCGTGGGATTAGTTTCACCTCCAATGTGGGGTGGGGATACCCAATTTTCAAAAAAAAAAAAAAAAAAGCCAACAAACAAACCCTACAAACTGACACCAAACCAGGAAGCCGAAAGGAAGGTAACAAACCAACTGAGACTCAAGAGCGGTCCCTGTTTCACAAGCTCATCTGCTTTACAGTTAGCTGATCTACGAAAATGGTAGATTTCAAAACTATGGACTCTCACTAATGACCTGATCTCCTCAATTTTAACGAAGAGCCTCCAAGGACAAATACTACCTGTAGCCCAGCTAGTGACCACAAGAGAATCTCCCTCCAATAAATCCACCTGAGAACCTATCCTGTCCATCTCAGGCACCCCTCTCCAAAGGGAAAACAACTCTGCTTCATTAGACGAACAAGCTGAGAGAGAACCATTGTAGATGATTAAAGAGGCTTCAGAGCTAACATTCCATTCATTTGTCGAGTCTTGTGTGAATGTAACAAAGGCCTAAAATTATACTGGTTAAGTAATTCCAGCTGTTATGAATGGTGGAACTTTTTCTCATCAAATGCCGATATATACCAACATATTTTTACCATCCACGATAGACAATCAAATCGTCAAGATGGATCACTGTCACAAGTAGGATTTCGTACACCCCCAATTTTTGGAGGCACATGATAACCATCTTGTGCACTGGCACAGATTTTTATCCATGTATAAATTGTATTTCCATTTTCAAAAACCTGAATACTCTTTAGTTTTGGTTTCTGTAACTGAATTTCAATTGTGTTAGATAATAATTCCAACACTTACTATTCAAAATTTTCGCCTACAATGCATGGTTAGGATTATAATTTCAATGATCAAAAGTAGAATCCTGATTCTGTGGCTGTTTGCGATGAGGTAAATTTTTTGGAAGACACTATGCTTAGGTGGAAATTCTTTTGTCCCTATGTATCTTAAGAATAGCCCAACTAAGTGAAAGAATGGGGTAAAAGGAAATATTTGGGCTAATCATTACTGAACAGTTGAATCCATGCTTTCTTCAGGCAATTCAGCACTTCCCAATCCAGAGAAATGCTAAATACTAACCGTCTTCAATCCCAATTTCATGCTTGTAACCAAAATCGAGTATTTCACCTAATCAGTACAGGAATCATATGGAAATCAATTCAACCCGAAGTGGTAGTTCAGTTATCTTGAGTTTCTAGGAACAAACTAGAGGTCTCGAGTTCTAACTCCTCCTGGAGTAACCCAATACACAAGGCTTGTTGGAAGCTTTATGTATCTGTGGGATCTGTCTCACCTCCAAGTGGGACGGGGATGCCCATGTTATTCAAATATATATATATATATATATATATATATATATATATATATATAATATATATAATCAATTTAACAATTCAAAAGAAAAACCAAAATCAAACCTTTTCAGCAACAATGCGGTCTCCCACATTAAATGTTGGGTACATGGACAAAGAAGGGATGAATCGAGGCTCTGCAACAAATGAGCGGAATGCAAGTGAGATTGCAAGCGCTGCAAAGACCGTCTTTGCATCATCCGTCGTCACGTTCAGCCACTCTGGCAATGGGCCCTTGTTCTCCCCAGCGTCATCCCCACCATCATCTCCACCACCATTCCCCTTGCCCCCACTGCCATCCTCCAAATTCAAGACGGCCTTTTTTTCTTCAAATGGACCGTCAATTCCACTACACTCTACTCTCACAGATTCAGTTCTTCGATGGTGGCCCTCATCCCCACCATCATCTCCGTCACCATTCCCCTTGCCCCCACTGCCATCCTGCAAATTCAAGACGGCCTTTTTTTCTTCAAATGGTCCGTCAATTCCACTACACTTTATTCTCACAACTTGAGTTCTTCCATTGGGGAGTTTAAATCCTACAAGACTGGGGTTTCTCAAGGAGGTGGTGAATTGGGCAGGGTTAAAAATTGGATTTTTAGAGGCGTGGGTGCAGTGGTTAGCATAGAAATTGAAGGCTTTGGAGGAAGAGGTGAACTGGGTAATATTGGAAGTAGGGTTTTTCAAGGAAGAGGTGAATTGGGCAGGAGTAAAACTAAGGGTTCTTTTGGAAGAGGTAAAGTGGGTGGTATTGAAATTGGGGGATTTGGAGGGAGAGATGAAATGGGTGTAATTGGAACTGCAGTTTTTGGAGGAAGAGGTGAATTGGAAAGAATCAAAATCAGATTTTTCTAAAGGGAGAGGAGAATGGGAAGAAAGGAAATTCAAGCATTTGAAGGAAGAGGAAGGTGGGAAAGATTGCACAGCAAGCATTTTCACTCCTTCCACTCCTAAAATCCAGAGACAGATAAGCTGGTTCTGAAATTTTAGGTTTGATATTCTCAATTTTCTCTCTTGAATAAAGGGTATCTTGTCATTAACGGATAATGGAGAACGAAAATGTTCTTATTTTGTAAGGGAAAAGTAACTCCTGAGATTGCAGGATAAATGGAAAATAAACTAGTACCTGATAATCAATCTAAAATCTGCATAGCATAATGTAAGCGGACGTTGCTTCAACACGGCTGCAAGAATCTCAATTTTAGGAAGCTAGTGTGAAAGTCTTCACCTTACTTCCAAATTTCGTCCCAAGTAAGAATATCGGCCAAACTGACTTTTTCATAAATTTCAGCCGACAATTTTAAAATATTATTAAATTTCAGAAAAAAAATTAATCTAATTAAAAACTGAAAAGTTTCCTCATGCAAAATTTGTACCTGGAATCATAAGAAGTCACACTGTAGAATGGATTACATAAAAGGAAATTTTTTTAGAGTATTCAAATTTTAATATATTTTTAAATTTTCTATCATTTTGTTTTGTATCTATAATAGAGATTTTTTCATTGATAATATTTTAGCAAAGTGAAAAAAATTGTGCTAACATGAACTATGTAGTATTGCGCTAATGCAACTTACTTTCTCTTTCTGTCCACTCTTTCCAACTCTAAAAAAAATAATTATTACTTTCTTTTATTTTTTTTTTTTTGAATTTACGTGTGAGAAACTGCGCGAAACCTTTTTCTTTTATTTTATACTGTTATATAATATTATTTTTTTCCTCCCTTGATTAATTAATTTTTTTTATTTTTTTAATTGATTACTTGATTATTATATGGATATACAATTTTCACTCTTCATTATTTTCATATATTATTTATTTCACCTACTCATAAAATCATTGTATTGATAATATTTCACTTTGATGAAATTTTGCATTGTTATGATAATGTTGGATTTTAATGAAAATTTACATTTGGTAAAAGAAATTGCATCATTGAAGCTAAATTGCATTGCTGTAAGACAATGTTACGTGATAAAAACCCTATATATCTATGTAGATGAAGGTGAATTTCAATATGAGAAGTGATACGGTCATCAAAGGAAGAAATGGGAATGAAGAGAACTCTATCCTTGACTTTGGCAAGTACAGGAAGAAGCTTTCCCATCAAAGCTCTCTCTCAATGGGTTTAATGCATTTGGACCCTCCAAATGGAGCTAGGATTGGGCTTGGATCCACTTCATATGGGCTTGGGGCTCTTCTAGATCCAAATGAAGAAGATCTATTAGCTACAGGAGGTGTCACAACTCACAAGCGGTGGTCGAAGATTTGGCTTGACCAAATTTTTGGCCAATATTTAATCTCGGTTGAATTTTTTTCTCTCTCTTCAAAATACTTTTATCTCAAAAATCTTGGTGACTTTTTTCTTTTGAAAAAAAATCATTTAAAAAATAAAAAAATTATTTAAAAAAAAAAATTAAAAATATAAATATCGGTCGATATCAATCGAATCCACAATCGATATTTCTTTTTATCGGCCAAATTCTATTCCCCTGCTCATAAGTAAACCACCTAAGCAAGCATGTGTTACATGGACTAAAGGGCTTCAAACGGAAGCCAAAGGGTCCATAGTGTGTGCAATAAATGTCCATTAACTACATTAAATGTGGGGCGTTGGACCCGCTCTAATGATGTGGTAGTATGACTCAAGCTCTAGGAAGGATGAAAAACTCTCGAGAGTCTAGATTTCAACAAAGAATGAGCTAGACATGCAATGTATGCGTTGTATGTCATTTAAGCTGATGTGAAGCAAGCTCATTGGTTGGTGAAGGTTTTAAGCTTTAATGCATGCGTTGTATATCATTTAAGCTGATGTGGAGCAAGCTCATTGGTTGGTGAAGGTTTTAAGGTTTAATTGGAAGCTTATCATTGGATGCGGATTCTCTTTCCACATCATCGTCTTAGGCGGTATAAACCACATTGTGAATGCATTTGGAGATGGAATCTATCAAGGTGTGAACCAACATGTCGCTTGGAACCTTCATCAATGTCTACTCATACAATCAACTTGGACGTGCATGGATGAGTCATCAATGATGATGTGGCTTCTCCCATTGATGAGTCAACAAGACAAATCCTAGGTGGAGCCTTCCTATTAGTTAAAGTGTATGTTCTTCGCTTTCTTTGGAAATATGGCTTGTCAAACTATCGAATGTATATATTCAATTCACACCAACCCTAGTCGAATAACCTTAGATTAGAATTTGGTTTAGGTTGACCTAGAAGATTACACATGCTGGACGTTTGTAAGGGTTTGGACGTCAAGGATTTTGAGATTTCTTGTATACACTTAAGTGGAATGAAGATCTTGATAAGTTTCTTTGAGATACTAGTTTAAGTTCTAGATTGAGTTTAATAATCATGTGCAATTTTTATTGAATTGTTATATCTAATTTCTTTAGTTTCAACCTTCTAATCTAATTTAATTGTTGAAATTGTATATTCATTTGATTTTATTCAACACAAGAAACTAATATTTTTTAGAAACTTGTTCACCAATGGCTGCTATTGGCAGTGTCTTTTACAGCGAATCATTTAGAGGTACTCTATTTAGTTCAAAAACTCCATGAAAGTTCATTGTGTTCAATTTTTTTTTTTTGAATAAAGAAAGATTCTTACACTATCTTGATTGAATAACTCACTCAAAATCTTATATTTTGAAGTAATTTATCACAAAAAGGTGCCTAACTTTTTTAATTTTAAGCTTTGTAACTTTAATTTTTTTTTTATTAGTCCCTTGATTGAAAAATATTTTCTGTTTCAAAAAAATATTTATTATTTCAAAACCTTTTTAAGGTATTTATCACCAGTCGTATTAACGGTACAGTGACTTTTCTGTGGTTGAATTAATCGCAACGAGGGTTTTTTTTTTAATTTTCCGATACTCTCTTGATTGAAACCTGGAAGCTGGGGTTGTCTGGCAACTCTCATAATCCAAGAACGAAGATGGCGCAGTTGCACTTTCTTTCCACAATACCAATCCCAACATTCTATACTTCGAACAGTTCTCAATTCTTCCCACCTCTTGCTTCGAATGGTCGTCCGTGGACTACCCTCCTTCGAATTCGCGCCCTTTCTTCTCCTATCCATTCTTCTACAAGGTTCCTACGACCGCCGACTCTTCTTCCCATTTCTCGAGCTCGTCATCTCTCTAGGATGAACAACTCAGGTACTTCTATTACTTTCTCTTTTCTCGATTTCTATTTCCCCATGAACCCTCATTTACCTCATCTATCGTGGGTACATTTTTTGAGTTTTAATTTAAAACAAATCATGTTGTCCGTATCTCTGCACAATTAGGACCATCTACTTGTAATTTAATTATAAGAATAACAATTTTAATTGACAGCCAGTGGTATTAGAGGAATCTTTAACTTCATCCAAGGTTCTACTATTTATTTTTAAACAACACATCCATCTCAACATAAGCATATCTATTTTCATTCATTATTGCTTTACTTCTTTTGTTTGTCACCAGCAACATTCGTTTTATTGTCACAAAAGGTGAATTTGTTTCATCAGTCTTAAAAAATGAATAATATGTTTTGTAGATATGACATCACAACTTGAACTTGGGAGGCCTGAAGATAAACGTGTACCGGATAAACAAGTGAATGGGGTATTCTGGATTTTGCTTCTTAACATTGGGATTTATGTGGCAGACCACTGGTTTCAGGTATTCTTGTAATCTTTTCTTGTCTATGTGTAATTGACCAAGGTAATACTGTTTTAAGCACGCATCTGGTTTCTTTTGCCAAAAAGTCATAGGATTAGGACATCTGCAAAAGCTTGCTTCGGTATTAGATAGCTTCTTTTATTTCTGTTATTAGATGGCCTGTTGCTTTTCCCAGGTCTTAATAGTTCCTTTCTAACAGTCCTGCTTATGTCTGCTATCCTAACAAAACTTAGTTAAGTTCTCAAAAACCTCAAATTGAATATTTATAAACTCAAACCATTCATTGCAATACCTTTTTTATTAATTGCAAATGGCTAATTCACATTTGGGCCTTCTATGTGTGAGGATAAGTTTCAAATATTTATACATTGGTTTGTTATGTGTAGTGTAGCCATACCCTATTTTGCAGTCCAATGAATTTCATCAAGGGTTGATGTAAGATGACACTTTTGAAGTTTTGGCTGGTTATTTGAATCCCAACTATAGCTATGTCGTGAGGAGCAAAGTACTATTATCGTTATTGTTATTATTTTATTAACAAGGACTATTTTCTACCTAAGCCTAACTGTGCTTAATGTTGTGTTCGACTTTGGAGGTGTTTTTGATCATCAAGTTTGACATTAATTTATTCCCCTTTTCAGCTTCGAGAGATAAAAGCATTATATTTATTTCATGCCTGGCCTGCTTGGTATCAGTTTGTGACTGCAACATTTTGTCATGCTAATTGGTAAGTTCTATGCTTTTCACTGGTCAAGTGTCTGTAAGAATTACTGTTAAGAAATCGCTCTAATTGAAGTGTCTCCAGGCCATTGACTAAAATAATTGGACAAATTTCTATATATGTGTTCCAAAGCTTTGTACTTATTGGAGAAACGCTTACCATACATTTGGCATATGTACATGTATATCCTTCTACTCCATATTACTGCATGGAGTCTAGCTCAAAACATCTATACAAAACCCCAAAGTTTGCCTATTCAATTTGGATTGCTTACATTTCTATTTAACCATCTGTTTCTGTTGAAATGGAGTGTTGGAGTTGTCATGTCTGTGCCATTTTTGGGCCCATTGACATTGGATGTGCAATTTGGAATGTTGAAGAGGCATACGTGCACGTTCATGTAGTTGACAAGATGACTTAAAAGTTGTGAGTTGAAATGAGAATATTAGAGTCAGATTATGTGATTACGTATCTAATATGTAAGTTCTTGGTAATTTCTTCACTATCAGTAGACAACCTTATCATTAGGCATAATTCATAATTAGGATTTGCTTTCTTGGGATAAACCTTTACAGGAACCACCTTTCCAGCAACCTATTCTTCTTGTACATATTCGGTAGGTTTCTGCACATTTTTGCAATGGATTTCCTCATCATTAGAGTGCTCTTCAGAAAGCACGCTGTTCAAGTTCCATGGGCTCTAGAGTCTTTCTTTCTTCTCCAACAGGAAAGCTTGTTGAAGAGGAGGAGGGAAATTTTGCATTTTGGACCTCTTATATTCTAACAGGTGCCGGGGCAAACTTGGTGTCATGGTTGGTTCTTCCCAGAAATGCTGTTTCTGTTGGTGCTTCTGGTGCAGTTTTTGGACTCTTTGCAATCAGTGTCCTTGTAAAGGTAGGATGGTATGTCTAGTTTAGTATTTGCAATTCCTAGCCTTTTGTTGCATTTCTAGTTGAAAGATTTGTCATTAAAATTGGTCGAAACAAGTTTTCAATTTTCTGTGATGTGACATTGCAGATTCGTTGGGACTGGAGAAAAATCCTTGAAGTGCTTATTCTGGGCCAGTTTGTCATACAGAAGGTAGGCATTGTAATTAATGAGTTAACTGGTTTATTTCCTGAGGCTGAGGATATGGTTAGCCCCTGATGTTCATCATTTGAGCCCTGTGGTTCAAATCCATATTGTTTTTGATGGATCATACTGAGGATAAACAAACTCTCATAAATGTGCTGAGTAGGATATCAGTATCCCCAGCATGACATTGGCTACATTCCTGTTTTGGTTTTAATCCAAACCCACCTGCCAGCAGAATGCCAACTTTATACCCACATTACCCTTATGACAGGTTAAGTTTGGTGTGGGTTGGCTTTCTGCTCTTTGGAGTTAAGTCATGTGGCTATAGGTCATTAGGTCCATGTAGAAGTATTGCACTAAATTAGCTATAGGAAATATAGTACATCGAGTGTATATTTTATATGCCATATTGATGGTTCAGTCAGGTTGGTTTAGAGTGGCCAAAAAACCAAATCTGCCTCGGACCCAACTTGGTTTAGCATCTATAAACCCACACCTGCCCATCCTTGTGAAAAGCATATTACACATTCACACCTGCCTCAGTTATGGGCTTTTGGGGGTTGGTTGCCCATATAACCTGATTCAATGCCATTCCCAGCCACATATGAGTCTCAACTTATAGGAAATGTTGGATACAACAATCTTGACAAAATTCGACATGGTAACTCTGGTTCTTCTGAAGATGAAGTTTAGAGAAAATGATTTTGAGAGAATGACACTAAAAGAGTGATAAGGTCCCAATTAGTTGAGTGGATGTGTTGTGGAATGCATGAGTTCTGCCACCATCCAATCATGTGTGGTTTCGGTCCAAATATAAGAGTTTAATTAGCCACTCATTTTTTTAATGGCACATTGATGAGGCTTGAATGATGGGCTGGGGATGAAACTGCATGGGGGGTTTGGAAGTTTCTTAAGTTTAATGGGTTGTGTGTGCTTCTAATAATTTACTGAGAGCTTATTTTTGAATGGGGGAAAGGGCCTGTTAGGGTTAATGGAAGGTGGCATGGTAGCAGATTCCATCAGTGGTATTATGTCAATATGGAAGGACCAGTGTTTGAAGGGTAGAGAAATTCATAGGAGGAAGTTATAGAAAAGACGTTATTGAGAATCACTGAGTGGTTGAGGGTTTGTAGGGGCTTTGAAGGTGTTAAGATTGGTGACTTCGTTAGTAGCTGGGAGGGGTGTATGATGGGGCATTCTAAAAGGACGTGAGGTCAAGCGGGAGCCTCTTGAGAAGGGTTGGGTAAATTTTAATGTGGATGAGGTGACAAGGGGTAAACCAACTCCCAATAGGACCATAGAGGTAATATGAAGTTATTTTTCTTGTGGTTGGGGGGAATTAAATATTTAAATGAGGCTGAACTGTTACCTATTAGGTAGGTGAGACTATGAAGGATGTGGGGAGTAGTATATATGGATAGCAATGGGCCATGCTTGAGCCGAGCTTGCATTCTGCCAAGCCTGAGCTCGACTTTAAAAAGTGAAGCCTGAGCCCGACATGGGCTTGAAATGTATGCTCAAGCCCGGTTTTGACAAGTCTGAAAGACCTGATATTAAGCCTGATTCTGACTGAAAAAGAGTGCATAGAATAAAAGAGAATGAAAAAGAAGTTGAAATAAGGAGAGGAAAAAGAAGAGAGGAAAATATAAAAAGGAGAGACAAATTTAAAAAAAAAAATAATAACAATAAGAAAAATTAGAGGAAAAATAAAGAAATAAAACCAAAGAAAAATTTAAAAATGGAAAATAGGAAAACAAGGAGAACAGATTCATAGAAAAAAATCAGAAGCAAAGATTGGGAAAAGGAAAAAGAAAAACCGAAAACAAGGAAAGGAAGCGAAAGAAAAGGAAGAGAAAATAAGAAGAAAAAATTAGAAATAATAAAAATTGAAAGAGCGAAAATAACATATAAAGGAGGAGAGACCTTAGTGGCTGTGTTTTTCTTCAACTATTGTGGCTGAAATGAGAGTGTGTTGCCAACTCTCTCTCTCTCTCCCTCCCTCCCTCCTTTTTATGTCTTCTCTATTTCTCCATCCCTAAACCTACCTACACATACACTACATGCGAACTGTTTATTGGGTTGTGCTTTGGACCTGATCATGCATACGGCTGTGCCTAGATTGATTTTTAATTGGGCTTCTTTTAATCAACCAAGCTCAAACCCAAATAGATTTCGGGCTGAAAATGAAGGATCGAGCCCTCTTTTTTACTAGTGGTATTTTTTGGGCTTTTGGGCTAAATAGCCATCCCTAGCAGTAGATTAGTAATGGAAGGAGATTCAAGGAATGCCATAGGGTGGGCTAGTGGCAAGAGTCCTCT